>CM053033.1:21453603-22053603 GCA_028564925.1 Lithobates sylvaticus | reverse complement strand
TAGATCCTTGTAAAACTCAGAGATGACCAGGATTTTTCACAGAATCAAAAAGCATTAGGCGGAGAGCTGCAGTTGCACCCTGTACAAGAGCACTGAGAGCTGATAGGAGGGAAGGGACACACGCCCTTTCACATGCACACAGGAACAGAGCTGAGACTGTCAATCACAGGCCATGTGCTGGAGCTCCCTCTCCTCCTGAGGTGTAGATAGAGAAGAGAGGGGGTCCAAGAACAGAGCCTTGGGGGACCCCCAAAGAAAGAGGCAATGGAGAGGAGTAGACACTGAAGGAGTGCTGTGGTAGATAGGCAGAGAACCAGGATAGAGCAGAATCTTGGAGGCCAAGGGAATAGAGTTTATTGAGAAGGAGCGGGTGGTCAACAGTATCAAAGGCCGCGGAGAGATCGAGTAGTAGGAGTATGTGATCACTGTGACCAATTACAACATCACAATAGTAAATAATATGGGGACGCTGGCTAGCTATCCTTGGCTTGGCTCCATTAGACCTAATTCTTGTTAGGCTATTGACTTAACATGGGAACTTAATCGCTCAATGTGTCCTCATCCTTGGAGGGAGCTTAATTTAAAGTACTGGGGAAGAGATATGATGAGAATGTCTTCCTAAACCATATCTAGGGATGCATACACTTTGAGATATAATGACTAATGACATCTCAGGTTCAATCTGTTTTTATAAACCTGCTTTGGCTATGTACAAGAACATTATTCTGCTTTGTATCCTGTGAAGATATTGTATAAATGTAATACTTCGGGATGTGCATTGTTTATTGTACTGTTAAAAATTGTTAATAAACCTTATTCAGATTTTTTTTTTTAAAACAATAGTAAATAATGAATGGCTGCCATTCATGACAGTTATTTACTTGGTGACCATGTGATTGCTGTGATTAGTAACATCGATCGCATAGTACCTGGGCCAATCACATTGGCTTGGTACCGATCGCCCAGTGTGAGGTGCGTGACCGGGAGGACACCATATGAATAGTAAAACACCCACCCAACCATCATTTGGTTGGGCGAGAAGTGGTTACATTTATTTTAAGTTATAAAAAAGAAAAAAATACTGCAAGCAAGCATTTAAAATACCAGATTTTTCTGAGCTTTTAAAGGCTATTTTTTAAGTTGGTTTTCGGGTCTCTCTTTAAGTGCTCCCAAATAGGAAAAAGTTAAAGAAAGTTTTTTTTTTTTTCTTCAGAAATGAATAGTTTTCTGTCATATAGCCTGCTGTAATGAAAAATGTATTTCTAACTTCATACAAAGGAATAAAGCTGGCCATACATGAAGGACATTTTGTGCAGTTGCTGAAAAATCAGACCATATTGACTCAGTAGGTGGCCCTGCATTGAACAATGTGTGTAACCCTCTATCAGGCCAGATAGCATGCCGTCAGGCTGCAACAAATGTAAAAGCTAATGTTACATTTTTAAATGTTGCTCTTACAATTAAAGTAGAACCTCAGGCTAAGCTGTTATTTGTGAGGGGTGGGCAAAGGTTAGACATTTAGGTTCGTTTGCTATGTGTACCCACTGTGAAGGTCAAATCTAAAATCTAAAAATTTTATATTTTGTAATTGAACCCAAAAGACTAATTACATCTTATGGTGAAGAAGAAGATGTACTGCAGAGGGGCAGCACTGGAGAGCAGGTAAGTATTATGCCGCGTACACACCATCTGACTTTTTCTTCCCAAAAATCTGGTGGATTTAGAAAGAAGTTTTGACTCAAAATTATCCGCCGGACTGACAATCCAGCTAGTCCGCGGGACTTTTGAAATGAACGGACTTGCCGACACACGGAGTAAAGTCCGTTCGATTTGAACGTGACTCCAGGTAGACGGGACTAGCGAAGGAAGTCAATCCCGCCGCCTCGATCGGCGAGATTGACACCTCACTAGCCCCGTCGCCTGGTATGGATTTAAAGGGGAATCCCTACGCCGAAATAACGGCGTGGGGGTCCCCCCCAGAGCCATATCAGACCCTTATCCGAGCACGCAGCCCGGCCGTCCCCATCCCCTTTCCTGACCAGCCGGGCTGCGTGCTCGAATAAGGATCTGATATGGATTTGGGGGGACTCCCACGCCGTTTTTCGGCGTAGGGATTCCCCTTTAAATCCATACCAGGCGACGGGGCTAGCAAGGTGTCAATCTCGCCGAGGGAGGTGGCGTCATTGACTTCCTTCGCCAGTTCCCGTCTACCTGGAGTCACGTTCGAAATGAACGGACTTTACTCCGTGTGTCGGCAAGTCCGTTCATTTTCAAAAGTCCCGCGGACATCCGCCAAAACTCCGGGCGTGTGTGGGCAAGTCTGCACGTTCGGAAAGTCCGGCGGACCTCCGCTGGAAAGTTTGGCGAATTGTCCGCCTGATTAAGTCCGCCGGATAGTCCGGACGAATAGTCCGATCGTGTGTACGCGGCATTACAGTCAGAAGCAGAACTCCCATGGGAACTAAAAAATAAAAATAAAAGTCTGGAGCTGGAAGTAATGCTGACAGTGTCATCAGTCGTCCCAAACCCTATCATTGTAACTGTTGGGACACTTTGGTCTGCCTGTATATATAAAGTAAAAGGAAAAATAAATGCATGCAAATTTAAACAAATGAATTAAGGTGCTGTATACTATTAATTTATATTTAAACCACATAAAGCCATAATGCCACGTACACACGATCGAAATTCCGGACGGAAAAAGACCGATGAGTGCTTTTCATCGGAAAATGCGACCGTGTGTAGGCTCCATCGGAATTTTGCTGGCCGAATTTCCGACAGCAAAGAATTGAGAGCATGTTCTCAATTTTTTCCGACGGAAAATGTTTCTATCGGAAATTCCGATCGTCTGTAGCAATTCTGACACGCAAAATACCTACGCATGCTTGGAAACAATTTTGCGCATGCTCGGAAGCGATCGTGTGTACGCGGCATAAGAGCGTTTATCCTGTAGTATTCACCCTTGATAAGTTTCAAACTTGAGTATTAAAAAAATCCTTAGGGATCAGAGCTAAACAAAGACTTTACTGCTTACCCACTGATATAGTCCATACAGCAGCAATCTTCATCATAGCTTTAGTGCGAGAATTGAATCGGCTGTGCTCTATGGGGTTACGTATTGCTACATACCGATCAAGAGAAATAGCGCAGAGATGCATGATAGATGCAGTCGAAAATAATACATCCAATGATATCCACACAGGACACAACTTCTGTGGCAAAGGCCAGACATAACCTGCAGTGAAAATGAACAGGAAAATGTAATTAAAGTCTTTAGAAAAATTGATAGAAGATTTATTTAAACATAGTGTATATGACTATTTTTAACAACTTTTATATACGCCTTTAGTAATAAATGCTTATAATATGTAACTACCCCTAAGCCCCTTCATGTACAAGGGGTAAATAAAACATTTGTGAACAGACCATATACAGTAAAACCTTGGACTGAGAGTAACTTGGTTTGAGAGTGTTTTGCAAGACAAGCAACATTTTTTTTTTTATAAATTTTGACTTGATAAACAAGCTTTGTTTTGATATACAAGTAGTGTCACGTCACAACTGAGTATAAAAGAGAAGAGAGGCACCTCTAATGCCCAGTTCACACGATCGCACTTTTCGGCTGGACTATCTGGCGGACCTAGTCCGCCGGACAATCCGCCCGACTTTCCAGCGGAGGTCCGCCGGACTTTCCGAACGTGCGGACTTGCCCACACACGCCCGGACTTTTCCGGTGGATAAACCGCCGGAGTTTTGGTGGAAGTCCGCGGGACTTTTGAAATGAATGGACTTGCCCCACACATGGAGTAAAGTCTGTTAATTTAGAACGTGACTCAAGGTAGACGGGACTAGCGAAGGAAGCGAATGCCGCTGCCTCGATCGGCAACATTGACACCTCGCTAGCCCCGTCACCTGGTATGGATTTAATCTGACTGTGACATCATAGGGAGGCAGGGTCACCAATTGCCGACACACGTCGTAAAGTCTGCTCATTTTGAACGTGACTCCAGGTAGACGGGACTAGCGAAGGAAGTCAATGCCGCCTCCCCGCTCGGCGAGATTGACACCTCGCTAGCCCCGTCACCTGGTATGGATTTAAAGGGGAAGCCCTACGCCTTAGGGGGGTCCACCCCAAATCCATATCAGACCCTTGTCCGAGCACGCAGCCCCGCCAGTCAGGAAAGGGGGTGGGGACGAGTGTGCACCCCCCCTCCTGAGCCGTACCAGGCCGTGTGCCCTCAACATGGGATGTACCCTGGGGAAAGGGGGGCCCTGCGGCCCCCCCACCTAAAAGCACCTTGTCCCCATGTTGATGAGGACAAGGGCCTCTTCCCAACAAACCTTGCCGTTGGTTGTCGGGGTCTGGGGGCTTCAATAAGGGGGCCCCCAGATTCCGGCCCCCCACCCTATGTGAAGAGTGGACTCAGTGAACGTCCGCTCAGAAGGAGAGATAGCCCACCCGGCCGTTTATGTGCAGTGGCTGGGTGGGAAGTGGTTAAATGTAACCATATTGTTACACTTAGAGGCGCCTCTCTTCTGTTTTATACTCTGTAGATCCTGCTGAATTTTACGTCTAATCCTCTTGTGGAGGCTGCCATTTGTGGATGGACATTTTATGGTTACACAACTTGGTCACATTGCTATAATCTTTTTATATGGACTATAAACCGAAGGATCTATGAATACATTTTTGTGGAACGAATCATCTGAGTTTCCATTATTTCTTATGGGAAAATTTGCTTTGATATACAAGGGTTTTGGATTACAAGCATGTTTCCAGAACGAATTATGCTTGCAATCCAAGATTTTACTGTATTGTAGTTTTGTATGTATGATTAAGAGACGGAAGTGTGTACATTTTTAGATTTAAAGGCATCAGGATTTTTGCTCAAAGGTTAGTGGCTTTAAAATTGCCACAAAATCTTCCTATTTTCAAAAAAAGACACCACAGGGTATTAAAGAGGAAGTAAAGCCTCAGATTTTTTTTTTTAAATGGAACCTGCAAGGCACTTGCGGTGCTTTGCAGGCGGGTTTGGAGCGCTGCCCCATTGTTTTCAAATACACCGCTCCTACAGCGCTCCAAAGATGCGGCTTGCGGGACTTTTTTCAGCGTCCTGCAAGCGCACCCTCAGGCTTTCACATTGGAGTGCACTGAGTGGCTCTTTTAGGGCGCTTTGCAAGCTCTATTTTTAGCACTTTAGCGCCTGCAAAGCGCCTCAGTGTGAAAGGGGCCTTAGAGTTTTTTTTTGGCAGAAAAACATGCAATGTTTATTTTGCCAAAAAAGCTTCTTCCTGGCTCCCCAGTGAGTTTTTTCTATGTAGTGTACACTACATTTGGTCTGCAGTATACCTCCTTGCTTTACTTTTGGCATACATATTGAAAATAAATCTGGATGTCTGGTGCAATGTAACTCCTGTACTCATGGAACAATGGCCGAATAGTAGTGTTGCAGACAAGGATAAAGCCAAAGGAAAACGGTGAGGGTGAAACTGAAACTTTCACAAGATCCAGGACCTGCCAGATCACCATCATACAGACTTTACTTCAGCTTTACCTACTTTATGCAATCTTTTTAAATAAAATAGGTTTCCTACATAAAGAGAATGAATTTGCCTTTCTACACTGCTTGTGGCAGCTACCAAGTTGTTACCATGTTGTTAAACCAATGACCCCCCCCCCCCCCCCCCCAAAACAGATTGCAAAACTACAAAATTACATTACAAAAGTGCGTTTGCAAGAATCGGATTGCATGGGTGTGAACAGCAAAAAAAAAGATGTCTGCACCTTTTTTGTGTGGTGCGGTGTGAATTGAGTCCATACAAAATAAATGGGCTCAGATCGCACTGCAAAGAATCATGTGGGATTTGAATAGGAATGCGGTGCAATTCCTATCTGAATCATATGCAGTGTCCGTCACTGCAGTAATGCAAACCCAGCCTAATGGTGGGAGATACCTTGCCTGATAAACACAAGCAATTTTGCTATTGTGACTACCCCTTGTTGCAATTTGGTATCTGGGTCATAAAAAGGTAGGACTTTTCTATCATTAATGAATTTTTATTACATAAAGACCTCATCCAAAATTATGGAATATCTCCCTGACTATAAGCAGATTTAGTGTGGTGTGTACAACACATTTGCCCATTGGCTGAATTTGAGTTAAAGAAAAAAATTCAAGGATAGAAAGTTTTTTACACCCCTTTCATCTCTATATGATATCTACTAATCCATGGCCTTTACATCTACATCTTCGTATTTCTTTAATACTTAACTGTGTTGTCTAAAATAAGGAAAAATTAGGGCTTAAAACGGTTCTGCACACATTTCATTTAGTAAATCTCTTTGCCTTCCAAATCAGGCAAAGAGTACTAAATGAAATGTGTTTTTTTTTTTTTGTCCACTTACCTTGTAATCGATGACTTCCTGTCCTCTGTCTCTGCGGGGGTGGGCGGGGTCTCTGCGTCGATTGTCGTCACACCGCACTGTCTCCTGGGATCTGGTGTCATTGATCCCAGGAGTCTGTGCGGGCATCTTCCGAAATCTCGCAAGATTTCGGACACATCTTCCGAAATCTCGCGAGATTTCGGACACATCTTCCGAAATCTCGCGAGATGTCGGCAGATCAGATGTGCCAACATCTCGCGAGATTTCGGAGAACGTGAGCTGCACTTTGCCGTTACTGCGCACGCGCGAGCTCGGCGCAGTAACGGCGGTGCATGCTGGGCCATCTAAAGTGCCTGTGGGGTTTCACATGCCCACAGGCAAGATGGCCTCCAGCAGAAAAGCAGCATATCAATTATTTTATTGGAGGAAAACCGGCTGCGATCGAGATGGAAGATGGAACAGGTGAGTCCCCCAATTTAGCTATTAATCCTTGGCATATTCCCCCCCCAAAAAAAAAAACACAGTGCAGAACCGCTTTAAAGTGGTTGTAAACCCTCACATATACCTTGCAAAGTGAACAGCCTCAGATGATACATAGAGATGAAACAAAGCCTCCTACACAGGTTTTACTTGTTTATCTGCAGTCTTCTCTTCTCTACACCGCTTCAATGGGGCAGAATCATGTAAAAATCCTTCTCCATCTGTTAGTATCACAGAGGAGAGGGCGAAGAATTGCAGTTAAACTGTGTGACAGCTGATTGGAGGAAAGGAACATCCCCCCTCCACACAGCAAAGAGGAGTGAGGGAAGGATACAGAGCTGTGCTCTGAATAGGCAAGCTCCGTGCAAGCTCAGAAGTGAGAAATGCTAATAAAAGAGGAATGAAGCACCAGAGATAAGACACTTAGATCTTTGGATAGACATTAGTAAACATTACAGATATATGTGCTTTGTTCAGATTTCATGACTGAGGTTTACAACCACTAGGATAAAGCTTTGATCTGAGCAACCAATGGAGTCCATGTTACGGATATACCAAAAGAGTGGATTTTCTATTATAAGTTCATCGCTAAATTATTAGTTCATCTTGTCTAAAATAAGGAAAAATCAGGGTACTACAGAGGATACAACTTTGATCTGAGCAACCAATGGAGTCCATGTTATGAATATGTACAATAAAATATGCAATCATCGAAAAAATATAACACACGTATGTAAGCTGAACATTAAAAGACTTTCACAAAAATCCGTAGAAAATGTAAAAAATAAGAAGTGCAGCGCAATAAGAAACAGTCCAATATACTGGTGAACAAAAAGTCCCAGAGAGATGAAAATAGATGACTCCGCTGGTGAAGATCAGCAATATCAAATATATGGTGACAGACCTTCCACCTTTAATCTAAGTGCTACGCTCACCTCAGAGCATGGACCCCTGAGCTAACAGGTGGTGATGCACGCAGGTCCCACACAATAGATAGGCAGCAAAACAGGCAAGTGAATCCTCTCCTCCAGACCGATATAGCAAAAAAGGAGCACCAAACCATATATAATAGACATGTGCAATTCGTTTCGTTCTGAATTAGTTTTTTAACGAATTTCGACAAATTCTTTAATTCGGAAATATCCGAGTTAACGAAAACCCGTTTAACAAATTTTTCCGAATATTCATAAATTCGAATATTTAAAAATTTGTAAATTCGTACATTACTAAATTCATACATGATCACATTCGTAAATTCGTACATTTGTACATTCGTAAATTTGTACATTCATTAATTCGGAAATTCGGAAATCTGAAATAATAATTACCTAATAATAACTTAACTATTAAATTATAGGTATTGTAATTTCCTTTCAAATTTGTCTGTTAGTGAATGTAACAAATACAAATTTATCTCAAGTTACAAATTATCTGAAATAACGAATGCCGTATCGAAATGAATTGGAACGTAATGAATTAATAATAAAAAATAAAACAATAAAAAATAAAATACCTTTTATTATTATTATTTGTTATTAATTTGTTCCCTTCCATTTGTTTAGATGCGGCATTCGTTATTTTCAGATAAGTCGTAACTTTGGATAAATTTGTATTTGTATAAATAAAAGATTGATCATAACATAAAAAAATTAAATTATATAAAGAAAGACTTGCATACACTGTAAGCAAACAATGGTGTCACCGTAAGGCCTAGGTGCTTCACTTATCTTACGGAGGACTTCCATACCATTCTATCTACCTATTCTGTATATATCCTTACATTTTTATATATATATATATACAAAATATTTTTTTATATATATATTTTTTATCATGTGAGATTTTTTGATGTTTTTTGGTATCTCTTTATAACACATTTTTTATATCAAATTATATATCTGTATTGGACTTGATAGAGACATATATATCAGATATAGGGTATAGCCCTTGGAGTCACTTCACCTAGGCCTTACGGTGACACCATTGTTTGCTTACAGTGTATGCAAGTCTTTCTTTATATAATCTACCCGGCAGCTTTCTAACTTGTACTATATTTTTAATATTGTTTATGTTATGATCAATCTTTTACTGTATTGAAGGAATCAGCTAATATGTCTACCTCATTTATTTATTGATGCACTTGCACTTTGTTCACTTTTATCCCACTCTCTAAATATTTATTTCTTAAAAATCACGATTTTGTGCCAGTTGAACACCACATTTCGGGTAACTTCAACAGTGTGTGATTTGTATATTGTTGTTTATGTGCTAGTATACACCACTGACTCACTTTTTTACACATGTACTTTATCTTGTGTTTGACATTCTAATATTTGAGATACGTTCCACCCCTACATTTTATACACCTGTATTATCTATATTTTTATTGTGGTTTAGAACAGCGCCAATACCCCTTTTTAGTGTTTTATAAATTTGTATTTGTAGTTATTTAGTTTTTCAGATTTTCTAATTTTCAGATTTTCTAATTTTCCAAATTTACGAATTTTCTAATTTACGAATGTACGAATTTACGAATATGAATTTTCTAATTTACGAATATAGGAATATGAATTTTCTAATTTACGAATGTATTGATTTACGAATGTACGAATTTACGAATGTACAAATGTACGAATTTACGAATATACGAATATATATTTTCTAATTTACGAATATACGAATTTACTAATTTACAAATATGAATTTTCTAATTTACGAATGTACGAATATGAATTTTCTAATTTACGAATGTATGAATTTCAGAATGTATGAATTTCAGAATGTACGAATGTACAAATGTACGAATTTACGAATTGCAATCATACCGAATGACCCGAAAAACGAAAAAAAATAAAAACGAATGAAACGAAAATGAACAAATTTTTTGGCAGTGCACATGTTTAATATATAATATATAATAAATATAAATATATAAATATAAATAATGTAAATAAATAAAGAAGGGGAGATCTCACAGTGCAAAGGTCAAAATTTATTAAGGTCCAATAAGAACTACTCACATGTATTGTAAAAAAAACTAGCATGTAGCACTACAGTGTGCTGAATGATCCAAGAATAGCATCCATACGCGTTATGTCCATCAGAACTTCCTCAGCGGGGCGGGGCCACGGCGTCACCCTGCAGCTTTATAAAAGCCTCCGTTGTCATAGCAACAGAAGACACACACGAGCGGCGATTAGCGCGGCTCACACTTACAAACGGATAAGAAGCCTGTCAGCGCTCAAGGTGTCAAAACAGACTCCCATGTCCAGTCATTTGTAAAAAATTCTAAAATATATAAAGGAAAACCATTTCTTATAAAGAAGACTTACTGAAAACTTCAATAAAAACTCCTAGTGGATAAACAGCATATCTAACCTAATTATTTTAAATATTGTGTATTAAAAAACATCACCCGATGCCATCCTTAAACATAAAAAATAATTGTAAATAACAATAAATAAAATCACTTATCAGAAATAAAACAATTTAAATCAAAATCAACGCTTAACCCTTCAGGTGTTAAAACTTTAGCCTCAAAAATCCAGAAAGATTCGCTTTGGGTAACGTGATGATTATAGTTACCGCCCCTCCAATGTCTGTCCACTCTCTCGATACCCCAAAATGTCAGGCATCTGGGATGCCTATCACGGTATTGCCTAAAGTGTTTGGAGACACTATGGGTCCTAAGACCCTTTTTAAGATTGGTAACGTGCTCACCTACGCGAACACTCAGGGGTCTAGAAGATCTGCCTATATATTGGAGTCCACAACTGCACTCCAACATATAGACTACTCCCCAAGTGCTACAGGTAATAAGATTTTTAATATGGTAAGTCTTATTGGTGAAAAAAGAAGCAAACTCCTTACGTTTCTTCACATTAAATCTGCACTGCTTGCATGCCGGACACCGTCCACAAGCATAGAAGCCTGAAAGAAAAGAAAAAATTATATTTTCCTTAAAAATAGGTGGGTCAACAACCCCTGGAGCAATAGCATCCCTCAAAACGGGGGCTCTTTTGTAAATAAATTGGGAACGTAGAAGAAGGACTGATCCCAGTACTCTATCCTTTCTCAATACCTCTCAATGTTTATTTACTATCCTCTCAAATTGCTTATATTGATATTAAAATCTAAGATTATTTTAAATTCATGCTTATTTACCTTTTTATTATTTGAATCTGATACCAAACTAGTTCTATCTAGGACCCCTATCCTCCCTATCTCATTCTGAATTTGATCTTTATGGTAATCTTTCTGATGGAATCTATCGGCCAAAACCTGAGATTGAGTCGGAAAATCAGTAATGGAAGAGCAATTTCGCCTCACGCGAATAAATTGCCCCGTCAGAATATTACAAAGCCAACTATTGTGATGACAACTGTCGAGAGGGATATGCCTTTTTCGATCAGTTGGCTTAAAATAATTCCCAGTCTTAAACTCGGCTCCCTCCTTACAAATCTGTAAATCAAGGAACACCTTCCTCTGGGTATCAATGTTCCACACTGGAGGCAAATCTAGCCCTCATGACAACGCCCATGATTTGGAGGTAGAAGTTTCTGTCGTACCAGCAATAATTCATGGTTAGACAGAATTCCAAGCATTGTAGTAAAAATATCTTATGCTTACTGGTAAGATCAGACTTTAACAAAGCCCATTTGACAGAAATGTTTAGTCTATAGGTCTCCCAGGTGGAAATGTAGCATCTTTATGGACCTTCAGCAAAAAATATACGATTGGGGTCCTACAAGCGCTAGGATCCAAATAATTGGCCTCCTTTTTGGTAAGAACTTTTCGTTTCAGGCCTTTCTGGACCAAATTACTCAAATCCTCTGAACTCAAAGATAGGGTCACTTTTCAATAATCTATATGTATTATCATCTCCCAATAAATCACTAATTCCTTGCTCTTCACTACTAAACCTCTCCCCTTATCCGCCGGGTGGATCACCAGCTCTTTTTTGGATTCTAAAGAAGTGATGCCCTTTTTAATGGGTCTCTAATTTTTCTAACTTTCATTGAATCTAAATCACTTAACACCATATTTTTGAACACTTCAGTGTGTTTAGTTTCCACATTAGGCAGATTAAACACTGATTTAGTCCCCAGATTGGAATGAATCCCAATCAGGGACAGGGCAGACCTTTCAGTTCTGATGATATCCCCTCCTAGGTCCAGATGTATTATTGGGTTTACCCCTTGATATCTGACCATGTTGGTAATTGGAATTCTCATAGAGATGCATGTCAAAAGATGGGGGAGGGTAATGAATATTACCCCTTCCCTACAACCCCTACCATTACCACCTCATTCTCTATGCAAATAAAAGGAGCGGTTATGTTGAAAATGATGTGATCGTGTACTTGGTTTCGGGGGCATTACAGGGGTACTTGGTTGATTCATCATCCTCACTGGAGGAAGAGACTTAGGTGCCTGGTCAGTATTGGAGACATTAGCCTGTCATTTAAAAACCTCTTTCTGTAAAAAATCACCAGAATCTCTGATTAATTTTCCCTTCTCTTTTGTTTTTTGCATCTTTGTCCCATTTAGTCAATTTATTTGTGCGTCCCCCTGATGATTTGGGAAACTCAGAATGATCCTGATGAGATTCCATTTTGACTTTAATATCTGTGATCTGTTTCTCAAGAATTTTCATTTTTCTTTGTTTTCTCCTCAACAACTCTCCTCCAGGAGTTCTAGACCCTTCTTGCTGAAAAAATCATACCACCTCTGTAATGATTCATCGTCTAATAATCCATCACTTGGTGGGATAGCCAATCTCAGGCGTCTAGGCACCATTTTACAATTAATATATTGTTCAAATGATGCGATATCCCACAAGGCCTTAATTTTCTTTTAAAAAACAAAGCCAGATATTTTAAAAAGAGACAATACATCATCAGAATTGACAGGGGAATCAGAGCTCTTCTTATTACCTGTAGCACTCAGGAAGTAGTCTATAAGTTGGAATGCAGTTGTGGACTCCAATATATAGGCAGGACTTCTAGACCTCTCAGACTTCTGCGAGTGTTCGCATAGGTGAGCACATTAACAATATTAAAAAGGGTCTTAGGACCAAATAGTGTATCCAAACACTTTAGGCAATCCCATGATGGGGATCTCAGATGCCTGAAATTTTCGGTTATCGAGAGAGTGGACAGACATTGGAGGGGGCGGTAACTATATTTGTCACATTAGCCAAAGAGAATCTTTCTGGATTTTTGAGGCTAAAGTTTTAACCTCCAAAGGGTTAAACGTTGATTTTTATTTGAATTGTTTTATTTCTGATTTTATTTATTGTTATTTTCATTAATTTTTTTATGTTTATGTGTTAAATGATGGCATTGGGTGATGTTTTTTTTATACACAATAATTTAAATAATTAGGTTAGATATGCTGTTTACCCACTAGGGGACAGCATGGTCATTTTTTTGAGTTTTTAGACTATTGAAGTTTTCAGTAAGTCTTTCAGTATATAAGAAATTGTTTTCTTATATATATTTTAGAATTTTTTACAAATAACTGGACATGAGAGTCTGTTTTGACGCCTGGAGCTTTCCCCTTCTTTATTTATTTATATGTGGTTTGGTGCTCCTTTTTGCTATATCGGTCTAGAGGAGAGGATTCACTGGCCTGTTTTGTTGCCTACCTATTGTGTGGGACCTGCATGCATGACCACCAGTTAGCTCAGGGGTCCATGCTCTGAGGTGAGCGTAGTAGTTAGGTTAAAGGTTGAGGGCCTGTCACCATACATTTGATATTGCTGATCTCCACCGGTGGAGTCATCATTTTCATCTCTCTGGGACTTATTGTTCACCAGTTTATTGTACTGTTTCTTATTGCGCTGTAGACATGTGCACAATAGAAAAATTCGTTTAGTTTTGTTTCTGTTCGTTTCCGTTGATTCGTAACATAGTCGTCGGTGTTCGTATTCGGACTCGTTCATATTTTCGTAAGAGTTATTTTTTCGTTGATTCGTTTTTCCGTTAGTCTAATTTTCGTTTATTCGAAATCCGTATTTTCGTTATATTTCGCATTCGTATTTTCGGAAGAGCTATATTTTCCTTGATTTGAAAAGATTCATATTTCCGTTAATCTAATTTTCGTTGATTCGAAATTTGTATTTTCGTAGCTTTAGTTACATTCGTACTTTCGTAAGATTGATCTATTCGTACTTTCGTAACATTGTTTTCGTAGATTCGTAATCGGAGCATAATTCATAATTTTATGTAATGTGTATGCTATTTACATGTTTAAGAAACAAAGAATTTCTCTCTCACAAGTCAGAACTTAACTCAAAAATCCACCAAAAACAGTGCCTCCGACCCAACCACACCCTAACTGGACACTGGATGGAATATTTCAGAATCAGAACTAATATTCGTTCTTTCGAATTCTCGATCAGCAGAATTTTTGTTATTTCGTATTTTCGTTGTTTTGATTTCCTTTTCCCAAATATTCGTAATTTCGATTTTTTTTTCGTTCATTTTGATTTTCGTTATTTTTGAATCTTTGTTCGGTATTTTCGTTGTTTCTGTTTTCGTTTTTCGGATTTTCATTCTTTCGTAGTTTCGTTGTTTCTAATTTATTTATTTCGTTGTTTTTCATATTTGTTCTTTTCGATAGTTTGTTATTCGTTAGAATTTTTAGTAAACCATTCTTTCTTTAGTACGATAACGAATGAACGAATATAACGAATTTGAACAGAAAACTAATAAGTAACTAAACGAATTGCACATGTCTATTGCGCTGCACTTCTTATTTTTGACATGTTATGAATATACCAAAAGAGTGAATTTTCTATTAGTTGTTCATCTCTAGTTTGAAGCACGTAAACACCAGAAGCTATCCCTTTAATGGAAACATGTTTGTAAGATTTAATTGACACATTTGTGTCCAATTATAATTTCACCGTGTTAACTGAATTTTATGAAAAAGATTACCCTGGAAAAAGATATTATGCAGGCTAAGCACTGATTTTATAATTCACCAAATGACTATATTCCAGCATTCCTCTTCCATAAAGCTGTGATTAAAGATTTTAAATGACGGTACATGGACTAATCAGTAAATCCTTTTGACTGAGGCTGGTCCAGTGACATATTGTAATGCAACACTGCCCTCTCGAATACTGTAGAGGTTAAGTTTTATAGAATTATGGGGATGAGAAATTTCGGATAAAAAGGAAACATCCAATCTGTTTTCTTGTTAAATAATAAGCCACAAAAATAAATCCTTTAGTTCTTATTAAAATCCTGAAGCAGAGATCTCTGCCAAGCTAGGCAGTTTTATACATGTTATTTAAAAATGAAGGTTAAATGAATGAGAAACATAATTACTGTACAATTACTAGGGGGGAAAAAAAAGTTAATTGGGCAGATAAGTGCCTAACAGGATTTAAAATGGAATGCCACTTGTTGAGTTCTAGACAGGACAGACAAGCAAAAGGTCAGCTTTCAGTACATATATAAAGATTTATTTTACAATTTAGAAACCATTAGGATTAACTTCTTAGATGTTTAAAGAAGACTTGAAGATAAAAAAAAAAAAAAATATTAGCATTTTGGATAAAACAGTTACAGGGGAAAAAACACAGTACATAAGAAAAAGTAACACATTTCAACTGATATAAATATGGACTACTGTATAAAATTGATTTGATTTGATACTCGATTTGTATTGCGCCGAATGCACTCCATTAGGAGCGCGTCTAGGCGCACAGGGACCCCAATATCCTAAACCTAAAAGTTGAGATACTTGAGTATAAGCCGAGTTTTTCAGCACATTTTATTGTGCTGAAAGTGCCCCCCTCGGCTTATACTTGAGTCAAGCACTTTTCTGCAGCAGAAAACGAAATTTTCCGACCCGACTTTGGGGCCCCGTATCTCAGGGCCTATTGGTGCTAGGAACCCCAAATTTGGTGTGCATACCCAGTGGAACCAACACCACAACATATCCAGCACTAAGTGGCCCCGAGATACGGGGCCCCAAAGTCGGTTCGGAAAATGTCATTCTCTGCTGCAGAAAAGTGCTTGACAGTTTCCAAACCAACTTTGGGGCCTCGTATTTCGAGTTTGACTGAGTTTGCATACTAAATTCAGGGTTCCTAGCACTAAGTGGCCCCAAGATACGGGGTCCCAAATTTGGTCAACTGTGTCCATCTGCAGCAATGTTATTTCAGGACCCTTTGGGTCCAGAGACCCCAAATTTTGGCTGCAGATAGGGGGCATCTACCAAGTTTGAAGTTTGGGGGACCTATGGCGGCAAATGGGCACAGTGAGGCATGCAAATGGGCACAGTGAGGCTGAAAATGGGCATTGTTGACCGTCTTTTCCACTTACAGTAGCTGCACATTTCTCACCCTAGGCTTATGCCCCGTACACACGGTCGGATTTTCCGACAGAAAATCGGACCATGTTGTTGGAAATTCCGACCGCGTGTGGGCTCCATCTGACTTTTTCCGTCGGAATTTCCGACGGAAAAAGTTTGAGATCCTGCTCTCAAATTTTCCGACAACAAAGTCCTATCAGACCTTTTCCGATCGTGTGTAGCGAATTCCGACGGACAAAGTGCCACGCATGCTCAGATCACATTACAAGACCAAAGCTATTGGCTACTAGCCTCTACGTAGTTCCGTCGTACACAACGAACGTCACCACGTTCAGGATGATCGGATTTTCCGACAACTTTGTCCGACCGTGTGTATGCAACACCAGTGTCGGACAAAATCCGTCGGAAAAAATCCGACAGATTTTGTGGTCGGAATTTCCGACCGTGTGTACTGGGCATTATACTGGAGTCAATACGTTTTTCCATTTTTTTGTGGTAAAATTAGGTGCCTCGGCTTATATTTGGGTCGGCCTATACTTGAGTATATACAGTATTTTATCGGGAGTTTTCTTTTAAAAAAAGTAACACATTTCAACTGATATAAATATATCTATATCTATTTTATCAGGAGTTTTCTTTTAAACCCTATAACTTACTATCATAATATAACAGGATGTTCACCCGCAAAAAATAATATATTGATTATAAATAAAATAAATAAAGTAAATAAAAGCATCATTCATTTACAGATTTGTGCCTTATGAGTTTGACATTACGCAACTGTTACAGAACATTACAAAACTGGTAATTTCCACTGCTGATATGATCACAAGCATTTGTAGCTAAATAGTGTTATTCCCTTTGACATCGATTCTGACATAAGCTACATTTCAAATGCATGCATTCGTCTCTACTTCACAAAAGAGTTTCTACATTTCATAACTGTGATCGATATATATTCAACTATGAACTTTACTTCAATTACAAGATTGATTCTGGTAGTTTTGGTACATCCTAATGAAATAATAGAATGAAGCCTTGACAGATTGAGAAACGTGCTCTTTTCTGAAAAATGAGGAAACCTCAGGATTGAATCTATATGTATCTTTAACCTCTAATGTCTAAAAAAAATTAAACACTGCAATGTTAAATATAAGAAAATGGTAATAATAATGTAATCATTTTGGCCAGGCATTGTAACATTACCTTGAAAAAAATACACTACACCACATTTTAGGTGCTAATGTAAGGATTTATATTTTAGGATAATGACAATAGTCATGCAAACCCTCACCTTTATGCCTCAGAGCCAACTGTACAACCCAAAACTGCTGGTTTACAGTACAAACAAAGCTTAAAGTATTAATAAACCCACAACTTGTTTATGCAGTAAAGCATGCTTGTTACACTCACTGTGGAACCTTAGGAATTAATCCTCTGCATTGTATAAAAAGGCTGTTTGATCCTGTATTCTCTGTCCCTCCCCTTCTTCCACAGTCCCCAAACCATCTCCTGATAGAACAGAAGCTAAGGGACAAGCTGTACATGTCCAGTTTGGTGTGTATTGCTAGAGAGTTGTTTTTTTTCTTGGGAGAGTGCATTTGATCAGCACAGGTCCAATCCGCACTGTGTCCAGACAGAGGGTCAGGGGTTCTGTAGCCTCATAGGACAGTCAGAACAGAATTAAAACCCCTCCTACAAGCTTTAACCAGACGCTGATAGAAGTCACAAGACTATTCTAACTGCTGATAAGAATGACATAAAAGATAAATTAACCACCTCAATACAGGGCACTTTCCCCCCTTCCTGCCCAAGCCATTTTTCAGCTTTCGGCGCTGTCACACTTTGAATGACAATTGCGCGGTCATACAACACTGTACCCAAATGAAATTGTTATAATTTTGTCCCCACAAATAGAGCTTTCTTTTGGTGGTAATTGATCACCTCCTCTGCGATTTTTATAGTGACTGAGATATTGCGGCGGACATATCGGACACTTTTGACACATTTTTGGGACCATTCACATTTATACAGCGATCCGTGCTATAAAATTGCACTGAGTACTGTATAAATGTGACTGGCAGGGAAGGGGTTAACACTAGGTGGGGGATCGAGGGGTTAATTATGCTTCCTAGGGAGTGATTCTAAATGTAGGGGGAGGGGACTCACAAGGGGAGGAGACCGATCAGTTTTCCTTTGTACTGAGACCCGGTCCTGAGTTCCGTGACCGTGACCCGTGGACCCGATCACCGCTGGTGTCCCGCGATCGGGTCACAGAGCTGAAAAGTTATGAAAAGTATGTGTAAACAAACATCTCCCCGTGCTTCCTAGTGAGACTGTCACTGATCATCTGTTCCCTGTCATAGGGAAAGACGATCAGTGATGTCACACGCCAAACCATGCCCCCAGTTACAGTAAAAAAACAAACACACGTCACACTTAACCCCTCCCCGCCCCCTAGTGGTTAGCCCCTTCACTGCCAGTGTCATTTACACAGGAATCAGTGCATTTAAATAGCACTGATTGCTGTATGAAGGACAATGGTCCCAAAAATGTGTCAAAAATGTCTGATGTGTCCGCCATAATGTCGCAGTCCCAATAAAAATCGCTGATCGCCGCCATTACTAGTAAAAAAATATATATTAATAAAAATGCTATAAAACTATCCCCTATTTTGTAAATGCTATAACTTTTGCGCAAACCAAACAATAATCGCTAATTGTGATTTTCTTTTTACCAAAAATATGTAGAAGAATACGTATCGGCCTAAGCTGAGGAAAAAAAAAAATTTTTTTATATATTTTTTGGGGATATTTATTATAGCAAAAAGTAAAAAATATTGAATTTTTTTCAAAATTGTCGCTCTATTTTTGTTTATAGTGCAAAAAAATAAAAACCGCAGGGGCGATCAAATACCACCAAAAGAAAGCTCTATTTGTGGGAAAAAAAGGACGCCAATTTTGTTTGGGAGCCACGTCGCTCGACCGCGCAATTGTCAGTTAAAGCGACGCAGTGCCGAATCGCAAAAAAGGGGCCTGGTTAAGGTTGCCTACCCCTGGCATAGAAAATGTGATATTTTGAAGAAAAAATGGAAACTGCGTTCATCTTTAGTCTTACAAAATAGTTCATATGGTCAGTACATTCAAGCCCTCATTTTACTTGGTCATTAAATAAATATTATTTTTTTTATATGCTGGATTTTCAAGCTTTTTCAGTCAACATGGTGCCATATACAGAGTGTTTTTTTTCTATCAATATCGGATTTGTGAGGCTATTTTCTTCATTTCGTTCCGTACTTGCAAGTTACAGAATCACTAATTCCATAGTCAAGTCACACAACAAAAACAATACATTTATTTTGGGCTTATACTGTAGCAAAAAATCGAGTTCGTCGTGGAATGATGTTTTTTTCAAAACCTCATTGTACGTTTTGTTGTACATAAGCAGAGGAGTACCATGAAAGATCTTGTAGGGAAAATATGATGGTTTTAGACTTTTCTTTCTTTATTTATGTAATGTAAATATCTGGTTATTTATTATATTAGAAATGAAAAAAAAGTTTTCAAATACTATAGGCTTGATTTACTAAAGGAGCAGCACGTGCTGACTTTGCAAAGTGATCAACTTTTCACTTAGCAAATGATTTTCATTGAGCTTATTTATTGTTAGGAAAATTCATGCTTGCACATGATTAGATGATGGAAGTCAGCAGAGCTTTATCTTATTCACTAAACTAAGGTGGTATTTGCTAAGTGAACAGCCTATTTTCCTAGGAAATTGCAGAGATTCTATGGGCAGGCTTATTGTACCCAAGTCGATCCATCTATCAAATACGGTACAACCAGCCTGTTTGATTTTTTACATGAGATTGCTGCCAGTGGCTACAGATTCAGGAAAAAACTCAAGACCCACCTCTTCTAAATATTGCATGACAACAAGAGCAGACAAGTGCCTTGAGGCGATTCAGCAGCAAAGCAGCTTCGTTATTATCCCATTAGCCACTTCAATACCAGGCACTTGCGCCCCTTCCTGCCCAGGACAATTTTCAGCTTTCATCGCGGTTGCACTTTGAATGACAATTGCGCGGTCATGTAACACTGTACCCAAACAAAATTTTTATAATTTTCTTTCCACAAATAGAACTTTCTTTTGGTGGTATTTGATCACCTATGGGGTTTTTATTTTTTTTATAAACAAACTAAAAAAGACCAATTTTTTGTAAAAAAAAAAAAAAAAATTCTCTTTGTTTTTGTCATAAAATTTAGTTTTTCCCGTCACTGACGGGCACTAATGAGGCGGCACTGATAAGGCAGCACTGATGGGCACTGATGAGGTGGCACTGATGGGCACTGATCAGTTGGCACTGATAAGGTGGCACTGACACTGATGGGCACTGATGAGGAGGCACTGATATGTAGAATTGATAGGCACTGATAGGTGGCACTAATATGCAGCACTGATGGGGATTTATGGGCGGCACTAATGGGCACTGATAGGTGGCACTGATGGGCACTGACAGGCGGCACTGATGGACACTGATAGGTGGCTGTAATGGGCACTGACAGGCAGGTGTGATGGGCACTGACAGGCGGCTCTGATTGGCACTGATAGGTGGTACTGATTGGCAGCACTGATGAAGAGGTACTGATGTGTTACTGACAGGTGTTACTTCTGGGCAATGATTGGCACTGTGGTGGGCACTGATTGGCACTGTGGTGGGCTCTGATTGTCACTGTGGTGGGCACTTGAAGGCTTTTTTATTGGAGGAATTCTGGGCACTAATTTGTAGCTTATTTGCACATCTGAGGGGGCTGTGCTGATAATCAATGTGCTGATTATCAGCACAGACCCCCCCTCTGACAGGGAGAGCCGCCAATCGGCTCTCCCTGTCAGCGTGAACCGAGGAATGCCGTTTACTGGCACTTCCTGGTTCACGCTGTGATCAGCTGTGATTGGTCACAGCTGATCATGTGGTAAGAAGCCTCTGACAGAGGCTTCTTATCACGATCGGCAATACCTCACATGTGTTGTGCATGCACCATATGCATGTAAGACCTATATGTATGTTTGCAATTGAGCATTAGCACTAGGGACAAGGGTGCGTCTACATTTTTAATATTTTTTTTATGGATTTTATTTTTAAAAAAATGCTTACACTTTTTTTTCATTCAAATTATTGCTATCACAAGGGCTGAACAAACCCCTTATGATAGCTATGTGCAGTGATGGGTATTCTTTATGGAGATCTGTCAGACCCCAGATATCTCCCTTGCCCTTTAAAGCAGCTAATCAAACACAAACCTGTTTGATCAGTTGCTTCCCTGGCTCTAACAGCAAGGGTAAGACAGCTCTGAAACTGGAAGTGACAAAATCCCCAATGGAACAGAGGAGCACCGGAAAGGGAGGAGCCAAAGGTAGGAGGGGCAGGGCTCCATAGCTTTGTAAAAGTGATCGTGTGCCTGTAAAGCCACCTGGCTCACTTTTAGAGGAAAGCCAATCGCCAGTCCCCCTCTAGAGCATGTAACTTTTTTCTTTTACTTTTTGTTACTTGAACTGACAGATATTACATTTTATACAGTGACATCTTTTGGGAGGAAGGTTACCCAGGTTTCTGTTGAAGTAGGTACATTCAACAAAACGACATCTCCTAGAAGTCCTTACACACAGTATGTGGGAGATCTCAAGGGTGTCAAGGCAGCAGCATGGTTTTGCTAGTAAATAAGTCAATGGACACATGTGGCAAGGGACAGAAAGGAGGGGATAGGCAGAGATCTGTAGTCCAGCAGGCAGAGCTGACAACTCTGCTTGGAATTTCAGTGCAGCAGATGCAACATTGTTGGACTACAATGGTTAGGTGTTAGGTGTCCTGCAGTCTGGGAGGCAAAGTAGCTAGAGAAGGCTTTAGTAACAAACTCAGGCATCTATAAAACATATGCAGAATGCATATGCACTAGAATTATTGCTCTTGCTCAAATGTTTGTGGCGATACCTCACATGTGTGGTGTGAAGACTGTTTACATACGTGTACACGACTTATGTATGTATTTGCTTCTGCACACAAGCACGGGGGATGGAGATTCTTACATTTTTTTGTATTTTTTTTTTGAACTGTTCCCTTTCCATTTTTTGATCACTCTTATTCCTATTACAAGGAATGTAAACATAGAAATAAGGGATGACAGTTGGCAACAAATTATGATACTTAAGCATCTCCATAGGCAACAATTTAATATTTTTTACAGGTTATCTGTTTAGAGTCACAGAGGAGGTCTAGCACTAGAATTATTGCTCTTGCTTAACCACTTCCCGACCGGCGCACAACGATGTACGTCAGCAGAATGGCAGGGGCAGGCAAAAGGGCGTACAGGTACGTCCCCTTTAAGATTGCCGCCGTGCCATTGCGTGCACGCCGGTCGGGACCCCTGTGAGTCCGGTCGCGGGTCCCACGGACTCGATCCCCACGGGGATACCCGCGATCGTCTCACGGGAAGGCTGAACGGGGAGATGCGGAAAGTAAACAGCATCTCCCCGTTCTGCCTAGCAACTAGTGACACTGATCTCTGTGATTGGAGCAGAGATCAGTGTTCACTAAATCACAGCCACGCCCCCCCACAGTTAGTAACACGCCCCTAGGAACACTTAACCCCTACACTGCCACCTAGTTGTTAACCCCTTCACTGCCAGTGTCATTTACACATGAATCAGTGCATTTAAATAGCACTGATTGCTGTATAAATGACAATGGTCCCAAAAATGTGTCAAAATTGTCCGATGTGTCCGCCATAATGTCGTAGTCACAATAAAAATCGCTGATCGCCGCCATTACTAGTAAAAAGAAAATTATTAATAAAAATGCTAAAAACTATCCCCTATTTTGTAAATGCTATAACTTTTGCGCAAACCAATCAATAATCGCCTATTGCGATTTTTTTTACCAAAAATATGTAGAAGAATACGTATCGGCCTAAACTGAGGAAAAAAATGTTTTTTATATATTTTTGGGGGATATTTATTATAGCAAAAAGTTAAAAATAATGCGTTTTTTTCAATATTGTCGCTCTTTTTTTGTTTATAGCGCAAAAAATAAAAACCGCAGGGGCGATCAAATACCACCAAAAGAAAGCTCTATTTGTGGGAAAAAAGGACGTCAATTTTGTTTGGGAGTCACGTCGCACAAACGCGCAATTGTCAATTAAAGTGACGCAGTGCCGAATCGCAAAAAGTGGTCTGGTCTTAAGCCAGCAAAATGGTCCGGTCTGAAAGTGGTTAAATGTTTGTGGTGATATCTCAAATTTGTGGTGTGAACAGTGTTTACATACGTGTGAGCGACTTATGTATGTGTTTGCTTCTGCACACAAGCACTGACTGATGGAATTGTTTTGTATTTCTATATTTTTACAGTCCTTTAATTTTTTTTTTGATCACTTTTATTCCTATTGCAAGGAATGTAAACATCCCTTGTAATAGAAAAATTGGATGACAGGTCATCTTTATGGAGAGATCTGGGGTCCATAAGACCCCAAATCTCTCCTCTACCTTTGAAAGCAAAAGATAAAAAAAAAAAAAATAATCTTTTGCTTTAAAAAAAAAAATCTAAAATGAATTTACTTCCGCCCTATACCGGAAGTAATGTCATGACATTGCGCCAGTCCTGCTAGATCATAGAAGGTCAGAGATGACCTCTGTGACCAGCCGCATGAACCGCTGGATCGTTTCCTGGGTTTGCCGGTAAGAACGGTAATCCTGAGAAACACCGGCGAGCTGCAGGAGGGAGGGATAACCCCTCCCGCTACTTCTAAGGCTGCTTTCACACTGGGGCGGTGCGGGGCGGCGACGGTAAAGCAGCGCTATATTTAGCGCTGCTTTACCATCGTTTTACCCACGGTATGCGGCCGCTAGCGGGGTGGTTTTAACCCCCGCTAGCGGCCGAAAAAGGGTTAAAAACCTTCGCAAAGCGCCGCTGCAGCGGCGCTTTGCGGGCGGTATCCCCGCGGTCTCCCATTGATTTCAATGGGATGGAGCGGTATAGGAGTGGTGAACACACCGCTCCTTCACCGCTCCAAAGATGCAGCTAGCAGGACTTTTTTTACCGTCCTGCTTGCGCACCGCTCCAGTGTGAAAGCCCTCAGGGCTTTCACACTGGAGACACAGCAGCAGCTGTTTCGGGTCGGTTTGTAGGCACTATTTTTAGCGCAATAGCGCCTGCAAACCGCCCCAGTGTGAAAGCAGCCTAAAAGTGATCCAGCAGCTAATTAGCTGCTCAGACTGTTTTAATGAGAAAGAGAATTGCCGGGTCGAAAAAAAAAAAGTATTCTTGTGTTGAGAGTCCTAGTCATCAGTGGGAGGAGCAGTATTGTTTATTATGGTACCTGTCTACAACAGGGAAGTATAAATAGCTGAAAAACAATTGCTAGAGCTGTAGGCTTTTTTGTATTCAAACATTAAGCCCTGGGTGACATTGGAGCGATTTGACATGTCAAATTGCATGCCAAATCGGCGGCAATTGCTGGCAATGGCACCATCCGAATCGGTGCAACTCCGCATTTGCGGCGCCGCACCGATTCCTAAAAGTAGTTTCTGTATTTCTTTTGGTGACTTCAGGATGCGATTTCCATTGACATCTGTGCAGCAACCCACACAGATGTCTCTAAAATTGCCCCCGAAGTCGACACTGACATGCGGGAATGAACTTGTGCGATTTCAGTCCTGCTTTCAGTGTGAACCTAGGCTTAAAGGGCTGTATAATGGCATCTGATTTACGTACAGTATTTCTACTTTAAATACCGAAAATCATTTAGCTGTATAGCTTTCTTTTATTGTGCAGAATTATCTGTTGATTACGCTATCTTTCACTGAAGCTTGGCAAATGTAAATTTGTATAGCTTGATTTGGGCAATAAAAAATGCATTCTCTACTCTTTGTTTTTATGAAATCACGCTGATAACGCTAATTAAACACCTCCTGCTGTCCTAAAGCACTGCTATGTCTACCCAGTCTTTCAAAATAAACAATGCAATTACTTTATCAAATCATCCAAACATACCGTGTAGGAAAAATATATTGTAAAGCTCAATATTTGACTGCACAGAGGGGGTTTCATTAAATGTCCTGTGCTGCACAGATAACAGAAGCTAAAAGTTTATAAACTCAGCTAAACAAAGTAGTCTAAATAAAGTGCATATAAAATATTTGTAAATAATGAACAGGAGAAACAAACAAATGTAAATTGAATAGAGTTAGAGAGACACAAGGGGGTTGATTTAACCTTGCAAAGAATAGCCAATTAAAGAGGATGGGCACCTTAACAAAAAATATTAAAAGTCAGCAGCTACAAATACTGCAGCTGCTGACTTTTAATAAATGGACACTTACCTGTTCCAGGTTCCAGCGATGTCGGCAGTAGATAACGAGCAATCGCTTGTCTCTCGGCTTCCTCCACCGCCATCCTCTGTCAGGGAATCAGGAAGTGAAGCGTTGCGGCTTCACTGCCCGGTTCCCTACTGTGAATGCGCAAGTCATGCTGTGCGTCTTTACTGGTCCCCGTTGTGTCCTGGGAACTGTGTGTTTCCCAGAACACAACGGGGGGGGGGGGGGGCGGGACATCTGCGGCTAGCTGCGGCTAGAGCGGCTAGCTGGTCCCGGAAGTGGGTGCAGATACCTGGATTATACAGGTATCTGCACCCCCCTTCCCCCTGAAAGATGCCAAATGTGGCACTGGAGGGGGGAGGTATCCGATGAGCGGAAGTTCCACTTTAGGGTGGGACTCCGCTTTAAGTGCACAGACAAAAAAATGCATTTTTGCTTGCACATGGTTGGAGGATGTAAGTCAGTCAAGTTTATCTCATTCACTAAACTCTGAAAATACTTCCCTTGCAAAGTGAACTATCTATTTACCTTTAGGAAACCAACCCCAAGGTCTTGAAAGGGGTTTGTTTTTTTGTGTAATGAGGCTTAGCCCTAGGCTGGATTGGGAAGTGCCCATAGGCACAGTGGGTTCATTTGAGAGGTATTTGGCAAGTCATTAAAGATTTGGGCTGCCAACTTTCTGGGAGATTGCCAGAGCACTCAGCTTGGAAGGTTCCAGACATGGCGGGGGGGGGGGGATAGTAAGCAAGGGTAATTTGTACTGAGTTGCTTGGCAGGAAGAGAAAAGTGTGGATCCTATAAGGATCTGCTCACTACATTTTGTGTAAGAGAATTCCAGTACGGCGACTGGCACATAGATATGTGCATGTGGCATCACTCACAGAAAATAGCATAGGCTTGTTCATGCACACAGGAATGCTAGCACACGTGTGGACGCACGAGGAACCTCAACAATTCAGTCTGTAACCTCAACAATTCAGTCTCCTACCAGGTATGTGACATTTTTGGTGAAGTGTGGATCAGATCTAAAGGAGGGATGCTAAAGGGTAAGGTGTAAGTAATTGCTCTAGAGTAATCCAATCCATAAGGAAATTATGTAGGTGGCAGCCCACCAGCCTTGAGGTGTGGTATGCCCAATATATTTTATAGGTCAGGAGGGCCATTAGCTCCCTGGTTCTTGGGTAAAATCAGGTACCCAGTGCTAGCTCTCAATGGGGAGTTTTTTTTTTTTTTTTTAAGAGGAAGGAGTTAAATAACATCCACATAGCTAAAAAACATTCATAAAGGTATGGAAATTGGAATTATTTGCATGATATAAAGTAGACATGGGAGCACATTTATCTTTAGGATGGCTGCTCAACCAAACCTGGAGAAACAGAGCTTGTCTTAGATTTTGAAGTTGTGTTGGAATGTTTTCAACAAATCCTTTGGAACGCTCTACCCCAATCTGTCCGACTGTCCCCTAATCTATCCATCTTTAGACGATCCCTGAAAACCTTTCTCTTTAAAGAAGCCTATCCTGCTTCTAACTAACACTGTTTTACTTTTTCCATCAACTCATCCCCCACAGCTATTACCTCTTGTATCAATTGACCCTTTCTTTTTAGATTGTAAGCTCTAGCGAGCAGGGCCCTCTGATTCCTCTTGTACCAAATTGTTATGTAATTGTAATGTCTGCCTTTATTTTGTTAAGCGCTGCGCAAACTGTTGGCGCTATATAAATCCTGTATAATAATAATAATAATAATAATAACAAATCAGAGAATTTAGCAGATAATTGGATTTCTAAATACTTTATGATATCATATCTGTACGCCAGGTAAAAGGAAAGTATGATTGACAATGTGCCATTGTCTCTTCCAGAAGGGAGACATTAAGTGCATGAGCAATCTGGTATTGATCAGACAGGAACATAGGTTCTACGGAAGGAGAATGTAAATAACATGGGTCAGGTTGTGATAGGAAAAAATAATTGATCATGCAGTATTTTTGATAGTGGTGGTGTGTAATGCCCCGTACACACGGTAAATCACCACAAATCACCACAAAATCCATCGGATTTTTTCCGATGGATTTTGTCCGACACTGGTGTTGCATACACACGGTCAGACAAAGTTGTCGGAAAATCCGATCATTCTGAACGTGGTGACGTTTGTTGCCTACGACGAGACTACGTAGAGGCTAGTAGCCAATAGCTTTGGTCTTGTAATGTGATCTGAGCATGCGTGGCACTTTGTCCGTCAGAATTTGCTACACACGATCGGAAAAAATTCGATAGGACTTTGTTGTCGGAAAATTTGAGAGCAGGAAATAAAACTTTGTCCGACGGAAAAAGTCCGATGGAGCCTACACACGGTCGGAATTTCCGA
Organism: Lithobates sylvaticus; assembly: GCA_028564925.1. Lineage (NCBI taxonomy): Eukaryota > Metazoa > Chordata > Amphibia > Anura > Ranidae > Lithobates > Lithobates sylvaticus. The sequence continues at coordinate 22,025,674 of CM053033.1, read as the reverse complement.
CAACATTGTCCGATAGGACATTTTCCGTCGGAAAATCCGACCGTGTGTATGGGGCATAAGTGTGTGTGTGTGGAGGGGGTTGAAATCCTTCATCCGGTCAAAGGTACCCTTAAAGTCATGGAGAGCTACTTTAGCTTGGCTAATTTAATTTGACAGAGGGCACTGTACGGAGTCCAGGAAGTTTCCATTGAAGTGTCAAAGAGTGGGTTAATGAGCAGGGTAAAATCACCTCCCATAAAAAGGAGACCTTCCTTAAATGTGGCTAGAAATTCATATACCTTGTAAAAGAAACACTTATCTTTTATTGGGGCAGTAGATGTTCACTAGGGTGACTGGCCTGGTGCTCATTTTACCCATAAAGGAGATGTAGGTGCCTTCTTTATCCACCAAGTGCTCTGTGAAAGTAAATTGGACTCTACTTGGAGACTTCTTGGATAGTAGGATTGACGCACATTTCGTTTTTGAATATTCAATACAGGAGTGAAATACTATCTGGAATCTGTGGTTTATAAGCTTGAGTATTGAATCAGATTGGAAGTGTGTTTCCTGCAGATTCATCATTTTACAAGCTAGTGTATTTCCCAGAGGATTTGGTGAATTCAAAGCTGCCATTTAGGCTTCATGCAAACCCTCCCTCCACTGTATGGTATTTTTTGGCACTGAAACATGTCCCCCATTTCATTTTTAGTCTCCTTGTGGCTTTTATGACAGTAGTTTGCATATTAGCCCTCAAAATAACCAACATTTAAAGTGGTTGTAAACCCACGAACCCCCCCCCCCCCCAAAAAAAAAAAAAACAACCTGCAAGACAAAGGCATAATGAACTAGTATGCATAGCATACTAGCTCATTATGAAATACTTACCTAAGATTGAAGCCCCCGCAGCAGTCTCGGCACACCGCTGTGGCCGGCGACATGTCTCCCGGAGTTATTTTCGGGTATTGCAGGCTCCGGCACTGTGATTGGCAGGAGCCACGATGACATGTAGTTCAGCCTTCAAAATTACCTCCTAACAATTTTTTTTTTAAAGTTTCCTAGTTCTAAACAATGTTAGACACCACTTTTGCCCTTTGCTAAACACTGTCATGTGTAGGGAACACTAGCAGTTTTTGCATTTATAGTGTAGAGTCACTGTACAGTAGTGTGCTGTAGTGTGTGAGACAGTTTGTGTTATTATAGCAAATATTCCAAACTCACTTGGTGTCCATTTAAAAATAACCTGTACTGTTACATGGCCAGGGCTGCTTATATATCGTTGTGTACAATCAAGTAAAAAAGAAAAAAAAAAGAATCATTAAACATTTTTAAGCACAATTAGTATAAGTATAGTACTAGTATAGTATTTTGCCTCTACAGTTGCATAGTTACATAGTTAGTTAGGTTGAAAAAAGACACAAGTCCATCCAGTTCAACCACAAATAAAAAAATAAAATAATATCATACAATCCCATATACCCCATTCTATACCCACAGTTGATCCAGAGGAAGGCAAAAAACCCCAGCAGAGCATGCTCCAATTTGCTAAAGCAGGCAAAAAAATCCCTTCCTGATCCCCCGAGAGGCAATCAGATTTTCCCCGGATCAACTTTACCTATAAATGTTGGTACCCAGTTTTATTATGTACATTTAGGAAAGTATCCAGGCCTTTCTTAAAGCAATCTACTGAGCTGGCCAGAACCACCTCTACAGGGAGTCTATTCCACATTTTCACAGCTCTTACCGTGAAGAAACCTTTCCGTATTTGGAGATTAAATCTCTTTTCCTCCAGACGTAAAGAGTGCCCCCTTGTCCTCTTTGTTGACTGTAAAGTGAATAACTCAACACCAAGTTCACTATATGGACCCCTTATATATTTGCACATGTTGATCATATCCCTCCTTAATCTCCTCTTCTCAAGAGAGAATAAATTCAGTTCCTCTAATCTTTCCTCATAGCTGAGCTCCTCCATGCCTCTTATCAGTTTGGTTGCCCTTCTCTGCACTTTCTCCAGTTCCCCGATATCCTTTTTGAGAACTGGTGCCCAAAACTGAACTGCATATTCCAGATGAGGTCTTACTAATGATTTGAACAGGGGCAAAATGATATCTCTCTCTCTGGAGTCCATACCTCTCTTAATACAAGAAATTACTTTGCTCGCTTTGGAAACCGCAGCTTGGCATTGCATGTTATTATTGAGCTTATGATCTACAGTATATTAGCTTTTATTGTACTTCTCTGGCAAAAGACCTCAGAGAGGGAAGGTGTGACTAATTTGTATGCCTTTTGAATCTCTTCACCCAGCCAAACTTTTTCAGTAATTGTTAAAATAGTGTACTTGAAGGTATTGGAGCTATGCCTTATTAAACTTTCTAAAATTGGGATATGGGATTTTGATAACAAATTTGTAGCAAGAGCAAGAATGGACCCACTATCCCCTGCTGTGATCACTTCCTAATTAAGCATATTAACTTTTTTTGGTATTGTGGTTCTAAAATGAGTATGATTACTAGTGATGTGTAACTATTTTTTAATTCTTGCATGGATAATATCTACCACAGTTTCAGTTTTAGGGAAATAGAAAAAAGAATTGGATTGGCTGTACTACATTTATCTTTGATTTCGTTTTTATTATCAAGACCAAATCTGTGAAATGTAAAAACTAAAAACATTGAAAATCCCAAGATGTCAATTTTGAAAACTACAGCTGCCGTGTCTAGAAAAATAATTTTTCCTAGGTCAAAGTATATTTTCTATTTTCATGTTTGATCAAACAACTGATTCTATTGATCACGTCCACATGCTTTATTTATTAAGTTGCAGCTACATTGCTCTGTTTGACTATCTGTTTCAAAAGGTGTGCTTTGAGAATGGACATACTTTATATGTTTTTTCCTGGTTCCTGTAAACAGATAATTCAGTGCATCTGAGCATATCAGTATTTACTGTATATATAATCAAAGTGGTTGTAAACCCTTACAGACCACTTTGACCTACAGGTAAGCCTAGATTAAGGCTTACCTGTAGGTCCAAGAAATCTCTCCTTAACCTACACGGTTAGGCCCCTTTCACACTGGGGCGGGAGCGGCGGTGACGGTAAAGCAGCTATTTAGCGCTGCTTTACCGTTGTTTTAGCCGCAGTATTCGGCCGCTAGCGGTGCAGTATTAACCCCGCTAGCGGCCGAAAAAGGGTTAAAACCCCCCGCCGCGGTATTGCCGCGGTATTACCACGGTGTCCCATTGATTTCAATGGGTAGGAGCGGTATAGGAGCAGTGAATACACTGCTCCTTCACCGCTTCAAAGATGCTGCTAGCAGGACTTTTTTTGACTGTCCTGCTAGCGCACCCCTCCAGTGTGAAAGCCCTCTGGCTTTCACACTGGAGTGAATGGGGCCGGATTTTTTCAGGCGCTGTACAGGTGCTATTTTTAGCGCTGTAGTGCCTGAAAAACGCCCCAGTGTGAAAGGAGCCTTAAGGAGATATTTTACAAAAAAAGGGCACGGCTGTCTACGGCAACGGCGCAGGCGCACCTGGTGTGCCGCAAGTGAAGGCAAACATGCCGTCACTTACGGCTCCCGCGTGCATGCGCCGGAGTGACGTCATCGCTGCTCCGGCCACTCACAGCGCCGGAGCAGCGATACCCGGAAGGAAGATGGACGCTTCGTGGAAGAGGGGACAGCGGTGACTTTGCTGGCTCCTGTGTCAGGTAAGTGACACATAATGGGCCACTATGCGATGCATAGAAGTCCATTATGCTTTACCTTTGCACGGAAACAAAGAGGAAGTAAACCCATCAGGGTTTACGTCCTCTTTAAGCTGTAGGTATCAATATTCCTGGAATAGGGACAATATAAGTAAAATGGCACAAGAAAACATTCCAAAGTGACTGCAGTAAAAAAAACGAAAAAATAAAAAACTACTGTCATAAAAATCAACAATTCATAAGCAATTATGTTTTCATAGTGAACAAGAAGATTGCACATATTGAGGAGCTGCTATATTGCTAAACAAAATCACTCATATCTATTAAAAAAACTTCATTTAGGGAATATATAGTAATGAGGAAAATGTTCATGTGTCATCTTTAAAGTGGTTATAAATTCAAAAGCAAGCATGTAGTGTATTGTATTTCCAATTTTCAATTTTTATTTTATTTTCCCCTGTCCATCCTGCCAGAAAGTCTGTTGTTTTTCAACAGAACAAGCTGTCCTGCATGTGTAGCAGAGGATTGAGACAAACCATTTCACACTGACAGGGGTGCTTACAATGATCAGCTTTAATTCATTTATGTAGATTTTTTTCAAGTGCATATAATACTCTCCTCCCTTCAGAATAAAGATGATGCTGCCCAAAGATGTATTTGTTGCTTATTTATCCAGAGTGTAGGCCCCCTAATACAGGAGGTGTGTTACTGGCCAGGTCATCAGGTGAAAACAGAGGGGAAAAGCTTAACAAAAAAAAAATATTGCAGCCACCACATCTAAGGATTGAAAAGCTGCAATAATAAAATTGGTTTCCATTTTGTTAGAAATTCTGTATACAGCCCTACAGAACAAACAGTGCACAGTCCATATGGGCTTTGCTGCTTAACTGCAGACCGGAAACAGGGAACTTTATTATACTGAGAAAACACAGAGTTTTACCACAGTAATCAGCTCTAAACTTATAAACACTGTCATCTACTGGTTAAATATATCTCTCTACAAAATACTGATGTACAGTAGTTGTTGCACAAAATACAATTCTGTCCTCCAATACCCCCACTCAACAACTACTCTTTATATTAGTCCCATTTCGGATCTTAGTTCTATAAATCTGTTTCTTGTAAGCGGTTTTGTCAAAGCTTCTCATTCACTTTTGTTTCTCACGAGTTGGAAGTCTTTGCATCTTATCCCATGAATCTGGCTCTGGTTTTAATGCTACTCGAGCAACATAGGACAGACTTTTGGCTGGAATGCCTTAATTGCCCCTGGTGGATTTCCTGATGGAAACCTCTTGTTGCCTAGTTTCTGCTTTTATAGCATTTGGATTGTCTGCATTAATTTCTATTTCGGTGAGACTTTGTTGCTTATTTTCATGTGACATTGATGTAGAATTTCCCTCAGTTTGAAGTGCTTATGTTAGTTCATGAAATTATGAACACACTGAAGTCTCATCGACAATTACACTTCTACTGATGGTTACCTGGTTTGTGTCTTGGTGTAAAATTATGTATCCCTTTTGAAATTCACTGTACCCCACAAGTTCACCTTACTTTAAGTAGAGTACCGTTCTTTCTTTCTGCACCTTATTTTGTTCTGAGTTATATGGTACTGTAGTTTGAAATATTATGCCATGCTTTCTGAGAATCTCTTGTGTGTTATTACCTGAATATTCAGTTCAATTGCCTGTGCGCAATACACTCTGAATTTTGCCAAATTTGTTGCTCACTTGAGCCAAATACTGTTCAAGTTTCTCTGATACTTGACTTTTGTTGAGTGACAGATATAGTGTAGTATATCTGGAGTAATCATCTATAAAAGTGAGAAAATACCTTTTATTCCTAGAGTAGATTTTTCCATTGGACCACAAAGATATGAAAAAAATAAGTCCAGTGGTTTCTTAGCTCTGCTGTTACTCTGCTTTGGAAAGGCTTTTCTTGTCATTTTTTCATTTTATACAGCTGGTGCATTTCATTGTTTGATCACATGGACTAATTTTTATTCCACTTGCAATATTCATTCTCAGTAAAATGTTCTAATATGTCAGGACTTCTGTGCCCAAGTTGTCTGTGCCATGCGTGAATGCAGTTTAAGTGTTTTTCCTCCTTGGCAGTGTTAACCACCTCATTGCTGTTCAGCTGATACAGTTCTTCTGTAATTTTAGCCTTTGCTAGTAAGATATCCCTCTTGTGATGACACAACTGCCATTGGGAAAGGTCACTACATTGCCTTGTTTGGTGAGCTTCTTCACTGACAAAAGATTAATTTCAAGAGCAGGGACATAGAGGACATTGAATTTCCAAGACTGGTAGTTCTGGTTTGTCATATTTGAAAATGAAAGTTTTGTTGCAGCTGTATTAAAGGCCATTTTATTTTATTCTGCTGCAGTCTTCTTTCTGTTACTGTATCTTGCACTTGTTTTCTGTAGCTGGCTATGACTGGGTTCTCAGCCTTTCTTTGGGTCAGTGTCTGGGCTATGTCTGGGCCCATAACTTGTTCGAAAATCTGTACATAGCCCTACTGAACAGACAATGCACAGTCCACATGGGCTTTGCTGTTAACCGCAGACAGGAAGTAGGATACATTATTTTACAGACAAAAGACATAACGTTTTACCACAGAGATCAGATATAAACTTATAAACACTGCCATCTACTGGTTAAAGAATATATTTCTACTAAATACTGATGTAAAGTAGTTTTTGCACAAAATACAATTCTGTATTACAACAGGTTTAATGCCACCTTAAATCGAAATATCACATGGTCAAGAAATAAGATTGGGATTCGAAAATGCAGAAAAGGCTCTTTTGCAATGACTATACAGTACAGTGTGTACATATATAATTTTTTTCATTAATATACAAAGTAAAGTAGTAAAATGTATTGTTGAAGGATGTCATACAAATTAGACTTCATTTACAGTTAAAGTTTAGCAGCAGCGTTAGCAGATATGCCATGTAAGCACAGCTACATATTTTGAGCCTTCACATTTAAACTGTGCAATTGTTGGCACTTATATAGCTTCAAACCTGAGGCACATGTCACATTTTTTCGCAGGAGATTACTCATTAAACTTTTGAAGTTGCACAAGTTAGCAGTAAAGCCACTGAAAACTGCCAATCACCACAGTGGGAGGTGTCAGTGAAAAATAGTCTTCTTAGGCACTTTCCACTTTTATGAAAAACTCGAAAACAAAACACCTGCTCTTTCAAACTCTCTGTACTCTTGCCATCTCATAGACAATATAAATGTACTACTTTTTTACATTAATTACCTTTGAGAATATTGTACATCTTTTCATGAATTATAAATCAGCTAAACTAGTTATCACATATAAATAGAATAAAGTGAGACATTTTATTTAATTTAGAGAGCATTAAAGTGTACTGTATGTCTATCCAAAATTTTTTTTTTTTAGTTGAAGGTAGTGTGGGGATCAGGTTGGAGCCTCCTGTTGGGATTGTTACTGCTATATGGGCCTTGGTTAAAGAGATTTCTCCTCACTTCCTGCCCTAGTGACAACAGTTTTACCAGACAGAAGGCTAGGGTAAATTTCAAACAGCAGCACAGACAGTGTTGCTTTTTAGTAGAGTAAGGAACAGCTTGAACCCATATCATCTTGTTATTGTTGAACTGTCTCATAGAACTATTGTCACTGGTACAGAAAGTGAGCGATACTCTATGAGAGAAGCCCCAGATAGCAGTAAAAACATGGTATGGTTTCTAATCCTTCCTTACTCTACCCAAAGCTAGAAAAAAAAAAGTTTTTGTAGGCATATACTTATGTAAAAAAAACACATTTTAAATGTCACAGTCAGCGGTCAGGCTCAAAATGCCCGGTCATGCCCAAAAGGGTTAAGGCAGTGCTGGAAAATAATGGTGGCCACACAAACTATTGACAATTTGGGCCCAATTTGGACATTTTCACTTAGGGGTGTACTCACTTTTGTTGCCAGCGGTTTAGACATTAATGGCTGTGTGTTGAGTTATTTTGAGGGGACAGCAAATTTACACTGTTATACAAGCTGTACACTTGCTACTTTACATTGTAGCAAAGTGTAATTTCTTCAGCGTTGTCACATGAAAAGATATAAAAACGTACTTTTGTGAGATACTGTGCTCCAAATTGCTTTGTGTTGGAAATTTGTAATGTGGAGTGTTTGTTTTGTTCCATACTCTCCTCCCGTATATTTCCCCTTCTCCCCCATGTTTTAACCCCATTCTTCCTTTTCTCCTTTATTTCCCCTCCCCTCTTCCTTCTTTTTCTTTTCTCTTCTTCTTTTATTCAATTTCCTTCCCCTTATTTTGTCTTTTTCTTCCCTCTACCCCAGTTCCTTGGTCTTGCCTCCCTTTTCCCCCCTCCTTTTCCTCTGTACCCCTTCCCCTCACCCCTTCTTTCCCTTTTCCCTTTTATCTCCACTCCTTTCTCTCCCTTCCCTCCCATTTTGTTTTTCCCTTTTTTGCCCTTCCCCAACCCCCCTTCTTTCTCCCTTCTTTTCCTTCACTTTTCTTAGTCCCTTCCTACCTATACTCAATATATGGATAAAAATCTTGGATTTTTGCTATACAGGTTTATACCTAATTTCATTTTGGTGTGGACAGTTTTTTGAATTGGTTTCTCCCCACAGACCCGACTGACATTTCACCATCAACGATCCCCCTCCTCTCAGCCCCCGTGCACACGGTCGAAAATTCCGACCACAAAATCCGTCTGATTTTGTCCGACACTGGTGATGCATACACACGGTCGGACAAAGTTGTCAGAAAAGCTGATCATTCTGAACGTGGTGACGTTCGTTGCGTACAACGGAACTACGTAGAGGCTAGTAGCCAATAGCTTTGGTCTCGTAATTTGATCTGAGCATGCGTGGCACTTTGTCCGTCGGAATTCTCTACACACGATCGGAAAAAGTCCGATCGGATTTTGTTGTCGGAAAATTTGAGAGCAGGATCTCAAATTTTTTCCAACGGAAAAAGTCTGATGGAGCCCACACACGGCCGGATTTTCCGACAACATGGTCCGTTCTGACATTTTCCACCATGAAATTTCCATCCGTGTGTAGGGGGCATTACTCTTTTCTTTGAGAGCTTATTCAAAAAGGTAAAACATTTCTTTATCATATTTCTTTTCATCTACTTCTTATCTAGATTGGGTAATTTAAGGATGTATTGTTTTATTTTTTTATTTGATATACATTTTTGACATCTGATATGAACAACTTTGTAGTGATAATGTATCTATCTATCTATCTATCTATCTATCTATCTATCTATATATATATATATATATATATATATATATATATATATATATGTTGCTGTAGTACTTGTATGTGGTAATCCCAGGTCCTTGTGAAAAGGGGTTTCCTGCGAAAATTGTCGATTTTTACAAGCTGATCCCACTACAGATGGCTAATTTACACACATGGTTTTAAGTCTTTTTAATGTTTATATTTTGAATAAAGTGTTTAAAAAATATTGTATTTCCATTTGTTGATCTGCATTGTACCCTTGAAGATATACTTAAAATACCACTCTTTTGCATTTTCTACATACATTTATTCGAAAAAAAGCTTCCTTCATTGTCAGCAACTCCTTATTCCCTATGTCATATTTCTTTATATCTGACATTAAGCAAGAAAAATAACCACAATGATGAAGTTGCATCAGAGTCTGAAGCATCCACTTTAACGCTAAAAGATAGTTCAGGATTGGGATGCATATTGGTGCATAATGGAAAAGAGTCTTTAGCCTACTCAACACAGTCTGTGCCTCAGGTGACTATACAAGGAGCACCATTTTCTGTGTCAGCTGTGTAATTGGTGTTAACACCATAGAGAAGTTTCTTATAAATTTTCTGTAGAACTTAGCAAATCCAGCAAATCTTAGTATTTCCTTAACGTCTCACTGCTTTGATCTTCTCAGGATCCATGCTCGCTCATTGTAGAGAAATAATGTATCACAAAAACTGGATCTGGGTTCATTCAAACTCATATTTCTCCAGTTTGATGTAAAGTCAGTTCTTCCTCAATCTCTCAAAGACAGTGCAAACATACTTGTGATGCTCCTCCAGGTTATCAGAAAAGATGAGCATATCATCCAGACATGCAATCACAAATTGGTCTAACAGTTATCGAAAAATATAATTGATGAAGTGTTAAAAAGTTGTAGGAGCGTTGCACATGCCAAAAGGCATAACTAAGGCCTTGAACTGCCCATATCTGATTCTAAAGGCAGTTTTCAATTCCTCTCCTTGACAAATGTGGGCAAGGATATATGCTCCCTGTAATTCTAGTTTTGTAAAGACTTTGGCAGAACAGAGTATTTCAATATTTCAGCGATTAGGAGAAGTGGATAACGGTTAATAGGGATTTTATTCAAATCCATGTAATTGATTCAAAGACAGAAGGTGGAGCCCTTTTTAAAAAAAATCAAGAACAGCTATCTGCTGCCATAACCCCAATATTCTATGTCAAAATACTGATGTACAGCTACGGCGGTTTGCGTTAAGTGGTTAAAGGTCCTTTAGCTATGAAAACTGTAGGTAGGATTTTATTTCTTGGTGTTGACTGTGTTCTTTGGGTGTCCTGTGTCCTAACTCTCTCTTCCATGAGTTATGCAGCTTAAAGTGACTGGCATCCATCTGTCCACAACCCCACTATACATCACAGACAATACCTTGAGGTGAAATTCCAGTCCTTACCATTGGGCTCCTAGGGGGTAGGGGGTGCTACAATAAATTGTGTAGGATAGGGCTTATCATACTTACAGCTTACTATAGTTTTCATTATATTTTCCTATCCTACACCTAATTTTATATAATACATTTTATGTAATGTTTTCATATGTCTCCAAGTTTAATGAATGAGTTTTGAAGTTATTCAGTTTTAATTGAGATACTTGAGAACAACATATTGACCGCACTCCAAAGTTTAGAAGATAATAGTATGGTTTTGTTTATTCCAGGTAAAACATCGTTACAGACATGAACCAAGTTTGCTTAATCATAATATTTCATTGAGATACTTACCATGCATTTTATATAGTATGTACTTACCTCTATGTATATACTGTATATCATTTTATATCTAAATTTCTATTCACATTTTATATAGAAATTTGTGTTTCTTTTTTAAACAGTCGGTTCAATTAACATAAAGCTTATACACAGCATAATTAACTTCCAATTAAAATCTGATGATAAGAAAATGAGTGGTTCTAAATGAATAAAGGTCACTACATGTTGAATTATTTATGAAGAAAAACCTGTAGCATCAATTTCTCCCTTTCCTTTTTAATCATCTACCAGTTAAGTTTAAACATTCTGCTTTAAGCATCATGAGCATACTCTAGAAAATGATTTAACAAGGGCCATGGAATCCAAATTCTGAGTGTCAATCCAATCCTAATTACACAGGAGGGCAAAAATGATTGACATGAATTTAACATGTTTCCTTTTTCTGTGTAAGAGAATATATTTTGTGTGGATAGCTGAAAGAGTTAAAAGGCATAATTCTTACTTCTACTTACCGTATTTATCGGCGTATAACACGTGCCGGCGTATAACACGTGCCTGTGTATAACACGCACCCCAAGTTTAGGAGGGAAGTTTAATGAAAAAAACTTACATTTAAATGCCCATCAATGCAGCCTTGTCAGTTCCACCTGCAGCCTTGTCAGTTCCACCTGCAGCCTTGTCAGTATCCACCTGCAGCCATGTCAGTTCCACCTGCAGCCATGTCAGTTCCACCTGCAGCCTTGCCCCAGTGTCATTTGCAGAATTTAAAAATGGCGCTGCCGAGATACAGAGCCGGATAGGTCATCCGGCGTATCTTGGCGGCGCTCGATAGTTCTCGGCGGCTTTCGGACGTTCTCGCCGGCTTTCGGCCGCTTTCGGCCGTTCTCGTCGGCTCATGCAGGACTTTTACCAAAAATATGTAGAAGAATACATATCGGCCTAAACTGAGGAAGAAATTATTATTTTTTGGATACTTATTATAGTAAAAAGTCAAAAAATATAATTTTTTTTCAAAATTGTCAGTACTTTTTTTTTTTTTTTTTTTGCAAGAGGTGATCAAATACCACCAAAAGAAAGCTCTATTTGTGGGAAAAAAAGGACATACGCTTTGTTTGGGCACAACGTCGCACAGGCCGCGCAATTTTCAGTTAAAGTGACTCAGTGCCATATCGCAAAAAATGGCCTGGTCATTAAGGGGGCAAATCCTACCAGCCCTTAACTAGTTAATGTAATTGTGGGGTCTGGCCTGGGGCTGACCTGGAAGAAATCTGAAGAAGGTTTGAACGTTTTCAAACTTTTATTTCACTTTCAGCACTTACTGATTTATAATATAAAAAAATATAAAAAAATATTTGCTGCGCTTAGTGTAGGTACATAAAAATACAGGCATTAATATCTTATGCAGTCCCAATAAGTGATGGTATAAAGTGCTTGTAAACGTTATATGAGTATAGGGGTGGGTGGCGCTGCCCGTCACCTGAACAGTGCTCGTCCGCAATGGGTCACTCTTTCCAGGTTAATATGGTTAATGAATTCATCTAATGTGGCCTTGGTTCCTTTCCATATGAACAAGATATCAACTATGTACCTGCAGTATACTTTCAGGTCAGGCCAGCTGTTACTATATATTACCTCCTCCTCCCATTTTTTACGAAAGATATTAGCAACACTGGGGGCATATTTGGCCCCCATGGAGACACCTTTAATTTGTTTATAATGTTGTCCCCCCATACCAAAAGAAATTGTTGTTCATAGCATGTCTCAGACACTTTAGAATGAATTGTTTTTGTTTGTATTTTAGATTAGTAAATTTGTTTAGTGCCAATTTTACTGCATTTATGGCATCTTGTTGGCGAATGTTGTTGTACAACCACTCAACGTCTATTGTGACCAAGATGCTGTTCTCATTAACTCAATGTTGTAAATGATTAATAACATCTTTAGGCCCCTTTCACACTGGGACGTTTTTTAGATGCTACAGCGCTAAAAATGGCGCCTGCACAGCGCCTGAAAAAATCCGTCCCTTTTCACTCCAGTGTGAAAGCCAGAGGGCTTTGACACTGGAGCGGTGCGCTAGCAGGACGGTCAAAAAAGTCCTGCTAGCAGAATCTTTGGAGCGGTGAAGGAGCGGTGTATTCACCGCTCCTAACCATTGAAATCAATGGGACACCGCGGCAATACCGCCGGCAAAGCACCGATGCAGCGGCGCTTTGCGGGCAGTTTTAAACATTTTTCGTCTGCTAGCGGGGGTTAAAACCGCACCGCTATCGGCCAAAAACTGCCGCTAAAACTACGGTAAAGCAGCGCTAAATATATCGCTGCTTTACCGCCGACGCCGCTCCCGCCCCAGTGTGAAAGGGGCCTTACTGTCTTTTAGATAAGATGGACTTTTAGGCTCGATTCACATCTATGCATGTTGCTTTTGAGCGTTTTTGCAGTGCTTTTTGCGGTGCCTGCCGTGTTTTTGGACACGCATTTTTGCCACGATTTTGCCGCGTTTTTGTTTTTTTTTTTTTTTTTATTAGTTTTTTTTTTTTTACACTGTGGTTGCTTAGCAAGCAGCTATATACAGTGTAAAAAATAAAAAGTCGGGAAAATAATGAGTTAATGCCACCTAATATTGGCCTTCCTGTTGTTTTGGTTGTACTTGTAGAGTACTGGCATTATAGGGATATCTGGAATTAAGTATCTTTTCTCTTTTTTATTAAGAATATTGTTGTCCCCTGCGTTATTCACTAGTTCCTGCAACTGTGCTTTTTAGAATCCTGGTGGGGTTATTAATGAGCTTATTATAGGTACTTTCATCGCTTAAAATACTGTGTCATAATCATAATCTAGTTTATTTATTATGACAATACCCCCCCCCCCCCCGTTAGTCTGCTGGGCGGATCACAATGTTATTTCTCTGTTCAATGTCTCTAATTCCTTTCCAAATTTGTTTATCCTTAAAGTCCTTCTATATTGGAATTTTCTCTTATATCTGCTTCTACCATCTTTTTAAACATGTCTATAAATCGGTGTCCAGGTGTTTTGGGGTTGAAGGTGGATTTATTTCATAAACCCCTATGTGAGTATTTTATACTTAAATATCCATGCACATGTAAATATATATGTTGTTATTTAAACTTCTATGACACAAGTGTCTAAATTTTTTTTGTAGACAGTGTCTTATGTAATAACAAAAAAATGTAACGGTTATTAATCACTTGCCGACCAGCCATCGACATTATACTGTGACAGGTTGGCACAATCCCACGAAGCGTCGTAGCTGTACATCGGCCCTTTAAATGCCTATAGCAGACATGCACGCCACCAGAGGCGTGCCCACGCCAGCTACACAGCGGAGGAACTGATGTGCGTGGACAGCAGTCGCATTGACCACTGGCCACGCACAATCGCGGGCATGAGGGCCAGAACAGGGACGTGTGTGTGTAAACACACAAATCCCTGTTCTGTGAGGAGAGGAGAGACAGATCGTCTGTTCCTACTAGCTAGGAACAACGATAGGTCTCCTCCTCTAGTCAGTTCCATCCTCCCACAGAAAAACACAAACTAGGGAAAACATTTAAAGTGGATGTAAACCTGGAAAAAAATTCTTCAATTAAGGCTTGTACCTTGTACAGTATAGGATTTCATGTCATCTGTGCCCAGTCTTCCACAAAAAGTTAATCCAGCTCTGAGCAATCCTCTTATCTTTTTTTAGTGATATAAACACGGAAAGATAGAGAAATAAGAGTCTGTTTTTCCCCCTTGCTGTGAGTGACAGGTGATTTACATGATGCACGAGCCTGAGAGAGGCATTCTGTGTACTTCAGATCCCCCCTCCTTTCTTCTCCAGCTCTCCCAGGATTGGCTGCTCCACACCTCAGCATGATTGGGCACGCTGAAGTCATGTGGTGACTTTTCTGGGTTTTGACTGGATGTTAGTGATCATAGCAGTTCAGTGGAAGAAATACACAGGAGAAAATGCATGTTGATAAGGGGAGTGTAGAGGTGGGCAGGGAGTCTACTGACATCACAACTTCACCCACTGAGCTCCGGACAACAGACCCACCCACAGAATCTGCAGTTTTTTGGGTCTCATGACAGACAGAGGGGAGACATTTGACAGGTAAGGATACATGCAGGAGGAATGTATATCCTTATAGATAACCACTATGGCAGTAGTTTAGAAAGGATGCGAGTGGGTTTACATCCACTTTAACCCCTTGATCGCTTCCTAGTGTTAACCCCTTCCTGCCAGTGACATTTATACAGTAATCAGTGCATTTTTTATAGCACTGATCGCTGCATAAATGTCAGTGGTCCCAAAAATCTGTCTGCCGCAATATTGCAGTACCGCTAAAAATCACTTATCACCGCCATTACTAGTAAAAAATAAATAAATAATAAAAATGCCATAAATCTTACAATAGTTTGTAGACACTATAACTTTTGCACAAACTAATCAATATACGCTTATTGTGATTTATGTATTTTTTTCTCCACAAATAGAGCTTTCTTTTGGTGGAATTTTTTTATTTTTTTCGTTGATGAATGTAAGGGCTGCATAGGAGAGGAGAAGGCACTTCCTACCAACACCTGACCAACATTTTTGAAAGTTTAGATAAAAGTTTAGATAAAAACCTAAAAGTTTATTGTTTGATGGATCTTTTGCTAATTTCTTTTTCCTTTTATAAATATTAAAGACTGAAATATGCACATCATTCATTTTAATTATTTAAAATTTTAAATATACCGTACTTGTTTTTTGGTATTTGCCTATTAACTGAACTGTTCTCAAGAGAAAAATCATTGCAACAAACTTCCATTAAACTATATAAATGCTCTGTTGCATGGATGCAGCAATTTCAAGGCTTCGCAAAACAAATAGCATAAAACATTCAAATACAGAAATACACGTCAACATGCTTCACTAGTGCCAAGCATTGGTACAAAAGAAAGAAACATTCAAAGCCAAGGATATGTCAGTTCTATAGAAAATAAATTTGTAATTGCCTTCAATTATATTTAATTGCATATTAATATCTTTCAAGGTTAATTGCATTTTTTTTTCAAATTCTTTGTTTATATAAATGAAGCATCCAACAAAGCAGTACAATAAAAAACAATGGTGGCATCTCACAAAAGGAAAACAGTGGTAGCGTCTCACAGAAGATTAATGTACATATAATACCAGAAATGACAAGTGAGTGATAGCTGCATACATGTGAGTAGGGATGACAGTCCCCGGTTCAGTTTGCAGCAGAACATGCGAACAGGCAAAATATTTGTGTGAAGACCGGTAAAGTCACAAAAGTGTTAATTTTGAAGGCTTATAAGCAAGTTATTGCCATAAAAAGTGTATGGGGACCCCGGGTCCTGCCCCTGGGGACATGTATCAATTCAAAAAAAAGTTTTAAAAACTGCAGTTTTTTCAGGAGATGTGATTTTACTAATGCTTAAAGTGAAACAATAAAAATGAAATATTCCTTTAAATATCATGCCTGTGGGGTCCCCTTAGTCTGCCTGTAAAGTAGCACACCTTTCCCATGTTTATAACAGTACCACAGCAAAATTACATTGCTAAAGGAAAAAAATATAATTTAAAACTGCTCGCGGCTGTAATGTATTGTCAGATCCCCGCAATATAGATAAAAATCATTGAAAAAAACAGCATGACCCTCCCCCCCAATCCATTACCAGGCCCTTTTGGTCTGGTATGAATATTAAGTGGAACCCTGCGCCAAATTTTTTTAAAAAATGGGGGCCCCCCGCAAAATCCATTCCAGACCCTTATCTGAGCATGCAACCTGGCAGGCCACAGGAAAAGGGGGGGGGGAAAGAGCGCCCCCCTCCTGAACCCTACCAGGCCACTTGCCCTCAACATGGAGAGGGTGCTGTGGGTCCCCCCAAAACACCTTGTCCCCATGTTGGGGACAAGGGCCTCTTCCCCACAACCCTTGCCCGGTGGTTGTGGGGGTCTGCGGGTGGGGGCTTATCAGAATCTGGAAGATCCCCAGATCCCGGCCCTCCCTATGTGAATGGTATCGGGTACATTGTACCCCTAATCATTCACCAAAAAAAGTGTAAAAAAAAATGATGTCTTTATTAAGAAAATTTAAAAAAAGTGTCCTGCAATGTTAATTCTTCAATCACATCGCAGACTACTGAAAAAAAACCTCACGTGACGTCACGTGATGTCAGAGGGGGTGGGGGTCACCCGTTTACATCACCAGGTGGCCCTGCCCTCAGTTATATAACAGCTATCATGGTGAAAAGGCTGCAGTCGGCGGGATGCCTACCATGGAGGCATGGCAGGGGCTACCACTAGGCAAACTAGGCAGCCGCCTATGGCGCAGCCACGGTAGCTGGCTTACCTACTCTCTGCTGGGAGGAGAGGGTGCCTGGAGCTTGTCAATGTGCCTCGTTCTCTACCCAGCTGTCTAGCACCAGAAATGTCTGTGGTGGCGCGGCAGCTGGCAGCAACCAGCAGCACCGTTGGGGAGGTGCGGGCCAGGCATCCATTGCTACATGGCAGTGATCAGCCAGCTTCTTGGCCCTCCTCTGAAGAGTCCTCCCCTGGTCGCTTGTACGAGTTGCCATGTCCCTCCAATACCGAGAGCACACCGGGACGCCTTTGAATCCTCCTCCAGTTACTGGGCCTCGAACTAGCCAGTTCCGAGGCTTGGGAATGGATGGATCCCCACCCCAGACCATGAGTGCCTCTGTGGCTGATCATGGCGACCATGCTCGCGGGGACGGCAGACACTCCTGGGCCCCGGACCCCTCACGGGGCTGCCCCGGACCTGAACCAGAAATCAAAGCAGCAGCCGAACCCTGAACACATGGTTAAATACCCCTTCCCTGACTACGCAGCGGGGCCAGGCGCGCCCACTGATTGGCTCCGGGAAAGATTGGTACCTAACACGTCCAACCAGGCTTGGTTCTCCAGCCTGTTACAGGTGCCTCACTGCACCTATGACCAGGCGGAACTTCAGTACAGCCCAGCCAAACTGATGCCAAAGCAAACCCTGTACAATTAACCCCCAGAACTGTTATAGTTCTGGGGAAAAAAACTAAATTTACATTGATAGCGCTCACATTAATAAAGTGTGACCGCTACACAAGTATGGGATGACATAGCTGGCAACTTGTTTTGTATTGTTTGATAGCTTTCAAAATTCTACAAATGCATACTATATCAATTGTGTAAAGAAGGGAAATATATATTTGTATTAGATGAAATTAAAAGGACAAACAGTATGCAAACAATATGCAAACAATATGCCGAATCATGATATTTTAGCCCATAACAATCATAATTCAGCTCACACACATCTGTCATTTCAAAAACTTTCAACAAACTTTCCATCGCAGAAATAACCAAATAAATAGAACATACAGTATACTCAACAGTGAATATTTTATTTTACTCTTTAGCAAAAGAAAAACTGTTGACAACGGTTACCCTTAAGTCACCCATTTTAAAAGATGCCATGCACAAATCAAGTGACAAAAACAAATCAAGTAACCAAATCAAGGTCCTATGCCTCTCTCCCTCCTGCTGTGGGTGCCAACAATCTCTGAGTTCCGTCATTTCCCAACACTATCTGTTAGACATGTGCTTTCGCTTTCGTCCGAATGCATTTTCGTCCGAATTTCAGGTATTTTTCGTTATCGTTTTAACAAATGTTAATGAAAGTGCAGAATCCGAAAAATGAAAGATCCGACAAAAACAAATGCTTTATTTTCGTTTTCGTTGTGACAACAGTTCGATATAGATAGGAGATTCGACATGACGCTGACAATAACAATCTGTGTCCATCGAACCTGTGGTCGTATGTGCCTAACCTTAACTCTATTAGTCCAAGATTATTCTACATAGAGAGAAAAGATTGACATAGAGAGAAAAGATTTGACGTAGAGAGAAAAGATCGCTGCTGGAATTGGGTGGGGGGAAGTAAAATAAAAATAATGATGATGATGAATGTTATTGGCTGATTGTAACCAAAGAGGAGGAGCAGTAAAATAGCTAGAACTAAGTACACACATACAGCCAACTTACTTTCACTTACGATTGCTAGCAGAGAGTGACACACACACTGAATCATTTCAGAAGAGAGTCAATCTTAGCTGGTCCGTTTGTCAGAGAACCTGAATTATTTAGCAATTAAGCATAAGCACAGCAGCAGAACAATAGTGAAGCAAGCTATAGTTCAACTTAACTTTTTCATAATAATCTGCTGCTATTGTGTTAGTGTTGTGAACTTGATAGTGATACTAGTGTTGCTAGTGTTGTGATAGCCTCAGAGGCTGCCTGTTTTGTGGGGGGGGATTTATTATTATAGATTCTATATTATAGATTGAGATTCTATATACCCTATCTTGTTACCTGTCTGATCAGTGATCACTATTACCAGTCCATTTTCTGTTTGAACTATATACATTCAACATGAATGACAAAGATTTGACAAAGCAGCAAAAAACATACAAATGGTGAATCTTTGGCTTATGGTGTCTGTCGAAAGTTCTAAGAAGATTCGACGGAGCAGCTAAACTATACAGAGTCATACAGTTTAGCTGCTCCGTCAAATCTCCTTTGAACATTCGACAGACACCATAAGCCTTCAATGACAGATTCGACCATAATTCATTTGGATTTCCGGACAAATGCAATTTTTTACAAAAAACAAAATAAATAAAAACGAATTTCGGGAATAACTAAATAAATGTATTTTTCGGACGAAATTCCGAAACCAAATATTTCAGTGTGCACATGTCTACTATCTGTATACGAAAGTAAAGAAGCCACACACTGCTGATCCCTTTCAGACAAAAACGTTTTTCTCTACCCAAGTCCTCTCTCTGACATGTTTCACCCCATATTGAGGGTATACTTGTATAGCAAGGAGAAAAATGTCGGATTTGGTTGGAGTTTGTCTGTCACTGCTGACAAAATAATGTCTTTGCATGCAAGGGATTGCGGTGTTTGGTAGTTGGTTTTTACTAGGTGATTGAATTTGTCTCAAAATGTAAATGTTTATGGCTAACATTAAAAATGATTGTTGAATGGTTGCTATTTGTCACTGCACATTTTCTTTGCCATAATAAATAAAAGGGTTTATGTAAAGTAACAGAATATTATTTGCATAAAAATATATAGTATTTTCTAATCTAACAATATTACACAGCTTGCTAAGAAGATTCATAACAGGTTTGGACAAATGTACCTTAGTAAACCAAAAGCAACAGCAAGCACAATTGATGCTGGGACATTCATCAAGAAAGCAAGCCAACCTTCCCCACATCACAAAGCACAGTTTTGTGTGTTAAGTTAATTTGCCTAAGTATTCATAAGGGAGAAAGAGAAGGGGATTTAATTCAGGCAGGAAGCCAGGCGATGCAGCACCGAGAAGTTATTTTATTAAAAATGAATACAAGGCTGCCAATGCATGACTAGCTTCGAAATTACTCCTATGTTATCAAAGATTTTCAGGAATGTTGGTTTCCCCTGACTCTTCAGCATAAACAATCTTATTCATTAAAGCAGTTTCTGACTTTTGCCAGTTTGACATATAACTGGGGCAGAACTTCCTTCGGCAATGCAATACCTAGGAAAGCAAAACACCATTGTTAGAATTACTATAAAAGCCTAATTGTTCTAGTAATAAAACATTAAACTGGATATCCCATGAAGTAATTGTGGACATTCAACATATTAGACCAAAAAAAAAAGGAAAGAACTAGAAATTCCGGTGAGGATAATTCTAATGCTGTTCGGGTTTGGTTCAGCTGTGGAGGTTTCTGTATATTGCTACCTATAACTAAATGGTGATTGTTAATTGCCTCATTATTGAACATGTTTCAAACCATAAATACACCATCTGTGTGTCACAAAAAAAATTCTTGCTGAACTAACCTTATCTCAGGATAAGGGATAAACCTCTTTAATGTCATTGTCATAGAGAGGGGAGGAGGTCTAAGGCTGAGCTGTCCCACCTCCCCAAAGCATGCAAGGATCATATGTTCTTTACATGGTGTCTGCTCAGATTAAAGGCAGCTTCTCCTTCTTCCCTGTTCAGGTCATGTGATGTCACATGACAAGGGAGACAGGAAGAAGGGCCGTGTGCTCTGTGCTCTGTATCACTCCCTAGTGGCGCTGTGCTGAGACTGAGCACCCGCTCTCTTCCACCCACAGCTGGTTGGAGGGAGGAGGAAGCAGACTCCTCCCTTCAGCAACAATCGCACATTGCACCTTCTAATGGGATGAGTGACTAAATTCTAGCCCCTCCTTTCCACGCCCGGGAGACATGTCCCCTCTGCCTCCCACTTGTCCCGGACCGGCTTCCCCTGCAGCACAGTTCTGGCTAATAGTGGATTTGTAGGCAGCCAGCCAATCAGTGAAGGGGTGATATCGGCGTGTGCATGTACATTGTAGTACACACGCACAGATTACCTTATAGTGCAGAGCCCTAAGTTGTAAGGCATGATGGTTATCATGCAGCTTCCAGGGACAGTCTCCTGAAATGTAGTCCTTCCCCCAGGTCACCCTAATCACCCTGATCATCCTAATATATACACAGATATGTAAAAAAAAATCCCTACTCTAATTTATTTATTTTATAGTAGTCAGCATATACAACAATTTTATCAATATGTCTTTGTTAATATACCTTGAAATCAATAACTCACTAACTCATATATTAAAAGATGTTTAAAATAAAATCAATATATAACTAAAAAATGTGCTCTAACTTGGACTAGAACCCACAATTTTAACAATTTAAGCCTGTTACTCTAACCACTATGCTATCAATTAATGGCTCTTAATATCTACTTTTTATGTTTGATATGAGGTTAATTGCAGTGGCGGCTGGTGCTCAAATTTCTTTTTTTTTCAAATGCAGCCACTTGTGCCCATGATACGCAGCCACTTGTGCCAATCAAATGCAGCCACTTGTGCCAATCAAATGCAGCCACTTGTGCCAATCAAATGCAGCCACTTGTGTCCCATCATATGCAGCCACTTGTGCCAATCAAATGCAGCCACTTGTGCCCGTCATATGCAGCCACTTGTGCCCGTCATATGCAGCCACTTGTGCATGTCAAATGCAGCCACTTGTGCCCATCATATGCAGCCACTTGTGCCAATCAAATGCAACCACTTGTGCCCATCAAATGCAGCCACTTGTGCCAGTCAAATGCAGCCACTTTGCCCGTCAAATGCAGCCATTTGTGACGATCAAATGCAGCCACTTGTGTCCATCATATGCAGCCACTTGTGCCTGTCAAATGCAACCACTTGTGCCCGTCAAATGCAGCCACTTGTGCCCATCAAATGCAGTGACTTGTGCCCATCAAATGCAGTGACTTGTGCTCCATCAAATGCAGCCACTTGTGCCCGTCAAATGCAGCCACTTGTGCTTGTCAAATGCAGCCACTTGTGCCCGTCAAATGCAGCCACTTGTGCCCAATGCAGCCAGGCTCGGCTGTCACTTCACTAACCCCCCCACGCGGCCGGTCTGGTGGCACTTAACGCTCCTCTCCTGGAGTGACGGGGCTCTCCTCCTCGGCGGGAACCAGTGGCTCTCCTCCTCGGCGGCTCTTCTTCTCGGTGGCTCTTTTCCTCAGTGGCTCTCGTCTCTTCCTCGGTGGATCTCGTATCTGCCTCAGTGGCTCTCGTCTCTTCCTTGGCGGCTCTCTTCCTCGGTGGCTTTCCTCCTTGTCGGGAAGCGGCAGCTGCGGCTCCTGTGTCCGCTCGTCTCCTCTTCAGCCAAAGCATGAGGCCTCCATTAGGATTGCCTAATGCTTTGGCCAATCGGGAGACAGGTCTCACTGACCTGACTGCTGATTGGCAGGGAGGAATGTTAGTGTGAAAATAGTGAAAATTTATTCGCTATGCCACACAACAGGATGGGGTCGGGACGCAGTGCTCTGCACCCCAAGCCCACCCTATTTTGAAGCCTATTAGAGCCTTTGGCTCTAATAGTCCCCGCCATAGTATTTCATGTGTATGGTGTCCTGAAAAGGGCCGGGCACATGAATAGGAAGGGGGCGGCAGAGATGTTGGGGGGGCGGCGCCCATGCGCCCACAATGCACGGGCTGCCACTGGTTAATTGTCTGTGAAACTACTGAATTAGCCCACACAAGTAATTTCTATGATCAATCCGCTATGGCCATAGACACACATTGTCCTGCTGCCTTCTAGCCATTCACAATTCCCTCATGTAGGGGCAACAGTGCAATGTTTCCTACAAGTTGGGGTGCAGAGCTGTGCTAGCCATAGTGTTCTTATATCTATGGAAGCTCTTTATGTTGGAGCAGATGACAGAGAAGGAGGATAAGACAGCAAACCGAGAAACTATTAATACAGTAAAGGAACTAGAGAACCCAGAACTGTCTGCTTCCCTATACTGTGTGCTGTAACTAAGATAGATTTACATATCCATCTATAGAGCAGAAGACATGTATGTCTGCAGAATGATGGTCTGTGGGCGTTACTACATTATTGCTCATTGGTCCTAAAATCCTCCTAATAGAGGCTACTCTATCTATAAACTTAGAATTCTGACTTTTAAACTCAGAATTCTGATTTTTTAATCTCAGAATTCTGATTTTTAATCTCAGAATTCTGACTTTGAAACTCAGAATTCTGACTTTGAATCTCAGAATTCTGTAAAAAAAAAAAAAATTAAACTCACAATTCTGACTTTGAATCTCAGAATTCTGACTTTGAAACTCAGAATTCTGACTTTGAAACTCAGAATTCTGACTTTTAATCTCAGAATTCTGACTTTCAAACTTAGAATTCTGACTTTCAAACTCAGAATTTAGTAAAAAAATATATATTTTTTTAAACTCAGAATTCTCATAAAAAATGTAAAAAAATTTCAAGGTCAGAACTCCGTAAAAAAAAATTTGGCCTCTTCCATAGAAACTATCCTGAAAATTGAGGAAACATTTTCTGAGCACATAATATATTTTTATAGCCATTAAACCTGTATATGTAAATTTTACACTACAGCAAACCAATTTGTTTTCTAAATGTTATTAACTATTTTATGTACATGTTTTGTTATTGATTGGAGATGCTTCAGTGCAAAATCTGATATTAAAGCTCAGATGGCATTAACTCACTAGATCTCTATTGAAACAGAAAGCGCAAAAGAAAGTATGTAATTTAGCTTTATAGATTCAATCAGTTTGTGACTCTGACCCTTGGGAGTACTTTCGTCATTATCCTAAAGACTTTACTGCTTGTTCGAACAATTCTCATTGCATGAGGTATCCTTTCTATACTATAACATAATAAAAAATCTATTTTATACTATTCCGTAGTCTTCCCTCCTCTGAGATATAAGTTAAAAAGATTTTTTATTTTAATTTAAATCATTCCTGCTGCTATTCCATTGTGTCTTGAACTATTTCTATTTTAAAGAAAGACCAGCTGGGAATGATTGGAAGGAAGATGAATGTGTTTTATTTCTAATACTTTTCTAATACTCATATGATTCCCAGAATATAATGGAAAATGTGTTAAAAAGTACAGATTAGGAATAGGTCAAAAAGCTAACTGAAAGTGTAATTGGTGAAGCTTACTGAGTATTACTTTAAACCAGGCTTAGGTAACTTCACAAGATCATCGTGTGCCTTGCTCCTTAAAACAAGACTCAAAGGTGTAGACCCCTTGTAATGATAAGGGTTCCATTATTAATATCACTCGTTTCTGGACTCTTCGATGTCAGCTTGTCATTGAATAAGAACCCCTAGAATGTACTTCTCAACACAATGAATATGATTTACCATAATCTGTGGCACACATATTTTACTGTTGGACGTTACAGGTGTTTCCAACCCACAAAATACACTCTTTTTTTTTTCACTTGTATAAAAAAGAATCACTTAGGGATTTATTAAAATAGATGTAGGTTTTTTTTCTATCACATAGTAACACAGGTGGGGGTGGACAGCGCCCCCCCCTTTTCTTTTTCTTTCTCCTTTTTCTCCTTTTCTTCTTCTGTTTTTTGTTTCTTTTGGGTTCCAGGCACATCACGAAGGAGAAATGCAAAGTTGGTGGAGAGTCGCGACTCTCACCTCTTCATAATTAAAAGGTGTTTTTTTTTTTTCTTTCTCTTTTCTTTCTCCTGGAAGAGGAAGTCACTATATCACATACAAGGTGAAAGACACACTATATGGGTTTACACAAACTCAATAGGGGATTAAGGGAACGATGATGGGGAATAAACTGGGGGGAAGTAGGGGCTAATTAATTATTTAAGAGAAGGAAAGGGGGAAGGAGAGGAAGAGGGAAAAGAAAGGGAAAAAGTATAATAAATAAAATATTATTAAAATAAAGTGAGTAAGGGTAATGAATTATATCAGGAAGAGGGGGGGAGACGGTGGACTACTCTTGACTTCTTTGAAAAGTATATTGAGATTGATTCATGGGTTTTGTTGACTGTGGTCTTTTTGTGTTTTTTTTTTTATTTATTTGTTATATATGTATGTGTAAGTATTGGATAAGGGTGTTTATATATAAGAATTTGTAATAATGTGGAATGTTTTCTGTATATGTGAAAAATGTATTAATAAAAATAATTGAAACACAAAATACACTCTCCTACTTCTCTAGACCTTTGGGACGGTATAATATGAATGCAATGATCCAATAGCAACTGCTTGTCTTCGTTCCTTATCCTTTTGAAATGTATGTGTATATCCTAAAATCTCAACAATTCCAAAAAAACTGAATATAAGAATATAAAAATGTAGCATTTTTGGTGCAAGCAAAATAATATATTTTGCTGTATTTTCCTTCAAAGGGCAATTCAGTCACTGAAAATAAATAATAAAATTAAGCTAATCAAAAAGCTATAACTTTGCATTTTTACAGATTGACACTGCAGCAAGCAAGTTGTATGAGCGATACACATTTTCTTTCCTAGAGAAGCTTATAAAATAAAGTCACATTGGACACAGCTGTGTATTAAAAAAAAAAAAAAAAGATATTTGAAATTGTTTAAAGAAATGCTAAAGTGAATTATAGATTTGGACACTGTATTTCATTCTTGATAAACCACATTAAAAATTCACAGTTTTAGAGTCACTAATGGAGGCTTCCTTAATTTAGACAGACGTGTTAAATAGAATTGAAGAACCTATATCTTTGGGTGGTGGTGGATGAGGATGACGGGGTAGTCTGTAATATTCATTAGGTCCTTAGCCTACTACTCAACAACAGTAAGCAAAAAAAGTGCTAAGTGTAAAGAAGCTGATTTGGAGGGGCACCACTGGAAAAAGAAGTTAGCCAACGCTTGTTTTTGTGCCGTCATTTCCTTCCCAGTGACGGCCTACCTAATATGATGCAGAGGTGAGGCTTGAAACTATAGGAACACTATAGGATTCTAAAAGCCCCGTAGAGAATTTGGGTGCCCCATAGAAAGGAGTAATGTACTGTAAACAGTGGGTGCGGCCAAATTGTGTTAACAGTGGGGCATGGTTAAATAAAACATATGTAATCCTGTACCAATAAAATATGCTTAGATTAATAAAACAAGTGTCACTGTAAAAATGGGAATTTAGCCTATTTTAAAAATGGACTGTAGTTTTTTCTCCACAGTTGAAAGTGCAATTTGCTTCTCGCAAGAGTATGTTACTTACAGAGTGCAGGGTTCAGGGGTGCTCTCTGTACAGAGTTCGGGGTTCAGGGGTGCCCTCTGTACAGTACAGAGTGCAGGGTTTAGGGGTGCGCTACATAAAAAATGCAGGGTTCAGGGGTGTGCTCTGTAAAGAATGCAGGGTTAAGGGGTGCATATTTCATTGGCCACCTTAAACCTTGAATTCCTCCTTTTCCCTCAAAATCTGCACTGTCCCCTAGTACAAATATTTCCCACCCCCAAATCCACATCCTTGACAGGACTGCCATCTCCTCATCTAGTGCAAATCTTATTCCCCTGCCATCACGACTTCCCCTCCCCCTCATACAAATGGCACCATAATATTTTTTGATCCCCCCTCAAATTACTCCTCTCAACACAGACTTCAGATACGGTGTGGCTTGATGCGGATGGTACCTCCTTGTGGTCTGTCATGAGACAGGGTAGGAGGAGCCGAGGAGGAGCCTAGTGGAAGTATCCTCGGCTCTGTTACACAGGCAGCAGTTGGCCTGAAGAGATGCCGTGGGTGCGGGTAATGCCTGAATGCATGGTGCCCCCCCTTTCCTGTACACTACACCAGCTGTAGTGTCCTAGTTAAGGATGAACCGAACCAGGGGGTGTTCAGCTCATCCTTAACAAGGACAACAAAAGCTCACACTTTTTTGTAAAATATTAGGGGTACAATGTACCCGTTTCCAATTCACATAGGGGGGAGGCCGGGATCTGGGGTCCCCTTGTTAAAGGGGGCTTCCAGATTCAGATAAGCCCCCCGCCCGCAGACCCCCACAACCACCGGGCAAGGGTTGTGGGGATGAGGCCCTTGTCCCCATCAACATGGGGACAAGGTGCTTTGGGGGCTACTTCAAAGAAACCTCCCCATGTTGAGGGCTTGTGGCCTGGTACAGTTCAGGAGGGGGGCTGCTCTCTCGTCCACCTTTTCCTGCGGCCAGCCAGGTTGCATGCTCAGATAAGGGTCTGGTATGGATTTTGGGGGGACCCCTACGTCATTTTTTTATTTGGCGCAGGGTTCCCCCTAATTTCCATACCAGACCTAAAAGGTATGGATTTTGGGGGGAGACCACGCAATTTTTTTTATTTTTGGTTCGGGGTTCCCCTTAAAAATCATACCAGACCCAAAGGGCTTGGTAATGGCTGTTTTTTTCAAGGAGTTGTATCTATATTGCCGAGACCCGACAATTCATTACAGCCGCAATCAGTTTTAAATGACTTTTTTCCTTTAGAAATGTAATTTTGCTGTAGTACTGTTCTAAACACGGGAAAACTGCGCCACTTTACAGGCACACTATAGACACCCCCAGGCATGATATTTAAAGGAATATTTCATTTAGGAGGTCTTTTTGGTCTGTATACAGGGATGGGACCACCACAATGCTATTGCTGACACAGTGGGAGTCCCTCTTTTTCTTATCCATTCTCTTGTAGATACTCAGTTAGGATGGGCAAGGTGCATAAGGAGGTGCAAAGTTATCAAGCTTATTTAAGAGTAAGACTATGACTCGTTAAAGAAACAATTGAAGGTTTAAAAAACTGTAACCATCTACATATTATAGTTCAAACATCTCCAGTGATTGACTGGCTGTATAGGAACGGAAAAAAATGACCAAGATAGAGCATCCCTGGGGAAGATGCTTTTTCTCTTTAATTATAGTGATGTGATGAAGACTTTGGGTCACTTCTTTAGTGAAGTAATTTAATGCTAGTATAAAGAAACAATAGTGGTTTTAACCGCTTCCCGACCGCCTCACGCCGATATACGTCGTCAGAATGGCACGGCTGGGCAAAACCACGTACCGGTACATGGTCCTTTAAGAGCCCAGCCGTGGGTCACGCGCGCGCCGCGGCGACCCGGTCCCGGCATGCTCGCGACCCGGTCGTGAGCTCCGTGACCACGGCCGTGGGACAAGCGGGTCACAGAGCTGAAGAACGGGGAGAGGTCTGTGTAAACAAACCTCTCCCCGTGCTTCCTACACTGCCTGTCATTGATCAGCTGTTCCCTGTCATCAGGAAAGCCGATCAATGACGTCAGACATACAGCCACGCCCCCCTACTGTAAAAAAAAAAACACAACACGTGACACTTAACCCCTCCCCGCCCCCTAGTGGTTAACTCCTTCACTGCCAGTGTCATTTACATAGGAATCAGTGCATTTAAATAGCACTGATTTCTATATAAAGGACAATGGTCCCAAAAATGTGTCAAAAATGTCCGATGTGTCCGCCATAATGTCGCAATCACAATAAAAATCACTGAACGCCGCCATTACTAGTAAAAAAAAAAAATATTAATAAAAATGGTATAAAACTATCCCCTATTTTGTAAACGCTATAACTTTTGCGCAAACAAATCAGTAATCGCTAATTGCGTTTTTTTTTTACCAAAAATATGTAGAAGAATACGTAAACCGAGGAAAAAAAATTTTTTTTTATATAATTTTTGGGGATATTTATTATAGCAAAAAGTAAAAAATATTGCATTTTTTTTCAAAATTGTCGCTCTATTTTTGTTTATAGCGCAAAAAATAAAAACCGCAGGGGCGATCAAATACCACCAAAAGAAAGCTCTATTTGTGGGAAAAAAAGGACGCCAATTTTGTTTGGGAGCCACGTTGCACCACCGCGCAATTGTCAGTTAAAGCGACGCAGTGCCGAATCGCAAAAAGGGGCCTGGTCCTTTGGCTGCAAATTGGTCCGGGGCTGAAGTGGTTAAGTTATCATTCTTGCACTTATTAGTTTAGAACTAATTAGTTGTAGTCCACGTTTTAAGTGAGGTTGGTGTGGCAATAGTCATTCTGTGCTAAAAAGGTCTCCCTCTTTACCATCTCGGGGTGGTAGGGAAAAAAAACATTTGGGTTTTCTTATTTTATCAATGTCTTGTACATGGAGAAAAAAATATAAGCATACCTTTGAAGATCGTAAATGCTTTAGGGTTTCCTTTAATGAAAGTCATACATTATCGAGGTGAAACTGACAAGTGAATGAAAGGAGGCTAAATGCTAATATGGCGATACTGTCAGGAAGATAACCCCACTTATTACTGAGTAAGCAAAACTGGATTTTCAGCGTTTCTACAAAACAGATTTTCTAATATGCATAATTGAAAAGCTGACAAAATGTAATGCTTAACTCCCATGACACAATATTGGCCTAGATTGTTAAACATGTTCTGTACTGATATTGACATATGGTGCTTTAATATTCCAGAACTAAACAGCTAAAACATTCTGACACCTGTTTCGTTTTTTTTTAATCTTGATCCTTGAGGAAATATATAT
Source organism: Lithobates sylvaticus (assembly GCA_028564925.1). Lineage (NCBI taxonomy): Eukaryota > Metazoa > Chordata > Amphibia > Anura > Ranidae > Lithobates > Lithobates sylvaticus. Next base: position 21,996,046 of record CM053033.1, on the reverse strand, counting down.
AAACATAGGGATAAATTCTGTACTTGTGCTTGTCAACAAAATATGCACTGTGTATTGTTTGGAAATGAAAGTTATTTTATGAATTGATGAAAGCACTGTGCCAGAGTTTAATACATATGTTTTAAAGTGGTTGTAAAGCCTCAAGGTTTTTCACCTTAATGCATTCTATGGGGGCTTTCCATGGGGGGCACCCAATAAAGAGGAGGGGCCTGGAGCATTGGTGGGAGACCCCAGAAGAAGAGGATCGGGGATGGTCTGTGCAAAACCATTGATCCAATCTGTTGAGCATTTAACACTCCCAGGTAACATTTCTGTCTTTGCAGATGACACCAAGCTATGCAGTGGAATAACGTCCTTACAGGAGGTCTCCAATTTACAAGCCGATCTCAATGCACTGTCTAATTGGGCGACTATGTGGCAGATGAGGTTTAATGTTGATAAATGTAAAGTTATGCACTTGGGGGCTAAGAATATGCATCATACATACTAGGGGGAGTACAACTGGGGGAATCCGTAGTGGAGAAGGATCTGGGGGTTTTGGTAGATCATAAGCTCAATAATAGCATGCAATGCCAAGCTGCGGTTTCCATATCCTTTCTTGTATTACGAGAGGTATGGAGAGAGAGATATCATTTTGCCCCTGTTCAAATCATTAGTAAGACCTCATCTGGAAAATGCAGTTCAGTTTTGGGCACCAGTTCTCAAAAAGGATATCGGGGAACTAGAGAAAGTGCAGAGAAGGGCAACCAAACTGATAAGAGGCATGGAGGAGCTCAGCTATGAGGAAAGATTAGAGGAACTGAATTTATTCACTCTTGAATAGAGGAGAATACGGGGGATATGATCAACATGTTCAAATATATAAGGGGTCCATATAGTGAACTTGGTGTTGAGTCATTCACTTTACAGTCAACACAGAGGACAAGGGGGCACTCTTTACGTCTAGAGGAAAAGAGATTTCATCTCCAAATACGGAAAGGTTTCTTCACAGTAAGAGCTGTGAAAATGTGGAATAGACTCCCTCCAGAGGGGGTTCTGGCTAGCTGATTGATTACGGGGTACTAACATTTATAGGTAAAGTTGATCCAGGGAAAATCTGATTGCCTCTTGGGGGGATCAGGAAGGAATTTTTTTCCCCTGCTGTAGCAAATTGGAGCATGTGCTGCTGGGGTTTTTTGCCTTCCTCTGGATCAACTGTGGGTATAGAATTGGGTATATTGGATTGTATGATATTTTTTATTTTATTTTAATTTTTTTTTTATGGTTGAACTGGATGGACTTTTTTTTCAACCTGGCTAACTATGTAACTATGTGTCCCCTGCCACTCACTATGACTCCGTGCTTCAACTCTTGCATCATTATTGTATTCTGACATAACATACTGTAGGGTTTGGAAGATGGAACCACAGCACAGGGGACACATGCAATCAAAAATTCCTGGAAGTGTTATGTGCGACAAAAGCTACAGCCCCTGAAGCCCTAAGTGAAAGGAATGTAGGAAATATGGGTTTAGAAGTGAGCATGACAGCTCTTCTATTGCAGATAACTCTTAAGCTGGACTAAGTTAAATACCACTTAAGGACTTTCTGACATTTGTTGTTTACAAGTTAAAATCAGTGTTTTTTGCTAGAAAATTACTTAGAACCACCAAACAGTGTGTGTGTGTGTGTGTGTGTGTGTGTATATATATATATATATATATATATATTTTTTTTTTACACTTTGAATTAAAAAAAAAGGAAAACCGTACAGCTAGCCCTATTTTTTTGTATATTGTGAAAGATGATGTTACGCCAGATCTCACATTTTCACTTAAAAGCAAAAAAAACTTATACAAGAATAATACAAGAAAAAAAAGGGCCCTTTAAGGCTGGACGTTTGACGTTGCTCTGGTCCTCCAAGGACATAAAGTCGAGTGGGGGCCATCTTGCTCACACTCGAATTCCTGCGCGTCCGTCCAGCACATTGGATCACTTTCACCACTACCGGCGGCTCTGGTAATAGGGGAAAACAACCGGGAAGCCGCGGGAAGGGGGCACCTCTCCCGCCACCCATAAAAGTGATCCAAAAGGGACCACTTTTTTCTGAAAGAGGATTACCTGCTATATAAAAATATACTGGGGTTATGGCAGATATCTACTGCCATAACAGCGGTACATATCTTAAAAGTAGGGACGTATATATACAGTGGGCGGTCCAAAAGTGGTTAAAGTCAGTTTCAGGTTTAAAGGAAACCTGTATTGAGGAAGCATTGAGGCTGCCATTCAGTATTCTCAATCACTGGTCTGGAAAAAGTATGCAGATTAGGAATTCTGCCTTCCCTGTTCCTGGGCAGTATCCCACAAAATATTAAACATAGACAGCCTAGTAGGAGGTTGAAATGGCGGCCTTTATGCTTCTCTTACTATAATAGCTCTCCGAGCATAACTCTGGACAAATAACTAAATATACAGTACAGCTGAAATATGTGTATTTTGAGATTCTGAGAATGCCAATTAAACTTAATTAGTCGAATGTGTATAATTGTATGAATTTCATCGTGCATACACCCAAACTGGTTTAGAATGTTTATAAAAAAACAGCAAAAGACATTTTACAACTTTATCATCTTACATTTTTCAGTAAGGGATAAAGATGAAAACCTCTCACAATTAGTACTCACCGGCTGACCAAGGTCACAGATATAAACATGTGATTAACTTCTGTCATTCATGTCCACAATTAAGCCAAGTTAGTATAAAAATGTCTACTGCTGCTGAATGTATGATTATTTCTAATAGCAGTCTGAGAACACCTGATATTATTTAGCACAGCGTAATTCATATTTGAAAAAAGCTTATAATTGCCTTCAATTCAAAGCTAAACAATAATATAACAAGTATTTTTAAAGAGTGCTTGGTGACAAAATACAACAAGATCATTGTGGTGAAATTCTATTATAATCAATATATACTACAAATTACTGTTTTAAAACAGAAGGTTTATTCTCCATTTAATGATTGTCATTGTGGGTGGGGCCATTAAAATCACATTTTTCAAGGATATGAGAAATAGGCCCTTATCTTTAAAATTACTGTGTGAAATTTTGAAACAAACATTTCTAAAATAAACTGTACATCTTAGTGAAATGAGCTCCTGTTGGTTGGAACCTGGCAGGATGGTGAGTATCTATCATTGAAGACTGTTTTGTTCAACTTGTGGAAAAGCATTAGTTTCAATGCAGTATGATACAGAGAGGAATTCACTACAACATACCGTATTTATCGGGTGTATAACAAGCACCCCAAGTTTAGGAGGGAATTTTAAGGAAAAAAACTTTTAGGAGGGAAGTTTAAGGAAAAAAACATTTAAATGCCCATCAATGCAGCCATGTCAGTTCCACCTGCAGCCCTGTCAGTTCCACCTGCAGCCTTGCCCCAGTTCCACCTGCAGCCTTGCCCCAGTGTCATTTGCAGAATTAAAAAAATTAAAGTCTATGTGATATAATTGCTCAGTGGCCAGCCTGGCACTAATATTCACCAACCGGGCTGAAGATATTGCAGGAGGACTCAGTTATTGGATGAGATAAGTACAAACCTGTGTGTGCTGGCGGGAGGGGGAGGTTAATTCTATTGAGGGATATAGGGAGGGGACTTTATTATTTGTTTCCTGCAGGAGTCTGGAAAGCATTGCACCCGCTTTAAGTAGGTGCAATGTGGAGACTGGGGCAGACTGACGCTGGTTGAGATCCGTTTGGTAGTGAAAAGCTCCTTGGGGAGGTAGAGAAGTGTTTGCGGAGTGGGGACATGTCCGCCAGCTAAGGGTCCCTGTGCGATGCACAGAATGATCGTCTGGTGGGGGCGTGTTCGCTCTGCAAAGACATTGACGGTTTAACGAGTGTTCGCTCGTGTTGCCCCTGTATGCCTGATCAACATATTTGCCCGATGAGTGTACCCCTGACAATAATCTCTTGTCCACAAGGACAGTAGAATAGTCTGGGTATGCGTTGTTCTCTAAAACAATGTAGAATAAGGATTCCTATCAGAGGAAATACGGGATTTGGGTTGTTATGGTCGGAGACGGAGTCCATGTTTGAAAGCCACCTGGCTTCTAAAAACATGCATGCACCCTATCTCTGCTCAGACACACCCATAAGACTCCTGTAGTCATTGTTCATTGGTTGTTGTAGTTCCTGTGTTGAAAGTCATGTCTTTATTTGGTCATGTCCTTATATGATCATTTCCTGTGAGGTCACAATCTGTGTAGGAGGCGATTGGCTGTTGGAGTCAATCCCTACTCTTTGTAATTTCTTTTGTTGTCTTTAAATGAAAGCAGGCGCACTGCTAAGAAGGGCAGTGATACTGAGATGAGGACATAAGAATGTGGTAATGTCTGTTTACTGGGGAATGGGGAACCAGGGGACATATGATCAAAAGGCTGCATTATACTATTATGGTAACGGGGCGCGAATAGCACAGGTGAGATTGGTTATGTATAGCCAAACTCTCCATGACAGATGGCGGGCCAGGATCTTATGGAGCAAACAGAACACCCTCCATACATCTTTTTGAATTTTGATCGTATGTGTGGTGTGTGTGTGTGTGATTTGTATTTACAAGCTTGAATGTTTGTGTAAGGAGACTGTTTGCTGTGTAATAAGTATACGAGAAATAGAAATGGATGAATTGGGATTTTTTACCTTTGTATGGGACCAAGACACGTGTCCCCATAAATGTAATAATATTTTTTTTAGAAAAGCTTTTGGTTTGAAGATGGCTGCTGCATATGCAAGTGATCAGGCATAACTGGTCTATCAAACACAATGGGAACTGTGGGCTACTCCCTGTGCACAATAGCAAGGGGGGAGCTTTCTTTTGTTTTGAGATGAAAAGACTATGCAAGCATCACTGTGGGTGGGCTAGGATTGCTGTTTGTATTTCTCAAATGTTTTTTTTCTGTGAAAGCTGATGCGAACTTTGTTTGAGTTGTGGTTTATGTGGCGTTGCTGTGTGATTGGAGAGCATGTGTTGTTTGGTTGGCCAATGGTCTTCTAGTGACTGTTCCTAAAATGTTTGTAAGTGTTGATTTGGCATCTCAAAGGTGTAATTTTGTGGGGAGAAGTTTGTGTAGCTAGTGAAGAAATTTTGGTTTTGGTGGGAAAATGCGCCATTTTGTCGTGGCCTGGCTTTTGTAGTCTGCCATGTGGCCATGGTCAGCGGCCATTTTGAGGAACTGTGGGTCATCCTAGAAGGGAAGCTTCTCCAATTCCTTTGTATGTGTGTAGCCATGTGGTCTACTTTGCATTGTTTTGGGTTGTATCGCTTTAGCTGAGTTTTTTTCTATCGCTAAATAGCTTGCGGTAGTAAAGAAAGGCTTTGGTTTTAAAACTCGTTTGATATTATTTGATTGTGTAACTACTGAGACTTTGTACAACTGTTGAAATAGACAACAGAAGGCTATACCTATTTTATTTTTATTTATTTTTTGTGATTATTTAGAGAAGCCACATTGTTCTGTAGCAAAAAACAAAGGGAAGTGCTCTGTGTAGTTTAGTCTGACGACGCAGTGTATGGGCGTACAACGGAATACGCTTGTGTATGCATACACTGTGAGGGTTGGAGACCTAATTCGGGGGGGGGGGGGGGATAACGCCTCGGTTTAGGGTTTCTAGTTGGGGGACTAGACCAGATATAGTGGTTGTAGTCCGTCGATCCACCGTAAAAGTAGGCACCGGGTGGTGAACTCTTAAATGGGTGCAATGGTTTCCCTGGATGCAGGGGTAAGACGATAAACCGTTTCGCATCACCATGGACATTAGGAGGTCCATACAAGGGAAGGAATGGAGGCTTCCCACAGTCAGATGGCTGCACAGTACATGAAATCTAGCTTTGGGGCAAAGGTCATGAAACCTCTAAAGGAATGGTGGTCCAAGGATACTACTTGGGGTACATTTGATGCCTGGAGATGGGAGAAATTCATAATTGAGTTTAAACCCAGGCTCTGGGCAGCAAAGACCTTAGATGTAGCTCAGCTGTGGCTTCAGAAGTCTATTATGGATAACCGGCAGGGTATACAGAAAGCGGATTCAGTCCGGAAGAACCACATTATATACACCTGGTCCGAGGGGATAGCAGTGACTGGTGATCCAATGCTGGAAGCGGAAGAGGCTATTTTTGGGCTAACTCTGGGTCCAGGCTGGGTCCACCAACACTGGATCTGTTGTCATTTCCTCTGATGCTTCTGCCATCACCAATGTAACCAAGTCTCTCTACCAATTTTGGGTAGAGAGCAAACAGGAGGCATCCAAGTTATTGTTGTAATATTTAGGTACAGAGAGAAGCCATAATATTGTTTTGAATAGTGGAGGATTTCATTGGGCTTTGTAATTTGTCTGACAACACATTACACCAGTCAGACAGCTGCATAGTACATGAGGTCTGGGTTTGGGGCTCCAGACATGAGACCCCTTAAAGTTTGGCATATACAGTCAGAGGGTACAGTAAGGTGTATTCCTTTGGAAGGTACTTTTGATGTCTGGAGGTACGAGACCCCAGAATAAAAATACCTTGGAAGTAGTTCAGCTATGGCTTCAGAAATCTGTAACGATGAGTAACTCACGATGAGATTTATAATCCCACAAATTTAACAACACATCCATCAACTCGATGGATGTGTTGTGAAGTTTGTGGGATTAAAAATTTTCAGGCCTGTTTTTGAACTTTGTGCGGCTGGTCCATGCAAAGATTTTGAGATGCTTTTGTGTTTTTCAAATTGTATTTTTTTTTTATCGCTAAAAGAGTGAAGGCAGCATTCCATCGGGTTGTTTTTATTTTTTTCATTTTTTTTTTTGGGAACTATGAAATATCTCCCCCACATTTGTATCTAAATGTTTGTATCGGAATTGTTTGTATGTAGTAACACGAATATGTTCAAACTTACCGCGTTGATCCTCCGACGCGTTGCGGCTGTTGTATTTTTGTAGGAATGGGAAAGTAAGGGTCACACAGGGTTTTGTTTGAATCGGTTTTAAAGAATGTCATTGACAATTTACCAATGTACAGAAATGTCATTTTTGTTTGCCATTCTTTACAGGTTAAATATGAAGGAAAATAATTGTTGCTTATAAGTATTTTTTCAGGTCCAAGGAGTTTCTGAAAGCGTATGTACATAGAGAGCAGGTGTATGTAGACAACTGTGCACATGGATAAATACACGAGTCTAAGGAGGTAAAAGTATCGTAAGCTATTTCATTGTTTTTTTTTTTCCTGCACCACTCTGTCAGTGTGAGGTGAGGAGAGCTGACAACTGGCATTTCCTTGTTTACATGTTATTGGACACAGCTGATCACATGTGTAAAGAGCCACGTCATCACCTCTTTACCGAGATCGGGTTTGTGCCATGTCCCAGTGACATGGTGCACCCCGCAATGGCTGCACTGCATGCCCCCACAGGCACCTGAGCATGATGAGACTGGGGCACCGTCTTATGATCTATCTCAATTACCCCTTAGCATGTTAACATTTATTACCAGTTGCCCTATTGATCTCCAAACAATCCTTTATGTTTTCAGATTACTTTCTTTTCGATTTCTATTATTTTAAGGTTTATTGTATGTACGACTCGTATATATTATAGGTTTTACTGTAGTCAGCAGAAGCACTTTCTGTTCTTGTATGAAGCATTGCTAGGGCACAATGCTGCATGATCATGACATAATCTTACTATATTTCTTAAAGTGGTTGTAAACCCTTACATATACTCAGTGAAGTGAATGGCCGCAGGTGATACACGGAGATGAAACAAATCATCCTTCATAAGTTGTACCTGTTTATCTGCATCATTCTCTTCTCTACATCTGTTCAAAGTTCAACATTTTTAAAGCTTGTCAGAGCTGTCAGAAAAAAAAGCTGCAAAAAGCTAAAGTTACACCCTGCAGAGCTTACTAAGGAGAGCTCTTATGCCGCACACACACGATCGGACTTTCCGTCAGACTTGGTCCGGCGGACCGGAATCCGTCTGACAATTTGAATGTGTGTGGGCTCCAGCGGACTTTTCTTTCCCAAAAGTCAGACGGACCTAGAAATAAAACATGCTTCAAATCTTTCCGACGGACTCGAGTCCGGTCTAAAAATCCGGTCGCCTGTGTGCTAGTCCGACGGATGAAAACCGACGCTAGGGCAGCTATTGGCTACTGGCTATGAACTTTCTTATTCTAGTCCGGTCGTACGTCATCACATTCGAATCCGTCTGACTTTTGGAGTGACCATGTGTGGGCAAGTCCGTTCGTTTGAAAGTCCGGCGGGCCTCCGCTGCAAAGTCCGTCGGAAAGACTGTCGGACCTAGTCCGTCGAAAAGTCCGATTGTGTGTACGCGGCATCAGAGCTGATTGGAGGGGAGGGACACACCCCCTCCACACAGCGCACAGGAACAGAGCTGAGGCTGTAAATCAGCTGGAGGTCCCTACTCCTGTCACCTTTTTTCTCTTGGTGTCAGGAAAACGTGTCAGAAGTGACTCATGCTGATAGCAGAGGAATGAAGCAGCAGACAGAAATGCCACTTAGTGCTCTTACTTGAAGTACGCACTATAGAGGGATATGCTTTGTTCATATTTAATGCCTGAGGTTTTCAACAACTTCAAGTCTATTGAATATAGATTAGTGTACTGTAAATAAGAAAGTAATTACAGTCTCTGTCCTCCTCATTATTTATTCTCCCCCTGCTTTCACACCGATCATTGTAGCAAATCACCTATATATATGTATGTTTCCTTTTTTGCTTTTTTTGCTTCCATTGCAGAACACAACTGTCCTGAGAAACATGTCAGAGATTGCCAGTGCTGACCTTTTTGTCTGAAAATATTAGTTGTCTGTCATGCTGATGCTTTGTTTTCAACACACTCTGAACCACTGACCCTGAAAAAGCATAGAAATAAGAATTTCTTATTTTTGGACTTTCATCTAGCTTGTTCCAGGTCTGTAACACAGGAGTATTAATGACAGCCAGGCAGAAATATTTTCATAAGGAAACTCCTTATATTTCTTTTATATCAGGATTTTTTTTTAAATAAAACAAAATGTATAGTTTTTTCATAAACTGTTTAGGCATAAGAGTGAATGAGATCAAACTGATGTAAATAATGTTTCTATGTTTAACCACTACAATACCGGGCACTTTCGCCCCCTACCTTCCCAGCCCAATTTTCAGCTTTCAGCGCTCTCGCACTTTCAATGATAATTGCGCGGTCATGCTACGCTGTACCCAAATGAAATTTTTATCATTTTGTTTGCACAAATAGAGCTTTATTTTGGTGGTATTTATTCACAACTTCGTTTTTATTTTTTGCGATATAAGCGAAAAAATAGCGGAAATTTGGAAAAAAGACAATATTTTCTTCTTTCTGTTTTAAAAGAAATCCAATAAAATCGAATTTTGTCATAAATGTAAGCCAAAATGTATTCTGCTATATGCTTTTAGTAAAAAAAAATCCGTTAAGTGTGTAATAATTGGTTTGTGTCATCACGGACATATGTACACAAATGATCATGTACAGATGTGTGCAGGTGATCACGGACATATGTGTGCAGATAATCATTGGGACATGTGATTTTAGTGGGACATATGTGGGGAACATTTGTTTTTATTATTTGGGGACATGTGTTTTTATTATTTGGGGACATGTATGTTTTGGGGACATGTGTGGGGACATGTGTGTTTACACAAGACTGGTGATCAGTGAGTAAAAAGCTGTAAAAAACAGCTCATACTCACTGATCACCAGCCGGCTGCAGCGATCCGCTCTCCTCTCCTCAGCGACAACTTCCGTGTGAGGAGAGGAGAGCCGGGCCAATCACAGAGCCCTCCTGCCGATCCGAGATGCGCCGTGTCCGGGTGACACGAGCGCATCGGGATCGCGCCGCTGCGTGGGGCACGTGCACGCATGATCCCCCTACTTCTGAAGGACGTTCAGGAACGCCCAATCAGAAGTAGAAGGCCGTATATGTGCAGTGGCTGGGTGGGAAGTAGTTAATTTGTAATTACACATGTCCATGGCAGTAGCCATATTAACTCATATCATATGTAGGCTCTTCTTACTACTTTGCAAGGCTACGCTGTGGTTGTGTTTTACTCTTCCTTCACACAAAGCATGAGTCAGCCAACTCATTGAAAAAAATTGATTCCTTAAGGTGGCTGTAAAGGTTTTATTTTATTTTATTTTTTTAAATAACAAACATGTTATACTTACCTCCACTGTGCAAGGGTTTTGCACAGATTGGCCCACGATCCTCCTCTTCTGGGGTCTCCCAGCGGCGCTTCTGGCTCCTCCCTGCATCGAGTGCCCCCCCTTGGAGACCCGCATTACAAGGGGACACCCGTGCAGGCACGCTCCCGAGTCTTGCTGCTGCGTACATTGACTCCCGTCTCCCGTGTCACTGGATTTGATTGACAGCAGCGGGAGCCAATGGCTGCACTGCTATCAATCTGTCCAATGAGGACCTGAGACAGCGGCTGGAGCTGCTGTGCTCGTCCTCGTTGATGAAACGATCGGGTTCAGGTAAGTAAAAGGGGGGGTGGTCTGGGGGGCTGCTGCACTACAGAAGGTTTTTAACCCTAAGGCCCCTTTCACACTTGTTGTGCGACTTCAAAGTCACTCCATTTTACTGCGATTTTGCCACAATTCGTGGCCGCGATTTTGCCACGATTTCAAGGAATGCCTGTGTAAGTGGCATCAAAATCAGACCAAAGTAGTGCAGGGACTACTTTGAAGTCGGAACGACTTGAAGTGGTACTAATATGAATGGCTGTCATTGGAAATCATGGGGAACGACTTGTCATGCTACTTTGCAGTCCCAAATCGTGGGACAAGTCGTATAGGTGTGAAAGGGGCCTAAATTGCGGCAAAAATCGTGGCCGCGAACCGCTGCAAAATCGCGCTAAAATCACGCGACTTTGAAGTCGAACAAGTGTGAAAGGGGCCTAATGCATAGAATGCATTAAGGTGAAAAACCTCAAGGGTTTACAACCCCTTTAAAGTATATGCAAAGCCTATCAATAAACTTCTATTTTCTCACTTTTACTCGGTTAGCTATGTCATTGAAGGCATTTTGTTATATCTGTTCAATAACTGTAAAAATACCTGTTGGCCCCTACCAGAAATCCGGCGCTGCCCTGTGCATTCTGCAGTCTAATCTAGAATCAAGATCAGCTTTGCTTTGTTCTCGCTACAGAATACAACCCTATATTATGGAAAAGAGGAGAGGGGGAAGTGTTCTGTGGTCCTAATGCTTCTTGTTGTAGGTGACAATTTCCCTCTTTCCCAGATGCAATTGTATAGAAAAATGCAGCGCTAGAAATAGAAACATAAACTTTATATGTAAATAAAAATCCTCTGTCATTGAGCGTAAAGTGTCCATGTTCCAAGAAATGGCATCACCCACTGTGTAAATATGACAAGCTGAGGTGAACTTTGAAATCCTCCACTGCACACCAACACACCGGGCCTCTCACAGAAGAAAATGGACCACTAGGTTATAGGTGGTCAGATAAGCATGATATATCCACTATAGCACGACTCTACTCTGGTACCAGACAGCTGAATCTCATAGGGTCATAGCATGGAGTGAATCCATAGGTTCATATGTAGGATAAAAGAGAAACAGTTCCTCATAGTGTAGTATGTTAATTCAAGACGATTTTTTTGAGTACAAAGCATACAGGGTACTCACATTTGGTTAACATGTGTTTCCAACCAACAAAATGGCCGCGGTCAGCACATGTAATGTCGTGACATCAGATCTCCGGGCTCTACCCTACGCTGCACTTTTGTCCAATAAGGAAAGTCGTCAGGGGCGTGGTTAGGAGATCTTCACTTTCTCTATATATAGGCAGGAGAGCGAAGTAGAAACTCCTCTTCCTCCTTGTGTTTCAAGCTTCAATATCAGCCGCCGGAAGTGATGTCACATCACAACCGGAAGTGAGCAAAAGCTGCAGGAATGTAAACAATACAGCCCACTCATGGCAGCCATACAAAGGAAAGCACAAACAGGAACTAGAAATAATTCACGGTTCTGATTCCTAGAACTGGGCTTGAAAATAGAAAACCGGGCCATATGGAAAAAAAAAAAAAAAAATATATATATATATATATATATATACACACACACACGTACATATACATATACATATATATATATATATATACACACACACACACACACACGTGTAGCACTGACCCCCGAAGGAGCTGCTGGTTTTATTGGGCTTAACGTTACCTTCTTGACCTCGTCTCTGTCTAGGGGTTCCTGTGGTAGATGGCCCAAAGAAATGTAGAAACTGACACTTGATCTTCCTTATAGGTTATTTATTTGAAAGATAACAGTCTCTTAATGTAGGGTAGAGGGTTAGGATGAGAGTTAGGAAGTCTCTTATTGTAGAAATTCAGAGAATAACTGTTTTACAGCTGGATTGTCACAACCCCCGGATAGACCTCCTCTCACTAGGCCTAGCAGCCGACAGGGCGTTAAGTAAAGGAAAAAGTCTCTGCCACAGACTTGAATGTAGAATACTTTAGGAAAAGTCTCTGCCACAGACTTGGATGTAACTGAGGGACATAAACAAATTTAGAGACCTATCGGTGACAGTATTTATCAGCCGGCCCGGTGATACTGTATGAGTGTAGATCCATAAAGTGTCCTTCAACTGAGCCTCCAGGCCCCTTCAGAGAAACCAGCCTTGTGCATGGCCCTCTCCTGAAGAATCCTCCCCTGGATGCTCCTCCAGTTGCTGGGCCTCTCCTTTGATGAGATGGCACCGGACCACCTTTGAATCATTAGGCCCCGATATCCATTCAGGCCTGTCCCTGTAGTTGCTTACATCGGGCTATCCAGCCCCGAGACTTTAGAATTGCATGGATCCGCACCCCAGGCCAGGAGGGCTCTGAGGGCTGGTCAGGAGGACCAAACAGACAGAAGATATCTTCTGGACCGGAACCCGTGACACGTGATCTCAGTACCTTAAATACCCCCTCCTAGAATTCACAGCAGGATAAACACTCCCACTGGGCTGGTTCTGGGAGAAAGAATGGTATGCAATGCACCCAGCTAAACTGCGTTCTCATACTTGCTGGCGGTGACAGCGACACCTGCGGCCAAGTAGAACTCAGTGCAATCCAGCTAGACTGGCACTGAAATCATAATTTAGCCAAATTAGCCCTAAAACCCAACTGTGGTTTCAGGGATATTCAATTCAATATTTCAAAAACACATAGCGCATGCTCGTCAGGAGCCAGCGCTACATATATAAATAAACAACTTTCCTAAAACGTTTAAAAAAATGTTTTCAAGGGACAATCAGGACTAAAACTAGTGCTGCCATCTTGTGGTTGCAAACAAACACTACAACAATTATTAAAAACACAAAGATACATTTAAAAAATATAAATATAAAATAATAAAAACAGCCTAGAAGCTCAGCTATTGTTTATGAAGGCATTGACATCCCATTCTATCTTCAGGCTATATGGTCTATACGATTTTAAACAAACAATCCACCAAGTTTCCATTTTAGAGATATCTCTTCTGGTGTGACTACCTCTCCAATGGGGGTTCAATTTAAAAAAGTTGTAATCTATTTATTTAGAAGTCTACATTTTTTTCACAAAAAGGTGGAAATGTGCTTTTAATACATTTTACATGACAACAATTCAAGATAGTTTCATGCATAACTAAGCCATTTTATTTTAGAATAGAGGAGAAGCTAAACGCATCTGTCTCTGCTGACAGCCTCGCTAAATACTGAATACAGTTCCGGGTTGTCTGAATTTAAAAGATCTTAAGAGTAAGCTGCGGAGCTGATGGATTTTTACGCTAAAACTTTTATTTTATACCTTACTGGGCATGATGAAATGATTTCATTTTGGGAGCTGTGTAGACGAGTTGCACAGTCCCAGGGGAGGACTTGCAAACAGAAGCTTTACAATTCATTACGCCAGTAAATTCTCCAGCAAATCACCAAATCTGTTATGTTTTCAACTAAAACGCATTGTATTCCAGCAGGAATAAACATAACAGCAATATTCTAGTGCTTTGCAGAACAGATGAAACCAACAAAATACATTCACTGCATAATTTCTGTAGTTTGTGTTTTATTTGAGTGTTTGTACTGTAATTTTAGGATACATTTAGGATACCTAGTGACATACAATGATTATCACCTTTTAGCAAATCACAGAGCATCCCTGTAGTGTTCAGATAATCTGAGCACCATTTCAGGTCTATAGGTGCCTTATGCCGTGTACACACGGTCAGAATTTCCGATGGAAACAGTCCGATGGGAGCTTTTCATCGGATTTTCCGACCGTGTGTATGCCCATCGGTCTTTTTCTGTCGGAATTTCCGACGGACTTTGGATTGAGAACCTGTTTTTAATTTTTCCGACGGAGAACCTTTCTATCGGATTTTCCGATCGTGTGTATGCAATTCCAACACGCAAAATTCCGACGCATGCTCGGAAACAATTCAACGCATTCTCAGAAGCATTAATCTTCCCTTTTATAGTGACGTCGAACGCGTTGTATGCCGCGGTGTTATTGACCGTCTGAATTTGGTGTGACCGTGTGTAGGCAAGACAGTTTGAGCGAAATTCCATCGGAATTCCGACGGGAAAACCATCAGAGCTTTTTCCGACGAGAATTCCGACCGTGTGTACGCAGCATTAGGGTTTATGTGAATGGGCTTTTATTCCCATCAGATGGGTTTTGCACCACCATACAAATCTATGGGAATAAAATATAAGCTTCTAGCAGGTTAAATGCAGGTCAGAAGGAGGTCAAATGCAGGTCAAATACATCGGTCAATTGATTTTGAATGATCCCATTAACGTGCTGCATAAATATATACCATATACATACTTATAAAAAATAAATATATCAGCACAAGTGACACATTCAAAACACAAGAAAAGTAGCCAAATCAAAAACAAGTTTTTATTAACCTCTGTAGCCACATGTATTTTAGAACAAATCATCCTCAAAGTTCACAGAAGAAGTACTGATGTAGCTCAAGTCCTCTTACAAAGGTGGCGCCAGACAATTATTTTGGGGATGCTATGCTGCTGCTTGGATTATAAGTGGGCAAACTATGTCTTAGTGCACTTCTGAACTGTGTTATATGAAAGGCATACATAACATGGTTAGAAATACTCAGAAAATAAAAGAAGCAATGTTCTATACAAAACATTCACAGTGTATTAAGAATCGGGGCCCTTTTAACCACTTTCAGACCGGACCAATTTGCAGCCAAAGGACCAGGCCCCTTTTTGCGATTCGGCACTGCGTCGCTTTAACTGACAATTGCGCGGTCGTGCCACATGGCTCCCAAACAAAATTGACGTAATTTTTTTCCCACAAATAGAGCTTTCTTTTGGTGGTATTTGATCGCCCCTGCGGGTTTTATTTTTTGCGCTATAAACAAAAAAAGAGCGACAATTTTGAAAAAAACGCAATATTTTTTATTTTTTGCTATAATAAATATCCCCCAAAAATATATAAAAAAATTTTTTTTTTTCCTCAGTTTAGGCCGATACGTATTCTTCTACATATTTTTGGTAAAAAAAATCGCAATAAGCGATTATTGATTGGTTTGCACAGAAGTTATAGCGTTTACAAGATAGGGGATAGTTTTATAGCATTTTTATTAATCATTTTTTTTTATTAGTAATGGCGGCGATCAGCGATTTTTATTGTGACTGCGACATTATGGCGGACACATCGGACATTTTTGACACATTTTTGGGACCATTGTCATTTATACAGCAATCAATGCTATTTAAATGCATTGATTCCTGTATAAATGACACTGGCAGTGAAGGGGTTAACCACTAGGTGGCAGTGTAGGGGTTAAGTATTCCTAGGGGTGTGTTTCTTACTGTGGGGGGGCGTGGCTGTCAGCTAGTGAATGTTGATCTCTGCTCCAATCACAGGGAGCAGAGATCAGCGTCACTAGTTGCTAGGCAGAACGGGAGATGCTGTTTATTTCCGCATCTCCCTGTTCAGCCTTTCCGTGAGACGATCGCGGGTGTCCCCGCGGCGATCGAGTCCGCGGGACACGCGACCGGCCTCACGGGGGTCCCGACCGGCGTGGGAGCGTGCCGCTTCCGGCGCGCTCCCGATGGCACGGGCGGCATTAAAAAGGGACTTATATATACGCCCTTATGCCTGTCCGTGCCATTCTGCCGACGTACATCGGCGTGCGCTGGTCGGTAAGCGGTTAAGCATATTTTAGTGTACAGAATGCAATGTTCAAAGTATGTTACACTAATCCCCTAAAATTGCTGGTCAGCAAGAAAACCATTTTTAGAATTGGTGTCACTTGCAAAACATTTGATAAGGCACTGATAAGGCTGCACTGATGGGCTCTGATAGGCGGCACTGATAAGCAGCACTGATAGGCAGCACGAATGGGCACTGATAAGCGGCACTGATGGCCACTGATTGGCACTTGTAGACAGCACTGATGGGCACTGATAGGCTGCACTGATGGGCACAGATTGGCATCACTGGTGGACACTTATTGGTAGCACTAGTGGGCACTGTTGGGACTGCACTGATAATCAAGACACTGATAATCAGTGCCCTGATTATCAGCGCCAATATTGTCTTCTCTCCTCACGCTGTCAGTGCGAGGAAAGAAAAACTGATAACTGGCTTGTGTTTCATCTGTGATCAGCTGTCATTGGAAACAGCTGATCACGTGGTAAAAAGCTGCTGTGATTGGCCCTTTACGCCGATTTGTGATCAGCTGAGTCAAAAGGACTGTGGTACGATCACAGAACACACCACAGGGGGCTCATGGGCAGCACGATTATAGGAGGACATCCATGTACACCCTCCCGGCAAAGTAAGTCAGCACTGTAGCCGTATTTCTGCTATAGCGTGGGCAGAAACTGGTTAGCAATAAACTTGCAGATTTTGAAACTGTTGACACAAGGGATAAAGGGCCAGCCTGCTGAAAAGAGTTCTGTTTTGATATAACCCTTTATATCCATAGCAGTAAAAGAGTTAAATGATGAAGTCTATATAGTAGGAGGACACAAATAGGACCAGGGACTGGCTTCATAGATGTGCAGTGACCTCATTTTTTTTTTTATGGAGTACCCCTTTAACTACAAAAAGTGCACACTTACCTAGGTATAGCCTGTTTAGCAGTTGGCTTATTAAATGGTAAGGTTCAGGATGTCACTTCCCCAAGGCATACACACACTGCCAGAGCCATATGTATAAACTACTTAAAGGTATCATTCTGGGACATTAGCACAGCTTATGAGATTTTATAGAATGTATAATACACTTTTTGTTCACTGACTGTTTATTCATTTAATTTGTCAGTGACGTTGCCAGCTTAGTCATAAGCTTGGGATACTAAAATAGTATTACGCTAATTAAGGATTTGCTAAACCATGCAACGATTCAAAATAATGAAGATACCTTCGGGAAATTTCTCTTCTATTTTCCCTTTATTTTTTCTCTCCAGTGTCTTTTGGATACTTTTTTTGTACAAAAACACAGCTGTGTAAATTTTGGAAGTGCAGCTGTTATACCAAAGAGTAGGCAGGAAGGCTTGTTAAAAGGACAAAGTACAAGGTAGCACTTAATAGACGCAATATTTGCTATCTCTAATAATATTTTTCTAGACAACAGAAATTCATTGGTGCTTAGAAAGCTTCCTTTCAGCTTAAAGCGTAGTTCCACCCAATGGCATGTCATTTTTTTTTTTTTTTGGGGGGGGGGGGGGGGGTATCCTGTTTTTACAGACACCCAGACTCCCAATTCCTCCCCTGGCGCCGGAAGGAAGATCGCCTCTCCCCCTGCCCTCCCTGAAATCTTCTGGGACACGTCACAGGTCCCAGAAGATTGCCCGGCCGTTCACAGTGCACAGCACGGCTCACGCATGCGCAGTGCGTGCCCGGATGTGAAGCCACAGCCGGGCGCCCACAGTTACGTAGTAGGTGAGGTTGAAAAAAGACACGTCCATCAATTCCAATCCATGTGTGTGATTATATGTCAGTATTACATTGTATATCCCTGTATGTTGTGGTCGTTCAGGTGCTTATCTAATAGTTTTTTGAAACTATGGATGCTCCCCGCTGAAACCACCACCTGTGGAAGGGAATTCCACATCATTGCCGCTCTTACAGTAAAGAACCCTCTACGCAGTTTAAGGTTAAACCTCTTTTCTTCTCATTTTAATGAGTGGCCACGTGTCTTATTAAACTCCCTTCCGCGGAAAAGTTTTATCCCTATTGTGGGGTCACCAGTATGGTATGTGTATATTGAAATCATATCCCCTCTCAAGCGTCTCTTCTCCAGAGAGAATAAGTTCAGTGCTCGCCACCTTTCCTCATAACTAATATCCTCCAGACCCTTTATTAGCTTTGTTGCCCTTCTCTGTACTCGCTCAATTTCCAGTACATCCTTCCTGAGGACTGGTGCCCAGAACTGGACAGCATACTCCAGGTGAGACCAGACCAGAGTTTTGTAGAGTGGGAGAATTATCGCTTTATCTCTTGAGTTAATCCCCTTTTTAATGCATGCACATATTCTGTTTGCTTTGCTAGCAGCAGCTTGGCATTGCATGCCATTGCCGAGCCTATCATCTAAAAGGACCCCCAGGTCCTTTTCCATCCTAGATTCCCCCAGAGGTTCTCCCCCAGTGAGTAGATTGCATTCATATTTTTGCCACCCAAATGCATTATTTTAAATTTTTCCACATTAAACCTCATTTGCCATGTAGTTGCCCACCCCAATAATTTGATCTTCTTGCAAGGTTTCCACATCCTGCAGAGAAGTTATTGCCCTGCTTAGCTTAGTTTCATCTGCAAATACAGAGATTGAACTGTTTACCCCATCCTCCAGGTCGTTTATGAACAAATTAAATAGGATTGGTCCTAGCACAGAACCCTGGGGGACCCCACTTTCCACCCCTGGCCATTCCGAGTACTCCCCATTTATCACCACCCTCTGAACTCACCCTTGTAGTCAGTTTTCAATCCATGTACTCACCCTATGGTCCATGTCTTACGTTGTACAGTAAACGTTTATGGGGAACTGTGTCAAATGCTTTTGCAAAATCCAGATACACCACATCTATGGGCCTTCCTTTATCTAGATGGCAGCTCGCCTCCTCATAGAAGGTTAATAGATTGGTTTGGCAAGAACGATTCTTCATGAATCCATGCTGATTACTGCTAATGATACTGTTTGCATTACTAAAATCTTGTATATAGTCCCTTATCATCCCATCCAAGAGCTTGCATACTATTTATGTTAGGCTAACTGGTCTGTAATTCCCAGGGATGTATTTTGGCCCTTTTTTAAATATGGGTGCTACATTGGCTTTTCTCCAATCAGCTGGCACCATTCCAGTCAGTAGACTAAATGTGTGTGGTCCTAGACAGGATGGTATTTATAGCAATGGCGTAGCCATGGGTTCCTTCCAGCGTCACGCAAGCGCCCGCAATTAGGGAGGGCATCCCACCTGAGTGGTATGGAACAGCTCAGGCATTGGCGGCAAAAATCCCCTCATAATGCGTGTGCTGATGTTTAAACCACACGCCGGCATCACAATGTTAGGGAATGACGTCATAAGTCCAGCGCGGGATGTGTGGTGCTGATGTACATCATAATGGACCTGCCCGATCTCCCACGCTCAGGAAGATTGAGGGAACCCAGAGCGCAACACAGCTCCCGGAAGCATGAGACTGGTCCATCAAACCCCACATTCCACAGACACATGTGGATAGCCCAAAACTATGGAAATAAAATACATGAGTCACATGAGTGAAATCCCAATATATATAGCAGAGCACCTAGATCAGGGTCTGTTATCTGACATATTAGCCATAGGCTATATTTAGAAGTACTGACTGTATTTACGCTCCTCCATCCTGGGTTCAGTATTAAATGGGGATATTTGGGGACTTTAGATCAGGCACAAAGTGTGGCAACCAGGGGCATTGCTAGGTCTACAAAAGATCTGGGGCTAGAGCCCATAGAAGCTTAGTAAAGAAAGTCAGAAAACCCAGAGAGCCTACTCCTTACACCAGAGTCCCCAGAGAGCCCCCCTTACATTAGGGTCCCCAAAGAGCCCCCCCTTAAAATCAGGGTCCCCAGAGAGCCTCCCCCTTAAAATCAGGGTCCATAGAGAGCCTCCCCCTTAAAATCAGGGTCCTCACAGAGCCTCCCCCTTGCATCAGGGTCCCCAGAGAGCACCCACTTACATCAGGGTCCCCAGAGAGCCTCCCCTCCCTGGGCTATGGGCCCCAGATTCGGGGCTATAGCCCCAAAAGCCACCCCCTAGCAACGCCACTGGTGGCAACCAAGGGCCTCCATCCCTATTCAGTTAAAGATTTTAAAAGGAGTTGGGACTTTAAATGAGGTGCATAATAATGTCAGTGATAGGTAGTCAACTAGACACAATAATATATATATGGTGTAGGGGGTTTGCTCAATGGGTATCACCTCCCCTGGGAAAAAGGTAGTCCAAACGGCAGGTTTTCTTAAAATCTGACTTGTAGCCAGTTTTATTTTAAAAGGTTACATAAAAATCAATCTAACAACAACAGAAAATAAATCTATAAACTAAACATTTCAGGTTTCTAACTCACAGGTGAAGGGCTTCTCCCAGTCACCTACTAAACAAAGATAATGCAAACCTTATCTTTCTCTCACAAAGCAAACTTCACATAAGCAGCTCTCTCAGGTTTTGCTTCCTGAGTCCCAGGCAAAGAGCAATCTCTCCAGTCCTGCTTTATTTATACTACCTGCTGGTGGACACAAGTGGACCACCCTGGTCCTCCACCCTGGTTCCCTGCAAATGAAACCATGTGAGGTGAAGCATAATGTCCATTGATTACCTCGCCTTTCATAATGTCACAAAGGACATATTGGAAATTGACATGACAATGGAAATTACATTGTTATGACATTAATTACATTATTACGCACCTCATTTAAAGTCCCAACTCAATTTTAATCTTATATAATATATATATATATATATATATATATATATATATATATAATAATATATATATATACATGATCCAGTTCATCCAGGTAGGGGGCGTGCATGCAGGTCGCCGGAGGCTCGCTCCTGCTGTGATCACACACAGCGGGAGCCCAGCGGCGGGTACCATGGACTCGATGTCCGCTGGCACCCGCCGATGATTGAGCAGAGAGGCAGAATGGTGGTCTGCCTATGTAAACAAGGCAGATCGTCATTCTGACCGGAGGGAAGGCATGGATCCGGTGTCTATGCAAAGCAAAGTTAAGCCCCTTTTACACTTGTGCGACTTCAAAGTTGCACGATTTTACCGCAATTTTTCCACGATTCGTGGCCGCGATTTTGCCACGATTTCTGCTGCGATTTTGCCGCGATTTCAAGGAATGCCTGTGTAAGTGGCATCAAAATCGGACCAAAGTAGTGCAGGGACTACTTTGAAGTTGGAACGACTTGAAGTCGTACTAATATGAATGTCTGTCATTGGAAATCATGGGGAACGACTTGTCATGCTACTTTGCAGTCCCAAATTGTGGGACAAGTCGTATAAGTGTGAAATCACCTCCCACAGTTTAGTAAAACACATGCTAGGCACACAGTTAACCCTTTGCTCGCCCCTGATGTTAACCCCAGCCAGTGTCGTTAGTACAGTGACAGTGCATATTTTTTTAGCACTAATCACTTTTTTTCTATTTTGTATAGAGAGGGTTATAACCCTGGCAGTTATTTTTTGCCATCTGTGTTCCATTGGAAGATTCCCCCTCTATTGCTTTTCTAGGGACAACGCAAAATTGGTATTTCCTTTTTCTTTCAATGATAATGGTAAACAGGACAAATATACTGTAGAGAGGGTGAATATCCCTAATGGGGGCACAGACAGCAATACAATCCTGCCAGGTGTTCTAATCCACTTCTACTATGATGTGGAAGTTAAACCTCTTTTCCCCCAGATGCAAAGAGTGTCCCCTTGTCCTTTGCAATGGCCTTACAATGATTAACCTTGCACTAATTTCACTCTATGGACCATTCGTATATTTATAAATGACACTTATATCCTCCCTTTAAATACCTCCTCTACACGGAGAATACATTCAGTTTAACTAATCTTTCCTCATAGCCAGTGGCGTCGCTAGGTGGTGGCTTTTGGGGCCATAGCCCCGAATCTGGGGCCCGTAGCCCCGAGTCTCTGCAGGGGTCCCCAAGGGGAGGGGAGGCTGTTGTCATTATGATTTAAAAAGAGTAAACACAGTTAATTGATAATAAATAGCTTCAGCCAAACAGTAACCATGAGTGAAAGAAACGTTTTTGTGTTATCATTCATATTCTCTGAAAAATGGCCAAGAAATCATAAATTCTGCCAGGGTATGTAAACTTATGAGCACAACTGTATATATATTAACAAATAACATTTGATTTAAAATATAGATTTGTAATACAATTTAAAATACTTTGTTGCTTATACTTATTTATTTTGAGTCTCCATTCTTTTTCTATAATCTAAGATTGTTTTATGGCACAGGCAATATTCCAGAGAACATGGAGGTCCTTCTCGTCAACTTGCAGCCTATTTCTCAAAGTTTTTAGGGATCATTCATCTTCCACCTGGAATTTCTTTATTTTTCTGTGTTCCCCCGCCATTCCCTCTAACTGCAGTAACCCATCGTCTTACCTTATCATCTTGGCTTAGCCCCCACCCTCCAATCCCATTAACTCCCCGCTCAATGAGCAGAAGACTCCTCTTAAGGTTGTCAATGCCCCTTGTTTTGGCAGTTTGTCCCTCTAGATCAGTGTTTCTCAACTCCAGTCCTCAAGGTGCTCCAACAGGTCATGTTTTCAGGATTTCCCTCAGATGAAATGGCTGTGGTAATTACTAAGGCATTAAAACTGATCAAATCACCTGTCCAAAATAATGGAAAGCCTAAAAACATGACCTGTTGGGGTGCCTTAAGGACTTGAGTTAAGAAACACTGCTCTAGATCTCTAATGTGAGCTTCAAGGAAGGCAGGGGCAATATTCCAGAGAACACGGAGGTCCTTCTCTTAAACTTGCAGCCTAGTTCTCTAAACTTTTAAGGATCATTCATCTTCCATGTATTGTATGATAGGTCACAACATGAATCAAGACAGCTGGATCATGTCCTAGTAATTTCTCTACTCCAACACATACTGAAACCTGCACCAGGAAGACAGAAGGCCATTCAGTTGAGGCAATTTGAGATACAAATTATTCAATCACTCTCCTGATTATAGAATCCCCTTTTACCACCAGTCTATGTCTTCCTGTATTATCATCATCACACCTACTAGGTTGGCTGCTCTCCTGGCTGTCAGGAATAGCAGTGACATCTAGAGCTGCCAATTCTGGGTTTGCTCTATTTTTTTGTGAGACTATGCCATACCCTCTACTGCAGTAACCCTTTTTCTTACCATCCTGGCATAGCCTTCATCCTCCAATCCCATCAACTGAGCAGAAGACTCCTATCAAGTTTGTCAATGACCCTTATTTTGGCAGTTTGTCCCTCCAGATCTCTCTCTAATGTGACCTTCAAGGAAGGCAACTGTAAGGAAATTTGGGATCACTCTTTAAGGTTATTGCAACGGAATGTAGAGTTACCCTTTCATTTTTAACTTTGTAAGAGGCTTTCTGCAAGGAAGTTCTTTCTTTACTTTATCTAGCTTGCTAGCTTGTGCAGAAGTGCTGAGAGAGGTGTTAGACAGGATGCGCCTTTTTAGATTTAACATGTCAGGAACATATACTGCTTGCTAAATGACATTTGACCATTGCGGCCAATGTGATTAGGTTTAGTGATAAAGTTTAAGTCTTAGAATTGTGACGATGTAACAAATTGTGATGATGAGTCTGTCTCTGGGCAGAAAAACTATGAACTATGAATATTTTGCAAGATCAGTATTAATTGTATAACATGAATGCTTGAATGTGATTGGTTGTTCATGGGACTTTCCCTACAACGCCTTTTCTTTGTAATGACATATATTCTGTCAGAAGGGAATAAACCACCGTACTCTTGACCAACCATATACTGTGTATGGTGTCTATGATTACCCGTCCGGACAGAGAGTTTTTCAATTGACCACCAAAGTCCAGCAAAGGGAAAGAGGACCTTACAGCAACCTGCTCACATCTTTCACAGTAGAATTCATTCTGGAACTGTTGCTCCATTTGTGCACTTTGCTAACACTCATTATCCAAATATTTATGTTACCTACAGAAAGTTTAAACTTACTTACAGGTTGAAGACTCCTTTTGATTTAAATTCCTGTGTTTTTAACTTTACTTACTCAAATCCACTTAGTTCACAATCCCACTGCGTGTAAGCCCAAATGTGAATTGAGCAGCTACTTGTATCACACCTGTGAACACTTAACCACTTCCCTAATTAGCAAACTAAAAGAATGAAAAACAAATTGCTATTTAAAAAGTGACAGAAAAGAGGAAATTAGGAGTGGTTTAAAAAACTGATAGTAAATGGTCTAGTTAAAGTGTTTGTTACCCTAAAAAAAAAAAAAAAAACAGATCCTGTTCCCTTAACCACTTGACCACCGGGCACTTAAACACCCTTAAAGTGGATGTAAACCCCAAATTTGATGTCATAATGTAGAGAATACGATTTCCTTTCATTTGAGCCCAGTCTTGCCACACAGATTTACTCGAGGCCTGAGCAATCCTCTTTTATTGTTCAGTTAGAGAAATCTTGACAAAGTCTTGAAAACCTTGTCAAAAACGCCCCCTTGCTGTGAGTGACAGGTGATTTACATATCTCAGAGTAGAACATCCAGTGATCTGATGATAACCTGTCTCAGGCTAGTGCATGAGATATGTAAATCACCTGTCACTCACAGCAAGGGGGCGTTTTTGACAAAGTTTTCAAGACTTTGTCAAGATTTCTCGAACTGAACAATAAAAGAAGATTGCTCAGGCCTCGAGTAAATCTGTGTGGAAAGGCTGGGCTCAAATGAAAGGAAATCTTATTCTCTACATTATGACATCAAAAAAAAAAAAAAAATTGGGGTTTACATCCACTTTAATAACCAGACCAATTTTCAGCTTTCGGTGCTCTCACATTTTGAATGACAATTACTCATACAACACTGAACCCATATGACATTTTTGTCCTTTTTTTCACACAAATTGAGCTTTCTTTTGGTGGTATTTAATCACTGTTGGGTTTTAAATTTTTTGCGCTATAAAAGAAAAAAGACCGAAAATTCTGTAAAAAAATAAATTTTTCCTCGTTTCTGTTATAAAATTTAGCAAATTTGTAATTTTTCTTGATAAATTTTGGCCAAAATTTATACTGCTACATATCTTTGGTAAAAATAAGTACAAATTGGGGTATATTATTTGGTCTTTGTGAAAGTTATAGAGTCCACAAGCTATGGGGCCAATATCTGAAAACTGATCACACCTGAAGTACTGACGACCTATTTGATTTCTTGAGACCCTAACATGGCAGAAAAGTACAAATACCCCCCAAATGACCCATTTTTGGAAAGAAGGCATTCCAAGGTATTTAGAAAGAGGCATGGTGAGATTTTTTAAGTTGTAATTTTTTCCCACAATTCTTTGCAAAATCAAGATTTTTATTTTTCTTTTTTTTTTTCACGAAATTGTCAAATTAGCAGGTTATTTCTCACACACAGCATATGCATACCACAAATTACACCTCAAAACACATTCTGCTATTACTCCTGAGTATGGCGATACCACATGTGTGAGACTTTTACACAGCGTGGCCACATACAGAGGCCCAACATGCAGGGAGCACCATCAGGCGTTCTGGAGCACCCGGGACAATTCTGACATTTCTCTCCTACATGCAAAAATCATCATTTATTCGCTAGAAAATTACATAGAACCCCAAAACATCAAAGGCAAAGACCCTAGAGAATACAATGGCAGTCGTTGCACGGTATTTGCGCAGCAATTGCGCAGCAATTTTTCGAACGTGTTTTTTTTAAAAAAAAAATAAAGTTTTGTGCTTTACAAAAAACAAAACAGTAAAGTTAGCCCAATGTTTTTGCATAATGTGAAAGATGCTGAGTAAATAGATACCTAACATGTCATCCTTCAAAATTGCACACACTCGTGGAATGGCGCCAAACTTTGCTACTTAAAAATCCCCATAGGCGACGCTTTAAAAAATTTACTGGTTACATGTTTTGAGTTACAGAGGAGGTCTAGGGCCAAAATTATTGTTCTCGCTCTAATGTTCGCAGCGATACCTCACATGTGTGGTCTGAACACCGTTTTCATATGTGGAGTTACGTATGCGTTCGCTTCTGCATGTGAGCACACGGGGACAGGGGCGCTTTAAAAGCCAGGCCTTAAGGGCTACTCACCACCAGTTTCCCCACCCGACCCCTACCATGCCCCGCCCCTAATCCAGCCCCTATACACGCCCTCATAAATTCCTCATAAATTCTCATGAGAGGACACGTAAATGTTTTATGCAGAATTAAGTTACACAAATAAATATTAACAACAACTTTATCACCCATGCCCATCAATCCAGCCTCACCCGTGTCCATCAACACAGCATGACCAGTGCCCACTAACGCAGCCTCACCGTGTCCTTCAATGCAGCATGATCAGTGCTCATCAATGCAGCCTCACCTGTGTCCATCATTGCAGCCTCACCTGTGTCTCTCATTGCAGCCTCACCAGTGCAGCCTCGCCTGTATCCATCATTTCAGCCTCACCCGTGCAGCCTCATCTGTGTCCATCATTGCAGCCTCACCCATGTAGCCTCACCAGTGTCCATCATTGCAGCATCACCTGTGTCCATCATTGCAGCCTCACCAGTGCAGCCTCACCTGTGTCCACCATTGCAGCCTCACCAGTGCAGCCTCACCTGTGTCCATTATTGCAGCCTCACCAGTGCAGCCTCACCTGTGTCCATTATTGCAGCCTCACCAGTGCAGCCTCACCTGTGTCCATGATTGCAGCCTCACCAGTGCAGCCTCACCTGTGTCCATTATTGCAGCCTCACCAGTGCAACCTCACCTGTGTCCATCATTTCAGCTTCACCCGTGCAGTCTCACCTGTGTCCATCATTGCAGCCTCACCTGTGTCCATCATTGCAGCCTCACCTGTGTCCATCATTGCAGCCTCACCAGGGCAGCCTCACCTGTGCAGCCTCACCTGTTTCCATTATTGCAGCCTCACCTGTGTCCATCATTGCAGCCTCACCAGTGCAGCCTCCCCTGTGTCCATCATTGCAGCCGCACCCATGCAGAGGGGGCGGCCAGATCATCATAGCGGAAGAGAGCATGGAGGAAAATGAGAGCCGACACACGTCTTCCGCTATGATGATCTGGCTGCCCCCTCTCTTTCTCTGGGAGAACAGCTCCCATTCATCCCTATCTGTCGGCGGTGCTTGCCCCCCTACTCCCAGGCAGGCCAGTTCCTTGCCAGCCCTCATTTTCCACTTGCAAAATGCGAGTAGGCGAGTGGAAAATTTGAGGGCGGCCTTAGACCCTATACACACTATTAGATTTTCTGCAGATTTTTGTCTTCAGATTTACCAAAACCATGTAGTGCAAGGGCCTGCCTGACTGCATACAAATTTAAACTCTTAAGGATTGACCTCATATTATATGGTTTTGGTAAATCCGAAGACAAAAATCTGCAGAAAATCTAATAGTGTGTATGGGGTTTAAGACAACATGATCTCTAAGGCCCCATACACATTATACAACTTTTGTTGTCTGATTTTCTTTAGATTTACCAAAATCATGTATTGCAAGGGCCTGCCTGATTGCATTCAAATTGAAACCAAATGGAAATCAAATTTGACCTCATATTATATGCTTTTGGTAAATCTGAAGGAAACAAATCTACAGAAAATTGGATAGTGTGTATCCAGCTTAATATGCCCCTGCACCAAGGGTTGTATAGTGGGAACAATGGGAGAAAGTCAAATTCTTCCCCATACCGAAAAGTAATGGGTAAATTCAGTAAGAACAGAGCAACAGGGAAATAATTGGTGGATGAATATAAGCGGCATTGGGAGGGTGGTTAAAGTGGGGAGCCCCTTAAAAAAAAAAAAAAAAATTTAAAGTCAGCAGCTACAAATACTGCAGCTGCTGACTTTTAATAATCGGACACTTACCTGTCCCAGGGTCCAGCGATGTGGGGGAACGAAGCCCCCCCTCGTTCCCCGCTCCACTCGCGGTGCCGGCATTCTTACTGTCGGCTCCCGGCTGTGGCTTCACAGCCGGGCACCCACTGCGCATGCGCGAGCGACGGCGCGTGCCGTGATACGCCGCACAGTCACCTGGGAACCTGTCATGTGTCCCCGATGACTGACTGCGCCGAGGGGAAGTGATGTCACCAGCCCGGGCACTGAAGGAGGCAGACTACGAGGGACCCCCTAGCAACAGGCATTTAGAGGTAAGTTACATTTTTTATTTTTTTCCAATTATAATTTTTTTTATATTTTTAGGAATTTTCAGCTATTTTTTATTTTTTGGGGGAAACACCACTTTAAGTGAATCTGTTACTTTGCTAATGGAAAACAATCAAATCTGCGTCATCTTATTATTGCTAGTTTCAGCCAGTGCTTTGGGAGTTGCATAAAACAACAGCAGAAAAAAAACAAGGTCACATATACGAATTTGAATGTAAGTTTCCCATTTGATATTCTCTCCACATTGGGTAGAAATTCCCCTCTGAAATGTTTTTCTTCTAGCTTCATGCCAAGGAAGCAGAGTTGTTAAGCAAAATGCTACTCAAAAGGATCTAGTCCTGTCAGTCACTTCAGGAAGTTTCTTGTAACATCAACTTCTGCGGTGAGAAAGATGCTGAGCGTGGCACAGCAGGAGGCGCAGTCTGAATTTATAACAAAGAGAAGTTTTAACGATAGAAATAAATGTGAGCAATTAAAGAATGTTTCAGTGTAAAAGTTGAGGATATGGAATGATAAAATTAGAAGGCTAAGTAGACACACAGAAAATGCACAGCAAAATGATTGGAGGTATGTTCCACCATCCCCTGCTCCCATTCCTCCTATGGTCCACTTGCTGAATTTATTTTTGCAGTAGATATTAGGATACATTCACACCTAGGGATTTGGAATTGTGGGCAAAATTGGCGTGATGGTTGCAGTCTGTTTATTTTCATGTGTAAACACACATCACGTATAGGGCAGCCTGCTTATTTGAATGGGCTGCCCTACCTGCGAAAAACGACCCAATGTAGCCCATCTGCTTGTTTCTGAATGCACGCAACCAGCACAGAAAACATGCTGCAATATGCATCGTACTTGCATTACCATTTTTTTTTTATAATTCAATCAATTTATTAAACATTTTCTCCGTGCATTACCATTTAGGCTGTGCTCTCATTTGCGCGTTTCCTAACGCACAAAAAAGCACGTGGCAATGCTTATCGCGTTTGCATTACCATTCTTTTGCATTTTTCGCATTTCTAAACGCACAGCAACCTGCACAGAAAATGTGCACTTTGCCACGCGTTCCAAAAATGCGGCAACGTGTGTCGCCCTTGTGTTACCATTTGTTTCCATCTGCACGTTTATGAACGCTCGGCAACCCACAAGACAATGCATGCTTTTAATTTTAATTTCCAAAAACATGGCAACGTGTGTAGTGCTTGTGTTACCATTTGTTTGTATCTGCACGCTTCTGAATGCATGGCAACCCACAAGAAAACACGATAACTT
This sequence comes from Lithobates sylvaticus, assembly GCA_028564925.1. Classification (NCBI taxonomy): domain Eukaryota; kingdom Metazoa; phylum Chordata; class Amphibia; order Anura; family Ranidae; genus Lithobates; species Lithobates sylvaticus. The sequence continues at coordinate 21,966,313 of CM053033.1, read as the reverse complement.
GCAGCAACATGCGTTGCACTTGCATTACCATCCGTTCATATCATGGGCAAGGGGGGTCAAGTGCCCCCCTCTGGAATCCGGGATCGAATCTTAAATTCAGCACAGTTGCGTCGCTATCGGGGTGCGGGCAGCCCGCACCCGGGTGCCACTCGCCAGTAGGGTGACACCATCAATGTGCTGTCAAGCCCCCCCATCAGTGTAGTGGGACTTCTGTCTCTTTTCCCTGCTTTGGCGGCCCCGTTTTCCACAGGGAGGAGGCTACAGCTTGATCAAGAGAGAGATTGAGAGACTGCCGCCTGGAAAAAAGCTGAGGGAGAGAGCGCTACAGGACAAATAATGTGGAGTGTGCTGGGCGGAGTCACGCTGCCCAGCGCCACTAGAGAGAGCCATGCTGTCCAGTGCCACTAGAGAGAGCCATGCTGCCCAGCACCACCAGAGAGAGAAAGACTGAGCCACAAGCAGGGTACAGACATGCTACACTACTGACCAGAGTTGCCCCCAGGGAACCCAGAGAGAGCGATCGTCCAGTCAGAGGGATCACTGCTGTAGTTTTGCTGGGTCTCGTAAGAGGGCCTGTTGGCCATTATTCATTACTTATCCTAGGGACTGTACTACGTCTGCAGTCTCTGACCATGATAATGTGATAATGAAATTGTCGAAAAGGGGCGGTGCATGGGTTACCCTAAAATGATGCCCCCCCCCCCTTGAAAAAAGTTCTGCGGACGCCCATGGTTCATATATACATGTTTCTGAACGCACAGCAACCCGCAAGAAAATGCACAGTTTGCCATGCATTTTGCAAACGCGTGGCAATCCTTGTTGTGCTTGTGTTCACATCTGTATGTTTACAAACGCTCGGAAACCTGCAAGAATTTGCACTCTTTGCCGTGTGTTCCGAAAACGTGTAGCAACGTGTGTCATGCTTGCGTTATCATTCGTTTGCATCTGCATGTTTCTGAATGCATGCCAACCTGCAAAAAAACGCACGCTTTGCCATGTGTTTTAAAAAAACGAGCAGTGATGAGAATTACACTTGCATTACCATTTGTTTACATATGCACATTTCCAAACACACGGCAACCCACAAGTAAATAAACGTTTTTCCCTGCGGGTTTCCAAAATGCACGGCAATGTGCATCACGCTTATGTGCGCATTTGAGAGTATCTGAGCGTGAAGCAATCTGCACAGAAAACGCGCACTTTGCTGCATGTTTTGGGTACGTACATCACTTTGACTTTACATTATAATGATGCAAGTGCGATACACATTTGCAGTACATTTCTGGAATGTGTGGCAAAGCATGCATTTTCTATGTGGATTGTGGTGCATTTGGAAACACGCAGATGCAAATGCAGCCTAATTGTTAATGACACCCTATTCACGGTTAGCAGATGCGTGTTTTTCCATGCGACAAATGCATCAAAACGTGCACTGAAAAAGCATGTGAAACTTCAAGACTAACAACATTCTAATGCTTCTTTGGGGTATTTCAGGAGAATGAGCTGCCCTATGGGTGATGCACGTTTATGCTTGAAAAAATGCGCAAAAAATTTCAAAACTTGCATTTCCGCCACAATCATGGACTGTGCTTGGGAGGAAGTTTTTAGGGAGCAGGGATGACCTGGGGGGAGAGGGGAGGGTAACAGAAAAAACACTGATGCATCAAAGTCGCATAGGAATCTTTCTTATCAGTAAAGTTGCTTTGAAGTCACACCTGGTCGCGAGGAAGTCATACAGGTTTTGCTGCAAGTTGCACAACTTTCATGTGGCACTAGTGTGGACCAGGGCTAATTGTGGTCTATTCAATCCCTCCCAGCATCAGCACAGGCAAGACTTGGGAGGTTTAGACTTTTCCTGTAGGTGTGGCTGGGTGGGATCGAATGCTAATTAGGATGTATTCAATCCCACCCTGCTTCAGAGTTGTGAGGGAAATTACATAATTTCCAGAGTCTGGAAGACTACAGAAGGGAGTGTACAGACTCTAGTTGCTGCAGGAAGTGGCTGTGGAAGGAACAGAGTCTATCAACAGGATCTGCAAACTGTCACATGACACAAAGCAACAACTAAACCCAGAATATCTGGGGATCTGCATACAACAGTGCAACACGGTACAGAGGTATGGTCTAGGCTGGTATTGATAATTCCATTCAGTTCTAGTGAAAAGAAAGTTAAAATTCAACTTTAACTTTTCAGAACATTTTATTTAGGGTCTCTCAAAATGTGATAGACAGTTTCCCGACTATCTAACATTTTTAGGCCCTTCTTGTGCGGAATTGTGAGCCGTGCTGTACCCTAGACTGTGTCGTGCTGTAGCCTAGACTAGTAGTCCACTAGTGTGTGGTAGCGACGGAAGCAGCCCTTGATGCAGAGGCCAGGTTAGCCAGGACAGGAGGGACAAATGGGCGTCAAGCCTTTTTCTGCCTTTACAACAGATACAGCATCTTTTTTGGGGTGACCTTAGTGTTAGGGTTCCTGGGAGGACATCTGGAAAATGTCTCTCATGCAGCAGGCTAACTATATCTGGATACAAAAGTGCTGTGATTATCGCTTTCTGAAATTTTAGGAAGGATCCATCAGCTTTGTAAATATCAAAAGCTTTTTTAGAGCCAACTGAAATACATATACAGACATTTTTTTTTTAACAGTGTCTACTAGTGTCTAAAATAAGACCGGGTCTTATATTAATTTTGGCTACAAAAAATGCATTAGAGCTTATTTTCAGGGGATGTCTTATTTGTCCCCTGTCATCTCTCCCCCTCTCCCTCCCTGTCAGCTCAAGAGTCAGCATCTCTGTAATCCGCAAAATAAACCCTAGTTAAAGTCCTTGTAAAATCATTTAATCTGCTCTGTAAATGGATTAGACAATGTCCAGTGTGTGTCTTTATGTAACATTGTAGAAAATACCTTATTTACAGTGTGCTCACATAACCCGCCGGAGCTCTTCTTCCCCACTCCGCTCCGAGCACTGCTGATGGAGATGCCAAGATTCCCGCTGACGGCTGATGTCAGCTGAGAGGAGAGGAGGAGAGCTCCGGCGGGTCACATGATACCCTTTCTACAATAATGTTACATAAAGACACACACTGGACATTATATGATTATTTTACAGCATGAATTACATTTTTTTTCAAAGACTTTAACTAGGGCTTATTTTTGGGGTAGGGCTTATATTGCAGCCACCCAAGCTAATCAAGATTTGTCTTATTTTTAGGGTAGGTCTTATTTTCGGGGAAACACTGTAGCTCTGCGGGTGGCTTAATACGGCTACATTATTTGGTTGTTGAAGTCTCCCATATTTAGATTATAGTTGTGGACACAGAGATCCTTTTCAATTTGACGTTGTGTAAATTTGGACCTTCCTGTCTGGGAGAATGGAATACAAGAAGAATAATGCCCTGTACACACGGTTGGAAATTCAGACGGAAAATGTCCGATTGGACCATGTTGTCGGAAAATCCGCCCGTGTGTGGGCTCCATCTGACTTTTTCCGTCGGAATTTCCGACAGAAAAAATTTGAGAGCAGGATCTCAAATTTTCCGACAACAAAATCCGATCGGACTTTTTCTAATCGTGTGTTGAGAATTCCGACGGACAAAGTGCCACGCATGCTCAGATAATATTACGAGACCAAAGCTATTGGCTACTAGCCTCTACGTAGTTCCGTCGTACGCAACGAACGTCACCACATTCAGAATGATCAGAATTTTCCGACAACTTTGTCCGACCGTGTGTATGCAACACCAGTGTAGGACAAAATCCATCGGATTCCTTTTCACAGCGAGTAGTTCTTCATTGTGCAAGTAGGCTTTCTCCCCCTTTCTATGTGGGGTGTTAACAGGCTGTTGGGGGAAGCCTCTGTAATTAGATTGCACTCCACCAATTTCTTTAATGAACAAATGTCTAAAAAGTGGCACCCCTTATTGAAAAAGGGTGACAACAGTAAAAGTACTGTGAGCGGGAGGCAATAAGGTATGATAGCCTTGGAGCTTACCTGTGTGAATCTACCATGACTGTTGGCTTTGTGCTGCAAAAAGAATTCTCATTAAAAAGTTATAGAGGCTTAGCTGATGCACAAGGATTTTGCTCCCCCAAAGTTAACCCTTGTCAATTTATTTCACACATAAGGAAGTACTGGACATTGAAATTACCCATTGGTCTTTTGCCATACTGAAAAGGTAAGAGGGTGTATTTACCAGACTTTTATTGCATACCTTTATCGCATACTAGCTCATTTTGAAATATTTACCTTAGAACAATGCCCTGAATTGGCACCGTCACACGGCTGACAGGGCCAATATTTTTCCAGAGTTACTTACAGATTTACTTCCGGGTTCACAGGCTCCGGAGCCGTGATGACGTCACTCCCGTGCATGCACGTGGGAGCCGGCAGTCAAGCCACGGGCCCTGAAAAAACGGCACGAGCGGGCTGTTCCTTCAGTGCACAGGCGCCGATAACATTGGCGGCAGCATATATAGTAAATATCTCCTAAACGGTGCAAGTTTAGGAGATATTTACAGTACCTACCAGTAAGCCTTGAACAGGTGTTTCGGATCTGTAAATTTCTGTACACTGTATTTATAGGCGCAAAGGGTGGCGGGCTGGTATGTACCCCAGTTGAAGTCTCCTGTAGACGAAACGCGTAGGGTTATGCTTACCCAAGCCACTTAGATTTGTGCTTTTTTACCTATACCGTTTTTTTACTTCAATAGATTTTTATTGTATCAATAATAGAGTGGTACAACAATAAAGGTACAAACTGAAACAGGTTCGAATCTGCAGGATTACAGCAAGTTAGCAAGTTGACTGAAACATTGAACATTACATACAAGTAAAATGTCGGTTATCATGTGGACGTAGGTAAAGTGACCGAACCTCTCATTAACTGTATACAACAGATATTTTAAAAGGTAAGGGGGTGAGGGAAAGGATGGGGAGAGGGAGAGAGAGAATGGGGGGGGAGTAGTCACCAACACAGAATATGTACAGGGTAACGATCAGCAAGTCAGCTAGGAATAGCTCCGATCTTAGTTAGCATTTTCAGATCTTGACTGTACATTTAGAGTTGCGTAGCCATTTTTATCCCTATTGTTTGTAAGGAAAATTTATTGATAAATAAATTTTTATCCATTGGATTTATGCTATGAGGAGCTATTCTTCCTTTTTCTTCCATGTTTTAAACTTTGATCTCTCCATGATGAGAACTACGATTGGGGCTCCATGTCTTGGTGGCTGCTAATAACAACAATTGGTGAGTAAGAGGGTGTCATCACCCAAACAAACCACCTAGAAGATACAGCAGACCTCGGTACAGCTTCCATAAACCCGGTCGTTCCGGTCTATGCCTGACTGACTCACCGATTAGGGCCTGTGAGTCCATCATCTCCGGTAAGAGCATCACAGTTTTAATTCTTCACCTGTTTGTGGGGAGACCTCTTCATAACATCTGAGTTGGTCCAGATCCATAAACATCCAGGAATACTTAGAAACGCAACACTTCACTGCTGCCTTCTATATAAATTTCTGCACCTGCATATATATTGGTTGGGACTTTATTGACCATCATTACAGATTGCATTCAGTATTATCTTTTTATTTATATACTTTTGATACAACGGGGCTGATGCATGTTGATTTGCTTTAAATACCAATAGTACCCCTCCCTTACCAATCACAGTGTTTAAACCCCACAGAACACATGTTCTAAAGTTTGTTGCAGTAGATAGCTGCATTTTAATTTTAATTTTTATTTACATTTTATTTTAATTCTGTTTTTCACACTTTGCATACATAGAATGTAATTTATATGAATCCTTGTTGGTATGATTTTACATTCACTAACATTTTGAAAACATAACTTTCTTTATAAATTTTCATGCGACTTTGGGTGAATCGCACCTCACAAAAAAAAACATTTCAAAACATAACATTTTAAAAACATAACTTTTTTTTATAAATTTTCATGCGACTTTGGGTGAATTGCACCTCACAAAAAAACTTATTGGTTCCTTATTGGAAAGGTCAAACACTGTTTAGACAAGTACTACAATACTATTCAAACGTGATTTGTGCCTTCCAACACAATATTGTTTTTTCAGTTTGACGTCACTATAGTATTTATACACTAATTCTATATCATTTTATGTTTCAATGGTTTTTATTAAGTTTTCACAAAGTACAAAATAAAGTACAAATTTCAAATAAACAGTTCTCGACAACTTTTTTTCTTTTTCTTTTCTTTTGGGTAGTACATGGTAACCAAAACATTGCATATATCGACTTGCTTAGGGACCCCCTAATGGGTGTCCTGGAACTTCAGCACATTTTTAAAAGTCCTGCATCCGATACAGCATTATTGCATGGGCTTAGCAAATGCAAGTAAAGAAAAAAATGTGCAATCAGTTGTAAGTGGATTGTGCTCTTACACCCAGCTTTGCCGTGCCTCCTATTGAGGCTGGCTCTCTCCTACAATTTGTGCTAGGTGGAGTTAAACCCCCCAGCTCGAAACCCCTGCCATGCCCCCTAACAATTCTATATCATTTTAATTTGATTTTGTGATCACCACTTGGCACATCAGGCTGGTGTATCCAGCCATTTCACTTGCACCAGCAAGTGTTTGTTTATTAGACATGTGCAATTCGTTTTGTTTTTTTTTGTTTTTCGTTTTTTTTTCGTTATTTTCGTTCGTTCGTTTTCGTACGAATGAACGAAACGTTCGAATCGGATGAATCCGAATAACGAATCGTTCGAATCGTACGAATCCGATTAACGAATCATTCGAATCGAACGAATCCGAAAAACAATAAAAAACGAAAAAAACTAATTAGAAACAACGAATGTACTAATGAAGAAAATCCGAAAAACGAAAACGAACGAAAAAATTTGTACATTCGTAACTTTTTTTTTTTGTTGAATTGGTAATTTTCCGTGTCCCTTACAATGGTGCTGCTAAACGTGCTTCGAATGGATTGAACAAAAAAATTCGTACATTCGTAACTTTTTTTTCGATTCGTAACTTTTTTTTTTTTCGATTCGTAACTTTTTTTTTTCGATTCGTAACTTTTTTTTTTTTTCGATTTGTCATTTTCAGTGTCTCTATTGAACAAAAAAAATCGTACATTCGTAACTTTTTTTTCGATTCGTAACTTTTTTTTTCCGATTCGTAACTTTTTTTTTCGATTCGTAAATTATTAAAATGTAATAATAGAATACACATTACATAACATTATGAATTATGCTCCGATTATGAATCTACGAATGTTACGAATGTTACAAATGTACGAATAAATACGAATGCGTCCGAAAATGAAACTAACGAAAAAACGAATCAGCGAAAAAATAACTCTTACCAATGTACGAATCGTTACGAATACGAACACCGACGACTTACGAATGTACGAATCGTTACGAATCCGAACACCGACGACTTACGAATGTACGAATCGTTACGAATCAACGGTAACGAAAAAAACGAAACGAAAAAAAACTAATTTTTTTCGGAAACGAAAAAAACGAAACGAAAAAAAACTAATTTTTTTGTTGTGCACATGTCTATTGTTTATCTATCTATTTATATAGGTTTATATAAACTCTACCTGTAAAACATTTCTGCTCACAATCTGTGATTTTGCCCATGTGAAGCAGGTACATTTTTGGATTTGATCTTTCTAGCGCTACACTCTTCACCATACAGACAAGCCTTATTATAGGCCTACCTGTCGGTGCAGTTAAAGAGGAAGACTTTACTTCCTCTTTAAAGGCAGGTCAGTAGCATATATTCACAAAAATTCTGACTGTGTACTATGGTCAGTACGTCCACTTTTGTTGTCATTTTCTTTTGCACAGTTTATATTAATGAGGTGTCTTTTTTGACTTTTTAATAAAAGTAAGCATTTCAAGCATCCTGTTGGCACAGCTGTAAATGAACCTTTTGCCAGAGGATGATTCATAATGAAACTTCTAAGTATGTGAACTATCTACTGATTACTTTTTCATCTCCCTCACTACAGCCCTGTTTAGTCTTCCTCTCTATGGTTGATTTATTTAAGTATGCTTGAATCCTTATATCCTTAGGATTATAACACTCTGTGCACAGATATAAAAATGAATAGGACCCGTTCAGTTGATTTATAACCTAAATCTAAATTACGTAGTATTTGAGTAATTCTCAAACTCTTGAATAAAATCTAAAGCGATACTTAGGAACATATATTAGTGGCATAACAGAGAGGAAGTCAACTACATTTGGTATTCTTAAGATGATCTTTAAATATTATGCCCCAACTACAACTTCCTGACCTTTCAAAGTGAACAGCATTGAACTAACACTTTAGCTCCATGTTGTACTTTTTCCATACTGTGGGGAGAGAAAGTACATTATTCTTAAATCTAGCTCATGGCTATAGCTATTGATTCATATCAGTTGGCTGTGTCAGGTAGATCAAACGCAAGATGACTCACTTAGACCAGGGATTCAGCAAATTGGCTTTAAAGCATTTTTAAGTCCAAATGTTTGCATCCCAATATTGTTATGCTACTGTGTTAAGTCTGTCTCTTCTATTCCTACATGGCTATTACTTTTTCCAATGTTAATGTAGCTTCAGATGCCTTTTATCCCCTGTAATGTACTTAGAAGGATAATAAAGCTGACTGAAAAATACAAAATTAAAATTTTCTTAAAAATTGGATACTGTTATGCCCTGTACACACAAGAGGTTTTGCCGTCTGAATAAACTCTGAATTTTTTTCGAGGGAATTCCGCTTAACCACTTCAGCCCCGGACCAATTGGCAGCAAAAGGACCAGGCCCCTTTTTGCGATTCGGCACTGCGTTGCTTTAACTGACAATTGCACGGTCGTGTCCGACGTGGCTCCAAAACAAAATTGGCGTCCTTTTTTTCCCACAAATAGAGCTTTCTTTTGGTGGTATTTGATCGCCCCTGCGGTTTTTATTTTTTGCGCTATAAACAAAGATAGAGCGACAATTTTGAAAAAAATGCAATATTTTTTGCTTTTTGCTATAATAAATATCCCCAAAAAATATATAAAAAAACATTTTTTTTCCTCAGTTTCGGCCAATACGTATTCTTCTACATATTTTTGGTAAAAAAAAAAAATCGCAATTAGCGATTATTGATTGGTTTGCGCAAAAGTTATAGCGTTTACAAAATAGGGGATAGTTTTATAGCATTTTTATTAATATTTTTTTTTTTACTAGTACCGGCGGCGATCAGCGATTTTTATTGTGACTGCGACATTATGGCGGACACATCGGACATTTTTGACACATTTTTGGGACCATTGTCATTTATACAGCAATCAATGCTATTTAAATGCATTGATTCCTGTATAAATTACAGTTGTAGTGAAGGGGTTAACCACTAGGGGAGGGGAGGGGAGGGGTTATGGGCTGTGACGTGTGTGTGTTTTTTTACATTAGGGGGCGGGGCTGACGTCTGACGTCATTGATCGGCTTTCCCGATGACTGGGAACAGCCAATCAATGACAGGCAGAGTAGGAAGCGTGGGGAGAGGCTTGTTTACACATACCTCTCCCCGTTCTTTAGCTCCGTGACCCGATCGCGGGACACCAGCGGCGATCGGGTCCGCTGGTCCCGCGGCCAGGGTCACGGAGCTCCCGACCGGGTCGCTGGTGGCGCGCACGCGACCCACGGGCAGGCATTTACAGGATCACGTACAGGTACGGGATTTTGCCTGCCCGTGCCATTCTGCACACGTATATGTGCATGAGGCGGTCGGGAAGCGGTTAAGCTGTCTTGCGTACACACGGTCACATCAAAGTCTGACCGTCAAGAATGCGGTGACGTACAACACGTACGACGGGACTAGAAAACGGAAGTTAAATAGCCAGTAGCCAATAGCTTCCGTCTCGTACTTGCTTCAGAGCATGCGTCGTTTTTGGTGCGTTGGAACAGCATACAGAAGAGCGGTTTTTCCTATAGTAATTTTTTCCGTCTGAAAAATATAGAACATGTTCTCTATCTAAGTCTGTCTGAATTTTCAACGGAAAAAGTCTGATGGGGCATACACGCGGTCCGAATATACGATAAAAAGCCCCCATTGGACTCTTTCTGTCGGAAATTCTGCTCATGTGTACGTGGCATTTATTATTATTATTATACACGATTTATATAGCGCCAACAGTTTACGCAGCACTTTACAATGTATAGGGGGGACAACACAATTACAGTACAGTTCAATACAAAAGGTACAGGAGGGCCCTGCTCATAGAGCTTACATTCTAAAGGGAGGGGGTGGTGGTACAAAAGGTAATAGCATAAGGCAGTGAACTGCAACAATTAAAACAAACTTAGTCATATTACAGATTCCCCCCCCCCCCCCCCGCCATCTTTCTCTTGCTGTTGGCTATTAAAAACAAATGTAAATGCTTGCTAACAAGTGGCACTGGCTCCATTCGTTCTCCAGACACCCTGTCCTTCCCAGCTGTTTTCTGTTCACAGCAGGGGTGAGTGACTACATCTGTCTGAGGCACAGACATTGGCTGATTGCCCAGACAGTGGACTTTTTAGTAAACCTACAAATCAACACGAATACATTCCTATCACAAACTGCAGCATTGGTATTTTTATTTTACAAAAAGTTTATCAATAAAATATAGACAGTTGAGCAACTCCAGTGTTTTCCAAACTTTTCACATATATCATTTTTCAAAGGAGTTAATGAGACTAAGTGAAAGTCGGAGGCACAGCTGGGAGGCAGCAAGACCAGAGTAATAATTCTTGCACCCCAGATAAACTGTCTTGTGCACATGGGCGTTCGCAGAACTTTTTTCAAGGGCGGGCATCATTTTAGGGTAACCCATGCACCGCCCCTTTTCAACGATGTCATTATCACATTATCATGGTCAGAGACTGCAGACGTAGTACAGTCCCTAGGATAAGTAATGAATAATGGCCAACAGGCCCTCTTACCAGACCCAGCAAAACTACAGCAGTGATCCCTCTGACTGGACGATCGCTCACTCTGGGTTCCCCAGGGGCAACTCTGGTCAGTAGTGTAGCATGTCTGTACCCTGATTGTGGCTCAGCCTTTCTCTCTCTGGTGATGCTGGGCAGCGTGTCTCTCTCTCTGGTGGCGCTGGGCAGCATGGCTCTCTCTGGCGCTGGGCAGCGTGGCTCTCTGTGGCGCTGGGCAGCGTGGCTCTCTTTCTGGCTTCAGCCCAGCACACTCCTCGTTCTTTGTCCTGTAGCGCTCTCTCCCTCAGCTTTTTTCCAGGCTGCAGTCACTCGATCTCTCTCTTGATCGAGCTGTAATCTCCTCTCTGTGGAAAATGGGGCCACCAAAGCAGGGAAAAGAGACAGAAGTCACACTACACTGATGGGGAGGCTTGACAGCACCTTGATGGTGTCACCCTACTGGCGAGTGGCACCCGCGTGCGGGCTGCCCGCACCCCGATAGCGACGCAACTGTGCTGAATTTAAGATTTGATCCCTGGATTCCAGAGGGGGGCACTTGACCCCCATTGCCTCTACCAGCGGACGCCCATGCTTGTGCAGCTCCTTCTAATTCAGTCACCTTGCCAGCTTTAGTATCACACTAACAAAATTAGACATTATATCCACAGGGCTACACTAAAGATGGGGTCTTAAGGGCTTAAACAGGTTTGTCCACTCTGCATCAGTTTATCCTGAGAACGAAAGATGAAAAAATAGAGTAAACCATTATTCCATTCTGCTAGTAGTACAGTGAAAGGTGTATGGACCAAAAGAAGGTGGTCTAAAGGTACCCTGTGCAGTATTCCACCAACAAATATGCACAAATTGTGCCAGGCAGCACCAATGAGGATTTTCATACAGATTGCATTGGCAGCTAGGGCGACAGTCTGGAACCTTTATTATACAGAGGAATCTGTTACTGACAGTCAGCAATGGGACGTATGAATAAAAATGTGCCATCACTGGCAGTCTGGCTATCCTAGGAACACCGTCTGTGTTGGCTATAAAGAAATCTGACCCTAGAAGATAGATGCTACTGCTTGATTCCCAGAGGATTTACTTTCTATCAAATATTAAATTGTTGGTACCGCATAGGCTCACCTTTTAATCACACTTCCATTACACTATATTCTGTCTTTCTGTGCACATATACTGTCTCCTTATATTCTGAAAGCTTTAACCTTTTTTATTGTATTAGAGCTCCTAAATTTGCTTCATGTATCTAGTTTAGAGTTTACAGTAGATGCTAGACTGCTCATATTAACCCATCGGCAACAGATGCTGCCAACAATTTATATCTTCCTGAGTGTAATAAAAAATGTCCTATTTTTTTTTCTTGATATGCTTCTGAAAATTGATATTGATGACAAAAGTCTGCAACTCAATGACCTCAATTAGGCTATGGGAATTAGTCTTGCACTTGTCAGGTTTTGTGAGTGCAGTTTTTTTATTTACCTAACCATTTTCTTTTCCATTGAACTTTTCCAGACATTTTTCTGAAGCAAGAAGTAGAGAGAAATTGGTTTTCTAAAACTTAGGGGGACTGATAAAAATTGCAACTAAAGATGTGCTGTTAACCACAGCAACCAGTTCTGGTCAACAGCACCACAACCACTATGTTCTTATAAAATTAAAGATTCCATTAAAATGGGTGTTTTGGGTAAAATATGCTTTGGAAAAAATGTCCAAATCTGTCCGGTTTTCTGTATTTCCATTTTTATAAATAAACCTCTACTGGCATAAAAGCTGTTGACTCATTTCATTTATTACTTTATGCAGTATAGTAGCATAGTTAAATTAATCACACTTCTACAGGCTTAGGGGGTGAAAGCTTTGGCTGACCACTTGTGGAAGAATATGGCATATAGGAATCAATAAGTAAACCAAGACTCCATCACAGGATGGTACTGCGGGGGTCTAAATATAGAGCAGTGCCACATCCTCAAATAATTATATATCAAAAGAGCACATAGGAACAGAAATGGACTTTCTAGGCACCAATAGTAAAAAAATATATACAAATGTATTAAATACAAAAATTACAAAAGAAAATCACAATAAAACCTTTAAAGAGGAAGTAAAGCCTCTTAAAAAAAAAAAAAAAAAAAAAACGGAACCTGCAAGGCAAAGGCATAATGAGCTAGTATGCATAGCATACTAGCTCATTATGAATAACTTACCTGAGAATGAAGCCCCCGGAGCGGTCCTCATACACGCCTCTTCAACATGCCTCTTTTTTTCTAAATATCTCCTAAACCATGTAGGTTTAGGAGATATTTATTGGACCTACAGGTAAGACTTAATCTAGGCTTACCTGTAGGCCAAAGTGCTTTGGAAGGGTTTACTTCCACTTTAACAGGCATAATAAATGCATGTAGAATATTAACAATGTCATTAACCCAAAATAAGGCTAGTAAAATATAAATATGGCATATAACCTTCACTCTACAGCAACAAGTACTAACTTTATAAAAGGAAAGAAAAAGGAGGAGAGAGAAGCGCCAAGCCAATCCTTTAACTGCTTGCCGCCCGCCCACCGTCATATGACGGCGGTGCAGGCTCTCGCTCTGGGACGCCGTCATATGAACTATATACGTTCTGTTTGAACTATATAGATTCAACATGAACGACAAAGATTCGACAAAGCATCTAAAAACATACTAACGTTAAATCTTTGGCTTATGGTTTCTGTCGAAAGTTCTAACAAGATTCGACGGAGCAGCTAAACTATACAACGTCGTACAGTTTAGCTGCTCCGTCAAATCTTCTTTGAACATTCGACAGACACCATAAGCCTTCAATGACAGATTCGACCTTAATTCATTTGGATTTTCGGATGAATGCAATTTTTAACAAAAAACAAAATAAGTAAAAAATAATTTTGGGAGTAACTAAATAAATGTATTTTTCGGACGAAAACTAAATTCCGAAACGAAATATTTAGTCTAGGGACTAACTTTATGCTCATTGTTTTTGTAAACGTTAGCAATAGACAGATTTCTGATCCACTGACCACTCTCCTAAAATCTTTGTGTAGCCAAGTCTTGAGGTAGCAAAGAATAGATTATAACTGGAATCAGAAATGATTTCCATAAAGAATAAAATAACATAGAAGTAAAAAAAATTTGAAAAAGAAAGAAAACAGTAAATGCAAAGGAAGTAGGAAATCCAAATCTTCCAATTTTGTTCATTCTATCTGATAAACAGGAATGGCAGAAAATGACACAGTGCTGTGTCTATTGGAAGAATTCCCTTTTTGTCCTGGCCCAGACATGGAATTCTCATACCAATACTTGTTGCCCTAGGATCCCAAGCTTAGCTGAATTTATTGCTTTTCTATATACTGCTATATTTGCATGATAGGTACAGCTTTTGTATCCCACCTACATTGTTAAAATTGGCATGAGTAAAGTGGTTGTAAAGGGATAAGTTTTTTTTTTATTTTAATGCATGCTATGCATTAGGATAAAAAGCCTTCTGTGTGCAGCAGCCCCCCTCAGCCCCCCTAATGGTTACCTGCGGTCAATCTAGATCCAGCAATGTTGCACGAGAGACTCGGCTGTCCGGGACTCCCCTCCTCATTGGCTAAGACAGCTATGCAGTGCTATTGGCTCCCGCTGCTGTCAATCACAGTCAGTGAGCCAATGAGGAGAGAAAGGGGGTGTGGCCGGGTCACGGCTCTGTGTCTGAATGGACTCGGCTCGGGTGAACCCAGAGCAAGCTGCTTTATGTGGGAGCACTCAACAGGGGAGAGGGGCCAGGAGCACCGAAGAGGAACCTGAGAAGAGGAGGATTTGGGCTGCTCTGTGCAAAACCACTGCACAGAGCAGGTAAGTATAGACATGTTTGTTATTTTTAATTAAAAAAAAACAAACAAGACTTTATTATCACTTTAAGCTTCTTCTGTTCCTCGAAGATTTTAAAAACATTTTCTTTATTCCTATTTATACATTGCAATATTGTTCTGCAGATCTATAGAGAAAAAAAATAAATAACATAAAATCACAGGGAAGGCTTTACCAGGATTTATGGCCTCAAGGTCAGTGTTATGATGCAGTAATTTATATGATCATGTTACAAGCTCCAGGAAACATAACATAACTCACAGAGCTGTATGGCTGTTTTTCTATGGATATTTACACACTGAGACTACATTTACACAGACTTCAAAAGTGAGTAAATCCTTGCCAAATTCTTAAAAATGTAGAATTTGATATGGTGTACTGAGCCCACGTTTGTTAGGTTGTGCATTGTGTTGCCCTGACCCAAGCATTGTATACAGCTTTCAGCACTGTTATCCTATTGACTTCAACTGCTACTATTACATTCTAATGCCGCATACACACGGTTGGAATTCTCGTCGGAAAAAGCTCTGATGGTTTTCCCATCGGAATTCCCGACGGAATTTCGCTCAAACTGTCTTGCCTACACACGGTCACACCAAATTCCGACGGTCAGTAACACAGCAGCATAAAACACATTCGACAGCACTATAAAAGGGAAGTTTAATGCTTCCGAGCATGCGTTGAATTGTTTTCGAGCATGCGTCGGAATTTTGCGTGTCGGAATTGCCTACACACGATCGGAAAATCCAAAAGAAAGGTTTTCCGTCGGAAAAATTGAGAACATGTTCTCAATCCAAAGTCCGTCGGAAATTCCGACAGAAAAAGACCGTTGGGCATACACACGGTCGGAAAATCCGATGGAAAGCTCCCATCGGACTGTTTTCATTGGAAATTCCGACCATGTGTACGCCGCATTAGCCTAACCACCTTCAGACCGGACCATTTTGCTGGCTTAAGACCAGACGACTTTTTGCGATTCGGCACTGCGTCGCTTTAACTGACAATTGCGCGGTCGTGCGACGTGGCTCCCGAACAAAATTGACGTTTTTTTTTCCCCACAAATAGAGCTTTCTTTTGGTGGTATTTGATTGCCCCTGCGGTTTTTATTTTTTGCGCTATAAACAAAAAAAGAGCAACAATTTTGAAAAAAACACATTATTTTTTACTTTTTGCTATTATAAATATCCCCCAAAAATATATAAAAAAACATATTTTTTCCTCAGTTTAGGCCGATGCGTATTCTTCTACATATTTTTGGTGAAAAAAAAAACAATAGGCGATTATTGATTGGTTTGCGCAAAAGTTATAGCGTTTACAAAATAGGGGATAGTTTTATAGCATTTTTTTTAATCTTTTTTTTTTTTTTACCAGTAATGGCAGCGATCAGACATTTTTATTGTGACTGCGACATTATGCCGGACACATCGGACATTTTTGACACATTTTTGGGACCATTGTCATTTATACAGCAATCAGTGCTATTTAAATGCACTTATTCCTGTGTAAATGACACTGGAAGGAGGGGTTAACCAGGGGGTGGCAGTGTAGGGGTTAAGTGTTCCTAGGGGCGTGTTACTAACTGTGGGGGCGTGGCTGTCTTTTAGTGAACTCTGATCTCTGCTCCAATCACAGGGAGCAGAGATCTGTGTCACTTGTTGCTAGGCAGAAAGGGGAGATGCTGTTTACTTCCGCATCTCCCCGTTCAGCCTTCCCGTGAGACGATCGTGGGTATCTCCGCGGCGATCAAGTCCGCGGGACCCGCGCCGGACTCACGGGGGTCCCGACCGGCGCACTTCTGTCCCTGTAATGACGTAGAGGTCAGCAGGAGGAACCAGTGAGTGCTGTGGGGGACTCAGGAGATCATAATTTCTGAAAGTACCGGTTTCCCAGCAGACTATGGGGAATAATTGCTAAAAAACAAAATATTCACAGTTTTCTTTTATCAGTATGCTTTTTTGTAAATTAGTATAGCAATGGGTTGCTCTAAACTGAGTTATTTACAATAGTTGTACCGGCAGCCCCCGAGTTACGAACAGGTTAGGGACTGCCTGTTTGTTCTGAAGTCAGATTTTTTCGTAATTCGGACGCGCATGCGCAGAATGGCGTTTCCGCTGTTTTTCAATGTTATCCGATGTTTTCCGACATCATTTTCCACTGTTTTCCGCTGTTTTCCGATGTGCCCTGCCATTCGTAAGTAGGAGTCGTTCGCAAGTCGGATGTTCGTAACTCGGGGACTCCCTGTATTTACAATAAATTTTTAACTTTTATTTTAAATGAATCGCTAATTGTTTTTTTTTTTTTTTGCCTTGGCTTTAGCTTTAAGATCAAGTAGCCAGGGATATTTTGTGACCCAGGTCTTGGAATTCAGACAAATCAAACCCATAAGGAAATCTTAAAATAAAAAAAATTAAATAAATAAAGGTCTTGCTGTAATTCTTGACATACCACCATACACTACCAATGACAGAATAACCTTGTATAGCCATAATACATTCTGAAATTCATTCATTCTTTACACTAATATATATTTGTTTTACTAGACACAGTCATCTACTTTAGGAAGCAGAGTAGCTTAACACAACATTAATCTATCTAGCCAGTAAAAAATGTCACATCCAGAATCCCCAGTTCACAGCTAATACATCATTTAATTATAAATAAATGGATGACAGGAAGCACTGTTATACAGGTCTTTATGTATTGGTTTATACTTCTTGTCATTTGTTAGCTCTTTCCAAAGTACTCCCTTATTTGTAAAGTGCCCAAAAGATATAACGACACTAACCATTTACAAAAATGTTAAATGGAAAAATTACCTGGCACATGAGCCAAAGAAGGTTCAATTTATCAAAATATCTGCTGACACCCTATATATCTGAAAAGCTATTTGTTGTGCTGAGTTGTTCATCAGAGTTTTAAAGGAACCATAAGAGAAATGAAAAGCTGTCTTTGTTTCCATTCTTCTTATGCCCCGTACACATGATCAGAAATTCCGTCAGAAAAATCTTGGAAATGTTTTTCCGACGGAATTCAGCTCAAGCTTGGCTTGCATAAACACGGTCACACAAAAGTTTGCTGAACTTTCGACCGTCAAGAACGTACAACACTACGACGAGCCGAGAAAATGAAGTTCAATGCTTCCGAGCATGCGTCGAATTGTTTCCGAGCGTGCATGGGAATTTTGCGCGTAGGAATTGGTACAGACGATCCATGGGCGTCCGCAGGTAGGGGCAAGGGGGGTCAAGCCCCCCCCCCTGGAATCAGGGATTGTATCTTAAATTTAGCACAGTTGCGTCACTATCGGGGTGCGGGCAGCCAACACCTGGGTGCCACCTGCCAGTGGGGTGACACCATCAAGGTGCTGTCAGGCCCCCCCATCAGTGTGGTGTGACTTTAGGCTCTTTTCCCTGCTCAGTCTAGCAGAGAACTTGGCGGTGCTGTGATGGGAGAAAGGTGAGCTGCGGGCTGTCAGAGGTTTTCCCCGCTTGCCCCCCTTTCTCCTGTCAGGGAGAAGAGACGTCAGCTCTCACCAGGTTCCCCTCCCAGCTTCCTGCCGGCTCCGTTCCTTCCCTATTGGCCATAACTGAGGGCCAATCAAATGAGACTAGGAGAGCATCATGGGACATGTAGTCCCAAAGATTGGCGGCCCCAATTTCCACAGGGAGGAGGCTACAACTCGATCAAGAGAGATTGAGAGACTGCAGTCTGGAAAAAAGCTGAGTGAGAGAGTGCTACAGGACAAAGTACGAGTAGTGTGCTGGGCGGAAGCCAGAGAGAGAGCCACGCTGCCCAGCACCATCACAGAGAGCCGCGCTGCCCAGCACCACCAGAGAGAGCCACGCTGCCCAGCACCATCACAGAGAGCCGCGCTGCCCAGCACCACCAGAGAGAGCCGCGCTGCCCAGCACCACCAGAGAGAGCCGCGCTGCCCAACACCACCAGAGAGCGAAAGACTGTGCCACAACCAGGGTACAGACATGCTACACTACTAACCAGAGTCGCCCCCGGGGAACCCAGAGTGAGCGATCGTCCAGCCGGAGGGACCACTGCTGTAGTTTTGTTGGGTTAGTTGGCCATTATCCATTACTTATTCTAGGGACTGTACTACATTTGCAGTCTCTGACCATGATATACATGTAATAATGACACTGTCAAAAAGGGGCGGTGCATGGGTGACCCTAAAATGATGCCCCCCCCTAAAAAAAGTTATGCGGACGCCCATGAGAGAACATGGGCAAATTGAGAAAATTAGTTGCTAAAAGTAGTTGGACCTGTATGTGCGTTATAATTAATCGAAATTAGTCGATTAATCGATTAAAAAAAAAACGATTAATCAAACACTCAAATTTTAATCAGTAACAGTCCTAATATATATATATATATATATATATATATATATATATATATATATATATATATATATATATATATATATATATTAACTAAAATGAATAGACACACTTTCTTAGGTATTTCAAGCACAAACAATTACTGTACTGGGACTTACAAATTCTCTTCTCAGCAGAACTAAATGTAATGAATGACATATTTGATAATCTGGTAACTCAGAACATTCCCCACTGGACTCTTTTTAGGATCTCAGTTTACAGTCTGCACAGCTTTACCATAAGCAATGTCCACTAGAAACAATGTTGACACAACTGTAATAGCACTTTTTCTTTTTCGAAACAGATATACAATGGGAGAGATTTTGCTAAAACTGGTTCACACAGAATTTGGTGCAGCTATGCATAGTAACCAATCAGCTCCTAACTTCAGCTAGTTCAATTAAGCTTTGACAATAAACCCAGAACCTGATTGGTTACTTTTCACAGCTGCACCAGATTTGTGTGTACTACTTTTAGTAAACCTCCCCATTATGTACATGTTCAGCTTTAATACTTCTCACTACTCCTTCCAGTGTAAGGCCCCATGCACACGAGACGCCGATGCAAACTCTGCTGAACGCAAGTTTTAAAAAGCAGAGATCTGCGTTTAAAAATGCGCGTTTTGCCGCATTTTCATGCCACGTTTAGTTGCGTTTATCGCGTTTGCGTCTATAAGCGCTTGTAAAGATAACATCATATAGACCCTCCCCAAGCTCAGAAAGCATGTATTAACTATTTCTGCCATTTTGATCAGAGTGAGCAGCAGAGAGAGCAGTTGTACACTTGCATTTGCCTCTCTTTCTGTGTTTTTTTTTTTTGGAAATGGATCCCATATTGAATATATGTCAGGAAATGCTCCTGATGTTGCTCTTGATGAGGCAGCAATGTCGTCGCAAATTGCATGAGAGGTCCAGAGTCAGAGCTCGTCGATATTGGACCCATCCGTTGATGGCACAGCGAATGTCCGTTGGATATTTCACAAACAGGGTGGGGGGGGGGGGGGGGGGTTGGGTCTGACTAGACATTGGTGTGCAGGTTTTTCTTTGTGAAAAAAAAGACATTGCTATGCTTTGGTCAGACTAGGTGGAGTCACTGATTAGATTAGACATTGGATTAAGTGTTGGGGCAAAGAAGTGGAGGCATTCCTCATTGTCTAAGCTACCTAAAAAACTAGAGTTTTTTATGGCATTGTATCAGTGAATATATATGCTCTATCAAACTATCTAAAGTAATTACGACATTTTAAACCAATTTTTTTATATTTTTTTATGCTTTACCATCATATTTCTGAGTTTTCTGCTCCAAAAAATTGGGTTCCTTTAAAAACGCTTATAAGCGCAAACGCGGCTAAAAGCGGGTGCCGCGTTTAGCCAGGTTTTACGTCTGAAACGTGGAAAAGCAAAGTGTCTGAACCCATTAGTTTGCTTCTGGAAAAACGAGGTTAAATGCAACTGCAAGAAAACGGGAAAAAAACTAGACTGTGTACATGGACACATAGGATAACATTGCATGCGTTCCGGGGGAGTTGAAAAAAGTGTCCAACTGCCTCTGAACGCGCGTTTAACAGCGCCTCGTGTGCATGGGGCCTTACTGTCACATTCTTTGCTACTGTGGGGTGCATCCACGTTTTTGCAAATTAGCAACAAATGGTAGATACATTTAATGACATACCTTTAATCTCATGAATGCCCCCTATATAAATTGCCACAACAGTATTAATTGTAATGTGCCATGGTGACAACATGTGTATCTTGTGCTGAATATCTGTGCAACAAGTTGTCTTTTCTTTGAATCAGCACTGTCACTGAAAGTATTTCACCAGGCACAGTGGAGCCCTACCAACGCCTTTTCTGATAAGCATCTGCAGGGTGTTTGATAGAACATAGCCTTATCTTCTAAACCCCCCTCAAAAACAGATGACAGGGCTGTTCTCATACTGGGATGCTTTATATTAACCGCTTCAATACCCGCCCATAGTCATATGACGCCCACAAGGTGGATCTACCATCCTGGGTGGGCGTCATATGACGTCCTCGGATTCCCGGCCGCCTGGGGGATCGCTCGGGACCCGGTGCGAGTGCCCGGCGGCCGCGATGTCCGGGCACCCGCGATTGCCCGTTAAAACAACGGGACCGGGCGGGACCGTGGAGCTGTGTGTGTAAACACACAGCTCCACGTCCTGTCAGCGGGGAGGAGACCGATCATGTGATCCCAGTACGGAGGAACACATGATAGGTCTCCTCCCCTTAAGTCCCCTCCCCCTACAGTTAGAATCACTCCTATAGGGACACACATTAACCCCTCCAGCGCCCTCGAGTGTTAACCCCTTCCCTGCCAGTCACATTTACACAGTAATCATTGCAATTTTATAGCAACGATCGCTGTGTAAATGTGAATGGTTCCAAAAATGTGTCAAAAGTGTCCGAAGTGTCCGCCGCAATGTCGCAGTCACGAAAAAAAAATCGCAGATCCCCGCCATTACTAGTAAAAAAAAAAAAAAAAAAAATTCAATAAATCTATCCCCTATTTTGTAGACGCTATAACTTTTGCGCAAACCGATCAATATACGCTTATTGCGATTTTTTTTTACCAAAAATATGTAGAAGAATACGTATCGGCCTAAACTGAGGAAAAAATTGTTTTTTTTTTTTTTTTAAAAATGGGATATTTATTATAGCAAAAAGTAAAAAAATATTGTGTTTTTTTTCAAAATTGTCGCTCTTCTTTTGTTTATAGCGCAAAAAATAAAAACCGCAGGGGCGATCAAATACCACCAAAAGAAAGCTCTATTTGTGGGAAAAAAAGGACGTCAATTTTGTTTGGGTGTAACGTCGCATGACCGCGCAATTGTTAGTTAAAGCGACGCAGTGCCGAATCGCAAAAAGTGCTCTGGTAAGGAAGGCTGTTTAAAAGCCCTGTATTGAAGTGGTTAAAGAAACGAGTGCGAACCAACCTCCACCAAGCTTCATTATCTTTCAGCAGTGCATCCCTTTAGATTAGCCAGGCCAGATGTTAGGATTGTTGACTTAAGTTGCAGTTTGAGCAGCCTCACTGATTCGAAATATTAATGACATTTTTAGACATAACTTGTGTTGTGACATAGAATTTAGGCAACATGTCATACTGACATGATATGTGCTTTCTTATACCAACAATTTATGCATATTGAGCAATGTCTTCTGGCAATGGCATGTTATAGTCATAGGCAATGTGTCCTGAAAGCAATGATTTATGACAAGTAATATGTTATCACATAGTGACATGTTCTTTTATGTGTGCTTCCATGTACCATATTTTAATTATTTTATTACATATGTAGCGCTGACATCCTTGTATATTGATGTGTGTTTGCATGCTTTAATACAAAGTCTATGGACATTGCTATGGTTCAGTATTTGGAGCCATCTAGTGACCAAATACTGGTAATGCACTTGTATATTATTACCTCAGAACAAGCACAAAAGACTAATACAGGAAGTGACTGGTGTTTTGATCAGAGGGTTAACCCCTTTTACCCATGAGGCTCAGTATCCTACCCATGAACACTCTCTCAAGCAATGCATACTGGGTAGGGGATAAAAGGAACCTGAGTGGCCATCTTAGGTCTCTTGGGATCTCGTGGCCTGCCTGCGAGGATTTGTGCGGATGCTTCCTGGAGACAAGGACTCAGTCATTGCGGAGCGCAACCCTGCTTGTTTTGTACAAGTGACCTGACGGTGCCTGAGAGACAGTGACCAGATTGAGGATCCAGAGGCACTCATCTGAGCATCAGAGAATTGGGCTCACCCAGCGGAACGGAGCGACCGGCCCAGCTGTCATAAAAGCAAGCTACAGTCACCGGACCAAAGTTACTACATGGAGCTCCGATCCAGTTGGTGAGCGGGTTACGGCCCACCGTTTGTTAACTTTCACACGCAGTTAGACTCACATACAGGCCTCACTGGAATTTGTAGTTCCATGGAGGAGGAACAGAGCAACTGACACAGAGCAGGCTTGAGGCCTATCTACTCTAACGCCTCAAGCATTGTAATATAGTTGTTGGAGTTACAGCAGGAGCAATTTCACCTCAATTTAACTTACCATAAACTGTGGATTACAAACCATAAGGAGTTACTCTAGCTAGCGAAGAAAGAAGATCACGGACTAAGTTATTTTAAGTGAGATCTCACGCCCTGCCTTTAAAGTAGGGGGAGCTCCCAGGTATAGATACAAAAATATATATATATACTATTTTATATTGTTCATATTGAATTGATTTTGTGGTCGGAATTTCCGACCGTGTGTACGGGGCATTACTCTCACACATTGTATTTCCAGAGATGGTGAAAACATTTATTCCTGTTTATCTACCTGTAATAGCATTGAAAACCTCACTAATGATAGAGAATGGGTTACTGAATCTAAATCTCATACGTAATTTCCTACTCTATAAATACGATGCTATCTCTCACTAGAGGGACTAATAGAGAAATTAAAACCAAATTCTCATTAACAGTCAGGGGTAATCTTTGGGAAGAACTGATTACTGTATAGTTTTGACAACACTGTGAAGTGACATGTCCCAACTTCACCAGACTATACATACTGGCTTCCCTTGCTCACGATAGGTATAATATTCTGGTAATAACTGATCAATTACTAATACGCTGTAAATAACTGCTAGTGGCACACACAGAACAGCTCTTTGAAAGAATACTGAAGCATAACATGCCTTAGGTACTCAATAGCAATGAACACATTATTTTATTGACCATAGTTATGCTTTAGGAAAGTCAAAAAAGTTTCAGAGAATTATTCACTTTAATATGTAAGTAAACAGCTAAATATATAGCTGAAATACATACAGTATGTGTGAACTGTGTTATCTGACATAAAACGGTGATTCCTTTAACCACTTGCCGACCGGCTCCTGCCAATATATGTCGGCAGAATGGCACGGGTGTGCAAAACCACGTACCCGCAAGTCACTCCGTCATTGGTGGCTAGCAGGTGCAACCACGCTGCCAGCAGCGTGGGAGCGTGCCCGCGGGTCCTGCGGACTCGATGTCCGCCGGTGGCCCGCGATCAGGGCACAGAGAGGCAGAATGGGGAGATGCCTATGTAAACAAGGCATTTCCCTGTTCTGCCTAGCAACATGACAGGGATCTACTGCTCACAGTGATTGGGAGCAGTGATCTCTGTCATGTTCTAGTGAGCATATCCCCCCTATAGTTAGAACACACTGAGGGAACACACTTAACCCCTTGATCGCCCCCTAGTGTTTAACCCTTTTCCTGACAGTGACATTTACACAGCATTTTTATAGCACTGATCACTGTGTAAATGTCAACGGTCCCAAAATAGTCAGGAAGCAACAGAAGAATGCTGGACAGCTGCACACCGGAAAAAGATAAAATTCTGTGTTGTTTAATGAAAATCAAAAATCACATCACATCCAATGGTCCACAGCAAAAGAGAAAAGGGGGTACAAATGGGGCTCCTGAATAGGAGAAAGAGCATTTGCCCTGAAGGGCTATTCTGGAGCGGTGGTTCCCTCTCTCGGTCCCAAAATAGTGTCAAAAGTGTCCGATCTGTCCGCCGCAATGTCGCAGTCATGATAAAAATCGCAGATCGCTGCCATTACTAATTAAAAAATAAAAATAAATGCCATAAATCTATCCCCTATTTTGTAGACGCAATAACTTTTGCTCAAACCAATCAATATATGCTTCTTGCAATTTTTTTATCAAAAATATGTAGAAGAATACATATTGGCCTAAAATGAGGAAGAAATTTGTTTTTTATATCTTTTTTGGGGATATTTATTATAGCAAAAAGTAAAAAATATAGAATTTTTTTCTAAATTTATGCTTTTTTTGTTTATAGCGCAAAAAATTAACAATGGCAGGGGTGATCAAATACCACCAAAAGAAAGTTCTATTTGTGGGGAAAAAAACTACGTCAATTTTGTTTGGGTACAATGTTACATGACCACGCAATTATCAGTTAAAGTGACGCAATGCCGTATCGCAAAAAAGGGCTTGGTCAGGAAGGGGGTAAATCCTTCCGTGGCTAAAGTGGTTAAGCAAGTTTTATTTTTTTTTAATACAGATGTCCTTCCCAGATTACTTACTTTTCTTCACTCCAAGCAAAGCAATAAAAAAAAAGAGCTCAGAATGGAATACTACAAACTTTAAAAAAAATTGTGAATCTCAGGTGCTACAGTCCCAAAAACAGAGAAACATAAAGTAAAGTAAAGGGAGGGACTCTAAATGTAGCACAGAGACATCGTAGATGTATCACAACTGCCATTCCATCATCTAGCTATTCTGATTAATCCGCTCGTTTTGTTCTCAGGTAAGAGCCTCTAGGGGTTAGTTGTTATCTAATCTAGGAATGTAACTAATAAGCAGCCATGTTATTGCCACTATGCCTTATGCTTTAGCATTGGCTATGTAAATAGCTATCTATCATTAGATTATTGGTCTGCTTTATAAATAGTACTATGTTATTATTTGTTTTATTTTATTCTATTGGCCCACATTCTATCTAAGTAGACTAACTCTGCCTATTTAATACAAAGACATTATCACTTTATATTATCAGATACAGCAATAGCAGTGTAAATTAATTGCCTATTTTTCAAGCTTAAGCTTCAATCACTATTGATATCAATATCATGTTAGACTACCAATATAAATTCCGACCACAAAATCCGTCGGATTTTTTCAGACGGATTTTGTCCGACACTGGTGTTGCATACACACGGTCGGACAAAGTTGTCGGAAAATCCGATCATTCTGAACGTGGTGACATTTGTTGAGTACGACGGAACTACATAGAGGCTATTAGCCAATAGCTTTGGTCTCATAATTTGATCTGAGCATGATCTGGCACTTTGTCCGTCAGAATTCTCTACACACGATCGGAAAAATTCCGATTGGATTTTGTTGTCGGAAAAATTTGAGAGCAGGATCTCCAATTTTTCAGACGGAAAAAGTCAGATGGAGCCCACACACGGGCGTATTTTTCAACAACATGGTCCGATCGGACATTTTCCATCGGAATTTCCGACCGTGTGTACGGGGCATAAGACTTTGAGGTATATTAAGCACTAGTGCTATATGTATATCTATGATATATTTTCATTACCTATATTTCTTGATATTTTGTATTATTATATCATTCATTTTTATTTATTTTTTATACATTATATTTTATTATTAATTAATAATACTATCTACGTTTTCTTTATATTTTAGTCCATTAATTTGGACCACTAAAATAAAAATAAAAACAAAATATATCCAAATATAAAAATAAGTTCAGGTATAAAGCTAAAAAAATATAATTATAAACACTACTATAGTATAATTTATTATTTTTTAGATTACTGTTGCTGTTTACATTTTGACTGACAGGCACGATCCAATCTCCCCTCTGGCAGCCCAGCTGGGATCTGACTCCTAGTGGGTACTGGGTGTGGTTATCTGCATCACCTGTGATGTGGTGGAGCAATCAGAGGCGCATGTGGTTATTAATTATTTTAAGGACCAGGTAATAACTAAATGTATAAAAACAACTGATCATGTTAATACCCAATGTGACCACAATGAAGTTTAATCATTTTCTTGATGATTTATCAACCAATGTATTTTATTATACTAATGATATGTTTATTCTATGTAATATAGATGAAATCTGTGATATATGCAAAACCTTGATAAAGCAATCATGCGAAACATGTTGGTTCTGCTTATCAACGCATTAGATTACGATTATCAAGTATTGTCTCATGGTCCATCAAAGACGCTATGAATATCGTATATACTCGAGTATAAGCCAAGTTTTTCAGCACATTTTATTGTGCTGAAAGTGCCCCCCTCAGCTTATACTCGAGTCAAGCACTTTTCTGCAGCAGAAAATTAAATTTTTCGACCCGAATTTGGAGTATCTCGGGGCCTCTTAATGCTAGGAACCCCAAATTTGTTGTGCAAACCCAGTGGAACCAACACTACAACATATCATGGGGTTCCTAGCACTAAGTGGCACCGGGATACGGGGCCCCAAAGTCGGTTCGGAAAATGTCCTTCTCTGCTGCAGAAAAGTGCTTGACATTTTTCCGAACCGACTTTGGGGCCCCGTATCTCGGGGCCACTTGGTAATAGGAATCCCATCCCCAGAGACCCCAAATTTTGGCTGCAGATAGGGGGCATCTAGGAACCCTTAACTACCAAGTTTGAAGTTTGGGGGACCTATGGCTGCAATTGGGCACAGTGAGGAATGCAAATGGGTACAGTGAGGCTGCAAATGGGCAAATTACCCTCTTTTCCACTTACAGTAGCTGCACATTTCTCACCCTAGGCTTAGTCAATACGTTTTTCCATTTTTTTGTGGTAAAATTAGGTGCCTCGGCTTATATTCGGGTCGGCCTATACTCGAGTATATACGTGTATGTATTTTTATATGATTTTGATACGATTAATAAATTTATATCTTTTAAAAAAAATTGGAGTCTTATGTGCCTACCCTATCAATAGACCTTGTCTCAATTAAAATCCCATTATTCTTTAACCGCTTCCCGACCGCCTAATGCCGATATACATCGGCAAAATGGCACGGGCAGGCAAAATCACGTACCTGTACGTGATCGTGCATGTGCCTGCCTGTGGGTCGCGCGCACGCCGCCAGCGGCACGCTCGCCAACTGGTCGGGACCTCCGTGACCCCGGCCGCGGGACCAGCGGACCCGATCGCCGCTGGTGTCCCGCGATCGGGTTACGGAGCTGAAGAACGGGGAGAGGTTTGTGTAAACAAACCTCTCCCCGCGCTTCCTACACTGACTGTCAGTGATCGGCGGTTCCCTGTCATCGGGAACGCCGATCAATGACGTCAGACGTACAGCCACGCCCCCCTACTGTAAAAAAAACACACACACGTCACACTGACTCCTCCCCGCCCCCTAGTGGTTAACCCCTTCACTACAACTGTCATTTACATAGGAATCAGTGTTATTTAAATAGCACTGATTTCTGTATAAATGACAAATGTCCCAAAAATGTGTCAAAAATGTCCGATGTGTCCGCCATAATGTCGCAGTCACAATAAAAATCGCTGATCGCCGCCATTACTAATAAAAAAAAAAAATATTAATAAAAATGCTATAAAACTATCCCCTATTTTGTAAACGCTATAACTTTTGTGCAAACCAATCAATAATCGCTAATTGCGATTTTTTACCAAAAATATGTAGAAGAATACGTATCGGCCGAAACTGAGGAAAAAAAATTTTTTTTTATATATTTTTTTTTTTTTATAGCAAAAAAAAAAATAAAAATTGTCGCTCTATTTTTGCAGGGGCGATCAAATACCACCAAAAGAAAGCTCTATTTGTGGGAAAAAAAGGACGCCAATTTTGTTTGGGAGCCACGTCGCACGACCGCGCAATTGTCAGTTAAAGCGACGCTGTGCCGAATCGCAAAAAGGGGCCTGGTCCTTTGGCTGCCAATTGGTCCGGGGCTGAAGTGGTTAAAGAGACTTGTCTCTTTTCTCCCCCCTCTCTTTTAACATTGTAGATAACAACAGAATACAATTTCCAGTTTTATTTATTAAACCATATATAATTTACCAGAAATAATAATCCATAAACCATATGTACATATTACAACTACCATCAATATAGAATATATGAAGAATGCCATAAGCCAGGCATCACCAACTAGCGGACGGAGTCACTGTCCCATCTGGATTGCCGTGGTCCCGTCATTTAAGAACCGGTTCTTTCTCCCTGCCTCTGTCACTTTCACAGCAGAGAGCAGGAGGTAGAACAGTTCACAGAGCGAGAGGCACAGCTGCACTAGATTAAGGGCAGGAGCAAGAGCTGACATAAATTAACTTTTCATATTATCAAGATGGTGATTGGTTTCTAGGATGAAAAGTTAACTCTGGCAGCTTCTGCTCCCACCCTCCATATAGTGCTGCTGTGCCCCCCAGTCTGTGTGCTGAGTAAAGAAGAAAGGGAAGAGCTGGGATGTGATGGAGGGGGAATATCTGCAGGGAGGTATGTGATGTGAATTGGGGCCAAAGCTTTGGGGGTCTGTAAAGTGAAGGGGGGGCAGAGCTGTGGGGGGTCTGTGATGTGAAGGGGGACAGAGGTGTGGGGGGTCTGTAAGGTGAAGGGGGCAGAGCTGTGGGGGGGGTCTGTGATGTGAAGGGGGACAGAGGTGTGGGGGTCTGTGATGTGAAGGGGGACAGAGGTGTGGGGGTCTGTGATGTGAAGGGAGGGCAACTGTGATGTGAAAAGGGGATTGTGATATGCAGAGAGACTGAGGGCAATAATGTAAGAAAGGGATTGTGAAATAAAGGAGGGGGGCTGTGATGTGAAGGACCTGAGTCATTGCACAAACATGTTACTCGGACCTCTGCTGGAATCAAAAGTTTACTAATCGGACCTCTGTGAGTTTGAATTCAATACCCTGCATTAAGCAATTCCCACTGTTCATTATTTATAAACCTTTTATTACATGTTTGCGGAGAGTTCTGCTTCTTCGGGAATGGGTTGATTTATTGCTATGGCTGTTCCACATTACATTCTATATTAGACAGTCACGTTACAGCAAATAATCATATATTATGGCCAGACATTTCAAGGCACATTGTTACATACTTCAAATTATTTACAGATAACATGTAAAACAAGCTCTCCTTCAAGGTCACAGAAATAGGACAACATCAAGACAAAAGGAAGAAAAACTGAACCGCAGAAAGATCAGCAGAAGGTGGCCTGCCAAAAGTGTGGAGTGCCTGTGTGGATTTAAAGACAGGGTTAGAAGAAGTATGATTCACAAGACTGCTAAAATGAGGACCAAACGGAATATCAAAACAACCATTTGTAGCTTCCACCCACAAGAAATTGTCAGGGCCTGGATTTGAAGCAGGAAGCTCTGCTGTGCCACGCAATGTCACTTTTCGTGGAGCCACCTGGCATGCTGGATAGTTTCTTGGACAATTCCTTGAATGATCCTGCCTTTTTACCTTGTTTGTCTTGAATTCTTTGCTCCTCCTGTGAACGTCCTGATTTAAGCCATGTCTCTGCACTTCCTGTTTGCCAGATTATTGTGCTCTCTCAGGCCAGTATCTCACTTCTGTCTTTCCTGCTGCTGTCCATATCTTTGCAGGCAAGATCACAAGAATACAAATACTAGCACCTACAAAACAGGAAGCGACTAGTGCACATAGTGACCCACTTTTCACTCACATGATATATGTATGGTCAAATGCGCTTGTGGAGCATGTCCCCTTTGAATCCATTGTCTCCTGTGCTAGATCTGGTTGATGTTAACAACCCGATCATACCATTAATAGGGAAATAAGAGGAAACCCATAGTGTAAAATGTTTTTTTTAAATGTTATTATGTAAAGGTAAGAAGTAAACTTACTTGTATTAGTGCCGGTTAGAACTTGGCACCTGGTGTGTACAGAATTGGCTATAAGTGTTGTTTCCACTCCAGGAAGCACTGCCGGTCCCCGTCCGACGAGGGTATAGCTTCAAGGCGTTTCCACCTGATTGATCATCCTCAGGAGCTTCCTGAGGATGATCAATCAGGTGGAAATACAATGAACGTCGAAGCTATACCCGTGTCATCGTGATGTAACTTCCACCAACGGCATCTTTGGACGGGGACCCATGCTGAGCTTCCCCGAAACAACATGGCGGCCATGCTTATAACCAATGCTGTACACACCAGGTGCCAGGTTCTAACCAGCACTAATACAAGTGAGTTTACTTCTTACCTTTACTTATTCAAATTAAAAAAAAAAAACGGTATTACACTATGGGTTTCCTCCTATCATTTCCCTCTAAGTGGTATGACCGGGTTGTCAACATTGAGCAGATCTAGCACAGGAGACACTGGATTTAATGGGACATGCTCCACAAGCATGTTTGACCATACTAGTTGGTCATATATGGTGAGTGAAAATCTATGTGGGTCACTATATGCACTAGTTGCTTCAACTTTGGGGACCCGTATCTCGGGGTCACTTGGTGCTAGGAACTCCAAATTTGGATATGTTGTAGTGCTAGTTCTAAACCTCTGGGTTTGCACACCAAATTTTGGGTTCTTAGCACCAAGCGGCCCCAATATACGGGGCCCCAAAGTCAGTTTGGAAAATGTAAAGCACTTTTCTGCAGCAGAGAATGACATTTTCCGAACCGACTTTGAGGCCCCGTATCTCGGGGCCACTTGGTGCTGGATATGTTGTAGTGTTCCTCTGGGTTTGCACACCAAATTTGGTTCCTGGCATCAATTGGCCCCGAGATATGGGGCCCCAAAGGCGGGTCGGAAATGTCATTCTCTGCTGCAGAAAAATGCTTGACTCCAGTGTAAGCCGAGGGGGGCATTTTCAGCACAAAAAAATGTGCTGAAAAACTCGGCTTATACTCGAGTATATACGGTACTCTGAATTAAAGAAGCATTTTATACATTCTACATTCTGACTACATTCACAATTTAGGCATTGACTGATGCACATTAACTCCCCTATCACTACCACTGTGGTAAATTCCATTATACATCAACATGAATGAAGTAGACCTTGCTCCTAAAAGCTGAATATTTTAACTACAAAACTACTTAACAAACAAAGAACGTATCATCATGTTCAGACATCTCACAGGAAAGAGAAAATATTTACAAGAAAAGTCCCTTCTGATTGACAATGTAAATTCAAGCCAAGACATAATAAAATACATTTAATGGACTAAAGATGTGTCTAGACACCACATCCCCATGAGATCTTAGATACACATTGTACACCTGTACTGCTTGGGTGTTTCAAACAAAGCCAAACACTTTGGGAGGAGAGCAACCCCCTGGATCTTCCATTGGAGGATCCAGGGGCTTGCCCCCTACCCTCTCTTGACACAGGTATAGGCACGGTTTTCCCCCGGCCCTCTATGTATAAACCAAAATCTAGGTGTTTTCCAGTCCTTCAGGGCAATCCAAATATTTGGGCGTTTACCCAACAGGTATGTAAAGAGATTCAAAACACCAAATGGCGACTCTGGAATAGCAGATCCAACATAAATTCAAAGCAACGTCAAGCAATTAAATCATTACAAATGAATGATCAATTGATCATAAAGCCTTCCGACAAAGGAGGCAATATAGTCCTAATGGACTTAAAAAACTATAAAACTATTGCTCTTTATTTTGAGCAATAATATTTTTATCTTCGATTGCTCCCACTACCTCCAGGTACAGGGGGTGGCGATGGGGACCAAATGTGCCCCATCGTACGCCAACCTGTATCTGGGGGGGTGGGAGAGGGAGATATTCTCGGCTGTTCAGTTCAGTCGTTTTTTTGAGAATATTTTGATATGGAAAAGATTTATTGATGATATCTTTATTGTCTGGACTGGAACTCGGGATGAGCTGTCGCAATTTTTATCGTGTCTTGAAACTAATTCCTACAATCTTAAGTTTACGATGACCTGTGATCAGGTTACTGTAAATTTTCTGGATATTAAGATTTATGTAAATGAGGACAAAACTATTGGTTCCTCTCTTTACAGAAAGCCCTCGGCAGGCAACACTATTCTTCACGCTGACAGCTCCCATCTCGCGTCCCTTGTCCAGAGTACACCATTCAGTCAATATCTAAGACTAAAAAGAAATTGTAGCAAAGAGGCTGATTTTGAATTAGAAGCCAAAGCGTTGCAAATCCGTCTCCTAGAACGAGGCTACAGTAAAAATTGCCTTAAGCGTTCATACAATAGAGCAAAACAGAAGGATAGACATCAATTAATCCACCAAGTGAAGCCATATAAATCTGAATCCAAAGTCCGCGTAATCACCACCTTTGTTGGTGAACACAAAAAAGTACGCCACATCTTTGAAAAATACTGGCATCTTCTTTCTACAGATGATGTTCTCTCAAAATATGTGGGTGCTCACCCACAAATTACCTACCGCAAATCTACCTCTTTAAAAGATCGACTAGTTCATAGCCATCTTACCTCAAGAACAAAGACACATAGAAAAGGTACTTCCCCCTGTGGAAAATGTGAATTCTGTGATTTATTGATTAATTCGACTGAAATAATGCTGCCCTCAGGTCAAACCTTTAAGCCCAACTTTTATGCAACATGTAAGACTATTGGGGTTGTTTACCTCATGACATGTGCCTGTCAGGCTTTTTATGTAGGGAAAACTAAACGACCCTTTTTTCATAGAATTAGAGATCATGTATCCCTCATTAAAAAGAAAAAAATGGAGACCCCCATTAGTCGACATATGGGGCTCTACCATTCATACGATATTTCACAGATGAAGTTTTTTGCACTAGAATATGTACCAGATTTCAACCGCGGAGGTGATATTGATAAAACTCTCTTACAGAGAGAATCAAAATGGATTCATAACCTTAGAGCCACTGTGCATCCTGGCTTGAATGAATCTCTGAGCTTCAAACCCTTCTTATAGGGGTAGGTCGCCATTGTCACCCCTTTTTGAGAACATTATTGGTTTTCATTTAAATATGTATATATTATTATGTGTATTCTCTTTATTTATCCCTTGTACTGTTTGTTATTATTATTCAGATGTTCATCACATATTTTGCTTGGTGTGGTGCTTGCTGACCTATGGATCATGGTAGGGGGCCCTTTGGCTAGTTCCACTGCTCCATTGTATTTGTATTTAATTAGTATCAGCCACTCTTAGTTCTGGTCCCTTTAAAGGAGCAATATTTGCAGCCTTATATACATTTGTAGCAAGATGC
This sequence comes from Lithobates sylvaticus, assembly GCA_028564925.1. Lineage (NCBI taxonomy): Eukaryota > Metazoa > Chordata > Amphibia > Anura > Ranidae > Lithobates > Lithobates sylvaticus. The sequence continues at coordinate 21,932,345 of CM053033.1, read as the reverse complement.
TTTGAAATGGGGTTCAGGTGCCTCATATGGACACGTGAGGCGTTATCTTCGGAGTCTTTAGACCTCATCCGTCTATTTTTCTCCTAATTTGCGCCGTTCCAGTCACTTAAGGGTTAAACGCTTGCGCTAAACTGCGGCCGTTATCTTGGTTACATATATGTCCCAAGAAAACAGAGGTAGTACATATGGATCTGTTTTGTGACCCAAAATCATTCCTACACACTGATCACATTCAGCCCAGGGATATATCCAAATATCCCTTCACTGACATGTACTGGCAATATTGTCAGTCCATTTCCCTTTTACTCCTTTGCTGACAGTCCTTCAGATGTGACCTTACATCCTGTGATTCAATTTGCTATCAGCACAGAGGTCAGTTGCTCTGGCTTCCTGTTGGGGATGGCACTTCCTGTTTCACGGCTGTCACTTCCTGTGCGCCTGGCGCTCCTGCAGTGACATCACTTGTCCTCACATGATCGTTTGGCGCCGAGATTTTGGCGCCAAAACGGCGGTGGAGAGGGTTATTTAAGGGGACTTGTCTGAGCTCTTCATTTGTGCAGCTCAGCGGAGGTTCACTCCCCAAACAACACTTGTTTAAGGTAAGAGAATCAGCAGACTATTTGCCATCTGTTTTTCTGCCGGGAACTGATCACTAAATGCCCCCTTTTTCTTTACTCTATTTAAAGGGGTTTAAGTACCTCACTCTGGCCTCCCTATTCTTTGGATAGTTATCTGTCCTGGCTGGCACCCTGAGTTGATGCAGACCCTGAATATTAGGTAAATATATACCTGGCACATGATGATCAGTCCTTGGTTTGCTGATGGTAACTATATCTGTATAATATTTCCCAGATGGATAAAGGTTTTTTCCCTTTAAAATTTCTTATAGATTTAAACTTGGATTTCCCCTTTGGCAGTTATGAGCACCCTGTTTGTATGCTCCCTTATATGCTCCTATTATCTTTCCAAGGAATCATTATCCAGGTGGGTTTTCCATTTTTTGGGATAACATACACTTATATATTTTCTCTCTTCAATATCTTAACAAATCTAGTATCTATATTAATGTACCCCATAGATGGATTGCCAAACTGATATAGTTTTGGACATTATTTCCCTCTCTATGATGCACTCGATACAATCCCATGTATTCAGCATTTTTGTGGACTGCAGAACCCTCTCTCGGGACTTTCAGGTCAGCTTCTGAGCCTACGAGCTCTACCCACTTTTCAATTATGTGATGTCCATTTCTACATTATCCTATCAAAGCAGTGTCAATTGTTGTGTATTCAATGTTTTGATTGTATTTTTTCTATTCCAGTAAATATTAATTGACATTATCTAACTCTCCTGAGGAAGCCCAAGTTTGGGTGAAACATGTTGAGAAAAAGAGCAATAAATGAAAAGTTCATCTCTGTTTAGCGATGTATGGTTTTTAAAAAAACGTTTTCATAGACATTTGATGTCAAATATGCAATATCAAGTTATATTGTGAAATTTAATAAAACTTTTTTCTATTTATGTAATTTTTCTTGTATTTTTGCGCCTTAAAAGTCCCATTCTTTGTTCTTTGAACCAAATTTTGTCTTACAAAAAAGTGTTAAAGTGGTGTTTCCCTCATAATTACAAGTTGATTTGTATCTGCCTACAATGTCCTTAAAAAAAAAAAATGGATAAAAAAAAAATGTCACTTACCTAGTTCTCCCTGTTGCTAGGTGGTCCCACGTAATCTGCCTCTGCGCTAGCCCGGGCTAAACACGTCACTTCCCTCGGCGGCAAGGCTCGCTAAGGCTCCTGGGAGATGTGAGTCACCATTTCCCAGGAGTCTTTGAGCACCGCCGAGGGCTAGATTATCTCTGTTGCCATCACAACAGGGCGGGACTTCCGACGACACCGCCTGTTGTGATGGCAACAGAAGCTGTGAACGGCGCTCCGCTACGCGTCGAATGCGCATGCGTGAGATCTGCGACAAGGGGCGTTGCATGATGGGAAATTGACGTCACCGGAAGAGAATGCCTGTGGGTTTCACATGCCCACAGGCAAGATGAAACCCCCGTATGGGGATTTTATAACTACACTCTTGGAGGAGACAGTTAAAGGATGACAGCGGGAAGGACGGGAGACGTGAGTGACAAGTTTAAAAACATTTAATATTTCTAATGTACAGAAAAAAAAATGTGGAGGCAGTGGAACCCCACTTTAATGCTTGTGCTTCCTTAAAAATATATATGACATTTCTTTATTTGTTTTACGTCAAAGAGGATTACCCTTCATTTGTTACATGCTTTCTCCTACGGTAGCCTGAACCCTTTCGCTCAACCTACGGGGATCGCAGTTATGCTGTTCATGTTTTGTTTGTATTCACTATACCTGATTGGACAATTTGTTTTATAAGATGTATGTACAATAAAAAAATATTTAAAATGTAAAAATATATATATAAAAAAAAGCACCTGTAACTTTGGAAGTTGCACTGAGATATGCAATCAGCAGCAGATGAAAACATGAAAAGATGAAAACATGAGCGTGTCTTCTGTTAAAGTTAATTGCATTATATCAAACGGCTATAATCCTGATTAAGGATGAGCCCGGTGTTCGATTCGAACCCATGTTCGAATCGAGCACCGGGTGTTCGCTCGCTCGGCGAGCCCAGAACTATTGGGGCCGCTCGCATCAAATTCGTGTGATGCGAGCGGCCCCGCAATGCATTGCGGCCCGCGCAGTGCAATGCTGGCTGATGATTGGCCAAGCATGCACTGTGACCCCGCATGCTTGGCCAATCACAGCGCCGGCAGCGAGGAGAGCCATAATTGGCTACAGGCAGGATGCCTGTAGCCAATTATAGCTCAGGGGCTTTAATACACGCCCCACGGTATAAGAGGCCGCCGCGGCGGCGGCCTCGCATATTATGTTTCACTCACAGTGTCAGCGTGTCAGTGTGCTGCTGACTGCTGACAACAATATGTGCTTTATTTCTGGGGATATGTGTGTGCATGCTGTTAGAACAGCATTGCAGTATCACATCTGGGGGGTGTCTATAGGTAGCCTGTGAAGGAGGGCAGGTTTCCTGTGCTTAGAACTTTCCCTGCAAAAAAGTGTCATTTTTGCAGGAAGAAAGCTATTTAAATCACTCGCGGCTAATGAATTGATGGCTCCTGTAACACAGAGAGCTGTCATTCATTAATAAAAAACAAAAAAAAAAGCGTAGGGGTCCCCCAAATTCAATAACCAGGCCCTTCAGGTCTGGGATGGATATTAAGGGGGATCCCAGCCAAAAAAAAAAAAAAAAAATGGCGTAGGGTCCCCCTCAAAATCCATACCAGACCCTTGAGGTCTGGTATGGATTTTAAGGGGAACCCTAGCCAAAAAAAATGGCGTGGGGTCCCCCTCAAAATCCATACCAGACCCTTATCCGAGCACGCAACCTGGCAGGCCGCAGGAAAAGAGGGGGGGACGAGAGCGGCCCCCCCTCTCGCCTGAACCGTACCAGGCCACATGCCCTCAACATTGGGAGGATGCTTTGGGGGTCTAAGACCCCTAAAGCACCTTGTCCCCATGTTGATTAGGACAAGGGCCTCTTCCCCACAACCCTGGCCGGTGGTTGTGGGGGTCTGCGGGCGGGGGGCTTATCGGAATCTGGAAGCCCCCTTTAACAAGGGGACCCCCAGATCCCGGCCCCCCCCCTGTGTGAAATGGTAAGGGGGTACAAAAGTACCCCTACCATTTCACCAAAAAAGTGGCAAAAATGGTAAAAATGACAGGAGACAGTCTTTGACAATTCCTTTATTAAAATCTTCTTTCTTCTTTCTTCATCCTTCGGATTCTTCATCTTCTCCTTCCTTCATCTTCTTCCATCTTCTTCTTCCATTTTCTTCTTCCTCCGATCCGCTTCTTCTTGCGCTGGTCTTCTCGTCCTTCTCGTCCGGCATCTTCTTCCGTCGGCGTCGGTGTCTCTGTCTCTTCTTGGGCCGCTCCGCGCAATGGGAGGCTCCCGCTGTGTGAGGCTCCGCTCCGTCTGACAGGTCTTTTATAATGGAGGGCACCTGGTGACCCCGCCCCCTCTGACGCACAGGGACGTCATGGGGAATTCCATGATGGCTTTCCCCATGACGTCAGAGGGGGGCGGGGTCACCAGGTGCCCTCCGTTTTAAAAGACCTGTCAGATGGAGCGGAGCCTCACACAGCGGGAGCCTCCCATTGCGCGGAGCGGCCCAAGAAGAGACAGAGACACCGACGCCGACGCCGACGGAAGAAGATGCCGGACGAGAAGGACGAGAAGACCAGCGCAAGAAGAAGCGGATCGGAGGAAGAAGAAAATGGAAGAAGAAGATGGAAGAAGATGAAGGAAGGAGAAGATGAAGAATCCGAAGGATGAAGAAAGAAGAAAGAAGATTTTAATAAAGGAATTGTCAAAGACTGTCTCCTGTCTTTTTTACCATTTTTGCCACTTTTTTGGTGAAATGGTAGGGGTACTTTTGTACCCCCTTACCATTTCACACAGGGGGGGGGCCGGGATCTGGGGGTCCCCTTGTTAAAGGGGGCTTCCAGATTCCGATAAGCCCCCCGCCCGCAGACCCCCACAACCACCGGCCAGGGTTGTGGGGAAGAGGCCCTTGTCCTAATCAACATGGGGACAAGGTGCTTTAGGGGTCTTAGACCCCAAAGCATCCTCCCAATGTTGAGGGCATGTGGCCTGGTACGGTTCAGGCGAGAGGGGGGGCCGCTCTCGTCCCCCCTCTTTTCCTGCGGCCTGCCAGGTTGCGTGCTCGGATAAGGGTCTGGTATGGATTTTGAGGGGGACCCCACGCCATTTTTTTTTGGCTAGGGTTCCCCTTAAAATCCATACCAGACCTCAAGGGTCTGGTATGGATTTTGAGGGGGACCCTACGCCATTTTTTTTTTTTTTTTTTTGGCTGGGATCCCCCTTAATATCCATCCCAGACCTGAAGGGCCTGGTTATTGAATTTGGGGGGACCCCTACGCTTTTTTTTTTCATTTTTTTTTTTTTTTTTTATCAATGACTTTTTTTTATGAATGAGTTTCAATGAATCACTGTTCTCTGTGTTACGGGAGCCGTGAATTAACATTAGCCGCGAGTGATTTTAAATAGCTTTTTTACTTTCAAAAATGACACTTTGCGCAGAGACAGTTCTAAACACGGGAAACATGCGCCCCTTTACAGGCATACTATAGACACCCCCCAGGTACGAAATTTAAAGGAATATTACACTTTTATTGTTTCAATTTAAGCATTATTAAAATCACTGCTCCTGAAAAAACGGCCGTTTTTAAAAAAAAATTTTGCATTGATACATGTCCCCTGGGGCAGGACCCAGGTCCCCAAACACTTTTTATGACATTAACATGCATATTAGCCTTTAAAATGAGCACTTTTAATTTCGAACGTTCGCATCCATTATAACTAATAGGGTTCTAAAGCTCGCACGGACTTTAGGTCCGTTCGCGGGTTCTGGTGCGAGCCGAACGGGGGGGTGTTCGGCTCATCCCTAATCCTGATACAGCATGAGAAAACATAAACGTAGGTCTCAGAGAGGTTAATAGAACCATACAACCTGAAAGCTCGGCTGGAGCGATATGTTTTGTCTGACAAAGAATGCACACAAGCATAAAAAGCAGATAACGACAATAAATCACTCAACGTATTAGTTACTTTACTATTATTATTATAGGTTTTGTTTGAAGCTTCCTATTCATAACATATTATGTAATACATGGGAGATGATAGGAAGGCAAATCGTCTTGCTCAGCCAGATTCTTTAATTTTGGAACAAAGCACCCCACAAATTAATGGTTAATATTTGAGCAGTTTTTACGTGTGCAGTATCTCTGAAACAAGGGTAGTTTACTTTGTCTTTTTTATAACACTTGTGAATATATGTTCCTGCAAAAGTAACACAGTCATCTGACAAAGAATGGAGGTTCAAATCAAGAGCTACTCCTTTCATGACAGTTTTGCAATTGTCCATCTTCTGAATCAGACTCTGTAGTATAGCTTTTATGTATATCTACACTGATATTGACAGTATTGTATTATAAAGCACAAATTGCTTTAGAATACAAGAATACGTAAACTATATGCTAACTGTGCCTCCAAGGTGTATTTCAGTAAGATACTCACATCCCTATATTTAATAGACATGTGCATTCGTTTTCGTCCAAATGCATTTTCGTCAGAATTTCACTTATTTTCGTTATCGTTTTAACAAACGATAACGAAAGTGCAGAATCCGAAAAACGAAAGATCCAACATAAATAAATGCTTTATTTTTGTTTTCATTGTGACAACAGTTTGTTATAGATAGGAGATTCGACATGACGCTGACAATAACATACTGTGTCCACCTGTGGTCGAATGTGCCTAACCTTAACTATTAGTCCAAGATTATTCGACATAGAGAGAAAAGATTCGACATAGAGAGAAAAGATTCAGACGAAAACGAAATTCCAAAACGAAATATTTCAGTGTGCACGTGTCTAGTTTTTACATCTGTCTAAGATTCACACAACTTCTTTGGTCCATAGCCTCTGAGTTTATAGAATGATTCCTATTACTCACTGTTTGCAGATAATATCCTTCTGATGTAATTACACTGTCCCACTTTAATTCTGCTAAGATGGAACTCCAAAAATGTAAACTTTCTTTTTGCTTTTTATGTTGGACAGAGTAAGGGAGTGCTTTGACTGATATATGCAGCCCCTTTTTTCTTATACTAGTGACAGCTGGTCACCAAAACATGACAAATTGAGAAATCTCCATGGCTGGACACCAGTACCAATAAAACATTTTTTCTTCAGTTGAATAGTGAAAGGCTAGAATTGTCAGGTTTTAATCTCCCTCAATCCAAATTCAAATAGGTTTAACTAAATTCCACCTTAAAGTGGATGTAAACCACAATTTTTTTTTGATGTCATAAAGTAGAGAATAAGATTTCCTTTCATTTGAGCCCAGTCTTGCCACACACATTTACTCGAGGCCTGAGCAATCCTCTTGTATTGTTCAGTCAGAGAAATCTTGACAAAGTCTTGAAAACTTTGTCAAAAACGCCCCCTTGCTGTGAGTGACAGGTGATTTACATATCTCATGCACTAGCCTGAGACAGGTTATCATCAGATCACTGGATGTTCTACTCTGCCCAGCTCTGACTACATACATGTCCCCTAAATCACTTGTCTGTCTATAGTCTGCTGACTGTTCACTGCATCCCATGATGAGAAACATCCAGTCAAAACACAGTAAAGCTGGGAGAGCTGGAGTGGAGGGGAGGGGAGGTGGATGTGAATTGTGAATTTTTACACAGGATGTGCCTGTCTCTGGCTAGTGCATGAGATATGTAAATCACCTGTCACTCACAGCAAGGGGGCGTTTTTGACAAAGTTTAAGACTTTGTCAAGATTTCTCTAACTGAACAATAAAAGAGGATTGCTCAGGCCTCAAGTGTGGCAAGACTGGGCTCAAATGAAAGGAAAAATCGTATTCTCTACATTATGACATAAAAAATAAAAAATAAAATGTTGGGTTTACATCCACTTTAAGGTTGAGGAAAAAAAGTGATAGTACAATAAATAGGGCAACCTACTAGGGGAAGGGGGGGGGGGGGCTTGGGAAGGGGAGGGTAGGAAGGGTAACTAGCTTAACCAGAGTAAATACACTTGAAAACACAGGGAGGAATTAACTTGTCAATATTGAGGAGTTTATGTATATTTGGCATTCCTCCACTTTCCATATATGTCTGTATAGGTAAACTGTATACTGTTTGACTCTGTAATTTTTATGAATATACAAATAAAGGTAAAAAAAAATATTGTTTAAAAAAAAAAGGTCGAGGAGCTCAAACATTTAAAAAAGTAGAGTTGTTTTCATCGGTATTTGATAGGAAATCAAATTCAAAATCATAAAAGCATATCAATAAAAAGCAATGTAATATGAAATTGCTTACCGTACAGAATTGTGATGAGAGAAACTGGCATAACCAAAATTCCCACAAGCATATCAGCCACTGCCAGTGACATGAGGAAGAAATTGGTTGCGTTTTGAAGTTTTTTCTCCAGTGACACAGCCATAATAACCAGAATGTTTCCTCCTATTGTTAAAATAATGATAATCAAAGTCAAAAGAACATACCAGTTCTTGCCTGGACGAAATGCCTCATCCGTTTCAGACACATTGGCTGGAACCGATGTGGGCAGGCTCTGGTTTAAAGTCACATTGTTGTTAATGTGCCAGGCCATCAGTCCATTGTGTATGCTGATGTCGAAGGTAACTGAGACTGTTGTCAGGCCAATCAACATTCCTGTGCTGCTGAAAGTGCTCATTATCTGAAGGAGGCTGTTCCCAATTGTGCTAAATGGAAACATTTAGTTTCATATCTAGAACGGTGAGCAGCAATGGAAGGTACCATCCTCTTTCAATGAATCCAACTGGAGTGAGATCTTTCATATTATCCCAAGTCTTATTTTTGCATTGGCTGTTAGATGTTAAGCAATGTTTCATCCAAAAGGACAGATGTGTCTGAAGTGTCCACTTCATTCTCTGGTCCAGAATTCTGAAATTAGAATAAGATAAAATAAAATGTAATAAACTACCTGTATAGCTGTACTGGATGTGTACTACCTAAAAATCTTCTCTTAAAGGGTTAGTTGACGAAAAAGGCTGGATTACCAACTGTATTCTAATGTTATAGTGCATGAGTTCCCATCTCTGGTCATCTGTCCAATTTTTTTTATAATCGAATATTTTATTAAAGTTTTCACAAAGTATAAACATTTGTCTGACATCTTCTGACATTACAGAATCATATGGAAATATTTATATGCAAACAGTCAGGTAGGTTCTATGAATACAAGCAGTGGAGTAAACAAAGCAAAACATTAAACTTTGTCCACTCCAAGTTGCCCATAAACTGTCACCATTAGACCCCTTTCACACTGGGGCATATTTCAGGCGTTTTTGCGGCTTTTTAGCGTTAAAAAAAGGGAATGTAAAGCGCCTGAAAGAAGCCGCAACTGCAATCCCAATGTGAAAGCCAGAGGGCTTTCACACCTAGGCGCTGCGCTGGCAGGGCATCAAAAAAAGCTTTTTTGCAGCGCTTTTGGAGCGGCTCTTCCCATTGAAATCAATGGGAAGCGCCTGAAAAACGCCTGAAAAGCGCCGGCAAAGCGCTTTTAGCAGCGGCACTTTGTGGGCGCTTTTAACCCTTTATTTGACCACTAGCAGGGGTTAAAAGCGCCCCACTAATGCTCGAAAAATGCTGGTAAAGCACCGCTGCTTTCACACTGAGACCCCTTTCTCATTATGGCATTTTTCAGGTGCTTTGGCGTTAAAATAAGCGCCTGTAAAGCGCCTGAAAGAAGCTGCAACTGCAATCTCAATGTGAAAGCCCGAGTGCTTTCACACTGAGGCGCTGCGCTGGCAGGGCGTCAGAAAAAGTCCTGCAAGCAGCTTCTTTGCAGCGCTTTTGGAGCGGTGAATACACCGCTCCTAAAGCGCCTCTTCCCATTGAAATCAATGGGAAGCACCTGAAAAGCGCTTGTAGCAGCAGCAGCCCTTTTTTGGCCACTAGCAGGGGTTAAAAGCGCCCCACTAGCGCTCGAAAAGCGCTGGTAAAGCGCCGCTAGTTTAAGCGGCGCTTTACGAGCGTTTTTCGGGCGCTGGCAGTGTGAAAGGGCTCTTAAAGCACTTGAGTTTTCACATTGGAATTGCAGAGGAGGCTTCTTTCAAGCGTTTTACAGGCGCTTTTTTTAACGCTAAAGCGCCTGCAAAATGCCTGAAAAACACCCCAGTGTGAAAGGGGCCTTAAAGCACTTGGGTTTTCACATTGGAATTGCAGATGAGGCTTCTTTCAAGCGCTTTACAGGTGCTTTTTTTTAACGCTAAAGTGTCTGAAAAACGCCTGAAAAACGCCCCAGTGTGAAAGGGGTCTTACTGCCAGATCTGTGGCTGGCAGTTAGCATTAGACCACTTTCACACTGAGGTGCTTTTTTTAGGCGCTTTCACGCTAAAAACAGCGCCTACAAAGCTCATGAAAACTTATTTCCATTAAAATCAATGAACGCTTTCACACTGGGGCAGTGTGCTGGCAGGGCTGTGAAAAACTCCCCTCCCCATTGAAATGAATGGAAAGCTCTTCAAAAGCGCCTGAAAAGCTCTTCAAAAGCGCTCGGTGTTTTTACTGGCAGTTTAGAAGCGCCTCAGTGTGAAAGTGGCCTTAGGATAGATGTCAGCAATATCAATTGGCACAAATAAAAATCAGAATGGGAGAAAAGACACAGTGAAGGGGGAGAAACGATCCATAAACAAATAGTCATGTGCGCTACAGCTTACATAAGGTCTTACAAAAGAAATGTGTAAAAACAATGTGAAAAAGTATATAAATCACACATATCACTTTAACAACTAATAAAGTGCCAGCATAATACAAATGAACTACATAAGAAGTGCAAAAGTCCACAATATTCAAATCCTAATACAAAAAAATAAACAATGATTAATATTCCATTGGTGAAAAAGTGCTTGATGCACAGTAGATTTTCAAAGTGCTAAGTGCTTAACCTCTTCCTGACTGCCCACAGTCATATGACGGCGGCAAGAAACATGTGTTGTTCCGGGCCGCCCTCATATGACGGCATTTCCCTTGCGGCCACTAGGGGGGCACCCGCCGCGTCGCTGGGGACTGGATGCACGTGCCCGGCGGGCAGCGATGTCTCCCGGGCACCTGCGCTTGCCAAATAACTGAGCAGGACGTGGATCTGTGTGTGTAAACACACAGATCCACGTGTTGTCAGAGGAGAGGAGACCGATGGTGTGTCCCTTGTACATAGGGACACCGATCGGTCACCTCCCCCAGTCAGTCCCCTCCCCCCACAGTTAGAATCACTCCCAAAGGGAACATAGTAACCCCTTGATCACCCCCCTAGTTTTAACCCCTTCCCTGCCAATCACATTTATACAGTAATCAATGCATTTTTATAGCATGGATCGCTTTATAAATGTGAATGGTCCCAAAAATGTGTCAAAAGTGTCCGATATGTCTGTCGCAATATTGCAGTCACGATAAAAATCACAGATCGCCACCATTACTAGTAAAAAAAAATAATAATAAAAATGCTATAAATCTATCCCCTATTTTGTAGACGCATAACTTTTGCGCAAATAAAAAACATTTTTATTTTTATTTTTTAAACTAATTTTTTCCTCAGTTTAGGCCGATACATATTCTTTTACATATTTTTGGTTAAAAAAATTGCAATAAGCATATATTTTTTTAACCAAAAATATGTAAAAGAATATGTATCGGCCTAAACTGAGGAAAAAATTTGTTTAAAAAATAAAAATAAAAAATTGGATATTTATTATAGCAAAAAGTAAAAAATATTGTGTTTTTTTGAACTTGTCCCTCTTCTTTTGTTTATAGTGCAAGAAATAAAAAGAGGTGATCAAATACCACTAAAGGGAAGCTCTATTTGTGGGGAAAAAATTATAAAAATGTTATTTGGGTACATGCGACAGCGCTGAAAGCTGAAAAATGGCTTGGTCAGGAAGGGGGTGTTTGTGCCTGGTAGGCAAGTGGTTAAAGGTGCTCCTTTAAAAAGATGTCCGCATACACCACTGTGTGGATCCCGAGTTACAGGAATTAAACAAGCATGCAATCCACAATCCACAACAATGAGTAACACCCATGTCACATTTGCATTCTGGAATGTTTACTCCTTATAAACAAATGGCATGAATCAGCTCTCAGTCTTCCTTAAATCGCTCATCAGAAGTTTCCATATAAAACAAGCAAGGAGAATCTCATAGTTCAATACAGCTTAAATCGTTTTTTCAAAAACGGTCAGAGCAATGAAAAACGGGCTTCACATAAAAGCTATGGCTGCACTGTCTCACACTCCGCCAGCACGTGATGACGTCATACATACTCCATACTACCGAAGCATTTACCCAAAACTGGCATCACCTAGGATTGGAGGGTTACCTCTTTTTCACCAATAGACTATTAATCATTGTTTATTTTTTTGTATTAGGATTTGAATATTGTGGACTTTTGCACTGCCTATGTAGCTCATTAGTATTATGCTTGCACTTTATTAGTTGCTAAAGTGATATGTGTGATTAATATAATTTTTCACATCTGGCAAAAAAGTATAGAGGTTCATTATTCAGGTATGTCCAAAACCTAGCTAGCGTTCTTTCCTAATATGATCTCAAAAGTTTTCAAGGGGAGTGGTTTTTCAATAGATGCTAACTTGGCACAAGTGGTATCATCATCAGTGCACTATGTGCAGAAAAAAATGTACATCCTAGGTTCAAACTAGGGGAAACCTCCCAACAGAGCCAGGAGAAATGTTTTTGGTCATTTAATTTTTTGTTACTCATTTATGAAAACCAGATCTGGAGGATCAATACTTCTTCATATGGGTTTAATACATCTGCAGCTGGGGGCATGCCTGGAAATGTCATCAAGGATACCTAACCGATAACCTACTTGATAGATATCTTTCTGTAGTGTGGGTCACTGACCTTACCAATTGGTTGTTGATATTTCTATTTTGGTGGCCAGACAATTTAAAATATTCAGAACATTACATAGCAAGCATCCAATCATGATTACATGATGATTAATGGGTTTACGGAAAGTATACTTACCCTCTTTGCTACCCACTCTTACTTTATTAACACACTTTTCTCTGTCTTAGCTGTGTACTTACCGAGTTCTTGGACATTGTTTTGTAGAGCCAGAATGTTTTTACTTTGGAAGATGACCCCACAGTAGTCTAAGCCCCCGTACACACGTCAGATTTTTTCCGACTGATTTTGTCCGACACTGGTGTTGCATACACACGGTCGGACAAAGTTGTCGGAAAAATCCGATCATTCTGAACGTGGTGATGTTCGTTGCGTACGATGGAACTACGTAGAGGCTAGTAGCCAATAGCTATCATATCGTAATTTGATCTGAGCATTCGTAGCACTTTGTCCAATCGGATTTTGTTGTCGGAAAATTTGAGAGCAGGATCTCAATTTTTTTCCGTCAGAAATTCCGACGGAAAAAGTCATGGGCGGATTTTCCGACAACATGGTCCGATCGCACATTTTCCGTCGGAGTTTCCGACCGTGTGTATGGGGGCTTAGAGAATTGACTATGCAGTCAGAGATTACAGCTGGAAGATCTAGTGTGGTTTGACGTCAGCCTCATGGTTGGCCTTGACTGCAGAAACCAATTAGTATACAGCCGGATGAGGGTTAGGGTAATATACTTGAGGCCAAAGGTGTGGGGGAGAGGGGAATAGAATATGTATGCTTTCTTTGATTTTTTTTTTATATTTACTCTAATGACCCACGCGGTACTTATCATTTCTGAAGACCTTCTTGGAGAAGCTAAATTGGAGCCATTAATCCTTGCAAATGATCATGGGATACAAGAATATATGTATAATGGCTGACCTAGTGGATGTTTTGGCAGACTGCTTGTTCAAATATGACTTAATGCCTGTAGTAAGTTACTGTCATCATGATATGTTTGCTGGTTAATAGGTAACTAGTTCTGAATTGACTATATTTCAGAAGTTATATGATAACCCTAATAAGCCTATACTTTTCAATAAGGTTTGAATTTTTATTTTGAAAAATGAGCATGTTTAACAAGACGCATAATATTAGCTAATTTTTTTAAATAAAAATTGTCCTTACTGCAGAATTCCTGCAGTTTTATGTACATCTGCAGATTTACTTTTGGTAGAATAATTATACATCTAAGTCTTACAACACCTGCTTTTTGTGCTAGGGGTGTCTCTTTCATTTAGTTCTGTGCAGTTACTGATGATGTGTGTCATGAAAGTCCTCAATGATTTAATGGAAATGGAGCAGAATGTTGTTTCTTTATTTTCTATAGAACTGTGCAGAATTGGTTTACTGTCCGATAAGATGAAATCTTCTTAAAGGCTTCAGAAAAAATAAAAACCCATAGAAAGGCACAAATAACTATGGCGAATGCTTCAAGAGTTTTTATTTTGTGGAACTGTTTATAAAGTATGGCTTACAGTACAACTAGATAAAAGGCAGTCTGTGTAATTTTGCAAAGAAGCAGAAATTCCACTGATTTTAACTTAACCACTACAATACTGGGCACTTTCACCCCCGTCCTTCCCAGCCCAATTTTCAGCTTTCGGCGCTCTCGCACTTTTAATGACAATTGCGCGGTCATGCTACACTGTACCCAAAAAAAATTTTGTTCGCACAAATAGAGCTTTCTTTTGGTAGTATTTATTCACGACTCCGTTTTACATTTTTTGCGATATAAGCGAAAAAAGAGCGGAAATTTGGAAAAAAAATATATTTTCTTCTTTCTATTTTAAAAGAAATCCAATAAAATCGATGGTTAAGTGTATAATAATTGGTTAAGTGTATAATAATTGGTTCGTGTGATCACAGACATATGTACGCAAATGATCATGTACAGATGTGTGCAGGTGATCACAGACATATGTGTGCAGATAATCATTGGGACATGTGATTTTAGTGGGACATATGTGGGGGACATGTGTTTTTATTATTTGGGGACATGTGTTTTTATTATTTGGGGACATGTGTGTTTTGGGAACATGTGTGGGGACATGTATGTTTTGGGGACATGTGTTGGGACATGTGTGTTTACACTGTTTTACACTAGACTGGTGATCATTGAGTAAAAAGCTGTAAAAGAACAGCTCATACTCACTGATCACCAGCCGGCTGCAGAGATCCGCTCTCCTCTCCTCAGCGACAACTTCACAGAGTCTGCATTCTGAACTATACAGGTACTGAGAGGAGGCACTTTAGGAGGCAGGGTCAGTAAAGCTATCATTGCTTGCAGGCAACAAGGTATGTGAAATGTAGTTCTTAGGAATCAAAACTAAACAGCAAAGCTTCAAAGCATGCAGGGAAACCAGGACGTTTTAAAAAGAAATAGCAAGCAGATAGGCATAAAAGGAAACTATTCAGGTAAGCTTTTATTGGATTGTCATAATAACTATTGTTTGTGTTGCTATTACAATGCTGATGTTATAAAAAGAAAGTGCATGCTATGACTATAGAACTCCTTTAATGTGGACGTGTCATCTATTTTGAATATCTGAAACTAAGAATGGATCTAGAAGGTACTAGTAATCTCCCATGTCCAAAAAAGCATCTAGTAAGACTAAAGACTAAGCCAGCCCCTAGCTTTAGACCCCTCTCACACTGGGGCGTTTTTCAGGTGTTTTTCAGGCGCTTTAGCGTTAAAAAAGCGCCCGTAAAGCACTTGAAAGAAGCCTCATCTGCAATACCAATGTGAAAACCCAAGTGCTTTAAGAGCCCTTTTACACTGCCAGCGCCCGAAAAACGCAGGCGTTTTCGAGCGCTAATGGGGCGCTTTTAACCCCTGCTAGTGGCCAAATAAAGGGTTAAAAGCACCCACAAAGCGCCGCTTTTCAGGCGCTTTTCAGTCGTTTTGCAGGCGCTTCTCATTGATTTCAATGGGAAGGGTGCTTTAGGACCGGTGTATTCACCGCTCCAAAAGCACTGCAAAGAAGCTGCTTGCAGGACTTTTTTTGACGCCCTGCCAGCGCAGCGCCTCAGTGTAAAAGCACTCAGGCTTTCACATTGGGATTGCAGTTGTGGTTTCTTTAAGGCACTTTACAGGCGCTTATTTTAACGCTAAAGTGCCTGAAAAACGCCATAGTGTGAAAGGGGTCTCAGTGTGAAAGTACTCAGGCTTTCACATTGGGATTGCAGTTGCGGCTTCTTTCAGGCGCTTTACAGGCACTTTTTTTAACGCTAAAGCACCTGAAAAACGATTGAAATACGCCTGAAATACGCCCCAGTGTGAAAGGGGTATTACTCTCTCCATCAACATCTATACAATGACAGTGCCATACTGGCCAATATAGGCACCAGGCATATTCATTGGAGAGGGAGACAGGCAAGTGGGCAGGACCTACAGTTAGATGGTCCTTAGAGGCAAAGTTTAGCAAATTGTACTGTAAAACTTAAAGCAATATCAGTAGAGGCACTGAACAGGAATTTCTGAGCAAGGACAACTAATACTTTGGGGTACCTGCCCATGGGCACCATTACTGGTTTCTCATATTCAAAATAAAGGACTGGTTCTCTTTGTTTCAATTTTGATATCATTATTTGCAACTCGATTGTGCAGCCTTTTCCTACAACTGCTAGATAGGCCGTAGCCAATATTCAACCCCCCAATTCATGCCAATTTGTGTAAGTAAAGCTACAGCCTGCAGTTCGTTTAAAGGCAGGTATCAAAACTATAAAATTCATCAGTTTATCTCTATGCAGAGTCACATTCAGCCCTGGAAGCCTAAGATAAGGCCATTCATATGAGAATACAATTAAAAATAGGGAATTGGATAGCCAGGTGAAAAAGAGAACGCTTGCTGGGAGCAGGGGAACATTCAGCAGATAAGCTTTATTCAGCAAGTTATTTGAGCACAAAAGTTCATGTCTTGAAGACATCCAATACTCTGTGGGCTAAAATGGCAGAATAACTTTTATAGAACTAATATAACCAAAAACAGGCCACACCAACACAAACAAGCTCACTAGGTAGCTATTTAAAATGGAATTGGGATCAAATATATTTTTTCCATATTCTTCATTTATAAGTACCGTATATACTCGAGTATAAGCCGACCCAAATATAAGCCGAGGCACCTAATTATACCACAAAAAACTGGGAAAACGTATTGACTGGAGTATAAGCCTAGGGTGAGAAATGCGCAGCTACTGTAAAGCCCCATACACACGGTCGGACTTTTTCATGGATTCTGTCCGATCGGACAATGTTGTTGAAAAATCAGACCGTGTGTATGCACCATCGGACAGTGTACGTCGGATTGTCCGACGGACAAAGTCTTATCTCCTGCTGGAAAGATTTGCCGACAACACGGTCCGATCACACCAAATCCGATCGTGTGTACGGTTGTCCGACCGGACAAAGTGCTACGCATGCTCAGATCACATTACAAGACCAAAGCTATTGGCAACTAGCCTCTACGTAGTCCCGTCGTAGGCAACAAACGTCACCACGTTCAGAATGATCGGATTTTCCGACAACTTTGTCCGACCGTGTGTACGCAAAACCAACATCAGACAAAGTATGACGGACAGGATCCGACGACCTGGTCCGCGGATTGTCCGACCGTGTGTATGGGGCTTAAGTGTAAAAGAGGGTCAACAATGCCCATTTGCAGCCTCACTGTGCCCATTTGCAGCCATAGGTCCCCCGAACTTCAACAATGCCCATTTGCAGCCTCACTGTGCCCATTTGCATGCCTCACTGTGCCCATTTGCAGCCATAGGTCCCCCGAACTTCAAACTTGGCAGTTAAGGGTTCCTAGATGCCCCCTGGCTGCAGCCAAATTTGGTGTCTCTGGACCCAAAGGGTCCCAAAATGACATGCAGATGCTGCAGATGGACACAGTTGACCGAATTTGGGGTCCTGTATCTCTGGGCCTAGGTGCTAGTTGTAGTGCTAATTCCACTAGGTTGGCATACCAAATTTGGGGTTCCTAGCACCAAGTGGCCCAGAGATGTGGGGCCCCAAAGTCGGGTCGGAAAATGTCATTCTCTTCTGCAGAAAAGTGCTTGACTGGAGTGTAAGCCGAGGGGGGCACTTTCAGCACAAAAAAATGTGCTGAAAAACTCGGCTTATACTCGAGTATATACGGTATATCACTTACTTATGTCCCCTGATAATGCTGGTGTCTAGGTAGTTCTTGACAGTTGTCTCTAATATCTGACACATATTTGCCCCCGGCTGCAGCATCTTGGCTTGTGCATAGCTGCAAAGTTAGTGTGGTAGTCTGATCATTAGAGGAGAGGAGACTGAAGAAATGGTTCATCCTGCCCTCAACAGAGTGATGATAATCATCTTAGTCTAACCAATGTAACCTAAACACAGGAACAAAAAGAGTGCTGGTTTTGAATTTTTTAAGGGTCAAATAAATTGTCACTGGTTACACTGGTTCTCGTTCAGCAGCACTCCTTTAAAGGAAAACTTTCCAAGCAGTAAATCACGGTGCAGTCCATTTAAGCACAGCTAGAATTTTTAACATGAAACTAAAGTCTTGTTTTTTTTGTTTAGAAATAACAAATGTTATACTTACCGGCTCTGTGTAGTGTTTTTTCACAGAGCAGGCCAGATCCTCCACTTCTGGGGTCCCTCGCTGGCACTCCTGGCCCCTCCCTCCTGCCAAGTGCCCTCACAGCAAGTAGCTTGCTAAAGGGGCACCTGAGCACTGCTCTGTGTGTCCATTCTGACACGGAACCATGGCTCAGCCCCACCCCATCTCTCTCCTCATTGGCTCACTGACTTTGATTGACAACAGTGGGAGTCAATGGCACCCACTGTGTGTCTCAGCCAATCAGGAGGGAGAGTCCCGGACAACCGAGTCTCTCATGCAACATTGCTGGATTGAGATGGGGTTCAGATAAGTATTAGGGGGGCTGCTGCACACTGAAGGTTTTTTTTACCTTAACCACTTCAGCCCCGGAAGTATTTACCCCCTTAATGACAGGCCATTTCTTGCAATATGGCACTGTGTTACTTTAAGTGACTATTGCGCAGGCGTGCAAGTCCTGTTAAAAATGTCTCCCCCTCCTTATACCTATGCTGCATACCATTTTAAAAGAGATTAGTGTAAATACCCTTTTCTCAATTAAGTCATATAATTAAAAAGCTGCAGGTCCCTTGCATCATACAAAACTGTATTCCACATAGGTTTGAGGAGGGGCAAGGACAATGTTTTTAAAGAGACTTATATTACCTTTTACTTTAACAATGGTAAAATAAAATTTCACAGCCTCTTCCATAACAATACATAAAAGGGCAAACTGAGGCATGAGTTTTAAGCAAGTAAAGGAATAAATAGCATTTTGTCTTAAAGCGGGACTGTACTGAAAAAAAAAAATTTAAAAGCCAGCAGCTGCTGACTTTTAAAAAATGGACACTTACCTGTTCCAGGGTCCAGCGGTGTCGGCAGCAGAGGCCGATCGATCGCTCGGCTCCCTGCTGTAGCCGGCGCCATTCTCGGTGAGGGAATCAGGAAGTGGCTTCACTTCCCGATTCCCTACTGCGCATGCGCGAGTCGTGCGGCGCAATGAGAATCTTCAGCGCCGTCTGCCGGGTCACGTGTGTGTCCCGGCAGACAGCGCGCCGGGACAGGAGGTGACGTAAACTCCCGTGGGAGTTTATGCCCGGAAGTGGGTGCAGATACCTGTCTTAGACAGGTATCTGCACCCCCCTCCCCCCTGAAAGGTGCCAAATGTGACACCGGAGGGGGGGAGGGTTCCGAAAAGCGGGAGTTCCACTTTAGGGTGGAATCCCGCTTTAATGTTATGCTATGTATATAGGAACATGTAACACATATAAAGCTTGTGTAATACACTTTAAGCAGAACTGTAGGTTTATAAATGGTGCTTTTCTATGTTGGATTATACATTTCAAAAATAATTTACAGTATAGCATTAATTTGTATACTCCGGAAAACATTGTTGTCTCTTACAGCATTCGATTCTATGGTCAAATGTAACTGACCAAAATCTTACAGTTGTTCTATAAGTTTCTTATTTTTATTTTTTAATTATTTTATTTAAAGTGCAGTAATGTATTTTGTAGACATGTGCACTGACAAAAAAATTCGTTCATTTTCGTTTTCGTATTCGTTTCATTCGTTTTCTTGCTTTTTTCGGAAATTCAGAGATTCGGAAATTCTGAATTCGGAAATTTCGGATTTCCGAATTTCCGAATTTCGAATTTTCGGATTTCGAATTTCCGAATTTCCGAATTCCGAATTTTCGGATTTCCGAATTTCCGAAATTCGTATTTTATGAATCTTCAAATTTTCGGATTTCCGAATTTCCGAAATTCCGAATTTCGTATTTTACGAATTTTCAAATTTTGAATTTTCAAATTTTCGGATTTATGAATTTTCGTACTTTCGGATTTTCGGAATTCGGGAATTCAAAGATTTGAAAATCCCAAAATTTGAAAATCTGAAAATAGAAAAAAATCTGTTTAATTAATAACTAACTATTAAATTAACAAGTACGAATTTATCCGAAGTTACGAATTATCTGAAATAACGAATGCCGCATCTAAACAAATGGAAAATGGTTTTATTATTATTATTGTTATTTATTATTATTAGATCGTTGCGTTCCATTTGGTTAGATGTGGCATTCGTTATTTCAGATAATTCGTAACTTCGGATAAATTCGTACTCGTTACGTTCACTAACAGACAAATTTGAAAGGGAATTCCAATACCTATAATTTAATAGTTAGTTATTATTTAGAATTAAACAGATTTTCTTTCTTTTTTTCAGATTTTCTATTTTTTTAATTTTTTAATTTCCGAATATTGAAAATTCGGAATTCCGAAAATCCAAAATTCGAAATTCGGAAATTCGTAATTTCGCAAATTTTGAAATTCGGAAATTCAGAAATTTCTGAAATTAAATAATTCGGAAATTCGGAATTAACGAATTTGTCATAATTCGTTAAAAAACAAATTACTAAACGAATTGCACATGTCTAGTATTTTGTGGAAATAAAATCAGTCAAGTAGTTGTGTTTAGAAACTCTAGCTTCATGCTTGGCTAAGCAAGGCCCTTTGCAAAAATTAGTAAATTTGTTTCTTGACATTGCATTATGTATTTTAAAAAAATGGTCAATTTTTAGGATAAGATCTGCTAGTGCGCTGAACATTTTTTTCTTTACTATTTGTTTATTATAATAGATCCTCTGATAAATATGATATAGAGTAGGAGGGAAAGAAAGAAATGTCTAGTTAGATAAACAGAAAGAACTGTTCCAGATGCGTCCAATGCAGAGGTGACCTTGATGTGGATCTACAACATACTGAATGCAAAATATCTATCTATAATTACTGGACTGACTTTAAACCCTCTATGAAGATCTTCAAGCAAAGGTCAGGCAAAGAAACTGCCAAACACTCTTGTTTATTTTATTGGCCCCATTACTGCCAAAAGTACATGCAGATTTAGAATTGTTGTTTTCAAGATATATATAACAAACAATTTAAAAACAGGTTAACATTTTTTCTAAAAGTAAATATATAAAAAATCTAGACAATTGAGCAAATGGGGAAAGCGTAGAAGCAGAAGTTAGTTTCAGTGAGAACTGCACTTTGAAATCGATGTATTAGTAGATACAGTGAGGGCTCAAGTCCTGCAGGAACGCATGGGAACGGAGTTCCTGTACTTTAGCCCAGGGGTCAAGTCCTGGGGAAAAAAGTGTGGGAACTCCCACCCAAGATCCACTCACCCACCAAAAAAAAAAAATGATACGCTCATATGTACGAACGCTTCAAAAGTGGTATTTTTCATCCAATTTTCGTATTGTGTGTATGAAGCTTAACTGTAAGTACATAAAAAAAAAAAAAAATCCTCAATAAACATAAATACGGTAATTCTCTGAATAATCAGCATTCGTTCAATTGTGCTTCCATGCAAATGTGAACATCATGTTCTGATCTTTATTGGGGAATGTTATTTTGTATATAGAGTGTTTATGTGGTGAGTTTACACTTTTCATTGAACAGAGTTTGGATAACACAGGGTTAAACGGAAAGGTCATAAATGAACTGCACATTATCTGGACAGAATGCTTGGGGAGATAGTGATGTGTTCCTGCTTAGGAGATGTATGTTAGCTTGGGGGGCTGCAATCTCTGCAGGGCTCCAACACACACTCGCTGCTATTCCAACCCTTCACATATTTCCACATAAACTTCCCTCCTGGCATTAAACTTTGCCAGGTATTGTGCTCAGCTTACCACCCCAAACTGATGTTCCTCCCTCAGCTCACCTCTCTCCCTGCATGTCCTGTGAGCAGAATAGCTGTGCTCCTCCTCTAGGTTCTCTCATCATATGGCACTGAAGATAGAGGAGGGGGGGATTCAGCAGGACACACAGAGCAAGTATGCCGGAGACTGGGGGGGAGGATGAGGAGACAGAATATCAGGAGGGGCCGGCAGGGAGGAGCGCATCATGGGAGGTCTGACTAAACACAATCTCTTAGCAGCAAAGACCTGATCTACCCATCAGCTAGCTGTGATTGACAGGTAGATTGAAGCAGAAGCTGTCATGGGGCCCCCTACTGGCAATGCCTGAATGGTCAGTCCACCCCTGGTGTGCGTCACTTACTATTGCGAGCTGTGTCGGCACCTGCCACACAGCTCGCCTACTTCAAAGTCTTGCAGGACACAGCTGCTAAAGGGAACTGAGTTCCTGTTGTGGAAAAAGTACAGGAACTCCGTTCCCATGCGTTCCCGCAGGACTTGAGCCCTGCTTTAGCCACAACAAGAACTCAGTTCCCGTTACCAGCCGTGTCCTGCAAGACTTTGAAGTATGCGAGCTGTGTGGCAGGTGCTACACCAGCAGCTGCCGACACAGCTTGCAATAGTAAGTGCCGCACACCTGACCATTCAGGCATTGCCAGTAGGAGGCCCCATGACAGCTTCTGCTTCGATCTACCTGTCAATCACAGTTAGCTGACAGGTAGATCAGGTCCCTGCTGCTAAGAGATTGTATTTAGTCAGACCTCTCGTGATGTGCTCCTCCCCGCCGTCCCCTCATGGTTTTCTGTCTCCTCACCCCCCCCCCCCCCCCAGTCTCCTGCATACTTGCTCTGTGTGTCCCGCTGAATCCCCCCCTCCTCTATCTTCAGTGCCATATGATGAGAAAAACCCAGCTATTCTGCTTACAGGAAATGCACGGAGAGAGGTGAGCTCAGGGAGGAACATCAGTTTTACAATACCTGGCAAAGTTTAATGCCAGGAGGGAAGTTAATGTGGAAATATGTGAAGGGTTGGAATAGCAGCCAGTGTGTGTTGGAGCCCTGCAGAGTTTGCAGCCCCCCAAGCTAACATACATCTCCTAAGCAGGAACACATCACTATCTCCCCAAGCATTCTGTCCAGATAATGTGCAGTTAATTTATGACCTTTCCGTTTAACCCTGTGTTATCCAAACTCTGTTCAATGAAAAGTGTAAACTCACCACATAAACACTCTATATACAAAATAAAATTCCCCAATAAAGATCAGAACATGATGTTCACATTTGCATGGAAGCACAATTGAATGAATGCTGATTATTCAGAGAATTGCCGTATTCATGTTTATTGAGAATTGTTTTTTTTTATGTACTAACAGTTAAGCTTCATATCATACACACAATACGAAAATTGGATGAAAAATACCACTTTTGAAGCGTTCGTGCATATGAGCGTATCCTTTTTTTTTTTTTTGGTGGGCGAGTGGATCTTGGGTGGGAGTTCCCACACTTTTTTCCCCAGGACTTGACCCCTGGATACAGTGACATAGGTAGCTGAAATAAATGTGACTTCTCCTCTAAAAGTTGAGTTTAAATTACCTCTTAAGCCTCCCCTATTGATCACCAAGGCCCTTTGTCACATTAAAAAAGAGTAAATAATCACAACTTGCCTCTCTTCACTCTACTTATGAACACCCTATTTGGACATACCTAGTAAAATTGGCCTGTTCCCCCCTCCCCATCTGTAGCCTAATATGGACACCTCCCTGCTTACGACCAAAAATTTCTGATCCTTCCCTAAGACAACTTCTCCAACAATGGTACCTCAGCAATCTTATTTCTCCACATCTAACACTATCTGAAATACAAACACTCCTTCCTTCCCCCCCAGCTTATGGAAACCCTCTTGCATTCCGCTGGTGGCGTCTCAAAAGCATTAAATAGTTATAAGATTTTTTCAGTTTCAATGGTATTAAATCCTTTACTTTTCTTCAAGAACACTGGAATTTACCGGAAAAGGATTATTTTCACTATACTCAAATTCATCATTACCTATCTACCCTAATCACTCATTGCACTTTTACTCCAAAACATTTTACCTCTTTTGAGAATTAGTGTAGATTAAACCCACACTCTAAAGGCCTAGTGTCTACTCTTTACGCATCCTTTACAAACTCCCTAGGTCCCCATAAACTTGCTTACATGGAAAAATGGGAACATGATCTTGGATCCAATTTGGATATATGGGAATGGGACTCTATATGGCTCGCTACCTCAATATGTTCACTTGCTCAAGAAAATGCTTATAAATGAATGTCTCGTTGGTACATGACCCCAGATTACCTATCCAAATTAATTCCTGATACTTTGCCACATTGCTTCCGTGGTTGTACTGAACGAGGCACTTTACTACACATTTGGTGGACCAGTCCTATAGCCTCTCATGTCTGGACGAAGGTATATAATTTACCATGTTCAATCCTTCATATCACTCTCACTAAAAACCCTTGGGAAGCTCTCCTACACAAGCCTATCCCTCATCTAAATAACTCTAAGCCCCCGTACACACGGTCAGAAATTCTGACCACAAAACCTGTCCGATTTTTTCCGACGGATTTTGTCCGAAACTGGTGTTGTCGGAAAATTTGATCGTTCCGAACGTGGTGCTACTAGCCTATTGGCTACTAGCCTCTACGGAACTATGTAGAGGCTAGTAGCCAATAGCTTTGGTCTCGTAATTTGATCTGAGCATGCGTGGCACTTTCTCCATCGGAATTCCCTACACACGATCGGAAAAGGTCAGATCGGATTTTGGCGTCGGAAAATTTGAGATCCTGCTCTCAAATTTTTTCCAGCAGAAATGCCAACAGAAAAAGCCTGTTAGAGCCCACACACAATCGGATTTTCCGACAACATAATCCGATCAGACTTTTTCCATCGGAATATCCGACCGTGTGTACGGGGCATTAACGAAAAATTTTAGCATTTGCATTCTTGGTGGCCCGACAAACATTAGCCCAAGCCTGGAAACAGACATTGATACCTTTCTCTGAGGTCAAACAACGCCTCTTGGGCACTATGATTCATGAACAATTGTCTTCCTTCCTCAACTATAACCCCTTTAAATAACTCAAAATATTGGAACCATGGCTTAACTATATCAAACACTTGAATATTGATCATTCCCTTCTTTCTCTCTAAACAAATGCTTTAACAATTGCCATCATTACCATTATTGGATCCACATGGGATTACCTTCTTCTTATACCAAACTTAATGATCCCTTCCCTCCCCCCTTCTCTTCTCTTAGCTACTTTCTTCTGCATGCACGCGTGCAGCGCCAGAGCCATGCTCCCACTGTGAATGGACACCCGCCGATCGTTTGTAGGAGAGGCAGACCGCTGTTCTGTCACAGAGGGAGAGAGAGATCTGGTGTTCCTGCTAATCAGCAACACAGATGCCTCTCTTCCTCCAGTCAGTCCACCCCCCACACAGTTAAAAAGCATTCACTAGGCGCACACTTAACCCTTTGATCGCCCCTGATGTCAACCCCTTTCCTGCCAGTGTAATTTATACAGTGAGCGTGCATTTTGTTTAGCACTGATCACTGTATAGGTGTCACTGGTCCCAAAAAGTGTTACTTAGTGTCAGATTTGTCCAACAAAATGTCACAGTCCTGCTAAAAAAAAACTGATCGGCACCATCACTAGTAAAAACATTAATAAAAAAAAGTCCATAAATCTATCCCAAAGTTTGTAGATGCTATAACTTTTGCGCAAACCAATCAATATACTCTTTTTAGGATTTTTGTTTTACCAAAAATATGTAACAGAATACAAATTGGCTTAAACTGATGAAGAAATTTGATTTTAATTTTAATACAATTTGTTTTATAGCAGAAAGTATAAAATGTTGTTTTATTTTTCAAAATTGTTGGTCATTTTTTGTTTATAGAGCAAAATCCAAAAACCTGCAAAGGTGGTGAAATACCAACAAAAGAAAGCTCTATTTGTGGGAAAAAAAGGACATCAATTTTATTTGGGTACAGCGTCACACGACCGCGCATTTGTCAGTTAAAGCAACGCAGTGCCGTATCGCAAAAAATGGCCTGGTCAGGAAGGGGGAAAAAAAACCTCCGGAGCTGAAGTTGTTAATGAAAGCTATAAATGGCTTGATATGGTTTGACATTTACCCAACAACTTTATGTTATATGAAAATAAACTGTACATTTAACTAAAGGGAAAGAAGATAACGAATCACATACATAAATTATTAGTGTATTAACATAATCTTCCTTGGACATTGTCAATCTAAACAGTGTTTAGCTGCTTGACATTTGAGCTTCAGATATATACTGCTGACTCCTATAGCAAGGAGGCAATTCAATTAGTCGGATTATTTAATATACACTATTATGCTTTCTTTGTTCTTGGTCTATAGAAAATTACTCCCTAAGAGCATTTAGACTTTTATGGACTTTATATTGAAAACAATTAACACAACATTTTTCAAAGAGAACATACAAACACATTGACCTTTTGACTTGAAAAAAAATACTAATTATTTTTTTACCTTACTCTGTTTGGTTTGTCTCACTTTTATAGCATGCAAATCAGATTTGTAACACATTAAAAATATTTTTCTTAAAACAAAAGCATAAAAAAAAAGAATTTTAGATAAACATTCACGTACATTTTTTTTTTATAGAAACTGCTCTCACTGCACTACAAGAAAATGTTTTCAGCATCATAGTTTGTCTATATACCGTATTTATCGGCGTATATCACACATCCCAAGATTAGGAGGGAATTTTAAGGAAAAAAAAGCTTAGGAGGGAAGTTTAAGGAAAAAAACTTACATTTAAATGCCCATCAATGCAGCCTTATCAGTGTCATTGCAGCCTTGTCAGCGCCCATCTGCAGCCTTGTCAGCGCCCATCTGCAACCTTGTCAGTGTCAATCTGCAACCTTGTCATTGCAGCCTTGCCCCAGTGTCATTTACGTTTAAAAATGGCTCCGCGAGATACAGCGCTCGATAGCTTTCGGCCGCTCTCGCCGACTTTCGATTGCTTTCGGCCATTCTCGCGGGTTTTAGGTGTTCCGGCTGTTCTTGACTGCTCTTGCAAACTTTTGGCCGCTTTCGGCCGATCTCGCCAGCTTTCGGGCGCTTTTGGGGTGCTCTTGCTGGCTTTCGACCGATTTCGGCCGTTCTTGGCAGCTCTCGGCTGTTCTTGGCCGAGAACGGCCGAAAGTGGGCGAAAGCCAGCGAGAACGGCCGAAAGTCGGCAAGAGCGGATGAAATTTGGCGAGAGCGGACGAAAGCCGCGAGAAAGGCCAGGAGGCTGACAATCGGCGGGGGATCGGCGTATAACACACACCCACGATTTCCCCCTGATTTTAAGGGGAAAAGACTGCGTGTTATACGCCAATAAATACGGTATCTGGATTTTTGTAGCAAATTATACACTGCTATTATTCTTATAAGCAGAAAAACATTATGTTCCTGTATTGTAACATCTTCCACAGATGTTGAACATGTTTCTAAGTTCTACTATCGGTGACTAGTACATAAAGTTTTCTAGTTTTGAATTGTTATGAAAAATAAAAATTGTAGCATTTTTGTTCAGTATGCAGTGTCTGTAAATGTTAAAAAAATTAAAATTAGGGTTGTTTATTTTTTTTAAGTTGGAGTCTCAATAATAACCATGTAAATCGATGAAGTGAAGGAGTGCTTTACTTTGTTTAGCCTGGTGCAAGCTGGTAAAAGATTCTATCTATGCATCAATTAGATTAAAAAAAGGAAGAAATTAAACTGCAAGTTTATCATCTGCTTGATAATGGTGTGATGGCTTAAATGTAATTTACTTGAAGTTAAAGTGCCATTAAACCCAGAAAAAAACTTAAAGTAGAAGCTTTCCATCATTACATCTGGTCAAGTTATTAAATACTAGACATGTGCACACTGAAATATTTCGTTTTGGAATTTCGTTTTCGTCCGAAAAATAAATTTATTTAGTTACTCCAGAAATTAGTTTTTATTTATTTAGTTTTTCGTTAAAGCGGTTCTGCACTCATTTCATTTAGTAAATCTCTTTGCCTTCCAAATCAGGCAAAGAGTACTAAATGAAATTTTTTTTTTTTTTTTTTTTTTTACTTACCTTGTAATTGAAGACTTCCGGTCTTCTCCCTCTGCGGCGGCGGGCGGGGTCTTGCGTCGATCGTCGTCACGCCGCACTGTCTCCTGGGATCTGGTGTCATTGATCCCAGGAGTCAGTGCGGGCATCTTCCGAAATCTCGCGAGATTTCGGCCACATCTTCCGAAATCTCCCGAGATTTCGGCCGCATCTGCCGAAATCTCGTGAGATGTCGGCAGATGTGCCGTTACTGCGCACGCGCGAGTAACGGCGGTGCATGCTGGGCCATCAACAGTGCCTGTGGGGTTTCACATGCCCACAGGCAAGATGGCCCCCAGCACTAAAGAAGAAGACGAGGAACTTCAGCGGACGAAAACCGGCGGCGATCGAGATGGAAGATGGAACAGGTGAGTCCCCTAATAAAGGTAAGCATACTTTATATTACGTCCTTAAAAAAAATTTTTTTTTACAGAGTGCAGAACCGCTTTAAAAATTGCATTCATCCAAAAATCCAAATGAATTAAGGTCGAATCTGTCATTGAAGGCTTATGGTGTCTGTCGAATTTTCAAAGAAGATTCGACGGAGCGGCTAAACTGTATGACTCTGTATAGTTTAGCTGCTCTGTCAAATCTTCTTAGAACTTTCGACAGACACCATAAGCCAAAGATTTGACGTTTGTATGCTTTTCGTTGCTTTGTCGAATCTTTGTCGTTCATGTTGAATGTATATAGTTCAAACAGAAAATGGACTGGTGATAGTGATCACTGATCAGACAGGTAACAAAATAGGGTATATAGAATCTATATAGAATCTCAATCTATAATATAGAATCTATAATAATAAATCCCCCCCCCCCCCCACAACACGGGCAGCCTCTGAGGCTATCAGAACACTAGCAGCACTAGTATCACTATCAAGTTCACAACACTAACACAATAGCAGCAGATTATTATGAAAAAGTTAGGTTGAACTGTAGCTTGCTTCACTATTGTCACTATTGTTCTGCTGCTGTGCTTATGCTTAATTGCTAAATAATTCAGGTTCTCTGACAAACGGACCAGCTAAGATTGACTGTCTTCTGAAATGATTCAGTGATTCAGTGTGTGTCTCTCTCTGCTAGCAATTGTAAGTGAAAGTAAGTTGGCTGTACGTGTGTACTTAGTTCTGGCTATTTTACTGCTCCTCCTCTTTGGTTACAATCAGCCAATAACATTCATCATCATCATTATTTTTATTTTACTTCCCCACCCAATTCCAGCAGCAATCTTTCCTCTCTATGTCAAATCTTTCCTCTCTATGTCAAATCTTTCCTCTCTATGTCAAATCTTTTCTCTCTAGGTAGAATAATCTTGGACTAATAGAGTTAAGGTTAGGCACATTTGACCACAGGTTCGATGGACACAGATTGTTATTGTCAGCGTTGAATCTCCTATCTATATCGAACTGTTCGTCACAACGAAAATAAAGCATTTGTTTATGTCGGATCTTTAGTTTTTCAGATTCTGCACTTTCGTTATCGTTTGTTAAAATGATAACGACAATACCTGAAATTCGGACGAAAATGCATTCGGACGAAAACGAATGCACATGTCTATTAAATACATAGTTGATCCTGCCACTGCCATGGGCTTCCCATTTGCCTTTGGCTACACAATTATAGCTAGTCAGCTGGCTTAGAAGGACCAATATCGAAGGCTTTGTTATGTGTCAGTCCCCTAACTATAAAAAGGTGGGTTCCCATTAGCCATTTGTCAGCGTGAATGTGATTTAATATCAAACCAAAGACAGTGGTGATCACTAGAACCCAAATTTTCTCCCACCTCAAAATCAGTCAATTCGACCATCATTTGTCAGTTCTAGGTCAAAAATATGATCCTATTGGGTTGGGCTTTTTACTAAATGTTTCAGAGAAATTCCATTTAGAGACCTCCTTTACATCCCTGCTCCTGCTTGTAATTAAAGTATGAGAAACGCGTTTCAGAGCATGCGCAAGGTCCGTGGGGCACATGCGTACTCTTTTCTCAAGTGTAGGAATCTAGATTGGAAATATGATTTTTTGGACACATGCTTTTGACTACAGCTTTCGGTTCGTGTACAGCTTCTTGCATTATATATGTAAGTGATACTATTATGGTCTACTATTTGATTAAAGCATTATAACTGAGTGGCGCTCTCCTATTTTTGTTTTTTTTTCTGATGATTCTTAGTCGGCTTCGCTCTGGAGAAGAGCAGCCCTCCATGACAGTGTATGCATCCATTGCCGATCTATCAAGCAAGAACCAGTGATTGGAAATTTCTTACATCCCAAGTACTTTTAGCCTTTTCTGTTTGGACACTTGCCCTATAATTACTTCATATTTATGCCATTAATGTTTTTTTTCTCTTTTGCATCAATCTTGTTCAATCCCTAATCATTTTATTCACATTGGTTTGCTGAGCGCCAGCACCTCCTGTTGTTTTTCCATTGCCATTTGAGTTTTCTCATCAATCAACAAGTTATGATAATCTTCAGACTGTCCTACTACACCAATTCTAAGAGAAGATTCCTCTCCGGTTGGAAGGCAAACCCAGGGGATTTCAAGTATTTCTTTTGTTTTTTAACTAATGTTAGCCTTATTTGATTGTTGACAGTTATGGAAACTCCACCTCACCTCTTTCCTATTTGCTTTTTCCTGCATAGTGAATATAGGTATTTCCGAGTCATTTGAATCCTTGAACCACGCCTCTGTAATTTTAACAAAGTCCAAGTTGTCCCAAGACATAAGAGCTGTCAGCTCACAAAGCTTGTTGTCTAAACTATGAACAATAATACACAGGACGTGACATATCCTGTTATCTACTTCTGTATTTTTAAACAATAAGTTCCCCTTTACAAAACATTATAAAGGCAGGTAAAAAAAATATGCATTTATTATTCTTTTTTTGTTAGGAGCCTGTGAAGCATTGCACCCACGATCCCGGAGGATGCTGGGACTGTGACAGCATAAGGGGGTGGGGTCACCATGTGGCATGAGCCGGTGGCCCCACCCCTTGTCCCTATATAACTGGCCGTGCAACATGTCTCGGCTATTAAAAGCGGAGACAGCATCGTGTCAACATCAGATGAAGAAAGAAGAAGATGCAAAAGCAGAAGGCGGCGGCAGGGACGGCGATAGCGGCGGCGACAGAAGACCGGGGCAACGAGAAGATAGCGGAGGCCCGGCAAGAAGAACTAAAGAGCGGCACAAGACCCCCGAAGTCAGAACAAGACCCCCGGATGGCGGCGGCGACAAAGGAGAAAGCCGGGCTCCTCCGCTAGTAAAAGAGCTAGCAGAAGATAGCGGAGGAGTCCGGCGAGAAGACCCCCCAAGATGGAAGAAGACCCCGGAGCTGTGTAATAAAGTATTTTAAAAACTTGTGTTGTGTTTTTTATTTACACTTTTTTCACCAGGTGAATGGGTAGGGGTACATCGTACCCCATACTCATTCACATAGGGTGGGGGGCCAGAATATGGGGGCCCCCTTTATTGAAAAGCCCCCTGCCCGCAGACCCCGACAAATAAAGGCCAGGGCTGTCGGGAAGAGGCCCTTTGTCCTCATCAACATGGGGACAAGGGGCTTTGGGGTGGGGGTTCCCCAAAGCACCCCCCCATGTTGAGGGCACGCGGCCTGGTACGGCTCAGGATGGGGGGGGGGGCGCTCGCTCATCCCCACCCCCTTTCCTGACCAGCCGGGCTGCGTACTCGGATAAGAGTCTGATATGGATTTAGGGGGGGCCCCACGCCGTTTTTTCGGCATAGGGATTCCCCTTTAAATCCATACCAGGTGACGGGGCCAGCGAGGTGTCAATCTCGCCGGTCGAGGTGGCGGCATTGACTTCCTTCGCTAGTCCCGTCTACCTGGAGTCACGTTCTAAATGAACAGACTTTACTCCGTATAAAAGCCCAGCGGACCTCCGCCAAAACTCCGGCGGATTGTCCCCCAGAAAAGTCCGGGTGTGTGTGGGCAAGTCTGCACGTTCAGAAAGTCCACCGGATAGTCCGGCCGAAAAGGCCGATCGTGTGTACATGGCATTATAGGTGAAGGTCTGCTTTAAGCATTTCCCCAATCTCCACTTGCTCAATGATCAGACTACAACAGGGTTCTGATCTGTGTGAGATATTTGTGAGTGCAGCTAAAAACTGCACATACACCAGAAATAACATGCTTATGTCATTTTTAAGCCAGCATCTCATTCCATGAGGTAGATGCTGACCAGTGACAGCACATGAAAAAAAGACTGATCCATCTTTCTGGAAGGATAAGATGGAGGCTTAGTCAGGTAGATAATGTGATTTTTGTAATCAGTTTTAAAAAACCTCTAAAACCTTTCTGAGCATGAATGTACTTAACATAAAAAAAGTAAATCTAATGTTTGGTGCACTTTAGGTAATATAATGGGAATTACAAATCTGCTAAAGTAATTTTATTGCACTTACAAGTTTTTGTAATGAAGGGCAGTAGAAGCGTGATATCATGCTTAGTATTCTAATTTGAAATGTATACATTCTTCCTATGCTACGTGCTATGCTTTTATAACTGGCAGTTAGCCCCTGGACACCAGGGGAGAGGAGATTTTGCAGTCACTTGGGAAAGATATTTAGCATTATTAGCATTGTCCTTGCTTGTTTGAAAAAAATAGAAGTGACAGCAGTGCAGTAAATTTTTGCCTACTTTCTAGAAGTATTTTGTGTTGGAACAAATATACTCTTGTGAAGATTCCCAGCAGAGCATCAGCGACCTTGTCTGTCCAGAGGCAGGAGAGAGCCACTGCTTCTGGATAACGCGTGGCATAGTCAACAACTGTAATCTGTCACGGATTATGCACGCCCACGGCGACTAGCTAACCGCGACATGCGTTCCGTGACCGGGGTATATGAGGAACTAAGGGAATAAGGGGGAACTTATACGGAGAATGTAAGACTGGCTGTGGTACTTTCACAGCCTGCACTACCTTTGGTCACCACTAGAGGGAGACTCCACTCCAATCCAGCTAGCTGACCACACACAGGCAGATACAAATCTTACATACAATATGGTGCACTCTAATGCCACGTACACACGATCGGACTTTTTAGGCCGGACTTAGTCTGGCGGAAAATCCGCCGGACTTTCTGAACATGCGGACTTGCCCACACACGCACGGACTTTTCCGGTGGATTGACCGCCGGAGTTTTGGCGGAAGTCCGTGGGACTTTTGAAATGAATGGACTTCCCGACACACGGAGTAAAGTCAGTTCATTTTGAACGTGACTCCAGGTAGACGGGACTAGCGAAGGAAACCAATGTCGCCGCCTCTTTCGGCGAGATTGAGACCTCGCTTGCCCCGTAACCTGGTATGGATTTAAAGGGGAATCCCTATCAGACCCTTATCCGAGCACGCAGCCTGGCCGGTAGGGAAAGGGGGTGGGGACGAGCGAGCGCCCCCCCCCCACCCCAATGCACCTTGTCGTAGGGATTCCCCTTTAAATCCATACCAGGTGACGGGGCTAGCAAGGTGTCAATCTCCCCGATCGAGGTGGCAACATTGACTTCCTTCGCTAGTCCCGTCTACCTGGAGTCACGTTCTCAATGAACAGACTTTACTCCGGGTGTCGGCAAGTCCGTTCATTTCAAAAGTCCTGCGGACTAGCACACAGACGGCCGGATTGTCTGCCGGACTGCCAAGTCCGGCGGATAATTTTGAGTCAAAACTCCTTTCTAAGTCCACTGGACTTTTGGGAAGAAAAAGTCCGCCGGAGCCCACACACGGTCGGATTGTCCGACGGACTCTAGTCCGGCGGACAAATCCGCACGATAGTCCGGCGGACAAATCCGCAGGATAGTCCAGCGGACAAATCCGCAGGATAGTCCAGCGGACAAATCCGCAGGATAGTCCGATCGTGTGTACGCGGCATAAGGGTTGGGAAGCAGTCTAGCAATTACTACACACTTCTAGGGTTCCTCCAGCTACCCTGCAAGCTTAAACCCAGGTGTTAATCACTCTTTCCACTGTCCCCACATCCACACACCAGACACACAATAAACGATAGCCTGCCACCACCCAACAGTTTGTCCGCAGACTGGTCTGCTGAGCCACCACACACACAGATCTCTGTCTAGAAGATCTGTTAGCTTACAATCTGCATGCAATCTGCCAACACGCAGTGCAATTGCATACCGATTGGCATGTAACTTAGACCGAGTACTTAGGCACTAAAATACAACAACTTCTCCAGAGATATGAGTCCTAGCTTAGTACACAGAAGTCACTTATTAATTTTATCATTCAATATCCTGAAAGTGGGCAGTGCATAAAAGCTATACAAAGAAAAGGGAGTTACTAAAAAAAGGATACAAAAATACTGAAAGACAGACAATTTGGCAATTTGCTATGAAAATAAAAAGGAATAAAAACAGAAATAAACTTTACCGAAGTTAGTTAGTAGAAGCATACTGGAATATGTGGGAACTCCCCAGTTTCGAACTAGCTTCATGGAAGAACGATGTCCATATCTCAGGCTACCCAATTTATTGAAATATGGATGTAGGCTGGAATTTAGCCATTGGCCAGTCAACCCTGGGGGGTGTTCTGTACTGAAAACACTGGACTAGGCCTGCGTAATGTGATATATAAAACTTCCACTGGGAGCCCGTGTGCAACAGCATATTTGGAAGCCAGGGTCAGAGTGTTGTCACCTTAAAAAGTAGATGAACATGGACCTTCATAGCAACATTTAATGAAAGCTGTAAAATTAAAAATATCTAAAATGACTTTTAAAATGACTTTAACCTGTTAAAACTTTAATGACATTTGCTGAGTTTATATACAATTTACTATACAGTAATCATTAGGTTAGAATTCATAGAAAATCGGGACCCTGTCTTCTCCCCTTGACCTGTTTAATGGGACAAGACAGGGTTGCCCACTTTCTCCCCTTTTATTTATAATTACCCTAGAACCCCTATTGTCAGCGATCCGCAAAAATCCCGATATCCAGGGAATTCGAGTAGGAGATAGGGAGTACAAGGTATCGGCATTTGCGGACGACTTGTTGCTCTATATTTCCAACCCCAGAATATCAATCCCAATGGCTATGAAAGAATTAAAACAATACGGTAAACTGTCCAATTTTAAAGTCAACATGTCTAAATCCGAGATATTAAACTTAACCTTATCAATACAAGAACAGAGGGCCATACAATCTAGATTTCAGTTTAAATGGTGTAAAAATGAGCTTAATTACCTGGGAATAAAACTAACGCCCCAAGTAGATAACCTCTTTAACCACAACTATATTCCTTTGATTAATAAAATTAAAAAGCAACTTAGAGGAATGCAATATAAAGCCCTTTCTTGGATTGGAAAAATAAATGCGGTTAAAATGTTTACTCTCCCCTTATTCATCTATACCTGCCAAATGATCCCAATTTCTCTCCCTCAGTCATACCTGAAGAAAATAAAGTCAATAATAACAAAATTTGTTTGGGCGGGTAAACGGGCGCGCATCGCATTCGACACATTAGTAAGAGAAAAAGGAAGAGGGGGGTTGGCTGCCCCGGATTTTAAAAAGTATTACGAAGCGGTTGCAATTTCTAGAACAATAGACTGGAGTCATAATTATGAGGATAAAAGTTGGGTGGAACTAGAAAGAAAGTTAAGTAGAACAAGAATAGGAGAAATTATATGGATACCCCCACACTATAGACACTTAGCCCCAAATACATCCGCACTCACAAAGCACTCACTAAAAATTTGGGATGTAATACACAAAAGACACAATTGGGATTATAATTCCCCACTAATTCCACTATTAGACACACATTTTTTCCCCCAGGTAAGGAGGAGTTTATATACTTTAGTAGATGGTCCAATAAAGAGAGTCTGAGATTGATAGATGTGATGGAAGGGAATAGAATTAGCACTTATAATGAGATTACCATGAAGTGGGGACACAGAGCACTAGATAAGTGGCGCTACACCCAAATACAACACTTTACACAGACACTCCCAAAACCCCTACGTGGTAAGAGAGAACTTAGACCTTTAGAAAAATTAATAAATTCCCCCAATAACTGCGAGAAAAGAATTTCAAAGACTTATAAAATCCTGTTGCGAGCGGCGGAGCATGAATACCCCGCGTATTTAGGGAAATGGGAAAGTGAGATCGGCCCATTAAATAGCGAGGATCAGAAGATCAGGATCTTAGGACGTGTTTTTTCAACAGCAAAAGACATACAATCAGTAGAAATGTCCTACAAACTTCTAGCTAGGTGGTACGTAACTCCCCAAGGAGCGAACGCCTACAATACAGATAACTCTCCAAATTGTTGGCGAGGGTGCGATGCAGTGGGGTCCTTTTCACACCTGTGGTGGTATTGTCCGAAAATAAAAAAATATTGGGAGCAAATAATAGAAATAATTTTTAATATAACACGAGTTAGGGTGAAGAAACTCCCATGGGTATGCCTATTCCACGACACAGAGTGGGGAGAGGGACAACACGCTAGAAATCTCACCCCCTATCTATTAAATGCAGCCAAAGCCTTAATCCCCTGCTACTGGAAATCTCAGGAAACACCCTCAATGAAAGAGTGGGTAGTGAGGGTGGAGAGAACAAGAACAATAGAACAGTCACTATATACCCTAGAGAATTTAGAAGAAAAATATCAGAGAATATGGCAACAATGGATCGAGTTCAGGGAAACAGAACAATATCTTAGGATAATGGAAGAAAATACGGTGGGGAATGGGGGGGGGGGGGGGGGGGTGAGCGAGACGGGGTAGGCTCTTTTTTTATTTTTTATTTTTTTTTTTTAGGAGGGGGTGGTTTGGGGTCTGGGGAAAAATATTGTAATTTGAATAGATGTATTTGTCCAACATTTGATTATAAATGTGATGAATCATGTGTATAAGGAAAATTACGAAAATAAAGAATATATAAAAAAAGAATTCATAGAAAATCTATTCAGCTAGATATATTTACTTTTTATTTTTTGTATCCTGCCTTTTTAAAATTGCATTATGTTTTTGATCATTCTGATCTCTTATTTTTGACAAATTACATAAATATATACAAATTAGACATGTGCGATTAGTTTCGTACGAATCGAAAATTCGTACGAATTTTTATGCATACGAATTCCGTACGAAATACGAAATTTCGTTACAAATTATGGATCCAAATTAACAGAAACGTGACTGGTGTTTATGCATAAGAATTCTGTACGAAATACGAAATTTCGTTTACGAAATACGAAATTTCGTAAACGAATTTCCGTTCCAAATTAACAGAAAGTATCAGAAACGTGACTGGTGTTAATAATGCATAAGAATTCTGTACGAAATAAGAAATTTCGTTACAAATTTCAGATCCAAATTAACAGAAACATGACTGGTGTTTATGCATAAGAATTCTGTACGAAATACGAAATTTCGTTTACGAAATACGAAATTTCGTTTACGAAATACGAAATTTCGTTTACGAAATACGAAATTTCGTAAACGAATTTCCGTTTTAAATTAACAGAAAGTATCAGAAACGTGACTGGTGTTAATATGCAGAAGAATTCTGTATGAAATACGAAATTTCGTTTACGAATTTCCGATCCAAATTAACAGAAACGTTTAAATAAAAAAATAAATAAAAAATTCATATGAAATTCGTATTTCGTACGAATCCGAATTAAATTTCGTATACGAATTACGATTTTTTTTTAATCGAAACGGAACGAAACGAAACAAATATTTTGACAGCGCCCATGTCTAATACAAATTACATAAATATATGCATACATAAATATAACTTTTTAAGTGCTTAGTAGCCCTGAACACATGTGAGAAAAGCTACAATTATGTAGGGTAGCATTTAACTACAGAGGCATTCAAACTAGCAATCCAACTGAAGGTCATAGAAATTTCTCACCCTCTCATAGTCACTCCTTTTCATTGTATAACGACTAAATCAGAGCAGATAACAGAATAGACTGATCTATGAATGGCACATTTTTTCCTATTATTACAAATGTATCATATATTGTTATTCAGTAACAAAGATTGTATCCTTTCAGGATACACATATATAGTACAGGGAGGATGAAGCTTGCATGGTTATTCTTATAAATTACAAATTTTCACAAAATATCGCAATAAGAAAAAAGGATTGTATAATTGGGCAGTGATGTGCTAGGACAACGAGGACAAAATACTGTATATACTCGAGTATAAGCCGACCCGAATATAAGCAGAGGCACCTAATTTTACCACAAAAAACTGGGTAAAAACTTATTGACTCGAGTATAAGCCTAGGGTGAGAAATGCGCAGCTACTGTAAGTGAAAAAGAGGGTCAACAATGCCAATTTGCAGCCTCACTGTGCCCATTTGCATGCCTCACTGTGCCCATTTGCAGCCATAGGTCCCCCAAACTTCAAACTTAGTAGTGAAGGGTTCCTAGATGCCCCCTAGCTGCAACCAAAATGTGGGGTCTCTGGACCCAAAGGGTCCCGAAATGACATTGCTGCAGATGGACGCAGTTGACCGAATTTGGGGCCACTTGGTGCTAGGAACCACAAATTTGGATATGTTGTAGTGTTGGTTCCACTAGGTTTTCACACCAAATTTGGGGTTCCAAGTGGCCCAGAGATAGGGGGCCCCAAAGTCGGGTCGGAAAATGTCATTCTCTGCTGCAGAAAAGTGCTTGACGTGAGTATAAGCCGAGGGGGGCACTTTCAGCACAAAAAATTTGCTGAAAAACTCGGCTTAAACTCGTGTATACACGGTAGGTTAGGACAAGGGTCTGGGTTTTTGGGAACACTGCAGAAGAAGACTGCAGTTTAAGCTAAAGAAGCTTGGCAAACCAAGAGAATCTGCAGACAGGCATTGGCATTAGTGGGGATATTGTACACAGTTTTAATTTTTCTGTTGTGAATTACACAGCCTGTTGCAAGTGTGGGCTCAGCGACACTGAGCAAAAAGACTCTGCCCAGTCACTGCAATGAGTTTGCACTTTTACAGGCTCAGCGTCACTGAGGAACCTCATTTGCTGGGTCTGTCTGTGCGACTGGCACAGCATCTTGGGCAGGAAGCTCAGTGACACTGAGCCTGTAGTTTTACCAGTTCTACTGAACAGCACAGAGACTGAAGTGTCCCTGTGGACACTCTGGCCTTAGTGCTGCCCCCCACAGTTCCTTAAATAAGTTGCAGCCAGGAAGGAACTGGCCTTAAAGCGGTTCTGCACACAGATCTGCATGTTGCGCTCTATCGTTTCTATGACATATAAATAATTATAAATGCATGTTTAATTCTCGATCTGGTAAGTGTACCTCTTATCTTTTGTAGATCTTGTGTATTCTCCCTGCGCCGGTGGGCGTGCTATATGCGGGGATCCGCATCATTTCCTGTAGAATTCGCAGAGTCTCCTGGGATCTCGTGCAATTAATCCCAGGAGTCAGTGCGGAGGTCCAATGCGAAATCTCGCGTTATATCAACAGTGTGACGTCACCCGTTGTCATGCCAACCCTTACGATTACGCCGCTCGGAGCTGTGAAGCCACTGAGCATGCGCGGGAACCGGCAATGAATGCTGGTTCCTCACAATGAAGGGAACGAGGAAGTGATTGCTTGTGGGCTTCAAGTGCCCACAAGCAAGATGATATCGGCCAAGAAAAGATTTTTAAACACTCCTTTACAGATAAAAACGGACGGAGAGAACAGGCAGCGTCAATACAAGTAAGGAGATTATAAGATAGACATTGTTTAGAATCATTCACCCAAAAAAAAAAATTATATTTAAGTCAGTGCATAACCGCTTTAAGAAAGGAATGGCCTTGTCTATAAATGTTTATAATATAGTTCCTTTTAAATATAATGTTTTAAGTCTAGTGGTCCTCCAAAGAGACGTTCCATAAAAAATAAATAAAAAAAAACTGCTGCATCAAACAGTGCATCCAGATCAACTTGCAAGACAGTGACTCTGTGAGCCTCATTCACATAGAAAAAAAGGCACACACAGCAGCAAGAGAGCACATTACTGCGACTGGACTGACAGGAGGTTGTAGACTACTGCAGCTGTCAGTTTTTACAAAGCGATGATAGGCCAACAGGCCTGTCTGCCGATCTTCACATGTATCCACACATCGAGCAGCTACCCGTGGTTAGGTTCAGATGTCCAACCCTGGATCAACACAGATGCATTGAGAAGCAAACATCTGTCTTTAGCCATAGGTAACCATTGGATATACAGATACAGTACATGCAAACAATGGCTTTGTGTGTCATTGCTTTGTACAGGCTGGGCAGCCTCAGCTCTCTGCATCCACCTGTAAGTCCATCTACAGCAATACACTGTCTCTTGCCATTGTCTGTGCGTGTTTGTCCATGTGAATGCCTTATAGGAACTTAATTTCACCCTTATGCCCCGTACACACGGTCGGAAATTCCGACCACAACATTTTGTCCGACACTGGTGTTGCATACACACGGTCAGACAAAGTTGTCGGAAAATCCGATCATTCTGAACATGGTGACGTTCGTTGCGTACGACGGAACTACGTAGAGGCTAGTAGCCAATAGCTTTGGTCTCGTAATTTGATCTGAGCATGTGTGGCACTTTGTCCATAGGAATTCTCTACACACGATCGAAAAAAGTCTGATCGGATTTTGTTGTCGGAAAATTTGAGAGCAGGATCTCAAATTTTTTCAGTCGGAAGTTCCGACGGAAAAAGTCTGATGGAGCCCACACACGGCCGGATTTTCCAACAACATGGTCCGATCGGACATTTTCCGTCAGAATTTCCGACCGTGTGTACGGGGCATTAGTGTTGTGTCAAAAAAGCTTTTAAAAATAAATCCAATGCAGCAACTGTATCAAAGGACTGGTAAGCTGTAATATATTGCATTTTTGCATTGGTGCTTAAATATATTTTAACCTCCCTGGCGGTATGATTATGTCAGGAATTTTGTACCAAAAGCAGTACAATTATTTTGCATGGAAATTTGGCGTTTTATATTGTAGGCCTGCAATTCTTACGAAATAACTCACTTAAATCTGTCCAAACCAGAGTCTAGTAGACATCCCAGATATGATAAAGTTTGAAACACAAAATCATAAATTATAATATAATAAATAACTATAATATACACTTATAGCGAGCGCCGCCAAAAAATACAGAGCGCCGCCGAAAAAGACCGAGCGCCGATGAAGAAGACCGAGCCGACTGCTCGGCTCCGCACGCAGTCCCGCCTCCCTGCTGTTTCTGGAGCGCTCGCAGTCCCGCCCAGACTGGGCGGGACTGCAAGCGGAGCCGAGTACAGTCGGCTCAGTCTTTTTTGGCAGCAGGGAGACGGGTCTGCGAGCAGAGCCGAGCAGTCAGCTTGGGCTTTTTCGACGGCAATGGGGCTTTTTCGGCGGCGCTATGTCTTTTTCGGCGGCGCTCGGTCTTTTTCGGCCGCACTCGCTCGGTCTGTCTCGGCAGCGGGATATTTAAACATGGGCAAGGCTGCAAACGGCGCTGGGCAAGCTGCAAATGACACTAGGCAAGCTGCAAATGACGCTGGGCAAGCTGCAAATGAGGCTGGGCAAGCTGCAAATGACACAGATCATTCTGCAATGATGGACAAGGCTGCAGGTGCACACTGATAAGGCTGCATTGATGGGCATTTAAATGTAAGTTTTTTTTCCTTAAACTTCCCTCCTAAAACTTTTTTCCTTAAAATGCCCTCCTAAACTTGGAGTGCGTGTTATACGCCGGTGTGTGTTATACGCCGATAAATACGGTATATATATTTTGTACAAATGGTTGATTTTAAAATGGTCTATTAACCTTTTGACACAGCTTTGCCATATATTGTATAATCTGATAACATATATATGTATCAATCTGATCTAAACTAAGGGGAGTTAGAAGATGGAATCATTTGCTGCCAGACACAGCAATGAATTTCCATTGGGTATTTTCATTTGAGCTTTGTATGCAGCTGGGGGATAATCTTGCAGAGAGGCTCAGCAAGTTGTTGTTTTTTTTTTTTTTTTAGCAAAAGCCGCATTGCATGCTTAGGCTTGTAACTTTCAGTAACAGTACACGCAGAACATAACCTGGGTAGATAACGTCCAGCTGAATGTGCTTGAAATGTCTGTAATGCTAAAATATTAAGTGCTGTGCAGTGATCTATAAAGCAAATTCTGATTCCTTTTTAGGTTCGGAACTATCAGGGGAATCCAGGGTTCGCTTGAAGTCAATCTGTGTTTCCAGGAACAAGCAAATCTGTAAATACTACTTTTTTTTTAAATTTACCTATAAGGTTATTAACCACTTCAGCCCCGGACCAATTGGCAGCCAAAGGACCAGGCCCCTTTTTGCAATTCGGCACTGCGTCGCTTTAACTAACAATTGCGCGGTCATGCGACGTGGCTCCAAAACAAAATTGGCATCCTTTTTTTCCCACAAATAGAGCTTTCTTTTGGTGGTATTTGATCGCCCCTGCGGTTTTTATTTTTTGCGCTATAAACAAAAATAGAGCGACAATTTTGAAAAAAATTCAATATTTTTTACTTTTTGCTATAATAAATATCCCCAAAAAATATATAAAAAAACATTTTTTTTCCTTAGTTTAGGCCGATACGTATTCTTGTACATATTTTTGGTAAAAAAAAATCGCAATTAGCGATTATTGATTAGTTTGCGCAAAAGTTATAGCGTTTACAAAATAGGGGATAGTTTTATAGCATTTTTATTAATATTTTTTTTTTTATTAGTAATGGCGGCGATCAGCGATTTTTATTGTGACTGCGACATTTTGGGGGACACATCGGACATTTTTGACACATTTTTGGGACATTTGTCATTTATACAGCAATCACTGCTATTTAAATAGCACTGATTCCTATGTAAATGACAGTTGTAGTTAGGGGGTTAACCACTAGGGGGCGGGGAGGAGTCAGTGTGACGTGTTGTGTTTTTTTTTACAGTAGGGGGGCGTGGCTGTACGTCTGACGTCATTGATCGGCGTTCCCGATGACAGGGAACCGCCGATCACTGACAGTCAGTGTAGGAAGCGCGGGGAGAGGTTTGTTTACATAGACCTCTCCCCGTTCTTCCGCTCCGTAACCCGATCGCGGGATACCAGCGGCGATCGGGTCCGCTGGTCCCGCGGCCGTGGTCACAGAGCTCCCCCCCGGGCAGGCAAATTAAAGGGGACGTACAGGTACGTCCTTTTGCCTGCCCGTGCCATTCTGTTGACGTATATCTACAGGAGGCGGTCGGGAAGCGGTTAATACATGTTTTAGTTTACTTGCCATACTTCCAAACCTCTATATAATTTCTACATATCTGTTTCTGTCTGGTTCCTTTCTTGAAAAATACATTGAGAATGCTTACTAACTCACTTAGGAATGTATATATATATATATATATATATATATAACATTTTATATTATCATTACATCAGGGTCCCCAAAGCATTACATCAAGGTCTCCAGAGAGCCTCCCTCTTACATCGAGGTCACCAGAGAGCTTGCCACGTCACCTACCACCA
The DNA here is from genome assembly GCA_028564925.1 of Lithobates sylvaticus. Classification (NCBI taxonomy): domain Eukaryota; kingdom Metazoa; phylum Chordata; class Amphibia; order Anura; family Ranidae; genus Lithobates; species Lithobates sylvaticus. The sequence goes on along the minus strand of CM053033.1, from coordinate 21,888,829 downwards.
GATGCTGATTGTTACATACAGGGAGGCTGGGTATATAGAAGAGAGGCTAGTGTATACAGAGAGGCTAGTGTATACAGAGAGGCAGGGTATACATAGAGGCTAGTGTATACAGAGAGGCTAGTGTATACAGAGAGGCTAGGTATACAGAGAGTCTGGGTATACAGAGAGGCTGGGTATACAGAGAGGCTAGTGTATATACAGAGAGGCTGGGTATATACAGAGAGGCTAGGGTATATACAGAGATGCTGGGTATATACAGAGAGGCTGGTGTATACAGAGAGGCTGGGTATATACAGAGAGGCTGGGTATATACAGAGATGCTGGGTATATACAGACCGGCTGGGTATACAGAGATGCTGGGTATATACAGAGAGGATGGGTATACCGGATGGCTAGGTATACAGAGAGTCTGGGTATACAGAGAGGCTGGGTATACAGAGAGGCTGGGTATACATAGAGGCTAGTGTATATACAGAGAGGCTGGGTATATACAGAGAGGCTAGGGTATATACAGAGATGCTGGGTATATACAGACAGGCTGGGTATACAGAGAGGCTGGGTATATACAGAGAGGCTAGGGTATATACAGAGAGGCTGGGTATATACAGAGATGCTGGGTATATACAGAGAGGTTGGGTATACAGGGAGGCTGGGTATATACAGAGATGCTGGGTATATACAGAGAGGCTGGGTATTCAGAGATGCTGGGTATATACAGAGATGCTGGGCATATGCAGAGATGCTGGTTATATACAGGGATGTTGGGTATATACAGAGATGCTGGGTATATACACAGAGAGGCTGGATATATACAGATAGGCTAGGGTATATACAGAGAGGCTGTGTTTATACAGAGATGCTGGGTATATACAGAGAGGCTAGGGTAAATACAGAGTGGCTGGGTATATACAGAGATGCTAGGTATATACCGAGATGCTGGTGTATACAGAGAGGCTGGGTATATACAGAAAGCCTGGGTATACAGAGTTCCCCCTCCCCTCCTCCATGGTCTGCACTCCCCTGCCGCTTCCCCATCTCAGGAGCTCAGTGCGAAAAAGTTTCTCCCGACTCTATGATACAGGCAGAGCAAGGAGGAGACTCACTCTCACACTCATCTCCCTTCTCTGGCTGTCACTGAAGCACGGACAGACTCAGTGAGAGTGCTGCAGCTGTGTGGGAAGCGATATGTCAGGCAGCCCGGGACACTCTCATGGTATGGCAAGCCCTGGACTCGGGTCTATGTGCCCCATATTCAAGGCTTTAGCCCAATAGCCACCCCTGGTGACTCCACTGCTATTAAGTATGACTTTTTGGTATTTTCACTTTTAGTGAGTAGGTAATGCTAGGGGCACATTTTTTATGTTTTCCAGGCTTTTCTTAACTGCTTTGCTGAAAAAAAACGAAATATGTCAAGTTGAAATTTACATAAACAACTTAATAAGTCAGACGACTCCATCTCTACCCTTTCTCGCTTGCTGTGTTCAGGCTTCACCCAATATATTTTTAATCAGTGAAACATTCTGAAAGTAAACAGCTTTCCCTGTGCTCTTCTGACTGGCATTAGAGAACCCTCACACAGTTGATTGAGTTGTACCTCCACCAAGCTTTGAGTACAGCACCCTACCTCCACAGGGTCATTTGTTTGTATTGCCTATTTTTTCAGGGCTTAAAGGAAACAAATAAAATTGACAATTTTAAAAAAGGCAACATTTTTCCCTACATATTCACCAAATTGCTTTAGAGGATGTGACACTCCTGGTACACATTTCCACATATGGTGGCAATGTCCAGTTGTCAAGGAATTCTGGAAGAACATATTTCTTATGGCCTCTAAAGCTCTGAAAACTAAAATTTCTCCAGACCCTGCTATAGTACTTCTGAACCTTAAACCCACTACTCTTACCCATACGCATTTTCAATTGTTTATTCAACTAAGTACCACAGCTAAACAAACGATTGCTAAGGCATGGAAGTCTCAAACACTTATTGTAGCCGAAGCTAAGCATAGAATGAACAAAGCACTCATATACGCTAAGATGACGGCTATTGAAGAAAATAAGATCAATAAATTTTGTATGACCAATCCTTGTTGCTACCACACTAGGTTTATACGGTATACCCCTTAATTAACTATATATGTCTACCACGGGCCAGGAAACCTCCCCGAGCAACTCCTTCCTTCTATCTTTCCTATCCTTTTTTTCTCCCCCCCCCTTTTTTTTGTATTTTCTTTTCTATAAACATTGCAGGTATTAAGGATACTTATTCTTTATCTTTTTTATTTTTACTCTACTTATCTTACATCTAGACAATTTTATTCAGTTTGACTATTTATTATTGTCTTCATCCATACTCCTATCTCTTATAAAGTATGTAATGTTAACACAGTTGTAAGACGGTTTGTACATAATATTATATTCTACTACATTCTGATTTATGTTATGCATCCATGCATTATATGTCTTTATTTTTCTTTGTGAAAACTCAATAAATGTATTGAACAAGAAATAAAGCAACATTTTGATTTTAGCTTCTTATAAACAGGTCCCTCATTGCTTATAGTAAAATATTGTCTCCAACAGTCATACATAAATATAGTTATAAAATTAAAACCTAAATGTCTCAAGTTTTCCAGCCCAGCATTTCAGAACTAAGTGAAACTATGTTAAGAGCAAAACTAATGATCTACCATAGTTATACTATTTGTGTTCACTGTGTGTCAGTAATGGTGGTGCATTAACACGGTGGGGTTGATTTACTAAATGCAAATAGATTGTTCACTTTGCAGTGGAATTTGGTGAAAATTCAATTTGCTAAAATTTCCAAACACGTGCAAGGAAAATAAAAATAAATATATTTTTGCTTGCACATGACTGGATAATAAAAGTTAACAGATTCTTGCCTAATTCACCAAGCTAAGGGTAAATTTGCTTGCAAAGTGAAAAGCTAATTTGACTTTATTAAATCAATCAGAAATATGACAGTATGTAAATAAGTAAAAATTGATATGGATAACAGGTATACTTTGAAAATAAATAATCACATTCAATGACAATTATAATTGTTCCAGCTGGAGTATACAGTGCCTCTGAAGCGAGGAAAATGAAAAGTTGGCAAGATATTTCATTTTGTTAGCACTTTCTCATTTTGTTCAGTCTACCTGCAATATCACGTCAAAAGCTAACTTGCTTTTTATATTTATTTACAAAAAAAAGTGTATTTTTGACCCGCATGTGTTCATTTTTAAGCTATGTATTACCCTGATATTGCTAAATAAAATATGAAATTAAATCTAACAAAGCATATTTCTGTATGAATGTATATGTTTCGCTAATGGCAGCTTGGTTCAGCTGAATCTTCACAGTGCAATGTGAAGGCAAGCGTCCTATTTTATATCGGCAACATAGCCAGTTTTAATTTTCACCTGTTTGATAGAATGCCAAAGCCCTATAGAAAGAATATTGTACATAAGATAGGTTGGGTAGGTAAGTCTTTCCTTTTTTTCATAATTATGAAGACTTTGGGTTATTTTATATGGATGGTGTTAAAGTCTTGCTACAGACATTTTTTTTAAGGTGGCAAAGGGAAATAAAGGGACACAGATAATTTTTTTATTTTTTTTGTACAGAGGCAAAGGGTTAAAACTTTGACAAAATATTTGGTGGTTATTTATTGTTCTTATGGCACTCTGCAATCCAGCATTTGACAGTTTATGTGTGTACAGGGATTTGACTTAACAAAAACAAGTGTCATTTTGAAAATAATGTAGGTTGACCAAGGCTGGTGACAAAAACTTAGATGTTCATCATTCTTGTGGGCATTTTGGTTTTTGGAAGTATACATACTTTCCAATCCTCTTATACAATAAAGCCAGAGAAATTCAGCATTCTGTTTTATTGTGTGTTATATACTCGAGTATAAGCCGACCTGAATATAAGCCAAGGCACCTAATTTTACCACAAAAAACTGGGAAAACGTATTGACTCGAGTATAAGCCTAGGGTGAGAAATGCGCAGCTACTGTTATGCCCCGTACACACGGTCGGAAATTCCGACCACAAAATCCCTCAGGTTTTTTTCCGACGGAATTTTTCCGACACTGGTGTTGCATACACACGGTCGGACAAAGTTGTCGGAAAATCCGATCATCCTGAACGTGGTGACGTTCGTTGCGTAGGACAGGACTACGTAGAGGCTATTAGCCAATAGCTTTGGTCTTGTAAAATGATCTGAGCATGCGTGGCACTTTGTCCGTCGGAATTCGCTACACACGATCGGAAAAAGTCCGATAGGACTTTGTTGTCGGAAAATTTGAGAGCAGGAGATAAAACTTTGTCCGTCGGAAAATCCGACAGAAAAAGTCCGATGGAGCCTACACACGGTCGGAATTTCCGACAACATTGTCCGATAGGACATTTTCTGTCGGAAAATCCGACTGTGTGTATGGGGCATAAGTGTAAAAGAGGGTCAACAATGCCCATTTGCAGCCTCACTGTGCCCATTTGCAGACATAGGTCCCCTTTAAACTTGGTAGTTAAGGGTTCCTAAATGCCCCCTAGCTGCAGCCAAAATTTGGGGTCTCTGGACCCAAAGGGTTCCGAAAAGACATTGCTGCAGATGGACACAGTTGACCGAGTTTGGGGCCCCGTATCTCGGGGTCATATGATGCTAAGAACCCCATCTTATTTGGATATGTTGTAGTGCTAGTTCCACTGGGTTTGCATAACAAATTAGGGGTTCCTAGCACTAAGTGGCCCTGAGATACGGGGCCCCAAAGTCGGTTCGGAAAAATGTCAAGCACTTTTCTGCAGTAGAGAATGACATTTTCCGACCCGACTTAGGGGGCCCGTATCTCAGGGCCACTTGGTGCTAGGAACCCCTAAATTGGTATGCAAACCCAGTGGAACTACAACATATCCAAATTTGAGGTTCCTAGCACCAAGTGGCCCAGAGATATGGAGCCCCAAACTCGGGTCGTAAAATGTCATTCTCTGCTGCAGAAAAGTGCTTGATTCCAGTATAAGCCGAGGGGGGCATTTTCAGCACAAAAAAATGTGCTGAAAAACTCGGCTTATACTCGTGTATATACAGTATTTGAGGCTGCAAAGCTGACAAAACATCCAAGACAAAAAAAACAAATTTTTACTTGCCCTGACTGTAGGAACACCGCAACCAGTGAACCACTACGGTTCTGGCATACAGGCCAAGCCACATATTGTATCTACTATGTTTTATACCAAAATTCAGGACTGCAGAACTTTCAATGTTCCATTTTATACTCCTATGAGCATATTATACATGCTGGATAGAGATCGCTCACTCCCAAGATTAATAGTTATTCTCCATTTCTCCACCTTGTACACTTTTGACAGTTTTCATACATCTTTGGATTGGGAACTAAACTAAAAGCTGACATGGTCTATTATACATTAAAAATGTTCATCCTGCAAGGATCAAATACAATCTTTTATTCATTCATGAATTCTGAAGCTTGTCCAAAATGGAATACATTGCTCGAAACAGGATTCAGTTTCTTTTTTTTCCCAGGAACTGCAAAAACATGTCTCCAATGCGCTAGCATGTAGCGTTGTATGAGTACTAGGACATTTTAACTGTCTAGTTTGCTACTTTTTTTTTTTATGTTTCAAATTTGTTTTTATTCAAGTTATCAATATAACAAGGAGAGTACAGTACAGCATTGAGATAGTACAGGAATAACACGGTTTGAATGTATATAATACAATTACAGTACAATATAAAAAAATCCGTAATTAATAAACTACACAACCAAGATGAAGAACCAAACCAAAGAAAGGAGCAAATAAAGAAGTCGACAATTATGGTAAGAAGACGTCTCCACTGGCGGATATCGGAGTAGAGAACGAGGTCTTGTGTGTGTAAATTGGTGAGGGTTAAGGACAGGTATACTTATTTATGTTCCCCCGACATCCAAACACCCCTATCGGGCTCTAACTGTGTCTGGATTTGGGGAACTATTGATTTTGACAGGCATTGTCGGTAAAAGGAGTAGTTTACCTGTACAATAGTTTGTTATATGTTGTGCCAGTGGGCCAAAAAAAAAAGTGGGTGGTTAGCTCCAGAGGGAGTATAACTGGAGAGGCATCTGTGATACTAAAAGACAATACAGTGAAGGATATAGAACAGGGGTACCCAACCTTTTGAAGAGTGAGGGCCACTTAAGCGACTTGGCAACCAGTCGTGGGCCACAATGAGCAGAGCGAGAGGATGACAGGCCCATGTCCACACTGCATATGCAGAGCAACATGGACACAGCCCATTCTACTCTATGGACCATCCGACCTGCCCAGACGAAAGGGGACAGATACATCTGCCGCTCCATAGAGGTGAATGGAGGGTCAGATTGTGTTGGACTGATACATTGTTATTTTAGTACTATACTTGCCTTTAATAACAGGCTTCCATTATACTATCACCGGCTGTTACTGTCCCTGGCAGAGGGCATTTGTTATTACTCCACCTGTGACAGGAGCCGGCGCTATACAGGAAGCAACAGCTTATGCCGCTCTGCCCCCCCCCCCAGCCACTTGCTTCCCTTTATCGGCAGCTTCGTTTACAACACTAATGCTCTGGGATAGAGGGATGACAGCCCATGATCTCGACTTGCCGACCCGCCATTCCAAAACAGGAGGTCGTGGGCCACATCAGAGGGCTCCGCGGGCCACTGCTTGGGCACCCCTGATATAGAATCTCGTAGAGACCTAATGTCATCAGGATAATAAAGAACTACATCAGGCAAGGGTAGTATGTGAAGGTGGGTAGGGGTATGTAGGATCAAGTATCCCTCAAGTGCATAGTAAAGGCATGCAGCGTTTTGTGGAACACCCCGGATTGAGTAAAAATGTGTCACAGTAGAAAATTGCGGTAATCGGCAGAGTCTTTAAAGTGTGACCAGCAGGCCCAGGCTAGTTTGCTACTTGAGTAATACACATGGATGTATACAATTTGATTAATAAAGCAAATCTTTCAAGGCAGTAGCTATTCTGCACTGTATACAAGGTATAAGTAATTTATTCGTAAAAGGTAGGAATTAAAGCAATTTCAGAAAAAAGGATTTATAAGAGATGGTCTAGGACTAGTCACCCAAGAGGACATTTAATTTTACAAGACTGTTTAACTTGAAATAGCAATATATTACAATGAAAATGTAGAATAAATATTGAACTGTAATTTAAAAATACTCTCTGCACAAGGTATAGTTTATTACGTTTCATAACAATATACACTGCTTTTAATCTCATTTTAAATATTATTATTCAAGGAAGTTTATAGTTACTTTTCTGACAGTATGTGTACCAAGTGATGGTTTGCCAGAAAAATATAGTTAAGAAGGTACAAAAAATATTAAAGCAATTTTTATTAAAATACATATTATCAATGTGTACAAGTGATTCGACCCAAGATGTAGAATAAAGGTCAGGGTACATTTTTTTAAGTGTTCTTTCTTTTATCCTGGGTTATTTCTAGGTCAATTGTTGAAAGGGTCAAAAGAGAGCCAACCCATAAAAGTGCTAAAGTATTACAATCAGAAAAACTGTTTTTTTATTTACCATATTTATATAACACTGAAATACTCTACACTTACTCACACTCTAGGACTATTTTAGCAAGCTACCAATTTACCAAGAAGCATGTTTTTTTTGTTATTTTTCAATTAACCCACATAAACATTGGGATTGCTTAAAATCATGCTAAATGATTAATGTCTGTAGAGTAAATTAAACACCACTAATTATACATCAATAATAGCATTCAATAAAGATAAATACAGTCCATCCTGAACCGTTAGATATGATTCCATGAAGCTTGATGTACCGTATATACTCGAGTATAAGCCGACCTGAATATAAGCCGAGGCACTTCATTTTGCCCCAAAAAACTGGGAAAACGTATTGACTCGAGTATAAGCCTAGGGTGAGAAATGCGCAGCTACTGTAAGTGGAAAAGAGGGTCAACAATGCCCATTTGCAGCCTCCCTGTGCCCATTTGCATGCCTCACTAAGCCCATTTGCAGCCATAGGTCCCCCGAACTTCAAACTTGGTAGTTGAGGGTTCCTAGATGCCCCCTATCTGCAGCCAAATGGTCCCGAAATGACATTGCTGCAGATGGACACAGTTGACCGACTTTGGGGCCCTGTATTTCGGGTGGCTCCGAGATACGGGGCCTCAAAGTCGGGTCGGAAAATGTCACTCTCTGCTGCAGAAAAGTGCTTGAATCCAGTAGAAGCCGAGGGGGCATTTTCAGCACATAAAAATGTGCTGAAAAACTCGGCTTGTACTCGAGTATATGCGGTATCCTGATTGTAGCGTAATGCAGCTTAGCTCAAAGCTACATTACGCCACTATCAGAATACATCAAGCTTTTCTAATTGTAATACTTTAGCACTTTTATGGGTTGGCTCTCTTTTGACCCTTTCAACAGTTGACCTAGAAAAAACCCAGGATAAAAGAAAGAACACTTAAAAAAATGTAACCTGACCTTTATTCTACGTCTTTGGTCAAATCACTTAATAATATGTAGCTTAGCTCAAAGCTACATTATGCCACTATCAGAATACATCAAGCTTCGTGGAATCATATCTAACGGTTCAGGATGGACTGTATTTATCCTTATTGAATGCTATTATTGGTGTATAATTAGTGGTGTTTAATTTACTCTACAGACATAATGGCATGATGTTAAGCAATTTTTGTTTCTTTTTAATCATGTTTAACCACTTCAGGCAAAACAACGTACCTGTATGTCGGTACTTTGACACTAAATACAGGGGTTATGGCAGCAGCTAGCTGCCATAACCCCAGTATTTTCGGGAACGTCGTGCGTTTCTCTTTATGAAAAAATTGGCCTCCATGGCGGATTTGCTGTGAGATCACTTTTATCGGTGGCGGGAGAGGTGCCCACCCCCCTCCTGCCACGTCTCCGCCACTTACCGGACCCGCCGGTAGTGGCGGAGATGATCGCATGCTCTATCGTGGATGCCTGGCTGCCAACTGAGGGGAAGATGGCCCCCACTTGGTTCCATAGCAAGTGACATTTTTTATTTTTTTTTGCATTGTAGTGTAAATATGAGATCTGAGGTCTTTTTGACCCCAGATCTAATTTTTAAGAGGTCCTGTCATGCTTTTTTTTCTATTACAAGGGATGTTTACATTCCTTGTAATAGGAATAAAAGTGACCCAAACTTTTTTTTTTTTTAAAGACAGTGTCAAAATAAATAATAAAAAAAGAAAAACGATTTTTAAAGTGCAGATGCGAATGCATACGTGAGTAGCACCCGCATATGAAAACGGTGTTCAAACCACACAAGTGAGGTATCGCCGCGATCATTAGAGCGAGAGCGCCTATGGAGATTTTTAAGGGTAAAAGTTTGTCACCATCCCACGAGGGGTTACATTTTGAAGTGTGACATGTTGGGAATCAATTTACTCGGCATTATATTATCTTTCACAATATAGAAAAAATTGGGCTAACTTTACTGTTGTCTTATTTTTTAATTAAAAAAAGTGCGCTTGTAAGACCGCTGCGCAAAAATGGTGTGACAGAAAGTATTACAACGACCTCCATTTTATTCTCTAGGGTGTTAGAAAAAATATATATAATGTTTAGGGGTTCTAGCCTCTAGGGTGTTAGAAAAAATATATATAATGTTAGGGGGTTTTAGCAAAAAAAAAAAAAAAATTATTTTAACTTGTTAACAACAAGTGTAAAAAAGAGGCTCGGCCCTTAAGTGGTTAAATAAAGATAATGAATTTTAAATATTTGTTACCATTGTGCTTATAAAGTCCAATCTTCAATGTTTTGCAATAGTTCCTTAGTTAATCAGGACGTGGCACATTTCTACCTTGGTATCCACAGCACAATCCTGTGGTGATACTAAATAACTCAATTTCATTCAGACATGGAGCTGTGGTTCGACCCCGCCCCCCTCTCTCTTGATTGGCTAACTGACTTTGAATGCCAGCAGCAGGAGCCAATGGCACCGCTGCTGTGTTTCAGCCAATCAGGAGGGAAAGTCTCGGATGGCCGACACACTCGTGGACATCGCTGGACAGAGATGGGGCTCAGGTAAGTATTAGAGGGGCTAAGGGGAGCTGCTGCACACAGAAGGCTTTTTATCTTAACCCATAGAATGCATTAGGATAAAAAAAAACACTTCTGACTTTACAACCCCTTTAAGCTGGTCAAACATTATACAATTTTTTTATTCAATTTTCTTTAGCTCGGATGGATTTTTGTGGTCGGAATGTCCGACCGTGTGTACGGGGCATAAGAGTGTGTAGTGCATGGCCAGCTTTAGGTAGAATGAACTCTGTAATAAACCCTAGGAGTAATTCTCTTACCCTCTTAGAACAACAGGATTTTTTTTCTTTGAATCGGGTAAATTGTATTGGTGCCATAACAGATAACTAAATGTAACTAAACAAAAAATAAATAAATACAATCTTTATACAAAGGAAACCCATTGTTTTATTGTATAGAGTAACAATGATGAGGATCTAACTGCTACATTAATTAAATCTTACGTGCTGCAAAGAAACACATTAGCAGAATACAGAGGATTATCTGTAGAAAATTATAGACAAATAAAATGTTAATTTACAGTAAAGGATAATGCTTGGTAGTGAGTCAAGCCTTTGTGTATGGGGATCAAATTTCGTTTTCTATTAAACAATACAATTAAGATAGGCAGTGAAGGCAAAAACGCCTTGAATTTTATTGCTTTTTGATCAAAAATGTTCAGCCATGAAATCTAGATGAAATTATCCTATAACAACGATTATATATTTAAACTGAAAGACTGTTTTTACATTATTATAATACATTTTAGCCATATTTTATGACAGGGTTGGTGGTCCATTAAACTGGTGTGCTTAATTAGCTTTTTCCTATTTGATTTCCTTGAACAATTAAAAAAAAATGGTATTTGTAGCAATTTTGTCATATATATCTTATTTGTCCCTGTTTGTCTTATTTGTCCCTGTTTGTCTTATTTGTCCCTGTTTGTTGAGCAAAGGCTTGACAATTTAAGTGGTGGTACATGGTGATGTGCAGTATCACTTTCTCTGCAGTTTTCAGTGATGATCAGGGCCGTCTTTAATATTGATTGGACCCTGGGCAAAACTTTTCTTGGGGCCGCCCACCCTATGCAGTTTTACTCTCCGCCTGCTCAGAGACATACAACAAATAGCAGCTAGACTCAAAATCAGTTTACTGAATCAGTTCAGGCATCTATTGCGATTGGTTGCCAGAAGTTACAGTGTATCATTACCGCTCACTGACTGGTTTGCCAAAGGTACAGAACACATTATGGCTCACTGATTAGTTGCTAGAGGTACAGCACATGATTTCTGCTTGTTGATTGGTTGCTAGAGATTACTGTGGATATGACCTCAGGGGGGCATGATATACATATGAATGCCACCGGCTGCCGCTATTTACATATGAATGTCACCGCTATTTACATATGAATGCCGGTAATTTACATGTAAACACTGGGTCTGTAGGTGAGTCATCTGTACACAACAATAGGGCAGAGCTGGGCAGCATTAGTAACATCACTTCATACTGAGATATTGGGACACAGCACGGGACTAAAACCTCAAGGGACAAGGGAATTTAAATCAGGATAGTTGGCAAGTATGAGGCAGCTGATTTGGGCCCCACAACAATGACAGGGCCCAGGGCAGCTTCCCCTTTTGCCCTGCTTTAACAACGGCCCTGGTGATGATATAGCCATAGTTTAGGCTGAAATTGGTGCTTCTGGCAAAACACAGCTGAAATAAGTATTTCCAAGTTACATTCCAGAAGATTTTTTATTTTGGAAAGCCATTCTTCTGATACAGTTTTATTTGATCAGTAGATAAACTATTTTCATAAACTAAGCTGCAACACATCTATAATAGACTGGAACCCCTCCCTATCTGCATCTATCTATCTATCTATCTATCTATCTATCTATCTATCTATCTATCTATCTATCTATCTATCTATCTATCTATCTATCTATCTATCTATCTATCTATCACATTGAACAATTGTTTGTACTGGAGTAGTGACCAACAATTGTTTTTAAAAAGCAGCCCCTTAGTGAATATGTTCACCACTGGCTCTCCTTCTTCCTGGTTGAACATTACTGCTCACTGGACAGAGAAGATGATTAGGTAGGAGCTTTGGATTTGAGATCTAGAACTAGAATTTGGTTTGGATTTTTCCAGTTTGAAGTTGAAGTTACAGGCAAATTAAAGGGGTGATAGTTTTTTCCACAAGAGTTGATGGTGGTGGAGTAAAGTGCAGCTTTATTACTGAATTTTTTATGTTGAATGGTAACCTTTTGAAGAATATTGGTTGAATTGACTCCATTTTTTATTACTGTTTTATCATTTTGGCACTTGTTAATATTATTTGCACTGGATTTAGGAGTTGGATTACTGTTTATATTATGTTTGAGAATGTGTTTAATTTATGAACATTCTTCAGGCTTCAACACTGAATAGTATTTTTCAACACTGTACCATTTATTTTTACACATTTTAGCAAAGTTCATCTACGCTTTGGGCACTGCAGCTATTGAGGAATTTGTGGCTGGGGTGAGCGCCAGAATATTTTGGTGAATCATATAAACCTATTAAGTTGTGAATGTCATGAGCAAAATAAACTTTAAATGCTAGACTCAGACTTAGATTTCATCACAGTGTCCTACAACTTTCATTAGTTTGACTTTGTCCAATTTAAAAGCACAGAATGAGGGTCTATTCTACTAGATGGGTGCCACCTGACTTAATAAATTCAAATAAGAAAAAACATCAAGAACCATAGGATCACATCAAATGTCCATATAGTGTTATTCTTGATTTAGAAACGATAATAGGCATTCAAACAGTAGCTATCACTTTATGGGGGGGGGGGGTCAAAGTATCCCCCTTCATCAGGGCTTGGGTTTCTATACTATAATTCCTATATGAACTATAGTCAGTGGCGGTTGGTGTTCAAATGTTTTTTTGGGAGGGGGGGGCGCAAAACAACTCGATTCATTAAAACAAGTAGGCTAGAAATAATTGAAATTGAATGTGTAAATTAATTTATGACTTTACACTTTGACCATAGAGACTTTTTTTTAAAAAGGCCAGCATTTCCACTGCACCCTATTAGACTCATGCTTTAATTTTTCTACAGGTAGCAAAGTTTAAAAACTGAAAGAAAGAATTTGACTGGTCACTATGGACAAATAAAGATTTCTAGTGATTGATTATATATGAATTAAGATGCATTAAACCTTTGACAAATAATAATAATAAAAAAAAAAAAAAAAATTGCTTTTACTGAATTAGTTTTAGGTGTTTATAGTGGCAGCATGCCCCCTTTATTGTGAGTTAAGAGAACGTGACTTTGCATTTGCACCTAAGGTAACGAATACATCATGAGAGCTTTGAAAGGGATATAAATTCAGTCCTGTTGTTTTTAACTAGTTGGGTGATACAAGTCTCAGGGGCTTTTTTTGTTCATAAACAAAATGATAAATCTTAGCCGTATACCAGATAGCAGTAAAGCTAGTCTTGCACAAAATGCAGCTTTTCTAATAGTCATTGGTACGGTTGTGCTTTAGATAAATTCTTCATTCGACAGATTTGGCTCCAAGAAGAAAAAATATGTCACAATGTTTAAGAACAAAATATTATTTTTACACAGAACAGCATATGGTGTATGGTTATTGGGCCACCGAGTAGTAGATGCATACATCTTAAAAAAATCTTGTAATAGGGTGTGCAGATTGCCAACTACTTTAAAAGCACACATATAAATCATTAGATGATTCAATTAATCTCCAGATGATATGCCTGCCTTGACTGCAAGTGGCAGCAGGGTTGTGTAAATAAAATACTGCATGCATTAAAATGATTAAAACTGAGGACAGACTGTCCTTGATTACAAAGTATTTGCTTGCACACTTTAAGAACAGTTACTATTTTATAGCTATTGAGGTATATACTGTAAACTGCAAAAAACATTACAATCTGTCATATACCTTTGAACTTTGGCATTAGGTTATAGAATGAATCTTATAAATTTGGAGGATTAATGGTTTCCTTCTTTAGTTTATGTAAAAGCCTGTAGGCAGAGTGCATGAGATGCTATCTATAAGGACTGACCTCACAAGCCAAAAGCAGCAAAATCGGTAAAGGTGAAACTGCTCTCACCAACCTGCAATTTTTGGGAAGATACTAAGCACCAGCTCTGACAAGATTCACAAATAGGCCCCATGCACACGAGATGCTGTTAAATGTACGTTCCGAGGCAGTTGGACACTTTTTTCAACTGCCCCTGAACCCATGCAATGTTATCCTATGTGTCCATGTACACAGTCTCGATTTTTCCCATTTTTATGCAGTTGCGTTTAACCTCGTTTTTCCAGAAGCAAAAAAATGGGTTCAGACACTTTGCTTTTCAGCGTTTTTAAAGGTTTAAAGGAAGCCAATTTTTTGGACCAGAAAACTCAGAAATATGATGGTAAACAATAAAAAAGAATGCGATGCCTACTAACCCATAATGCTTTTCATTTGCAGGCTATACAGGGAGCAAAAGAGGAAGTAAAACCCATAAGGGTTTACTTCCTCTTTAAATAGCTATTTAATTCGGTCAAATGCTTTTTCTGCATCAGATAACAGAACTAGACACATGATGTAATGGTATGCTACCCAGTGAATAAGAGAGACTATTTTTTTCCTCTACCTGGAACAAAGCCCACTTGGTCTTAGTGAATTACTCTTTTAGACAGTCCACCAGAATTTTAGCAAGGATCTTTATGTCTAAATTTAACAATGAGATGGGGCAGTAGGTTTGGCACAAAGCTGAGTCTTTACCCTCCTTGGGCACGACTGTTTTGTGCCAGCAAGCCGTCCTGAGGGATAAGACCACCTCTGGTCAGAGAATTAAAATAGGACATCATTAGGGCAAAATTTAAAAAATTATACCCTGGTAAGGCCATCAGGGTAGAGACGTTTCCCTGTCAGCATATTTTTGATGGTTTGCAATATTTAATTAGGTAATATGTCCTGTTCTAAGGTTTGTATTGCCTAAATCTTAATTTATTTCCCTCAGGTAATCTGATATCAAGTGGAATCTTTTAGTTTTATCTTCCACAATTTCCAGTGCCTTTAGGTTGTGAAGCAATTGATAATAGTCTTGAAAAAATTTTGTTATCTGGGGTTTATAGAGTTTTTCACCTGTGTGGGCTTTTATATAGGGAATATTTGGTCATGTATATTTACACTAAAGAGCCCTAGCCAGCATATGGTCGCATTTTTTCCTCTGTTCATAAAATGTATGCACCATAAATCTGATTGACGTTTAAATTGAGAGTCTAACATTCACCTTTAGTTGCAACCTGAGAGTTCCAGATAATATTCCATGTTGTGGATTAGGGATGGACGTAAGTTCGACTCGAACATCGGGTGTTCGCCCGTTCGCCGAATACTGAACAATATGGGACGTTCGCGGGAAATTCGAGCACCCGTGGAACGTGCCATAAAGAACGCGAGACCGTCAATGCACTGCGAGATCGCAGTGCATTGACAGCTGCTGATTGGCCAAAGCATGCACCTGACCTGCATGCTTTGGCCAATCACAGCTTGCTCTGCTGTGAGAGCCATGATTGGCCTTTGGCCAATCATGGCTCAGGGGGCTGAGTCCACACCCCACGCTATCTAAGGTTGCTTACACAGCGGCCGTACATAGTTTTATGAATGAGAGCAGCAAAATGAAATCTGTAAAGGAAAAAATTTAATGTAAAAACTGCTTTCAGCTGTAATGTATTACCGGATCCCAGTGATATAGATAAAAATCATTGAAAAAAATGACATGGGTTCCCCCCCCAGTCCATTACCAGGCCCTTCACGTCTTGTATGGATATTAAGGGGAACCCTGCACCAAAATAAAAAAAATGGCATAGGGGTCCCCACCAAAATCCATACCAGGCCCTTCAGGTCTGGTATGGATATTAAGGGGAACCCTGAGCCAAAATATAAAAAAATGGCGTAGGCCCCCCCCCCCCAAAATACATACCAGATCCTTATCCAAGCACGCATCCTGGCAGGCCACAGGAAAAGGCCACATGAACTGTACCAGGCCACATGCCCTCTGATGTTACGTGATGTCACATGATGCCAGAAGGGGCGGGGTTACCCAATTATGTCACTGGGTGGCCCGCCCTCAGCTTTATAACAGCTGTCAATGCAGAAAGCCTGCGCTCAGTGGGAGCCTCCCATGAAGGCTGGGTTTTTTCCGAAGTTTTTTCCTGCTCCAAGGATTGTTAGATATGTCCGAAGTCTAAGTAAAGTTCCGGCGATAGCTAGTGCAATAGAAAATGTTCCAGGAGAAGCCGAATAGCTAAATAGCTCAGAGTAGCTCCCAAGAATCCGAAGGCTCCAATTGCTCCAATAGAATATGATAAGTGATGGGTGAAACATCCAACCAGCTGTTCTGTATTGTGCCAAGTGGACGAATGGCTCAGAATAGCTTTGATGAACTTCTAGAAGCTGATGAATGATGAGTTAAACCTCCAACCAGCCATTGCGTATGGTGCCGAACTGCTGAATAGCTCTCAGAAATTGGATGGGATAGAATAGAGATCCAAGTCTCTCAGTAATCTGGTAGTGATCGACACCCGCCGCAGAGGCCGCTCTGGACTATGCCAGGCGATTTCAGAGCCCAAAAGTCCACGAACAGCAGTGGGGGACAACGGGTAATTTTTATCCACTCCAAAGAATCCAATATATCTGGTCCCAATAAATGCCAGATAATATACCACATACTTCTCCCTGTTATAAGGCAGCTCCAGAGGCTCTAGGTCAGGAGAGCTAACCAAGCAGACAGGGCAAGGGAGCTGCTATTGAACTTGACAGCAGACAGCTATCAAGCAGACAAGCTAATTGAGCAGCATTAGCAGCTTAGCATGTAAAATCTTTGTCCAGAGGATGTAAAACACGCCAAACGTCTACTAATTGAGAAGAGTGAAGCATCTGCTTCAACCTATTTAGACGAACATAAGAGATATGTGGATTACCTGTTGAGGTGTCCATAGCAGGGTCCAAAGAATAAAAGGCAAAGCAGACAGCGGGCACCCCTATCTGGTGCCATTGGCCATGGGGAACCTAGACGACAGAAAAGAAGATATTTGAACTTGAGTTGTAGGTTGAGAATATAAGGCAGATAATTCAATAAAAATTTCCCTGTTAAACCATAGTGAGAAAGAACAGCAAACATATAAGTCCAGCTCAGTTGATCAAATGTTTTTTGGGCATCACGGCTAAATACTAGGATAGGGCGGGGGAATTTATTTACACAATCTATAAGGTCTACTGGTACAAAACCAACTTGATCTTTATTAATCAGTTTGGGAAGTAATTGTGGTACAGAGTTAATCTATTGCCCAGGATCTTCATGAAAATCTTATAGTCTGAGTTTAGAAGGGCTATAGGTCTATAGTTTTTTGGTAAAGAGGGATCTTTTCCAGGTTTTCGAATAACAGTGATATATGAGTGCATTAAATGGGTGTAGGGACCATCTCCTGATGTAAAAAACTGTATAGATTTAACATGTGGGGAGATAGGATGGGCAGAAATGTTTTATAGTAAGAATATAGGAGTCCATCAGGGCCCGGGGACTCATGAAGCGGGAGTTTTTAGACCACTTGCATAAGTTCTTTAGGGAAATAGCGTCATTAATCATAGCTAGATTGGAGGGTGATAGCTTAGGTAAATTAAGAGTCTAAAAAAAATGTATCCCAAATTTCTCCCGCTGAAACTGAAAATGTTTTTCTGGAGTCAGACAATTATATAACTTATGATAGAAGTTCCCAAAGACCTTGGCAATAGTACAAGGGTAATACGTCAGAGTGCCATCAGCTTACATGAGCAGATCAGGAAATGAATGAAAGGGGCGGGTCTGAGTTTGTTTACTAGCATTCTATGGGGTTTATTCGAGAATTCATAATCTTTCTGTTTAGCCCATAACAAGGATTTTCCAATTTTATTCATGGTCAACGATTTAAGTGGATTATGATGGGAGGTAACTGTTCGGAGATGGGCCACTGTGGGGGAGCACAGAAGCAGTCTCCACGAAGCATGTAACTTACTGAGTAAAAAGGCTCTAAGGCTATTTGTTTTTTTTTTCCAAACAGGAGCCTTCAGAAATACCCTGCTCTCAAAAGAAAGCCTCCCACAAAGTGAACGCCTCCTGCACAGAGCCCATATTAAGCTGAAAAAACTCTGTAAATTCCTTGCTTAGATTTTCTATAGTAACTGATGAATGAAGAAGAAGGTCATTAGGGCAGCAGTGACAAGGGCAATTTTTATGGCCACGGCGTATGCCAGTAGGGGAGCTGAAATGAAAAAAATTATACAGCCTAGAGAAAATTTGTGGGGGGGGGGGGGGCAGAATATTATGTGAACTGCCTATGGGTAGGCTGTTTAATTCTCCAGGAATCATATAATTTATGAGCTCTAATGCATTTACGAAAGGAGGTGGCCTGAGAGAGCACTCTTTGCGAAGGGGTATTGTGGAACAACATTTGCCTATTCTTATTTAGGGATATTATCATATTAAAATCCCTGCCAATAATCATGTGGGGGTTAGGAAAAACTGTGCATGGATTCAAAGACCTCATCGAATAATCAAATTTGTCCTGAGTATGGAGCATATATGTTAATGAGAGTTAACAAGGATGACATATAGTCACAGCCCAGGACAATATAACAACCATGGGGGTCAATATGAGAATCTTTAACCCGTAAAGGGCAAGATTTTATAATGTGGATCTCCACTCCAGCCTTTCCAGAAGTATCGTATATGAGGTAGAAAAGTGTTTGGAGGCAAATTTGAGTGAACCACCAGAAGACTATATCTGCCCCTGAGGATGTGTGTGTATATAGAGACCCCAGCGCAATTAGGCATACCAAGAAAAAAAGGAAAAATAAAAAAATACATGATACACAAAGTAACAAATACAGACCTCTCAGGATTCCAGCCGTCTCTCAGGATTCCAGGGCTACAGCCAAGGAAAAAACATGGGGATATGGTTATCTCTAAGAATGGGGAAGGAGAAATTCCTGGTCTGCCCTCCGGTAGAGGTAATCAGAAAAAAGGCATTTAAAGTACCATAACACATTTTACCCCATGGGTATGTGAGAAAGTTCTGACTAAACCTGTGGGTAAAGCAAAAATAGCAACAGCTCAGTAGAGAGATCACCAAAGTCTGCCGAAGGGGGTCACAGAGGTTGCCTAGAGGGATGCACATGCTGTGGAGTAGAGGAGGTCTTCTTCATCTTTGGCTTAGCAGGGGTCCAGATCCTGTTAGGTGTAGAAGGAGGTGGTCGTGAAGGAGGCAGTGGAGCAAGTAGCTTCTCACCTGGTAGTGCTGGAATGCCCCAGCTTTAGATAAATGCATCACCCTCTTGTAGATCATGCAGGCTGTGTTGGGCACCATCATGTGTGATGATCAGGTGAAAGGGAAAAACCCCAACAATAAGGGACTTGGTAAATCTGCAGGTGAGAGGTGATAGCAGGTAGTTGTCGACGCTTAGTAAGGATGATGGGGCTAAGGTCACTGTAGATCTGAAACTTTTTGTCTTTGTTGTCAATCTGTGATTTGTCACCAATAGCTAGGGTGAGGGCCTCTTTGATGTCATAGTAGTGGAACCGGATGACAATGCCCCTAGGTCTCGCTCCCGCAGGCAGTTTAGTTTCCAAAGATCTATGGATGCCAGTCAATATCTACTACGTTGGGAGCAAGGGTGTTAAAAAGACCATGTAGATAAGGGTGCAGATTAGGATCACCAACAGACTCTGGTACTCCTCGTACGCACAGATTCTTTTGCCGCTCTCTGTTCTCTTGGTCTTCCTGCTGTAGTTGCAACTGAGAAACAGCATGCTTTAGAGCAGAGTTCTTCTCTTCCAAAGCCTGAACATATTGTACTAAGTCATCAAACTTTGTCACCAAGGCATCTGTATACTCACCAATCTGAGCAATCTCCCCACAAAGTTTGTGTGAAAGCTTCCCCACTTCCAGGGCTATATTGAGTATTAACTGGTGTAAAAAAAATCTGTAGCTTTTCTTAATGCCATTTCAGGATGCAACCTCAGGAGCATGCAAGGAAGTCCCAGTGCCCAGGAGAGGGTCCGTGGGGGAAAACGGGTCTGACTGGGTAATTGAGACCAGGGATTGTGACCTAGATAGGAAGTGGTCCATGTCTGCCTGGGACTGCGGCTTTGAAGGCAGTGGGGAGGTGCTCTTCTGCTTACCGATTTTGCCCATGGGGTGCCTAGAAGAGGTAGGAAGGTAAGGCACCTACCCCCATTGCTGTGTATGCAATGAGAAGTGGATCCGGAGTCAAGGAGAGCTGATGCGGACTGGATGCTTGGGAATTAAGCATCTGTCATAGCCAAGAGCTGTGCATGTGCCCCCCCCCCCCAGACACTTTTAATGAGCATTACCCATAAAAAAGGTACATGTCACCTCATGAAATTGCCTCTTTAATTTACTATTTACATATTTACTGAGCGCCAGGAGCAAAGCTATTGCTATACTTCTGGCACTCCAAGCCAGACCTTCTGGTCTCCGCTCCAGTGGCTGAAGAGTCACTGCAGAGTCACATGCTCTGCCATCCCCTCCTCCTGCCTAGACACAGATCACTTCATATTATTCTTATTATGTAAACCCATTCACAAACTACAAGGCCTTCTGTGAATGGACAACTAGGGGGCAGAGAAAGGGAGAGAAAAAGAGAGTAGAAGAAAGGGAAAGGAGTGGACAGGAGAAATGCAGGAGGGAGATGAGTGAACTGAAAACAAGAGAAAAGAAGGGTAGAGGAGAATAGAGAAGAGGAAGAAAGAGGTGATAAGTGAGGAAAACTTACATAACTAAGATCTGAAACTTACAAAAGTGTAGAAGACTACAGCAGTATACAGGAGAAAACTAGCCCTACTGTCACTCAATCAAGGTTTTATATTAACTCTTAAAAATTAAATACATTTAAAAAAAATTGAACTTGATGGGTCAACGACTTTGGTCAGCTTCGGTATTATTTAACATAAGATCACAGGACATACATTTTACATTGCTTTTTATAAAGTTTGAACCACAGAGAACTGTTTAGTTTGCACAAATTGTCAAATGATCTGTGATAGTTGATAGAGGTACTCTCACAAGCTCGTTTGTGTTCTATTGGGAAATAGTTAACTTCATATAAAACTAGCTGCTATGGTGTCAAGGGAAGAAAATCAATTGAAATAATTGCTGAAAAAGTATTGGATCTAAATCTTATTATGAGTTTATTTGTAATATCTTTCTGAAGTCCTTGGTAAACAATGTACTCTATTTGTCTGGGTCTGAAAACGATCTCAAGTGAAAAATATAGATCTAAAAGAGAATACTATATTATGCCTAATTATGATTATAAATTGTAACATGTTTATACTTTAAATAATTAGCAGAAGGTAACCAATAAATAAAATCAGGCTCAAAATGTAAGTCTGCATTGAGTCTTGTAACTGGAACATGATAGAAGACAACACATTACATGACCCTACTAATGGTTCACAGACCAGTGTTTTAGCAACTGAACAGAGAAAATTGAGTACTGTCCGTGATACTTTTTTTATTTGCACTAACATATAATTTTTCATGGACGAGCTTTCAGGGTGTGTCCCCTTCTTCAAGGTCTAAGCAGTAGCAACTGAACAGATATGAAGCATCATTACCACAGACAATCCCTACAGCCACAAGCAGTTTGGGGATTGCATGTTGTAGTCTAGTGCTAGCAGTTGGATTATATTTTTCATCTTTTAGAGCAGTGGTCCCCAAACTGCTGTTAACAGGCCAGATGTGGCCTTTCACTTGCCTTAAACCAACCTTTGAGACACGTTACTGCCCAATGATACCAACAACAGGGCAATATTTCTTACTTTAACCACTTCAGTCCCGGACCAATTGGCAGCCAAAGGACCAGGCCCCTATTTGCGATTCGGCACTGCGTCGATTTAACTGACAATTGCGCGGTCGTGCGACGTGGCTCCAAAACAAAATTGGCGTCCTTTTTTTCCCACAAATAGAGCTTTCTTTTGGTGGTATTTGATCGCCCCTGCGGTTTTTATTTTTTGCGCTATAAACAAAAATAGAGCGACAATTTTGAAAAAAATGCTATATTTTTTACTTTTTGCTATAATAAATATCCCCAAAAAATATATAAAAAAACATTTTTTTTCCTCAGTTTATGCCGATAGGTATTCTTCGACATATTTTTGGTAAAAAAAAATCGCAATTAGCGATTATTGATTGGTTTGCGCAAAAGTTATAGCGTTTACAACATAGGGCATAGTTTTATAGCATTTTTATTAATATTTTTTTTTACTAGTAATGGCGGCGATCAGCGATTTTTTTTGTGACTGCGACATTATGGCGGACACATCGGACATTTTTGACACATTTTTGGGACCATTGTCATTTATACAGCAATCAATGCTATTTAAATGCATTAATTCCTGTATAAATGACAGTTGTAGTGAAAGAGTTAACCACTAGGGGGAGGGGAGGGTTTATGGGCTGTGACGTGTGTGTGTTTTTTTACATTAGGGGGCGGGGCTGACATCTGACGTCATTGATCGGCTTTCCCGATGACCGGGAACAGCCAATCAATGACAGGCAGAGTAGGAAGCGCGGGGAGAGGTTTGTTTACACATACCTCTCCCCGTTCTTCAGCTCCGTAACCTGATCGTGGGACACCAGCGGCGATCAGGTCCGCTGGTCCCGCGGCCGGGGTCACGGAGCTCCCGATCGGGTCGCGAGCGCGCCGCTGGCGCGCGCGGGTGCGACCCACGGGCAGGCAATTAAAGGGGACGTACAGGTACGTGCTTTTGCCTGCCCATGCCATTCTGTAGACGTATATCTACATGAGGCGGTCAGGAAGCAGTTAAACCAACATTGGAGCATTATTTCTTCCAAAAGCACTAGGTAATTTTATGCTCCCGCTGCTTACCCGTCCTGGGGCATTTTTTGCTCTTACAGATTGCCCAGTCTAAGGACAAGGGCCTCTTCCCGACAACCCTGGCCATTGGTTGTCGGGGTCTGCGGGCAGGGGGCTGATCAGAATCCGGGAGCCCCCTTTAATAAGGGGGCCCCAGATCCCGCCCCCCACCCTATGTGAATGCGTATGGGGTACATCGTACCCCTACCCATTCACCCGGGGAAAGAAAGCGTCAATAAAAAAAAAACACAAACAAACTTGGCACTGGCATTGACATCACATGGCCTATATAAGCTGAATTGTGACATGAACAGAAGGCTTATGGTGTCTGTCGAATGTTCATTATTTTTATTTTACTTCCCCCACCCAATTCCAGCAGCGATCTTTTCTCTCTATGTCAAATCTTTTCTCTCCATGTCAAATCTTTTCTCTCTATGTCGAATCTTTTCTCTATGTGTCGAATCTTTTCTCTCTATGTAGAATAATCTTGGACTAATAGAGTTAAGGTTAGGCACATTCGACCACAGGTTCGATAGACACAGATTGTTATTGTCAGCGTCATGTCGAATCTCCTATCTATATCGAACTGTTGTCACAACGAAAAGGAAAATAAAGCATTTGTTCATGTCGGATCTGTCGTTTTTCGGATCCTGCAATTTCGTTATCGTTTGTTAAAATGATAACGAAAATACTTGAAATTCAGACAAAAATGCATTCGGACGAAAACGAATGCACATGTCTACTGTGAACTGATCCAAGAGAGTATCCTGACTATGCCTGATGTTTCTGTACCTTGCTGCCCAGCTGTCAATGACATTTTGGCTTGTCTCCTGGCCCTGCTCCTTTGAGTGTACCCGTGTTCTGTATCCTCTAACTTCTGGTGCTGTCTGTAGCGAAATATGAAGATCTTGTCCCCAATATACTGTGAGATTGATGGCCAGGAACTATGGCTCCTAGAAGGGGCATTCCAGGAGAGGTGGAGACAGAATGTCTACTGATGTCTGAATAAGTAAATTGGGTTAAGTAGGGTCTGAGGCAGCTTTCCATTCACCTATTGTTCAGTGTGTTAATGAATCCACCTATTATCTACCATGGAATGTAATTACACTCCTAGGCATGTGTAGGGAACGGTTTTATTGTTAGGGGAATGCCCCTGGAAAATGAGTTAAGAAACCCCTTGCATGGGGAAGCATATAAAAAGCCAACTGAGGCTAAATAAAGTTGTTCATTGACTCCCCGAACTGTGTGTCGTCCAGTTACTGGGGGGGTAAAAGGTGTCCGTGGATAAGTTAGCACTTCCTCAGCTTCAAGGATTTCCCAGCAGACTTGAGGATCCGCTACACTGTCCATTACATAAGCATTCATGCCCCTCTGTGTCCTCATACCTCTTGCCACCACTACTAAGGCTGTTAGACAAGAGGTGCAAGAGAAGCCAGCTTCAGTTAGAACTTCACCAAGTACATAACACTGGGACTACACTATAGGTTCAGGTATGCTTTAATTATATATTCTGTGTATTTAGTAAAAAGCCAGGTGGCTCATGGCAAACAATAGGTTAATGTATTTTTATAATGGAAAGACACAAAGAATGTCTTTTTATGCAAATAATACAGTCAAACTAAAGTGTCCCTTTGCTCATTTTCAAATGTCATGCCACATAGTCCTGCGCTTTATCAGTGCATTGCAAGGCAGCCAGTCAACACAAATCAAACCAGAAACATCCCACCAAAAGCCATAGCAGTGGGACATTCCTGTACAGCTTGACATTCAAATTTCTTTCTGCCCGAGTGCTTGCATTGAAAGAAAGCCAACACATCGTTTAGGCTGAGAGCAATGTATTATTTGTGATGAATTGACAGTGTGTGGGTTTGCAAGCTTGCACAACTGACATATGTCTATTAGTGCAGCAATTTATATTCAAAGCACAGATGATTTTGGCGGTTCATTTAACATGAACACAAGAGTTAAAGCCAAGGACAGGTGGATATCATATCGTCAACTCCGTCCGGACATTTTGAAAGTTTTATAAGCTTTCATCGCATATGCCTTATCTGGAGGAAAAGATAAACACCTGGAGAATGCCAATCTATTATGCACATGCTGTTAAATGAGTCTTCAAGGACTGCGGAAAGAATTGCTGGACTGGGAAACCTCAGATTATATGTAAAGCTAGATAGCTAAATGTAATAATATTATGATAGGATATAATTACCATAAAAAGACATAAAAAAAGTTAAACTGTTAACGAGACACAGCAATATCTCTCTAATAAAAATGTAATGTCATATTATAATATTTTGCACTTGAGATTTGTAAGAAGTCTTTTATTTGTAGTGCAATGGTTTGTGGTAATAAATGAACATTGGCCGCACACTGTGGATAGTATCCATAAAAGTCCTTTATTCCATGACACGGGATGAACCGTAGTAGCATATGCGATACAGTTAACGCGTTTCACACGAGAAAAAAATTAATTATAACTGATTAAGATTATCAATTATGATTAAGCACTTCTCGCGTGAAACGCGTTAACTGTATTGCATATCCTACTGCTGTTGATCCCGCGTCATGGGATAAAGGACTTTTATGGGTACTATTAACAGGGTGCAGTCAATTGCTGACAATCTTCATTTATTCCTGTTTAGGCGGTGGCGAGCCAGGGCCAGCACCAGGGATTGATTACTGACCACTATCCACACCTGAGCGGTAACACCTCTTGTTGCAATGGTTTATGAGGATAGAAGGATAATTCTGTGCCCTTCTTGGCTACCCCTGCTGCCCTGTGAATGAATGAATGAATGAATGACTTGTATAGCGCAACCTATGCGAACTGAATCGCCTCAGGGCGCTTTTTGCCACTGGTGTCCATCTGTGGTATAGTGCGGTCCTTGCCCTGTGGGGTCCTGACACGCTTACAAACACATACAACATACACATATTTGGCCAATTTTATCGACAGGATCTAATTAACCTACCAGCATGTCTTTGTGTACACAGATAAACTGGCAGATTTTTTCCAAGAGCAATGTGTGACTGGCAGAGCTGGATTTTCATCACTAGAGCCTATAGGTGCCCTTTAAAACACCCTTCCACTACAATCATATCTTTTACACAAAACTTTTTTTTTATTTTCCCGGTCCTTACCTGGCTTAGAACATTGTAATAATGTGAACATACCTTATATGAGTAAAATTATTTGTTCTAATAATGTAAAAAAATGTTCTAATAACTTTAATGGGGAAAACATTTCTTTACCTCTGCCCCTACAGGATCTCGGTGATCTGAGATTTATGCTTCCCCTACCCCACCGTGTAAAATTCAAAATGCTAACCATAACATACAAAGCCATCCACAACTACACCCCCATCTACATCACCAACCTTATCTGCAGATATCGCCCAAATCGTCTCCTCCGCTCCTCCCAGGACCTCCTGCTTTCTAGCTCCCTTGTTACCTCCTCCCATGCTCGCCTTCAAGACTTCTCCAGAGCCTCTCCCATCCTCTGTAACTCCCTGCCCCAGTCTGTTCGATCAGCCCCTACCCTGTCCACCTTTAGGAGATCCCTGAAAACGCATTTATTCAGGGAAGCCTATCCTACAAACACCTAACAACAATTGTCCCCGAGACACCCCCCATCAAATCATTCTCTGCAGCTATTACCTTTTGTACCACCACCCCGTCCCTTTAGAATGTAAGCTACGAGCAGGGCCCTCCTGTACCTTTTGTATTGAACTGTACTGTAAATGTGTTGTCCCCCCTATATATTGTAAAGCGATGCGTAAACTGTTGGCACTATATAAATCGTGTATTATAATAATAATGTGTCTTTGCTTGAATTCCCACATAGTGCTATATAATTTAATTTGGTTGTAAAAATCCGTATTACACTGAATCCACTGGTATATTTGTCAAAAATGTTTAACTTGCTTCTCTAAATGTCAAGCTTCCATTTAAAGAGCTTTCACATAAAATACAATTCTTGGCCATTGTATTGATCCCTGATTAGACAAAGGGACATACGCCTTGACAAATCCATTGGTCTATTGCTTATTGTTACGGTGTTATACAAAATTGACTTTACTATAAATTGAATAGATCCCTAATAAAGATTAAAAAATTCAAACAAGGTGCCTGGTAGTACCTATAGTTCAACACAATTGTTCCTTGTGCAGATGGGGGCTGCCTGAACCCAGACAATGCTCTGAAAATCCTGGATCTCTGGGTCCTTCTCTATCCCAAAATTCAAAGTAGGAATTTCACTACTAGAAAGGTATGGTGTTGGACTGTGGGACAGATGGAGAAGGGTACAAGGGGGGACTTACCTTTAAATAATGGTTAATGACAATCGCTTTGGATGCCTTATATGAGGGTGCACTTTTAGCTTGTTAGCATTTTGGCACCATAGGTTTACTTTAAGTACATGGTATATTTTACTTAAGTTATACAAACCTGGCAGAAAATGTTACCATTCCTGAGCTATATACCGTATATACTCGAGTATAAGCCGACCCGAATATAAGCCGAGGCACCTAATTTTACCACAAAAAAATGGGAAAACGTATTGACTCGATTATAAGCCTAGGGTCAGAAATGCGCAGCTACTGTAAGTGGAAAAGAGGGTCAACAATGCCCATTTGCATGCCTCACTGTGCCCATTTGCAGCCTCACTGTGCCCATTTGCAGCCATAGGTCCCCCAAACTTCAAACTTGGTAGTTAATGGTTCCTAGATGCCCCCTAGCTGCAGCCAAAATTTGGGGTCTCTGGACCCAGAGGGTCCCGAAATGACATTGCTGCAGATGGACACAGTTGACCGACTTTGGGGCCCCGTATCTCGGGGCCACTTGGTGCTAGGAACCCCAAATTTGGATATGTTGTAGTGCTAGTTCCACTGGGTTTGCACACTAACTTTGTTACACTAAGTTTGTAACTTTGGTTCCTAGCACCAAGTGGTCCCGAGATACGGGGGCCACAAAGTTGGGTCGGAAAATGTCATTCTCTGCTGCAGAAAAGTGCTTGACTCGAGTATAAGCAGAGGGGGGCACTTTCAGCACAAAAAAATGTGCCGAAAAACTAGTTTTATACTCAAGTATATACGGTAATTGATTTAACCCTCTTTCTGTTTTTAGATGAGCTTTTATAAAGATCTAGGAATTTAAAAGGAGTAAGGTAATCGTTTATTGATTTTTTTCACTGGCCTCCAGACAAAGGTGAAGAACAATGAAAGAGGTTCAAATTCTCACATTTTAAAAGCTTTCTGGGAGAACATACAACTTGATCCTATTACGTACCAGCAGAAACATGTGCACACATAATAAAGGTTAACAGAGTTCAAGCAACAAAACCTTTCATTTCATAATGTGAATGCTGTAACACAACTTTACACTATTTCTAGCGTCTCCAAAATAAGATGGAAAATACCTAAATGAGGGGCATTCCTGTTTAGAAGAGGAGAGACCCACTATATTAGGTTACAATCTTAACTGGGAATTTAATGTTTAACAATGTTGTTTTTATGAAAAATTTGTAAATACATTTATATATGGTGCAAAAAGTGATTTTGCCGTGAAATTATTGATTTTGCTGCTGCCAAAATTATGCCGAAGCGTAATCATTGATTTTCTCTCATTAGGCTGCTTAGGTAACTATTTTTGTTTGCTGTTTGTGCATAAATTCGTTTTTTTTGTGTTCTGTCACTTTTACCATTTTGTTTACCTTTTTTGCTTATTTTTTGGTGAAAAATAAAGTGTAAAATAAGGCTAATGAGGGTATGTTATTTGACACAGGTACAGGTCAGTTGTAAGCAGAATGTGTAACCCCTAGAGGCCAATTATAGCCCATTGCATCCTTAAAAAACACCTTTAATTACCCTTCTCCATGTACTCCATTGTATTTTCACCAAAATCTTCCAATTTTTTTTATTCTTTACTCATTAAATATGCAGCCTCTGTTTGTTTTCTGTTTTGTATTTTAACTCTAATCGTGCTTACACAGGTATGTTGGGATTTCCATAAAAAAAAAAGTTAATAGTGAATTGTACATAACACATTGAGATGTATAGTTGATTGATTATCTTATAAATAGAAGATATGGAATAACTTACCGTATTGACTCGAGTATAAGCCGACCCACCTAATTTTACCACAAAAAACTGGGAAAACTTATTGACTCGAGTATAAGCCTAGGGTGAGAAATGCGCAGCTACTGTAAGTGGAAAAGAGGGTCAACAATGCCCATTTGCAGCCTCACTGTGTCCATTTGCATGCCTTACTGTGCCCTTTTGCAGCCATAGCTCCTCTGAACTTCAAACTTGGTAGTTAAGGGTTCCTAGATGCTCCTAGCTGCAGCGGCAGCCAAAATTTGGGGTCTCTGGACCCAAAGGGTCCCGAAATGACATTGCTGCAGATGGACACAGTTGACCGACTTTGGGGCCCTGTATCTCAGGGCCACTTGGTGCTAGGAACCCCATATTTGGATATGTTTTAGTGTTGGTTCCACTGGGTTTTCACACCATATTTGGGGTTCCTAGCTCCAAGTGGCCCCAAAGTCGGGTCGGAAAATATCAAGCACTTTTCTGCAGCAGAGAATGACATTTTCCGAACTGAATTTGGGGCCCTGTATCTCGGGGCCACTTGATGCTAGGAACCCCAAATTTGGATATGTTGTAGTGTTGGTTCCACTGGGTATGCACGCCAAATTCCTAGCACCAAGTGGCCCCGAGATAGGGGGGCCCCAAAGTCGGGTCGGAAAATGTCATTCTCTGCTGCAGAAAAGTGCTTGACTCCAGTATAAGCCAGGGGGGTACTTTCAGCACAAAAAAATGTGCTGAAAAACTCGGGTTATACTCGAATATATATGGTACTAATATTAATACAATTATAAAGTGTAGATTAATATGATTATTTACTTTGTGTTTGTAGGCATTACTTGAAGCAGACTTAAACTTAGTATCAAACGTGTACTTATGGTTTCAGTTTAGTAGTGCATCCCATTGCAATTCGTTTAGTTTTAATTCGTTTTCCGTTAAAATTCGTTATATTCGTTCATTGGTTATCGTACGAATGAACGAATGATTCGCTAAAAATTTTAACGAATAATGAATTATCGAATCGAACGAATATGAAAAACAACGAAAATCCGAAATAACCAAATTAGAAACAACGAAACTACGAAAGAAGAAAATCCGAAAAACGAAAACAGGAACAACGAAAATCAAAATGAACGAAAAAATTCGTACATTCGTAACTTTTTTTTTTGTTGAATTGGTAATTTTCCGTGTCCCTTACAGTGGCGCTGCTTAACGTGCTTTGAATGGATTGAATGAAAAAATTTGTACTTTCGGAACTTTTTTTTTTTTTTCGATTCGTAATTTTCCGTGTCTCTTACAATGGCGCTGCTTATCGTGCTTTGAATGGATTGAACGAAAAAAATTGTACTTTCGTAACTTTTTTTTTTTTTTCGATTCGTAATTTTCCGTGTCTCTTACAATGGCGCTGCTTAACGTGCTTCAAATGAATTGAACGAAAAAAATTTGTACATCCGTAACTTTCTTTTTTTTTTTTGCGATTCATAATTTTCCGTGTCTCTTACAATGGCGCTGCTTAACGTGCTTCGAATGGATTGAACGAAAAAATTCGTACATTCGTAACTTTTTTTTTCGATTCGGAATTTTCCGTGTCTCTTACAATGTAATAATAGCATACACATTACATAAAATTATGAATTATGCTCCGATTATGAATCTACGAAAACAATGTTACGAAAGTATGAATAAATCAATCTTACGAAAGTACGAATGTAACTAAATCTACGAAAATACGAATGCGTCCGATACGAATCAACGGAAATGAACAGAAACGAAACAAAAATAAACAAATTTTTCTATTGTGCACATGTCTACATCCCATAGTGGCCATTAAAAGCATTGCACCAATGTTTATTCTTACATTGTTAGTAAATAAGTCCCATCTGTCATTTGCATTACACAAGCACCTATTTTATACTGTACTTGACTCCCTAAATCCCCCCTAGTGTTTCTGAATGTAATCTACTTATGTAGTCTAGTCACATAAACTAGTTTTCCCAGAGATACTTTACATTCTTTTTGTCCTAATGCAAAGATGTAGTTTACACACATTTGTTTGATGATTAATTCTGTAGTTAAATTTTTCTTATCTCAAGGGCAATTCAACATATCATGTTGTGGAACAGCTGTGCGTGCATAATGAAACAGCGCTGGGACCTATGACCAGATTGGCATCACTAATATTACTCCCTGACATTTTTCTATTATGAATAAATGACAGTTGCTTTCACATGTTTTTGTAATAGTAAGCTTCACACCTAAAGACAGATATCTTATTTTCCATATGTTAAAGTCTAATACTGGGTAATGGGATATTTTCAAAGGGACATTAAATGACAGCTTTGAAATATGCATGTAATTTGATGAGTTCATCACTCGGTGCTTTTTAGTAACTATAATCTTTTATGGGTTTTATCATACATAAAAATAAATCAGTACATTGCATTAGTGGGGAAAAGGTGAAACCTCAGTGCCTAAGTTAAAGTAATATTAACCTCCCTGGCGGTATGATTCTTTCTGGTTTTAGGTGCTGAAAGCGGTACAATTATTTTGCATGGAAATTTGGCGTTTTATATTGTAGGCATGCAATTTTTTGGAATAACTCACTTAAATCTGTCCAAACCAGAGTCTAGTAGACATCCTGGGTATGATAAACACAAAATCATAAATTAAAATATAATAAATAACTATAAAAAATATTAAATAATTTAATCAAATCAAAAACACAGAAATTTGCTCAGTTGCAGAATTGTCGCTGTCATTAGATTTAGTGTTTGATGATGAATTTCCCCACAAATCGCTATCGCTCAATTCTAGACATGTGCAATTAGTTTCGTTTTTTTCTAGTTTTTCGTTAAAATTCGTTATATTCGTTCATTCGTTAGCGTACGAATGAACGAACGATTCGCTAAAAATTTTAACGAATGTTCGAATCGAACGAATCAGAAAAACAACGAAAATCCGAATTAACCAAATTAGAAACAACAAAACTACGAAAGAAGAAACTCCGAAAAACGAAAACAGGAACAACGAAAATCAAAATGAACGAAAAAATTCGTACATTCGTAACTTTTTTTTTTTTTGTTGAATTGGTCATTTTCCGTGTCCCTTACAATGGCGCTGCTTAACGTGCTTCGAATGGTTTGAACGAAAAAAATTTGTACATTCGTAACTTTTTTTTCCGATTCGTAATTTTCCGTGTCTCTTACAATGGTGCTGCTTAACGTGCTTCGAATGGATTGAACAAAAAAATTCGTACATTCGTAACTTTTTTTTTTTTTTTTTTTCCGATTCGTAATTTTCCGTGTCTCTTACAATGGTGCTGCTTAACGTGCTTCGAATGGATTGAACGAAAAAATTCGTACATTAGTAACTTTTTCTTTTGCGATTCGTAATTTTCTGTGTCTCTTACAATGGCGCTGCTTAACGTGCTTCGAATTGATTGAACGAAAAAAATCGTACATTCGTTACTTTTTTTTTCGATTCGTAATTTTCCGTGTCTCTTACAATGTAATAATAGCATACACATTACATAAAATTATGAATTATGCTCCGATTACGAATCTACGAAAACAATGTTACGAAAGTACGAATAAATCAATCTAACGAAAGTACGAATGTAACTAAATCTACGAAAATACGAATGCGTACGAATTTCAAATAAACGAAAATTAAACTAACGGAAAAACGAATCAACGAAAAAATAACTCTTGCGAAAATACGAATCGTTACGAACACCGACGACTTACGAATTTACGAATCGTTACGAATACGAACACCGACGACTTACGAATTTACGAATCGTTACGAATCAACGGAAACGAAAGAAACAAAACGAAAATAAACAAATTTTTCTATTGTGCACATGTCTACTCAATTCTGCAAGTGATTCTAATTTATTATCGCTGTTTTCTAGCTGGTCTAAAAATCACTTTTGACATAAAGGGACACTTTTTGGTTGCTATGGACAATCTCCAAATTCCAGGCAGAAAAAAAATGTATTTATAATATAAAAGTGCATGCAGGGCACTGGACAGACCACTAGGGACAAATGGGATATGTAATTTTTTTTATACAGTACTGTAATCTGTAAGATTACAGTACTGTATGTGTTTTGTGTGTTTTTACTTTTTTGAATTTGGCGCCAATCTCCACTCCCGTGCGTCGTAACGTCGCAGGGAACGGAGCTCAGCGGCACTCGGGCACTGTGTGAATCGAGCGGAGGAGCTCGCACACACAGCGGGGAGACATCGCAGGATCCAGTGGACAAGGTAAGTAACTTCCCCTGTATCCTGCAATGCGATCCCGAGTCTGGCTCGGGGTTACCGCTTATGATACTGAAGTTCCACCCCGAGCCAGACTTGGGAATACCCCCAGGGGGGTTAAATGACAAAAAGGCCATCTTAATTTCACAAAAAATTCCAAACAGTAACAGTATAGTGGGGGAGGACAGGCGTGGTTGATGATTTCCACGCTATTTTCACAGCTTACTCATCATAACCTATCTAACACCACCTGAGTTATCCACCTAATATAGACACAGGCAGCTTCTCAGATGGAGTTAATCACAATAAGAACTTTATAGAATGATATCTACCAGTGCCAGTGGCTGAACTATCAGGGTCGCAGGAGTCACACTTGTGACTGGGCCCTGGAGTTCCACTGCTGTGGGGGGGGCTCCCCAGCCCGGCCATTCAGGGGCCCACCTGCCAACCCGTTCTCCATGGTCAGGGGCCCGCCTGTTCTCCATTCTCCACCATTCTGGCTGTGCTTATCTACTGTCATCCATCCCTTTTGTTCTGCCGTGGTGGGGCTGTCGCCCGCTGGCTGCTGAGAAAAGGCTGCTATCTCTGGAGAGGGAAGCCATGTAGGGAGGCACCGCCACTGATCCCACCCCCCCACTACCACCGCCACTGATACCACTGCCACTGATCCCACCCCCCTCATCACCACCACTGATCCTACCCCCCTCACCACCACAGCCACTGATCCCACCACCACCACCACCACTGATCCCACCCCTCACCATCGCAACTGATCCCACCCCCCCTCATCACCACCACCACCGCCACTGATCCCACCACTGATACCACCCCCCTCACCACCACCACCGCCATTGCCACTGATCCCACCACCACCACTGCCACTGATACCACCCCCCTCACCACAACCACAGCCGCCACCAATTAAGGTAAAGTGTTTTTATCAACTGTAACTCTCTGTATTTTATCTACTGTATTTGATAATGTGCAAGATTTGCTTTGTCCAATACGTGAGGAGGATCACCAGAAGGCTGCGGGATTGCCTCCATGATCACATCTACGCCATAGAGAAAAATCATTCCACAAATGCAGTGAAGCATTTTAAGGGTGTGCATGGAGGCGATTCCATAGCCTTACAAATACAGGATGTAGAAATGATCATGGTCCCGAGAAGAGGGGGAGATACCTTCAGACTCCTTTGTAAGAGGGAGTTTTTTTGGATGTTTCACATACAGACAAGGATTACAGGAGGTCTGAATCATGAGTGGGATGTGACTCAGTATTATGAAAAATGTATTTTGTTTGGAATTTAATTAGTAGTTGTTGTAATATGGGCACTGGCAAAAAATGTATAGGGTGTTGTGCACAATTTAGCATCTCAGATACGTTTGTATTTATTAGACATGTGTGATTAGTTTCGTACGAATCCGAATTACGCATTTTTACAAATACGAATTCTGTACGAAATACAAAATTTTGTTTACGAATTTCAGATCCAAATATCCGAATCCAAACTACCAAATGATGAATTTCAACTAAAATGAAAGAAATTATAGTGGATATAACGAATGATTCGAATGAATTCGAGATTCAGTATAACGAATATCGACACTCTACGAATAATAACGAATTATCCAAAAACATATTAACGTTACATAACACATAAGTCTATTGTCTATTGTTCACCAATCACTCAGAGGAAGTACGAAATACGAAATTTCGTATTCGTAAAGTGATTGGTGAACAATAGACATTATAGACTTGTGTTATGTAACGTTAATACGTTTTCGGATAATTCATTATTATTTACGAGTGTCGATATTCGTAACGATTCGTAACGATATTAACGATTCAAAATTCGTATTTCGTACGAATCCGAATAAAATTTCGTACACGAATTACAAATTACAATTTTTTTTATACGAAACGGAACGGAATGAAACGAAACAAATTTTTTGACAGCTCCCATGTCTAGTATTTATCTTTTGATAAATGTGGATTGTGTGTTTTTCCATTTCCCTCATGTATATAAGAGTGTACAATATAGCTTCATGTTTAATGAGATATTTTAGAGGGGGAAGTAAGTCATGTTGCTTATACTATGTTTTGTTTCCTTGTTTCTATTTTTTGTACATTCACTGGTTTGCCTTTGGAGAGAGGTTTGATCGCAAGGCGTTTAACTCCACCCGAGCAGCCGCCTTTTTTTAAAATGACATTTTTACAAGAAACATGGAATATCATTTTGCTGGGCTTCTCCTATGGATTACAGGAGTGCAATCCTTTTGCACTCCTGTGACCCATCACGTCACGGATATCAGTCCAGGCACCGCGTCATCCTGACAATAGGAGTCTCGATCCACCATGTGCCTGGACTGACACCCGTATCAGCCTCTCAGCAAAATGCTGAGAGGCTGAGACGGCTGCTCCGCCCCCTCCACAGCCCAGCGCTCCAATGAACGCAGAGGGAGATGAGCAGAAAGCAGTGACTGACAGTCTTCAGCTCTCTGCTCACGGAGCTGTGAAAAGAAGACAGATCGAAAATGTTCGCGTGCTCGGTTTTCAGTGCAGAAGCGTAAACCTAGTAGCAGGAACTTTAATATGTTGTAGTTAACAAGGTCTGTAGAGCCTGACTTTTATAAATGTTTATGGTGTGTAGATTTAACTTTGCAGTTTGTATAGACATTCTGGTAAGTATGATAAAGGACTGGGTAGAAAAAAAAGGCAAGGGGGGGGGTAGAGAAGGTGGGGAGTTAAAGATTGCTTTTTAACTAATCTAAAGAGTGCAGAAATGTTCTGTTGTCATTTGGTGCATTTGTGAGCTGGGTGGTACCCTTTGAAGGCTGGAAATAAAGTCTTGTGCTGTGGGCTGACCTCGAGCATGTTTTTGTTTGTTAATGTAATATTACCTTCAACCACTTTAGTGCCACATTTTGAATTTTTGCACAAAGATTAAAATAAAAATTTTAGGCCTGGAGATTGGTTAAACCCCCCAAACAGTATATATTATTTGAAAGAAAAGACTCTGGAGAATAAAATAGAGGTAGTTGAACTTTTTTATGTTACATGGTATTAGTGCACATGTTCATTAAAGGCAAATTTCAGTAAACAATCCACCAAAGTTAACTTGTTTGTTACCCTAACATTTCACATTCCTGATATGTATATTTTGCATAATGTACTTTTGTTAAAAAGTATCCCATTCTTTTTATATTTCTTGTTTTGTATGAAATACATGGTGATCATGCCACCGATCCAGCATTGATCCAGCGACCGTGTCACTGATCCATCACATCCGTCCCAGTGTTGGGAGCACAGCCTGCCTGTAATCCAATGGCCAAGACTTGTGCTTAAATGCCCCTGTACTGCTCTTTCTCCATCCCTACCTCTCTAAGCACCTTATGCAACTGAGAAGAGAGAGTATGTGATCACGTATAAAAAAAGAAAATATTTTGTTTATCATTTTTATATATATATATATATATATATATATATATATATATATATATATATATATATATATATATACACACACACACACAAATGTTTTGCCTTTTATTTCTATTTTAAACTGAATGGGTTGTTTTACAAGGTAAGGGTTCACATATACTTTCATTTTCATTTTGGTGCACACAAACACAATATATTACCCAATTTTTGGTAACGGATGAGGTTGCAACTAGAAAATAGATACCCAACATATCAATACTTAAAACTGCACACACTCATGAAACAGCATCAAACTAGTTCCCAAAACTGTCAATAGGGGTCTCCTTAAAAGCCCTTACAGGTTATACGTTTAAAGCTTACCATAAACGATGTCCCTAGAATTATTGCTTTGACTCTTTTATGGTTTAGGTTAAGTGATAAGCTTACCCCACACATTAAAATCTGATTATACAATCTTCTTTAAATCTACAAACAATTATGTAGTGTGAGAGCCTGCCTAAATAGATCATGTAAGTACTGTAGGTCATCATATTGCATAGTTTTAGAAAATCTACTGTTGGTTGTATGAAGATTTTAGGGTCAGATTGGACTGAGAGGGCTTAAGTATTTGCCGCCCCCCTTCTAATTTGTTTGTTATCAAAAAAAAAAAAAGGGTCACTTTAAGAAAAATAATTAGATTTTTAGGCAGGAAAAACTGAGTCATGTAACATTGGGGGATGAAAGGTCTTAGCGATATGCTGGACCACCATGGGATAGCTCAAAGTGGGGCATATGTTCTCTCCCTGTTTCTATATGTTCACAGGTGCTAATGGAACGGTATCCCTGGGCAACCATGAGGCCATGTGATTGGTGTGCAGTAGAAAACAGCCGATTGGTCTATTTTGGCGGTTGCAAGCCCACACTATGGAAGCTTATAAAAGGACCTAGAGCCGTGCTCTCACAGACCGCTCTGACTAGAGCTGCATCGCCCACCCGCCCACCCGCCCTCCCTATCTTCAGAAAGTCAAGATGTTTTCCAAAAGGGGGAGTAGTCGGCCAGCATTGACTGGATGGACATCACTTAAATTTTGATTAAATGCATTTTAGCCCAGATGGCTTTATATTTATATTTTATTTAAATTTGTAATGTTCAAGTTAGCCCCCCCATGGATAACACCGTGGCCATATATAAAATCCAATAAACTAATATTCTCGATTAATACTGTGTTGTTTCTTTTATTAATGTATACCTTTGTGCTAGCCCATGTCCTGGAATGTCACAGGACCGCCGGGGAAATTCCCAGAGGGTCATGATTAGCTGGAGTGTGCTAGAAAGGGGGCTCTCTAAATAAAGCTGCCCACCACAGGAATATTCCATTGTTGGTCAGAAGTCAGCAACAAGCTCAGAAAGGCTGTCGCTGACCTTACCATGAAGACCCTCATGTGCTGCAGCAGGCCGGGGACAGCGGTGGAGAAGAATGGCTGAGACGGTGTCTGAACATGGGGGAGGAAGAGGATGAACGGCAGGAACAAGAACAAGGAGACAGAAGGCGAGGTAGGCTGGCAAGTAACACAGCATCCACTGGGATGGCTGAGGAGGCGGCAGCTTCAACAGAAAGAATTAGGCAGCAAGTCAGGGAACAAGAACAAGCAATACCTACAGTGACCACTGGAGGCTATGGAGAACAACACCTGGCTAATTCAATACAAGCTAACGCAGCAAGGGCCGTCTAGTGGTCAGGGTGAGTTGTTGCAGGTATTAAAAAATATAATGGAATCTATCAATAGGTTAGCGGACAACATTAATACTCCTGTAAATGATAATATCAATTGTGCTAATGTATGGTCTAATTAAACCAAGAATAGGATTAAAAATGGGTCCAATGCTAACAGTAATCTTTCTGTTTCAGCGGTCAATTTAAATGCTAGTAATACATTGCCAGCTGAACTTAACATTAAAAATTCATCAGTACCAGAGTCATGTTTAAAAGAAATATTACCATGCGAGATCATGCCACTAGGATATTACCTTTCTGCTCAGGTCAAATATAAGATATGGAAAGGACAGTTTATTGACATTCTGTCTTTACACCTATCTGCAAAAGAATTTATCAACAGATCTGACAAAATATCAGAGGATAAGCCTGAGGTTGAAAGGCGTAGGCCAGTGGCAAGGTCGTTATTGGTTACAGGCATTTACATGCATTTACCATTTATGCTAGCGTTCTAAGAGAAAAACATCCGGAATACTGTAGCGGCCTTTTACAACACCTTGAGCATGTCCTGGAAGCTTACAAAATCTTTGGTGGATTAGGCTGTTACCAGTATGATGACTCATTTAGACAAAGATTATCTATTTATCATTCTTTAAAATGGGGCAATAAATATATAGGTTTATGCTTAAACCTAATAGTGCATCATAAATTGGTATACCCAAACAACAGACCTCAGTCACAGTGTCCCCTTAATAAAAGGGGTTAATGTTTTGCATTTAATGAAAATCTGTGTAAATGGGGGGCTTGTAAATATAAGTATGAGTGCTCACACTGCGCAGGCCCCCACCCCTTACTCAAATGTTTCAAAATGAACGGTATTATCCACGGTCAAAGAGGTAACTCTGAAAAAGGCTTACACACCCATGAACCTACCAAACATGCAGCAATGGTTCAAAATGTATCCAGATCAGGATCAGATCAAGTTTTTAATTAAAGGTTTCTCCAGCGGTTTCCCTTTACCAGTATTTAATAGACATGTGCATTCGTTTTTTGTCCGAATGCATTTTCGTCCGAATTTCAGGTATTTTCGTTATCGTTTTAACAAACGATAACGAAAGTGCAAAATCCAAAAAACAAAAGATCCGACATAAACAAATGCTTTATTTTCATTTTCGTGGTGACCACAGTTCGATATAGATAGGAGATTCGACGCTGACAATAACAATCTGTGTCCATCGAACCTGTGGTCGAATGTGCCTAACCTTAACTCTATTAGTCCAAGATTATTCTACTTAGAGAGAAAAGATTTGACTTGGAGAGAAGAGATTTGACGTAGAGAGAAAAGATTTGACGAAGAGAGAAAAGATTTGACGTAGAGAGGAAAGATCGCTGCTGGAATTGGGTGGGGGAAGTAAAATAAAAATAATGATGATGATGAATGTTATTGGCTGATTGTAACCAAAGAGGAGGAGCAGTAAAATAGCTAGAACTAAGTACACACGTACAGCCAACTTACTTTCACTTATGATTGCTAGCAGAGAGAGACACACACTGAATCATTTCAGAAGACAGTCAATCTTAGCTGGTCCGTTTGTAAGAGAACCTGAATTATTTAGCAATTAAGCATAAGCACAGCAGCAGAACAATAGTGAAGCAAGCTACAGTTCAACCTAATTTTTTCATAATAATCTGCTGCTATTATGTTAGTATTGTGAATTTGATAGTGATACTAGTGTTGCTAGTGTTGTGATAGCCTCAGAGGCTGCTCGTGTTGTGGGGGGGGATTTATTATTATAGATTCTATATTATAGATTGAGATTCTATATAGATTCTATATACCCTATCTTGTTACCTGTCTGATCAGTGATCACTATCACCAGTCCATTTTCTGTTTTGAACTATATACATTCAACATGAATGACAAAGATTCGACAAAGCAACGAAAAACATACAAACGTCGAATCTTTGGCTTATGGTGTCTGTTGAAAGTTCTAAGAAGATTCGACGGAGCAGCTAAACTATACAGAGTCATACAGTTTAGCTGCTCCGTCGAGTCTTCTTTGAACATTCGACAGACACCATAAGCCTTCAATGACAGATTTGACCTTAATTCATTTGGATTTTCGGACGAATGCAAATTTTAACGAAAAACTAAGTAAATAAAAACTAATTTCGAGAGTAACTAAATAAATTTATTTTTCGGATGAAAACAAAATTCCGAAACGAAATATTTCAGTGTGCACATGTCTAGTATTTAATAGCAAAGGATGCAAAGTGGTTAACAATTTAAAGTCTGTATTCAAATTTTCCCATATTGTTAGGGAAAAATTAGATAAGGAAAGTAAGGAGGGCAGAATAGCAGGACTTTTAATTACCCCCCATTTAACATTTTTACAATATCCCCCTTGGGGATTATCCCTAAGAAAGAGCCCAACTCATTCCGGCTAATACATCATTTGTCATTCTCGATAGGTTCATCATTAAATGACAAGATCAATGATGATTTAACACCTGTTTAATATTGTACTTTTGAAGATGCTATTTATCATATCAGGAAATTTGGAAAAGCTGCACTACTCGCTAAAGCAGACATTAAAGCAGCATTCAGATTGCTCCCGATTAGGCCAGCTTCTTATAATTCCCTGGGTATGTTCTTTACTACAACATGTGCCTCCCTATGGGATGTTCTATATCATATGCGTATTTTGAAAAATTTGCATAATTTCTTCAATGGGTGGTTTCTTTTGAATCTGGTCATGATGGTATATTGCACTACCTTGATGACTTCTTATTTATTGGTCCCGCTCACTTTCCCATTTGTTTGTTTATGCTGCAATTGTTTGGTATGATCACAAAAAAATTTGGAGTTCCACTCGCTGCAGAAAAAACAGTTTCCATCTACGTCTATTGAATTACTAGGCATAAGAATAGACACGGAGTTATCAGAATTTCAGTTACCGCTAGCTAAAGTTCACAAAATTCAATATACGATTTCTTGGATGATAAGACGTAATAAGAATTTATTAAAAGAACTTCAGTCTTTATTAGGGCTATTAGCATTTGCGACCAGACTTATGCAGGTTGACAAGATATTCTCCCGACACCTATATTTATCCATGTCAGGTCTTAAATCTCCTTTTTCACACATTAGATTAACAACAGAGCTTAACCACTTCAGCCCTGGAAGATTTTACCCCCTTCCTGACCAGAGCACTTTTTACAATTTGGCACTGCGTTGCTTTAACTGACAATTGCGCGGTCATACAATGCTGTCTCAAACAAAATATGCATATTTTTTTCCCCACAAATAGAGCTTACTTTTGGTGGTATTTGATCACCTCTGTGGTTTTAATTTTTTGTGCTAAAAAACAAAAATTATCGAAGATTTTGAAGAAAACACAATATTTTGTACTTTTTGCTATAATAAATATCCCCAAAAAATAAATTCTTCATCAGTTTAGGCAATATATATATTCTTCTACATATTTTTGGTTAAACAAAATCTCAATAAGTGTATATTGATTGGTTTGCACAAAAGTAATAGTGTCTATAAAATAGGGAATAGATTTATGACATTTTTATTATATTATTATTTTTACTAGAAATGACGGCAGACAAATCGGACACTTTTGACACTTTTTTGGGACCATTGACATTTATACAGCGATCAGTGCTATACATAGCCACTATTTACTGAATAAATGTCACTGGCAGGAAAGGGGTTAACACTAGGGGGCGATCAATGGGTTAAATGTGTGTTACCTAGATGTGTTTTAACTGTATGGGGATAGGACTGACTGGGGGAGGAGACATATCGTTGTTCCTACTTAGTAGGAACAAATGATATGTTTCGTCTCCCCTGACAGAACAGGGATTTGTGTGTTTACACACACAAATCCCCATGCTGGCTCTCATGCACGTGATCGCGCATGGCCAGCGATGATCGTGCCAGCCAGCCACATGCATCGGGTCCCCCGCAGTGCAGCGCGCGCGTCCTCTGGCGGCACTTAAAGGGAAAGCCGTACACGTACGGGGATCGCCCATCGGTGCCATTGTGCCACAGTATATGTATGTGAGGCGGTCGGGAACTGGTTAAAGAGGATCTTATGATATGGATGACATTTTTGGACACATATAATTGGCATAAATGTTTTCAAGACCAAAGAATAATAACCCCTAAGGTGGACTTTTAAGGCGCTTAAATTGGTATTAAATATGTGAGCGTATATTTTGTTTAGAAAAAGTATATTCTACTTTTTCTAAACAACATATACGCTCACATATTTAATACCAATTTAAGTGCCTTAAAAATCCACCTTAGGGGTTATTATTCTTTGATCTATACTTCTTGGATGTGGCACTACATGAGGAGATAATCACTGATACAATTCTTTTCATTTTTTCAAGAGGAATTTGTATTTTCAGCAGATCTGGAATTATACATGGACTCAGCAGATTCTCTAAGATATTGAAAAATCACTGGTGCTGTGGTGTATGGTGGTGTGTGCTTATTCATAATTTCCATCCACTTTCTACTTATTTGGACTTCATTGGACTTTATTTTAATATTGTTTCTATAATAATATTTTTCCTACAATACTATTTTTTCTACATTAATATATGTTATGCATTGTGGTTCATTTAATGCATGAGGATTAGGGATTATACACACATATCACAGGTGCAATTAGGAGTCTAACATCTATCGCTTCACCTTATTCTTAGTAAATCAACCCCAGTGTGTCAGTTACTGTCAGTGCCAGCTAGTGACAGTATAAGTGTAATTTAGTGGCATTGTTTGTGTCAGCTAGTGACAGTGTTATGCCCCGTACACACGGTCGGAAATTCCGACCACAAAATCCGTCGGATTTTTTCAGACGGTCCGACACTTGTGTTGGATACACGGTCGGACAGAGTTGTCGGAAAATCCGATCATTCTGAACGTGGTGACGTTCGTTGCGTACGACGGAACTACGTAGAGGTTATTAGCCAATAGGTTTGGTCTCCTAATTTGATCTGAGCATGCGTGGCACTTTGTCAGTCGGAATTCTCTACACACGATCGGAAAAAGTCTGATCGGATTTTGTTGTCGGAAAATTTGAGAGCAGGATCTCAATTTTTTTCCGCCGGAAATTCCGACGGAAAAAGTCCGATAGAGCCCACACACGGTCGGATTTTCCCACAACATGGTCCGATTGGACATTTTCCGTTGGAATTTTCGACCATGTGTACGGGGCATTAGTGGCAGTGGCAGCAAAATTTTGGTAAAAAAAATGTTTTATATTTAGTGTTAGTGTCAGTGTTATGCCCCGTACACACGGTCAGATTTTCCGACGGAAAATGTCCTATCGGACAATGTTGTCGGAAATTCCGACCGTGTGTAGGCTCCATTGGACTTTTTCCGTCGGATTTTCAGACGGACAAAGTTTTATCTCCTGCTCTCAAATTTTCCGACAACAAAGTCCTATCAGACTTTTTCCGATCGCGTGTAGCGAATTCCGACGGACAAAGTGCCACGCATGCTCAGATCACATTACAAGACCAAAGCTATTGGCTACAAGCCTCTACGTAGTCCCGTCGTAGGCAACAAACGTCACCACGTTCAGAATGATCGGATTTTCCGACAACTTTGTCCGACCATGTGTATGCAACACCAGTGTCGGACAAAATCCGTCGGAAAAAATCCGATGGATTTTGTGGTCGGATTTTCCGACCGTGTGTACGGGGCATAAGTGTCAGTGTGTATAGGTAGGACCAAAAAATAACCCAAAAAACAAAATGCATACTATTGTTTCTTGATACTACAACAGGTCCAAAGAACAAATGACGCACACATATGTGGTATCACTGCAATCATCAGAAGTAGGCAACTAAGTTTTGTATTTTTTTGGTGGTGGGTAATGGCAATGGCATAAAAATAGAAGACAAAAGGGGTTAAAGTGATAATGCTGCATCATGCTTGTGCAATGTGTGTCAGCAGGGTCACTTGCATTCTTTACCGAGGGAACTGAAAGAGTAGCAATGCAGGAGCGCAATTGGAAGACAGTTGCCACTAGACATGTGCATTCGTTTTCGTCCGAATGCATTTTCGTCTGAATTTCGGGTATTTTTGTTATCGTTTTAACAAACGATAATGAACGCGCAGAATCCGAAACCCAAAAGATCCAACATAAACAAATGCTTTATTTTAATTTTCGTTGTGACAACAGTTCGATATAGATAGGAGATTCGACATGACGCTGACAATTGCGATCTGTGTCTATCGAACCTGTGGTCGAATGTGCCTAACCTTAACTCTATTATTCCAAG
Organism: Lithobates sylvaticus; assembly: GCA_028564925.1. Lineage (NCBI taxonomy): Eukaryota > Metazoa > Chordata > Amphibia > Anura > Ranidae > Lithobates > Lithobates sylvaticus. Next base: position 21,843,980 of record CM053033.1, on the reverse strand, counting down.
ATTATTATACATAGAGAGAAAAGATTCGACATAGAGAGAAAAGATTCAACATAGAGAGAAAAGATTTGACATTATAGAGACAATAGCAAAAAAGGTTGAATGTGCCTAACCTAACTCTATTAGTCCAAGATTATTTGACATAGAGAGAAAAGATTCGACATAGAGAGAAAAGATTAGACATTATAGAGACAATGGCAAAAAAGGTTGAATGTGCCTAACCTAACTCTATTAGTCCAAGGTAGATGAAGGAGCAAAGATAGAGATAGGGGACTATAGCGGTAATAAACAAAATGATACTTGCAACTTTTTGAATAGAAATTTTAACAAAATAATTTATTAATAATCGATTTAAAAGGCAAAACCGACATCAAATACATTATACATACAATATAGAGAAGGAGAGTACAATGAGATTGGTCCGCCAGTCATATCAATTCCCCAGCAACTGATGGGGACGCAAAGGGCTTCGAGATGGCTGGGGGGCCGGGGGAATACAAAATAGACAAGGGTTTAAAAAAGGGTCTACAAAGATTTAATAGATCCTGGGTACAAAGGGACTGTTTGGAGAGAGCTGACTGACATGTTTCGCCATACAATGGCTTCTTCAGGGTCAATGGATAGTTTTGTACCAAAATAGGAGAAGAGTCTATGAAAATGTAAAAAACAATAATTAGTTATAGAGCTCAATTAATGCATGTGAATTTTAATAAGCAGAACTGTCACAGCCATGTCGCCACAAGGCCCTAAGTCCCCACCCTTACACACACACAGCCAGTGCTGGTCCCAAGGAGCTCCCTGAGGGGGCAAACAAGACATACCCCTAAGTTGCTGGAACAGCCACTTGATTCGCAGGTGTGGTCAGATACACTTTCCCAGGAGGCAAGGAACTGTCGAAGGCCTAAAGGGAGCCTGGTAGGGTATAGTGGATAATAGTATGTAAAATAAAATGGCAACTCAAAAGAGTTAATTTGCCATACATGGCTAACATAGCCTAAGACTTACAGAAACTTACCGCTATGAAATAAATTGGTCATATATATGGAGCGCCAGACCAGGATGATCCAAGGAAAATCTTTTGTGAGAAAAAGCCACTAATGGGGCAACAAAAAACAATGAATTGAATTGTAATAAATAAATTGACAGGACTACTTAAGCAGAATGGGGAGTAAAGGAAGCTCACCTACAAATGATGTATCTGTTTAGATTGGGCTGAACGCTGGGAGTCTGAAGCCAGACTGTTTGAAAAGACAGCAGAGGTCTGCTGTCAAAGGTTCAAGGTTGATCAGAAAAAGAAGACCAGTGGCTATGAGTAGAAAACATTGCAGAGTGTAAGTAAAATGTCAAACTAAGCTTGCAAAATATGAACAAGAATTGGAAATAAAAGTATCAGACCTGCATCGATAATGATCCCAGCAAGAATGGCGCTCCAATGTCCATCACTTCAGGTGATGGACATTGGAGCGCCATTCTTGCTGGGATCATTATCGATGCAGGTCTGATACTTTTATTTCCAATTCTTGTTCATATTTTGCAAGCTTAGTTTGACATTTTACTTACACTCTGCAATGTTTTCTACTCATAGCCACTGGTCTTCTTTTTCTGATCAACCTTGAACCTTTGACAGCAGACCTCTGCTGTCTTTTCAAACAGTCTGGCTTCAGACTCCCAGCGTTCAGCCCAATCTAAACAGATACATCATTTGTAGGTGAGCTTCCTTTACTCCCCATTCTGCTTAAGTAGTCCTGTCAATTTATTTATTACAATTCAATTCATTGTTTTTTGTTGCCCCATTAGTGGCTTTTTCTCACAAAAGATTTTCCTTGGATCATCCTGGTCTGGCGCTCCATATATATGACCAATTTATTTCATAGCGGTAAGTTTCTGTAAGTCTTAGGCTATGTTAGCCATGTATGGCAAATTAACTCTTTTGAGTTGCCATTTTATTTTACATACTATTATCCACTATACCCTACCAGGCTCCCTTTAGGCCTTCGACAGTTCCTTGCCTCCTGGGAAAGTGTATCTGACCACACCTGCGAATCAAGTGGCTGTTCCAGCAACTTAGGGGTATGTCTTGTTTGCCCCCTCAGGGAGCTCCTTGGGACCAGCACTGGCTGTGTGTGTGTAAGGGTGGGGACTTAGGGCCTTGTGGCGACATGGCTGTGACAGTTCTGCTTATTAAAATTCACATGCATTAATTGAGCTCTATAACTAATTATTGTTTTTTACATTTTCATAGACTCTTCTCCTATTTTGGTACAAAACTATCCATTGACCCTGAAGAAGCCATTGTATGGCGAAACATGTCAGTCAGCTCTCTCCAAACAGTCCCTTTGTACCCAGGATCTATTAAATCTTTGTAGACCCTTTTTTAAACCCTTGTCTATTTTGTATTCCCCCGGCCCCCCAGCCATCTCGAAGCCCTTTGCATCCCCATCAGTTGCTGGGGAATTGATATGACTGGCGGACCAATCTCATTGTACTCTCCTTCTCTATATTGTATGTATAATGTATTTGATGTCGGTTTTGCCTTTTAAATCGATTATTAATAAATTATTTTGTTAAAATTTCTATTCAAAAAGTTGCAAGTATCATTTTGTTTATTACCGCTATAGTCCCCTATCTCTATCTTTGCTCCTTCATCTACCATTCAACCCGGGTCGAGGTATAATTTAACTAGAGCTTTCTAAGCCCTCCCTTCTTCTCTATTAGTCCAAGATTATTCGACATAGAGAGAAAAGATTCGACATGAAGATTCGACGAAGGAGTCGCTGTGAGTGGACATTTATGGTCAAATGCTCCGCCCATAGGCTATAGAAGAATTCTAATGTTGGTTGACTGAGTAATAAATATAATTATTACTAGTGTCATACAAAATTACAATTCTACTATAGCTTGTAGGCGGAACATTCGACCGGAAATGTACGATTGCGGCGTCGTACAGTTTAGCTGCTCCGTCGAATCGTCCACCTACAAGCTATTCTGTCGAATCTTCTTAGAACATTTGACAGACACCATAAGCCTTCAAGGACAGATTCAACCTTAATTATTTCGGAATTTCAGACAAATGCATTTTTTAACGAAACAAAATAAATAAAAACGAATTTCTGGAGTAACTAAATAAATGTATTTTTTAGACGAAAGCGATATTCCGAAACAAAATATTTCAGTGTGCACATGTCTAGTTGCCACCTCACAGCAGGATATGAAGGACCTATATTACCCGATCAGCAGGAATATTTAATTAAAGTTACAGATTTCAAAAGACTTTAAACAACATTTGAAATTATATTATTGTGTGACAGCTTATATAATATAGTGACTGTGTTTAGATGTACTTTAATGCAGCATAATATGTATAAATGTGGAGATGTCATATTGTTTTGTTGTTTTTTTCAAATGTTCTTTTTTCTGCTCATTAAAATGGGAATGGGGATTGTTTAGCTACAATAGTTATCTTTATACTCAACAGATATCCTGAAACGTGAATGTGCTTGGCAGCCCGGTGTGCTAGTGTACCCATAAACATTTAAATTATTATTTTGTGTTCATTGATCTGCACATACGCAATTATATTTCAAGAAACAGCTGAAACACAAGGCAAACAATTTACTTTGAACTAATATTTCATATCTTTCTTGTGTTTGCAGTGTTACATTTATGCTCCCACATGCGTTGAACTTTTCAGTCCAATGCTACATTATTTTTTTGACATGCACCTGAATTTCCAGTGAGTAATTTCAGCTGGACTAATTGAATCTGTTCACCAGGGACTCTGGAAGGAGCCGGATGTTGAGCTAATATTGAGAAATTTCTTCAGAACGAAAAAAACAAACTAGATTTTCATGTTTGTGCCTGTTTTGGCTGTGTCGATGTGAAATGGCCATTAATTAAGCAAAGTATACATGTTCCAGTTTTTTATTTTTTTTTGGAATCAATATCCATTTTTTTTCTCTAACATTATATTTACAATGTTTTCACTAAAAAGAAATGTAAGGAAATAGAAAAAAAAGCCAGAAGTAGCTGCTGTCACTTTATTATTTGCTTTTCATCGGCATTCATGGGTCTCTGCAACCAGCACCGGTATTTTATTTATAGGGGAATCTGCTCTGCTCAGTTACAAACTCATTTATTACACCTCTTGACCACCCGGTAAGATATTCCTCTAATGGTTCACAGCTCACCAGTCACCTCAGAAATACCACTACAAGATTCCATAATACTTGGTTTTATTGGTAAAAAATATAAAGCTGTGGATGCGTACAGGTCTTGCTTCTTAAAAGGGTTGTAAAGGTAAAAAAAAAATGTCACCTTAATGTATTCTATGCATTAAGGTGAAAAAACATCTGACACTGCCGGCCCCCCGAGGCCCCCCGTTATACTTACCTGACCCCTCGAAAGTCCCACGCTTGCCCCCGACGTCCTCTTCGCCACTCACCCTGGCCGTTGATTGGCTAGAGTGGATGGATTGAAAGCAGCGCAGCCATTGGCTCGCGCTGCTGTCAATCACGTCCAATGACGCAGCGTGCTGGGGTGCAGGGCCGAGTGATACAGCCGGCGGCTATAGCCACCGGCTGTATCACAGGAGTGCGCCCAGAAGTACTCCACACCATGCGAGGGAGCTCACATTTAGGTGAGAAGTACTTGTGGGGGAGAGCCGAGACAGCCGCAGAGGGACCCCAGAAGACCAGGTTCGGGGCCACTCTGTGCAAAACAAGCTACACAGTAGAGGTAAGTATAGCATGTTTGTTATTTAAAAAAAAAAAAAAAATTCCTTTAGTGTTCCTTTAACAGATTAGAGGTTCTTTTACCACCCTCCTCCCTTCACCACCCAACTCATGCTACTACGCCCTCATTCCTCCACCCCCTTTTTTCCCTTCCACTTTTCTTGCTTACCTCTCCTCACCCACTCCAGGATCAGCCTAACGAGAAGACCATGATTACTTTAGCCCTTTTTTGTGTGTGATCCCTACAGGGTATATTCTATGCTGGGTCCTCCCTGGTCTAACAGGCCACTTTACACTTGAGCTTTCTTATTATTACTCTTAATATTGCCTTCCTTTCCCTATTATTACTGTAAAATCCTTTATGGTTTTCTACCTTATCTGTTATCAACCTGAGCTGTATTCTTTCTTGATATACTGTAAATAAAGAATTTATTAGAAAAAGAGGGTCAGACCAGGCAGATTTTCATAGAAAAAAATCTTACTTTGAGTTTATTGTTTCTCAGAAAACAGACAGAAATATTGTACAGACTTGATTCAGACTATATAAGCAGCTTTAGGAGGCAATGGTGTTCACTCTATGCTCAGTGTTTAAGCATATTTACTGGGCCATGTTTTTACCAGGAGAGACATCAGCCAGATTTAAACTTTGTTCACAGTATCTAAGCACTTTCACCAGGATGCATTTTTAAAGTGGAAACCAACAAGCATTTATTAAAAAAAGAAATCAACTTTACAGTGCATTTATGTCACTAAAAAAGGTACAGAAAAATTTTAATGACTACATGCACAGTATTTTAAACACTTTCACTAGAACATATTTTGAACACTGGCCAGCTTGTAATAAATAATCAGTATTACAATGAATTTAGTTAACTGAAAAGGTCACCAGAGTATTAAATTGACTACAGACACTGGGGCTGATTTACGAACGGTTTGCGCCCGCGGGGGTCAACAATGCCCATTTGCAGCCTCACTATGCCCATTTGCATGCCTCACTGTGCAGCCATAGGTCCCCCGAACTTCAAACTTGGTAGTTAAGGGTTCCTAGATGCCCCCTAGCTGCAGCCAATGTGGGGTCTCTGGACCCAAAGGGTCCCGAAATGACATTGCTGCAGATGGACACAGTTGACCGACTTTGGGGCCCTGTATCTCGGGGCCACTTGGTGCTAGGAACCCCAAATATGGATTGTAGTGCTAGTTCCACTGGGATTGCACACCAACTTTGGGGTTCCTAGCACCAAGTGGCCCTGAGATATGGTGCCCCAAAGTCGGGTCGGAAAATGTAATTATCTGCTGCAGAAAAGCGCTTGACTCCAGTATAAGCGGAGGGGGGCACTTTCAGCACAAAAAAATGTGCTGGAAACCTCAGCTTATACTCGAGTATATATGGTAAGTGATTAATGCACGAAAGATTGGCTTCAGAAAATCCACAGGCAATACTGGTGACTAATGTTTTGCCCTCTGCCTTCCTAAAGGTTGTGGACATTGTACCTTTCTCTATTGTACGATGTTAGTTGTTTTTAGTTAGCTGACTGGCTTCCTGTCTTGAGATTTTCTTTAAACCCTGCCTGTTTTTAAAAGGCTGAATAATTTTACATCTGAAAACAGTCTTGCATCTTTTTGCAGACATATTGATTATACATTCTAAATTTATTGTGTAAATTTCAGGCACTTTTTATGCAGCCCCTTCTTTTCCTCTAAAGCTTGTGGAATTTGATCAACAAAACCAATGGCATTCTATGTTGAAATATGTTTAGAATAATGCATCTGCTCATTTTCAATTAATTTGGTGCCTTTGTAATGTACTCCAACAATTTGCAAGTGTTACAGGAATTTGTTGGAGTTACATTTCTTTTTCTCCATTAGGTACTTGAAGATATATATATAAATATATCATGCATGCTTTAAGTGCTTTTCCTCCACCAAGTACGTACATGCTGGTGTGTTCAAGTACTGTGTTAATGTCATTCAAACTCATTTTCTGATTAACTGCTTTACTGCTCTCATTTAATATAGAAGATGATGATTGCATCTCCTGATTTATGTTCCTAAATAGATGATTTCAATATAATAATGCTAAATGGTTCTAAATATGCTATGGAAAAAAGTTCAAATCTGTTTCATGATAAGGATGTTAATGTATACTCTGCAGAAACAAATTTGTTGAGTCAGCAATCTAACTCCATTCTATTATTCTTAATTATTCTTAGATAGTCAATATAACCTTATGAACCCCAAAGAACTGCAACACAGTGTGACCAGCTTCGTAATTTATAGGTTTAAAGTCCTTGAGCTCCTGGCAAACAGCCATGTAGACAAGTGAAATGCTTCTATGTGAACAGTGCCATCTACCAAATGATTTGTAATACTAGTCAGCGAGTTTTTTGATATAGATAACTCGGCAAGGACCCTGGTTCACACTGGATCGCTTTGACATGCGAATTTACATGTCAAATGGCAATTGCCATCAATGGCACCGTCCTAATTGGTGCGACACCTCACCTGCGATGCTGCACCGATTTAAAAAAGTTGTTTCTGTACTACTTTTTGCGATTTACATTGACATCTGTGCAGAAACCTGCACAGATGTCTCTGAAATCACGGCCGAAATCGGGACTGACATGCAGGAGTGAAATTGTGCGAGTTCATCTGAACTCACGCGGCTTCATTCCCGCAGCTCAGTGTGAACCTGGGCTTATCCTACTAAAGAAAACCAACACAGACTTTTCACTGGGCAATGAAGGAATAGCAGCACTCTGCTGAGTAAATCTCTCTGCTCTTGTCTTCTCTATGCATGTTCCCATACATCACTATGCCAAGTAATGGAACCATAATTGGTCATAACACCCCAGGCTGCTGATTGGTTTGAACGGTTTGAACAACGTTTTCATATGTGGGTGGGACTTACGTATGCGTTCGCTTCTGCGTACGAGCTCACGGCTTAATTATTGTTAATTTTACTTTTATTTTTTTAGTTTGACACTTTAAAAAAAAAAGTGTCAAACTAAAAAAATAAAAGTAAAATTAACAATAAAAAAAAAATTTGATTAATTTTATTCCTATTACAATTTTTTTTTAGTTTTTTTATTGTTAATTTTACTTAATATGTTCAAAAATCAGAAATAATAAAAATTTATTCTGAACCCAGCGCTCACGGGAAAGGAGATAGCAGATAAAAAATTTAAAAAGGGATAAAAATAAGGAGTAATGGGGATAGGCTGCTATTCTACACCTGAAAGGTAACGAATAATAGAGATACACAGTATTCGGTTTAAAATAAACTGAATAAAAACAGCGCCCAGAGATAGAGGAATAAATAAATAAAAAAAGATATAAATATAAATATCTAGAATAAAATATAAATATTTACGCAAAAAGGCAAAGGGTAATACAAAGTTATTGCATATGAATATAGTCAGCAACAATCATGCAGAGGATATAAATATAAATATAATTATAAAGGGTTTTAGGAGGGTATTGCTACAGTTCATTAGCACTCATCTGACCCATTATGAGGGAGAAATAGCTGCAATAGTCACAGGATGGAATAACTAATAAATAGCCCTATGGCTTAGTCCAATGAAGTCTGTCTTCAAAAGCCGTGACAGTCCATTTAATTCCATACAGTTGCAGCAGCAAAACAGCAGAGGAGTGTGAAAAGGAAAGTGAATCAACCACAGGCACAGAGATAATCACAGCAGGACAGGTCCTAATCCCAACACCTGATGGTACCCTGTGCTCACCCTAAGGAATGGATGCTTACCAGAGCTCAGATAAAAGATAGCCTTTTAAAACAGATGTCACTGCACGCATCCAAGCCGTATCAGCAGTCCTCCAGTCTCAACAGCAGGGGGGCATCACCATAGAGGAACAAACAGCCAACATAGTGTAAAACCCTTTATTAAATAAAATCTCAAGCCCCCCTACAGATTGCACTTACAAAAACAAAGATTCAAACAAGCATGTCACAAATAACTGCTTCAGGAACAGAGCTGCTAGGGCTTTATCTCACCACCGTCCAACGCCGCTACAGTGCCGAAAGATAAGGGATACCCGCTGTTCAGTCAATAATAGCGTGGCTTACACACTGACGCGTTTAGTCTTCAGAATCTTCTGAAGACGAATCCTCGAAACGCGTCAGCTCGTAAGCCACGCTATTATTGACTGTAAACCACTCTTATGATGTCATAATGTAGAGAATAAGATTTCCTTTCATTTGAGCCCAGTCTTGCCACACTCGAGGCCTGAGCAATCCTCTTTTATTGTTCAGTTAGAAAAATCTTGACAAAGTGCTGAAAACTTTGTCAAAAACGCCCCCTTGCTGTGAGTGACAGGTGATTTACATATCTCATGCACTAGCCTGAGACAGGCACAGACCACAGATCCACAGACCAGAGTGAAAAGAAAATGTATTCTCGAGTGAACAGCAAGAAGAATATAGGGGAGATGTATGTAGTCAGAGTTGGGCAGAGTAGAACACGCAGTGATGGGATGATTGTTATAGCGCAGTGTGTGTGTCTGAGGTCACCTGATCACAGATAACAAATCCTGGTGATGGAAAGGAATGTTATGTGGGGGAGGGGTGGATTTCTCACTTTTTATAGTTACACAGGATGTGCCTGTCTCAGGCAAAACATTTTTATTTGGATTTACATCCACTTTAACTCTAAGCCAATAAGCTACAAAGCTTCTGCAAATGTTGTCTATGAACAATTTTGATTTTGTTTATCATTATTGTTTGCTGTTCCAAGGACTCATGAAATGTTACGACTTGGCATTTCTACAGTATCTATTTACTCATCACTGTCTCTTCCTTCAAATTTCACAGAAATGATTATACATTGTGCTTGTGTGCACTAAAATTAATGTTAGGGTATTTTTTTAACTCAAAATACTGGTTTTAAAAACAGTTGTACAAATAATTTTTCTCACTTGGTCTACTTGTAGAAGTTCCAGCTGATGCTGGTTAGAGAAGCTGCTAACCACAGATAACTTGTGACAAGTTCTGAATAAAGACAGACCCACAGAGGAATGGGACAGGAAGAACAAGCAAGTGTAAGCAATCGTAAGTCGGCTAGCAGAAGATAATCAGCTCATCATAAGAAAATAAAATACAGCTAAAGGTATGTGGAAGCAACTCCAAAAATTGCATGAGCAAACAAACAAACTTTAATGAGATGAGGCTAAAAAAATACCAGGAAATGTGTGAACATGGGAATGCCAAGCTAGAAATCATAGAACAGCTACATGCAATTGGAGAGGAAATTAAAGATGGCGCTACTGCTTGTGGCGCTACTGCTATGCAATCTTCCAGAGTCATATAATGCCCTTATTAACACTTTAGAAGCCAGACCTGGGAAAGAATTAACACTAAAATACACAAAAGAAAAAAAAATATGAATATAACAGAAAGAAGGAGACTATGCACAATGAAGAGACTGAGAAAGCTCTTAAGGCAACCAAGGGTGCAAAGCAAAGAAACCTGAACATGTTTTCACTTCACTTCAAGACTGGTTACCTGAAAAAGGACTGTTTTACCACTTACCCACTGGGCACTTAAACCCCCTTCCTAACCAGACCAATTTTCAGCTTTCGGTGCTCTCACACTTTGAATGACAATTACTCAGTCATGCAACGCTGTACCCAAATTAATTTTTTGTCCTTTTTTCACACAAATAGAGCTTTATTTTGGTGGTATTTAATCACCGCTGGTTTTTTTTATTTTTTTGTGCTATAAATCTAAAAAGACTGAAAATTCGGTAAAAAAAAAAAAAAATATTTGTTTCTATTATAAATTATTGCAGAGTATTGGCGAGTATTGGCAGAGTATTGGCAGAGTATTGGCGAGTATTGGCGAGTATTGGCAGAGTATTGGCGAGTACTGGCAGAGTATTGCAGTGTTACAGTGTTGCACAGTATTGGTAGAGTATTGCACAGTGGGGGCAGAGCATTGCACAGTGGTGGCAGAGTATTGCACAGTGGTGGCAGAGCATTGCACAGTGGTTGCAGAGTATTGCACAGTGGGGGCAGAGCATTGCACAGTGGTTGCAGAGTATTGCACAGTGGTGGCAGTGTATTGCACATTGCAGGCACTGACCAGCGCTGTGGGTACTACACATCCAGCCCACAGTGCTGGTCCCATCTCTCCCCCTTTCCGCTTCTCCCCTCTCACTGTACCGATCGGTACAGAGAGGGGAGGGAGGAACCGGCATCATGACGCGACACCAGTTTGTGTACATGTGATCGCTCCGTCATTTGACGGAACGATCACGTGGTAAACGGCCGCTATCAGCCGGGTCATGGATGTTCCCGAGTGAGCAAGTTTCTGGGAGGACGTCTGTAGGACGTCCACCCAGAATAAGCCGACCGCGCTGTAGCCGTCTTTCGGCTATGGCCCGGTCGGCATGTGGTTAATGACTGAACATAACTGCTCATGACAAGCAATAAGACCTTCTGTACAGAAATGTTGGGGAAAGGAAGTGATCTAACACCTGGTCTGGTGTGTATTAATGTGTGTTGCCATTAGGCAACCCATTCATTATAAATGGTCTGCCACAACAGATGAAAAAACATGCATGTCCCTTTTTTAAAAATACATTTACAGTATATATGTGTCATGGTGCACTACAGTTCATGTGTGCATTGTGTTTAACTGTACAATACGTTGGGAAGCCATACACAATTAAGTGCACCACAAATAGAACAGCTATGTGGCCATACGTTGTGGAAAATGCTGTGGTCAATGCCGCACATCAGTGTGATTTGCACTGCCGATTTCATTGCAGCTTGCAACTTCATACAATAGAAGTCCATGCAAGTCGCCATGAAATTGGCAAAAAGTAGTGCAGGAACCTTTTTCAAAGTCCCTGCCATATGAGCCGAAGCTAGTTGAACTGTTCTATTGCCGGCAATGGGGTGCCACTTGTCATGTGATTTAAAAACTGTCAAATCACATGACAAATCGCCCCGGTGTGAACAGTGGCTTAATGTGCGTGTTTTAGTGCACACTGCCACAATGTACAAGTGAGAATGACCCCTAACAGCTCATAATAAATTTGAAATTAATTGAAATACAAAGCTGATCAATAAGTAAATAACAAAATTACTGTATATACTCGAGTATAAGCCAAGTTTTTCAGCAAGTCAAGCACTTTTCTGCAGCAGAAAATTACATTTTCTGACTCGACTTTGGGGCCCCGTATCTCGGGGTCACTTGGTGCTAGGAACCCCAAATTTGGTATTCTTACCCAGTGGAACTAGCACTACAACATATCCAAGATGGGGTCCCTATCACTAAGTGGCCCCGAGATACGGGGCCCCAAAGTCGGTTCGGAAAATGTCATTCTCTGCTGCAGAAAAGTGCTTGACATTTTCCGACCCGACTTTGGAGCCCCATATCTCGGGGACACTTGGTGCTAGGAACCCCAAATTTGGTATTCTAACCCAGTGGAACTAGCACTAAAACATATACAATATGGGGTTCCTATCACCAATTGACCCCGAGATACAGGGCCCCAAAATCGGTCAACTGTGTCCATCTGCAGCAATGTCATTTCGGGACCCTTTGGGTCCAGAGACCCCAAAATTTTGGCTGCAGCTAGGGGGCATTTAGGAACCCTTAACTACCAAGTTTGAAGTTTGGGGGACCTATGGCTGCAAATGGGCACAGTGAGGCATGCAAATGGGCACAGTGAGACTGCAAATGGGCATTGTTGACCATCTTTTCCACTTACAGTAGCTGCGCATTTCTCACCCTAGGCTTATACTAGAGTCAATACATTTTCCCAGTTGCTTGTGGTAAAATTAGGCTTATATTCGGGTCGGCTTATACTCGAGTATATACAAGTATATACGGTATATGGTACTAGGGCAAATTGTAAAGTTTAGGGACAACAACTAAAAGCCAGCAGCAGCTGGTAAGATGCATAAAATCTCTAATCACATTTTTAGATTGGCTGCAAGAAACAAAGTTGCTTTCAGATTTGTTGCTTTGGCAAACTACTTTTTCTCATTGCTATGCCATGTGAAATAAAGTCAGTCATTCATTTTCTGCCTAGTGTGAACTAAATAACTACTAAAATTAGTAGAGAAATGAAAAGCATTAGCTTGTTTGCCATTGTCCTTGTGCTACATATGTCTTTTAATCACTGTCATATTCAATTTAAATGCAGTAGACAAGAAAAGATTTGACAGGTTAATATTTTTTTATAAAATTATCTTTTTTTTTTTTTATTTATTTCCTATAAAATATCAGAAGCTTTTTTTGTGCATGTTTAATAATGTTTCCCACCTTTGTGACTCCTGCTGCTTGAATACAGTATGCTATTAGTTAGTATGTATCTCCTTAGTTGGCTTCATGATGAGTTCTATGCTTTTATTACAGTAACACGTCTGTTATGAGTATCAATTGCTAGAATTGGTGTTCTTCCATTCTGAGCACAGGAGGGAATCTTTTTTTATATCTCTGATCTCTCTTCTTTACGTCCATTATTTATTTTTGCCTTAATTAATCAGCAGCTACATCAAAGCCTTTATGATTTTTACAGCAGAGGCCATGATGGGTAAATAGTGATGCTACCCCCCACCGGTTAAACACGTTTGTTTGATAATGCAATTGATTGTAAATCAATTCATCTTCTTCTAAGTTAGCATATTGATTTTTACATGTCTGATCTTTTATGTATTCTTTAGCTTTTAAAATAAAAAAAAGACATTTTTTTTTTTTTTTTTTTTTAAATTAGCAATGCAAATAGCTGATATTTCCAAGCTCAAAGTAGTGCAGTGAAGGTGAAATGCATTAAAGGGAAACGAAATCAAAGCCAATAACAACTTCAATGTCCTCCTGCTGCTTCTAAAATATACAAATTGTTTGAATTGTAGGTAGTGGGTCAGGCCAGTTATTGCTGTGTTAGATTCTCAGCAGTAGGTTCCTGGCAAGTATTTAACACACAAATTGTGTTATCTTGTACAGGGCTTGATATTTATCAACTGCAATGTTATGTAATCCAAGTTTAACCAGTCAATGGTATGGAAACAATAAAATAAATCCAACAAACAGCAGTTACACCTGAATTGGTTCTTAAAAAAATTCCACTGTAACTTGTATAACTGTTTACTGTTCGTGTTGTTCACAAAATTCTAACAGCCCCTGAAATGTATAAAAGCTAAAAAATCCATGCCTGTGTGGGTTTACTTCCTTCTCTGTTAGTTACAGCAGGTAAAAAGCTGTACATATATATATATACACAGCATATATATATATATATATATATATATATATATATATATATATATACACACACTGTATGTATATATATATATATATATATATATATATATATATATATATATGTATATATATATATATATATATATATAATTTATACACATACAGTAGGAAGCCTCTTCTAAAGGTGATGCACAAGAAAGCCCGCAAATAGTTTGCTGAAGACAAGCACACTGAGGACATGGATTACTGGAACCATGTCCTGTGGTCTAATGAGACCAAGATAAATGTATTTGGTTCAGATGGTTTGGATGCCATGTTTAGAAGAGGTGGGTCTTGTTTTTTCCTGAAGGCCTGATGGTTTTCTTCCATGCGGATGTTGTTTGGTAGGTAGATGGTTTCAAGCGTGTGTGGCGGCAACCAGGTGAGGAATACAAAGACAAGTGTGTCTTGCCTACAGTAAAGCATGGTGGTCGGAATGTCATGGCCTGGGGCAGCATTAGTGCTGCCGGGCACTATGAAGCTACAGTTCATTGAGGGAATCATGAATGCCAACATGTACTGTGACATACTGGAGCAGAGCACGGTCCTCTCCCTTCAGAGACTGGGCCGCAGGGCAGTATTCCATTGTAAATTATGTATTTATTTATTTATTGTTTTATGGTTGAACTGGATGGACTTGTGTCTTTTTTCAGCCTAGCTAACTATGTAACTATGTAACTATGTAACATGATAATGACCCCAAACACACCTCCAAGATGACCAATGCCAAGCATGTCTTTAGACCTAAACCCTATTGAGCATCCGTGGGACATCCTTAAAAGGAAGTTGGAGGAGTGCAAGGTCTCTAACATCCCCCAGCTCCGTGATGCTGTCATGGAGGAGTGGCAGAGGACTCCAGTGGCAACCAGTGAAGCTCTGGTGAACTCCATAGCCAAGAGGGTTAAGGCAGTACTGGAAAATAATGGTGCCACACAAAATATTGACACTTTGGGCCCAATTTGGACATTTTCACTTAGGGGTGTACTCACTTTTGTTGCCAGCGGTTTAGAC
Source organism: Lithobates sylvaticus (assembly GCA_028564925.1). Taxonomy (NCBI): domain Eukaryota; kingdom Metazoa; phylum Chordata; class Amphibia; order Anura; family Ranidae; genus Lithobates; species Lithobates sylvaticus. Next base: position 21,828,974 of record CM053033.1, on the reverse strand, counting down.
ATTAATATCTGTATGTTGAGTTATTTTGAGGGGACAGCAAATTTACGGTTATACAAACTGTACACTCACTACTTTACATTGTAGCAAAGTGTAATTTCTTTAGTGTTGACACATGAAAAGAATAAAATATTTACAAAAATGTGAGGGGTGTACTCACTTTTGTGAGATATTATGTGTATATTTTCCAAAAACATAGTCCGATCGCACTTTTTCCGATCGCGTGTAGCGAATTCTGACGGACAAAGTGCCACGCATGCTCAGATCAAATTACAAGACCAAAGCTATTGGCTACTAGCCTCTACGTAGTTCTGTCGTATGCAACGAACGTCACCACGTTCAGAATGATCGGATTTTCCGACAACTTTGTCCGACCGTGTGTATGCAACACCAGTGTTGGACAAAATCCGTTGGAAAAAAATCCAACGTATTTTGTGGTCGGAATTTTCGACCGTGTGTATGGGGCATTACAGTTTTCAGGAATGGAGCAGCAGCCATAACTGGAGGCCCACATTGTTTGGTGGTTTGTTATTGGTGTCTACAGTAGCTAATGCCCCGATATTGTTTTTGCTCAGAGTCCAGTTTTAATACCGGCTGTGTAATAAAGCAATGAGAGCTTAGTGACGTTTCACTTGGAGCAAACTCCTAATCATTAACTTATATTTTAGGACTGTGGAAAGTAAAGATTAATTCCTCGATTAATCGTTTGTTAATTTTTTTAATCAATCACATTTTTTTGATCGATCAAAATTCTTGATCAGTACTCACCTCTCCCCAGCTTCCGGGTCTTTAGGGAGTTCCGTCGGAGATCTGGTGACGTCATGGACATCAACGTCACCGGACTCCTCCCCCTTCCCCAAGTGCCTCCATCTGCTAACGAAGGGAAGGGGGGAGGAGTCCGGTGACGTTGAAGTTCTGATTGACCGTAACGCGTACGGGGAGGAGCTACGCATGTCGTCACCCGCCGCTGCCCTACGGAACTAACACAATTGTCGGCTTTACATGCTGTGTTTTTATCATCTTTATGTGAGTAGTTTGTGTTTGAACACAAAAATGTAATCTTATACTTAAGCGGTGAGCACTTAGATCTTTTCTTTCTACCCATGACCTGGCGTCCTTGCTGAGATCTAAAGGAGACGTGAGAGAAGTTTATGGTCCGTGTTAACCCTTTTGATACCCGCTTGCATGACCACCTGTTTGCACAGGGGTCCATGCCATAAGGTGAGAGTGATTAGTTAGACCGGAGGTGGAGGGATTGTCACGCTACTGTGGGAAAAAAATTACTTGCGTCAGTTTGAATTTTAAACGTATTTGTGTGAACTGTGAAGTTAAGTCATGGATTGTGGAAACTAACTAGTGTCGGGTGATTGTATATAGTGTATACCACATTTACCACTGACTAATGCAAGGAGATCAGCTAAAAGTAGTTGGATCTGTATGTGCGTTATAATTAATCGAAATTAGTAGAAAATCAGATGCGCCGGGACGTGCTGACGTAGTTTAGCACGGGGGAGGGGCCTGATGCAGCGGGCGTCCTGAGGCAGCGCTGTCCGCGAGGAGGGAAGACGCCGGCGCTCCATGGAAGGTATGCGCCGTGTGCCTCCGAGTGCCAGGACTGTGCCTGGACGATGCCCAGAACGAACCGGCTTAGCTCGCTGATACTGGCGGGACCAAGAGCGGGGTAACCTCTCGGTGCCCTATGACAGGCTGTCTCTCCCGCCGATCCTGACCCCCCGACGCTCTCTCACTCCAGCAAAGCCCTTACCATCCGGATGTCTGATGTGGCCCTCGGACCGTGAGTACCCCCTATTCTTGACCCTGCTGAGAGGGGTAAGTTCAAATCAACGGTAAATAGATAAGCAAGTCTCTATCTACACCTTCTGCCAAATTGTATTCTTTCCAAGGAGGATTCGGGAGCTGGAACCTTTGTGTTAATTTGGACTAGCAAACTTAAGATTTGGATGGATGTTTTACCTACAGGACTTTTTAAAGTTTATTGTTATCATTGCAGCTACCACCCGACCTTTCCTATATGTTTTTGATTACAGGCTATGAAGTAGGGGGTCCGTAGCATTTCCATCCTGCATAAACTTGCATAGGGATCTACACCAGGACTGAACAAACGGTCCCTTTAAATGTCTGTGTAAGGATTAGTTTATTATTACTAATGAGGAATGACTGAGACCATAATTTCTGAAGGAGTTTGGCCGTGACAGTGTACCTGTATTTACTGTTGTATGCATAATCAATTGAGCAAGGAGCCTTAGGCTCGAAGTCGTAATGCCACAGGCTACTACCTGACTCCCCACTTCACTGCAGCCAGCAGCCGACCCTTTCCCTTTGTCTTTCATTTTTTTTTTTTTTTTTTTTGATATCATGTTTTAAAGCAGGGGGTCCGCGGCATTTCCACTCTATATAAACTCGTACAGGGATTTATACCCGGATTGATCAACGGTCTCCTTAAGCGCTTAGTAAGGAATGGTATATTGTTACTAACGAGGAACAATCGGGTCCACATTTTTTGGAGGACTCTGGCTGGGATACTACACTGTTCTTATTTTTTCATGCTTAATTAATAAAGCAAGGAGTCTTAGGACACTAGAGCATAACACCACAGGCCAACACCTGATTGAACATTAGGGGAGGAGCCCATCCTTTCCAAAAAAAAAAAAAAGGGAAAGAAGGGAAAAGGAGAAGAGGGATAAGGGGGGAGGGGGGTTTGTTGAAGCCCACTCTCCTGCCCCGGTGCGGGTATAATTGTCCCAGTAAAATTACATCTTACAGGCACTCTCTTAGCCACCCCCTCTTATCCCCTCTTGACCCCTTAGAAGGTCATAGCCCGAAAGGTTAGCTTGAGCCGTTATTACCGTAAACAGCCCTTCTATATTGGGGGCTTAAGCCAGGAAATCACTGTGTACTGCAAAGAGGGAGGAGTGGGAGGTCCCCCGGAGCGATACTTCCTAGGGGGGTGCGCCTCACGTCCCCGGGGCACTAGGGTGGTCGCACCCCAGAGAGAAGAGGTTGATGTGCATTTCTTAACAAGGGAGGTTCCTCCCACATAATATATAGGTGCTCCCTGTCACCCCTCGGACGACGACTAGTGGGACACGAGGGTATCAACAAATTATCCACGATAGATCTCCCTCCAACAGGAGTGAAAGGAAGAGGAGCGAGAGCCGGGTCCGGAGAAGGCAGGGTGGAAGTTGAGAGTAATTTAACACAATCTCTGGAAGTACCCCTCCCAGTACACTGGGGAGGAGAATTAGAAAAACCGGTAACGTAAATATGAGTAAAACATCCAAGAAAGCCCCTCCAAAAACTCCTAAATCAGCAGCAAGTGATATAAAACAATACATGAGAACAGGGACAAGTCCACAACCGCATAACTCGGACCATCAACCCAAAGTAACGATGGATAAAAAGAAAGCTAAAGAAAAAAAAGTAGATGTGACACTCGATCAGACAACATCCGAACAGGTACTGGAAAGTGAGACGAACGAAAGTGGGGCCCAGGAACAGGCGACGGGGGCGCAATGCCCTACAAAAAACGAGATGGAGGAAATGCTCCAAAGGATGGAAAATGCTATTAAAGGGGAATTCCATCTCCTTGGAGAAGATTGGGGACACTTACTAGGAAGGGTGGAACATATCGAGAATAGAGTTGAGTCTCAGGACCAGGAAACTCTCAAGTTGAAAGAACAGATCAGATTAATACATTTAAGCCAACGGGACACTAATTATAAATTGGAAGATTTTGAAAATAGAAACAGGAGACAGAACATAAGAGTGAAAATGGTCCCTGAGAAAAAAGGAGAAGATCTAAGGGATATTGTATTCACGATATTCAACCCCTTGTTAGGAAGAGGAGAGGAAGATTTCCCCAAGATTGAGAGGGCCCACCGGGTTGGCAGGATGCAGACTGCAGAAACTGGCAGACCCAGAGACATTATTGTTAGATTCCGCGACTATGTGGACAAGGCTGAAATTTGGGCAAAACTGTATCGCAGCCCCCCTTTGAAATATGAGGATACCGAAGTCCAAATATACTCAGACCTGTCTCCCCAAACCTTAGAGAGGCGCAGGCAGCAGAGACCCCTACTAGAAGCTATGCGACTCTCGAATATAAAATATACTTGGGGTTTCCCTGCATGCCTGATTGGAAATAGGGACGGGCGCTCGGCCAGATTGCGCTTCCCGGAGGAGCTGCCAGAGTTTTGCAGCAAATTGGGTATTCAGGTCCCGGACCTGCCAGGCTGGGCAGATAGGGGAGAGAACGGATAGTCCATAAATGAGGAGATGGGGAGAGGGGGGGTGCGGATTGGGGGGTGAGGGAGCTGGGGGCTCGAAGAGGGTCAAAAAAGGTTCAGTAGTGCTGAGAACCGTGGGCATTTAGCCCGCTGCTCCCCGATAGTAAATCACTGTCGGGAGAATGGCTGGGTACGCTAGCCGTTCAGTGCCCCACCCCACCTGGGTACAAGGAGATTCGAGGTAGGCCAGGAATCGAAATGGCCTCCAACGACTCCGAGACCCTGGAGGGGGTCAGGGAGGGTAGGGAGGGGAAGGGTGGAGGGGGGTGGGTGGGGGAGGATTGGAGGGGCGGGGGGTGGTGGGTGGGGGGGTGGGGGGGGGGGGGGGGATGTAGGGGGAGGGGGGAGGGAGGGTTTATCTCCACATCACTTCGACGCTGCTTGCCCATAGATATAAAAACCCTCACCATAGAAGCAGGATGACGCTGATTAAGTATGTATCCTATAATGTAAAGGGGCTGAACTTGAATAGTAAAAGACAAAAGATTTTGGAGGAACTGAGGGGCTACGGGGCAGGGGTGGTCTTCCTTCAGGAGACACACCTCTCCCACATGTCCAACACTAAAATATTCTCGAGTCATTTCCCATCCTGGTTCTATGGTGATGCTGTCATCAATAGGGCAAGGGGGGTGGCCATAGGTTTTTCAAAGGACATACATTTTGTAGTTGAGAGCAGGGTGGAGGACCCAGGAGGTAGATTTCTGTTTTTGAGGGGCTCGTTGGGTGGTAACAAATATACCTTTGCAAATATATACGCCCCAAACATAAAACCGATCAAATTCCTAAAAGACATATTGGTTAAATTAAGAGACTTTAGACAGGGTTACGTTATAGTAATGGGGGATCTGAACTTCTGTATGGATCTGGAACTCGATAGTACGTCCCGGGCCCGTGGGACTAATAAGGAACTACTTAAAATGATCAAGCAGAGATTAATGTCAAACCAGCTTGTGGACGTGTGGAGGGTACAACACCCTAAAGAAAGGGACTTCACTTTTTACTCTCACGTACACGGGACGTACTCCCGATTGGATCATATTTTAATCGATCACGCCCTGCTTGAAAGAGTTAAGGAAACAAAGGTGGAGATAGTCTCTATATCTGACCATGCTCCAGTCTCAATGGTCCTGGACTGCCCGGAGGTACAGACCCCATCACATAGCTGGAGACTGAATGAGGAACTCCTCCAAGATGAAGTACTAGTGGAGCAAATAAAAAATGAAATAAAAACCTTTTTTGAAATAAACGATAATGGGGAGGTTCAGGGCTCAACCCTTTGGGATGCTCATAAGTCCTATATTAGAGGGATCTTGATCACAAAGGGAGCGTGGAAGAAAAAAGAAGGTTTAAAAAAAAAAAAAGCCCTATTGGAAGAATTAAAAATAGCAGAGCAGACCCATAAATCAGCCACTGAGCTGAATCGGGACCTCTACTCAAAAATAGTTGCCCTTAGAGAGGATTTAAAAGAACTGATGGAACAACAAGCAAAACAAACATATAACTTAGTAGCTAAAGAGAGGTATATCTGGGGTAACAAATCTGGAAAACATCTAGCCAGAACTCTCCGGAAAAAAAAGACACGTAACTTTATTGAAAAAATAAAAAATAAGAACGGTGACATTAAATTCCTCTCTAGGGACATAGCTGAATCCTTCAGAGAGTATTTTGAAAATGTATACTCGGTGGATACGCAGGGGACGAGAAGAGATATGGTCCTGAACGGGGAAAGATTCCTTACTAGAGCAGGCCTCCCTAAACTCTCGAGGGAAGTAAGCGAGGGGCTAGACAGCCCCTTCACGGAGGACGAAATTAAAAGGGCACTGATGTGTTCCCCGAAAGGCAAAAGCCCGGGCCCGGACGGGTTCACAAATGTCTACTACAAAACCTTCCACGAGCTATTAATCCCCAGAATTTGCTCATATTTCAATGGACTAGGAATGAAGTTCGGAATGTCGACTGAGTCACTGACTGCGGACATAACCATGATTTTAAAAGAAGGGAAGGATGGATCAGTGTGCTCGAGTTATAGGCCAATCTCGCTCCTGAACGCCGATACTAAGCTTTATGCGAAGGTCTTGGCGGAAAGGGTCAGGAGCCACTTGGGCACACTGATCCATCCCGACCAGGTGGGGTTTGTCCCCGGCAGAGAGGGACGGGACAACGGGGTACGTACGTTATTGGTTCTACATAAAGTCAGGAAGGCAGGGTCCCCAGGTCTACTCCTGTCAATAGACGCGGAGAAGGCGTTTGACAGGGTAGACTGGGGACTCATGTTTCAAACCCTGGCACATATGGGATTTGGCCCAAAATTCATCCAAAAAATAGGGGTGCTGTACGGTCACCCAACCGCCAGGATAAAAATAAACGGACTGACTTCCTCGCCGCTTACGATGAAAAATGGAACCAGGCAGGGATGCCCGTTGTCCCCCCTCTTATTTATACTGACTTTGGAACCTCTCCTGTCTACAATAAGGGGACACCCAGGAATAAACGGGGTGAGGGCAGACGACGAGGAACATAAACTGGCGGCATTCGCCGACGATATTTTGTTCTTCCTAGGAAACCCACAGACATCAATGCCCCTATTGATGAAAACTTTGAAACAATATGGGGAGATTTCTAATTTTAAAATTAATGCCTCTAAGTCTTTTGTTCTGAATATAAATTTATCCACTATGGAGCAGCAACGCCTGCAGGAGAGATTTGTGTTCCCTTGGAGGAAACAAATTAAGTATTTAGGAATAACCCTGTCTAGGTCCTTGAAGGAAATGTTTAAACTCAACTACCTCCCCCTGCTAGATGACATCACGAAAAAATGTAAAGAGTATAATAACAGACCCATCTCTTGGATGGGGAGAATAAACTCAGTAAAAATGATGATTTTACCCCTGATCACTTACAAATTTCAGATGCTCCCAATCCCCCTTTCTGTGAATTACCTAAGAAAACTAAAGTCCTTAATTATGAATTATATTTGGAAACATAAGAAGCATCGTATCTCACTCCGTACCCTAAAACAGGAAAAAAAAAGGGGGGGCCTAGCGGTCCCTGACATAGAAAATTATTATTATGCAGCGGTACTATCTAGAATCCCAGTGTGGGGTTTGGACCAAAGCGATAAAAGATGGGTGAAATTAGAAAAATCACTTAGCAATTCTCAATTGGGTAGTCTTATATGGAACCCAACACCTCACAGGTCACTGGGTGGGAACACGCATGTTATTACCTTAAACACATTAAAAATTTGGGATAGGGTCTATAAGCATCTTAACGGGGAGTATAATTCACCACTAATAGCACTTAAAAATAATGAATATTTCCAGCCTGGAAGGGTAAAAGTGGGAGGGGGATGGGTTAAAAAAGAGGGTACACGATTAAAAGACATAATACATAAAGGAAAAATACTTTCAATCACTGAACTACGTAATAAAGGGGATTTGTTTAAGATGGATGAGTGGCGGTACCTGCAGTTATGCCACTTTGTTAACAGCCTCCCCCAACCGATCAGGTCAGGGGATGAACTGACACGACTGGAGCGTGCTTTTACGGAGGTAAAGGAAAAAAAAATGATCTCCAAAATATATAAACTACTATTAGAGGTGGACGGGATGGGGATACCGCCATTCATCCAAAATTGGGAGAAGGAATTGGGCACAAAAGTAGATGCACTCACGTTAGGTAAAATATTGAAATTAACCCATAGGTCAGCTATAGATACTAGAACAGTAGAACTGAACTATAAATGTTTGTCAATGTGGTACATTACCCCTGCTAAGTTAAGTATATTTCAAATAGGGGCCCCGGCAGATTGCTGGAGAGGCTGTAAAGACAAAGGGACTATGGCACACCTTTGGTGGGACTGTAGTAAAATTAAAATTTACTGGTCAAAAATAATGAGGTACGTGAAGGAAATCACAGGTAGTGAATTGGACAACGACCCCTGGGTTATTCTGATGCACGGCACCAGAGGGGAGACAAAACAATATGAGAGGACACTAGTACCACACCTTCTTAATGCCGCTAAGCGAGCAATCGCCAGAAATTGGTGTAACCTGGAAAGCCCACTAGTTTGGGAATGGATTGACATGGTGGAGGACACACGACAGATGGAATCCCTGAGAGTCAGGGCTCAGGAAAGAATGGGGGAGCTTGGAAAAAAAAAGTGGGAAGGCTGGCTCAAGTTTAAAAATACCTGGAGTTATGCCGAAGCAGTAAGGATTCGGCTCTAAGCGAGGATGGAGGCTTTTGTAGATAGAACTCGCGTCTTGAGGTGCAGGGTCGAAGTGATGTGGAGGGAGGGAGGGGGGGAAGGGAGGGGAGATAAATGAACTAAAGGAAAGATTAGAGGGATAAGTAATTTCATAGGTGATATTGTATTTTTTTTTTTGTAAAGTTAAAGCAAGCAATGCCACAATGATGTGACGACGAATTAGGACAGAGATGAACGGTAAAATTTGATTCAGGTCCTACATGAAAGTTTGATCTGAGGTGGCAAAAAAAAAGAAAAAAAAAAAAAAAAAAGAAAAAAAGAAATTAGTAGAATAATTGATTAAAAAAAAAATCGATTAATCGAACACGAAAATTTTAATCAGAAACAGCCCTACTATATTTTAATTGTGCGTGCAAAAGGGAAGTTGGCTAGATGGAGGGTCTGAGCAGAGCTTTTATATAATTTTTACAGCTGTTTTACTGGATTTCCATTGATGCTTTGTCCACTTCTCTCAAATGACCTGATACACAGTATAAAAGTATGTCATACAGTTCAGAACAACATATTCATTCATTAAATTGTAGAACATGTCTTCTGATCACGCGCCAATGCTAATGAATTGAAGATTCAAGGAATATGGACACCCACAGACATAGTCAAGGCAAGATACAATTTCAAAGTTGACCATAATAGAAAACTCAAGCGGTGCTTTTTGTGAAGTTGATCTCTCTTCTATTACTATGCTAGATTAGGCAGTACATAGAGAGAGGATACTTTAATATACACCTTGCAGGTCTCTATAAACAATCACTTCTTGCAGCACATAAGGAACTTCTAATAAGTGTTAAGCCTTACAAAAATCACCCCCTATTCAACAAGTGCTATTACAATCCTGGCAAGGAAATAATAAAATAGTAGGACTGTTTGCAGACGACCCTAAAATACTTTTCTCAGACATAGTTTGCATAATGAAAATGGCTATGTTTTGTTTTCTCTTTAGCTTTAGAGTTGTAGATTGGCGTATATGACTTGGGCATGGTTGATTTCTCTTCATCTTTTTTACTTTTTTTTTTTTTTCGACATGAATAACACAAAGCGTATTGAGATCTGCAGGTGATAGAATGCAGTATTATTGTAGAAAACACGTACTGTGAAGACAAAGACTGAATAAATATGATTTCCTATGAATTTTAGATAACAAAGAAGACTGGCATAGACTTTCAGTAATCAGCTCTGCCAAGCATTTTTATAAAACTTGGATGGCAAACAGCAATCAGGTGCACAAATAGCTTTCACCTTAAGCTGTCACATCTACGTGGCTTAAAGGGGTAGACAATGTATACAATTAAAAACATTCATTTAAACTCAGTAAATGAGACATCTGCTCATAAATGAGATAGTGACACATGGTGGTTTCATACTGCCACAGATTAGTTTCACAATCGCAGCCTTTGATGACTGTTGGCTACCACAGAGTCAAAGTGTGTGTACCCTGCTGAACACATGCTTTTCATTCAAACTGATGAATATGTATAAAATTTAGCATTGTATAAAATAGCTTTACCATATCCACATGCTTACATTACAACTAAAGGCGCCTCATGAGAGCCCAAACAAGAACAAAATCCAGTTGCTATGTGCTTAAAAAAACAAAAAAAAAACAAAAAAAAAAAAAAGCAAGAAAAAAACAATCTTTAGCTTTCCTGTATGAGCCAAATTTTCCTTTATTTGTGTCTCAAGTGCTTCTCTCCAAGATAATGCAGCTCACAGGAGGAGGGTTTTAGCAATAGAGGCAGTGTTGTCAAATAAGAAAGCAGCCAGCAGGAATAGGCATGGCTGGGAGCTAATTGGCAAACTACAGGCTTGTAAACCAGCAGTGATAATGCTTTCTGCATTTTTTTATGCAAGCAGGTGTTTTGGCAGATTCGGCGACCCATCAGAATGTGTAAAGGAAGTGACGTACCATCACCGCCATCTTGCTACACCTTGCACTCCTCCACAGTGGGGCAGGAGCGGCGTCGTCGGCGGTAAAGCAGTGCTATATTTAGCGCTGCTTTACCGTCGTTTTAGCGGCGGTATTCGGCCGCTAGCGGTGCGGTTTTAACCCTTGCTAGCGGCCGAAAAAGGGTAAGACCACCCGCAAAGCGCCGCTGCAGTTGCGCTTTGCCGGCAGTATTGCCGCAGTGTCCCATTGATTTCAATGGGTAGGAGCGGTATAGGTGCGGTGAATAAGATGCTGCTAGCAGGACTTTTTTGACCGTCCTGCTAGCGCACCGCTCCAGTGTGAAAGCCCTCCGGCTTTCACACTGTGTCTATTGTGCTCTCTGTGTCTATTGTAGGGAACTTCACATTCTCTGATACTGAGCAAAGGCCACAATCTTGAGTAATATCTTTCAATTGTGGTCACAACCTAGAGAGCATTTTTCTCAGAAAATTAAGCACATTTTTCCAAATGTGGCACAGATGACAAAAAGAGAGGATTATTAAATTCTTTCTGCCCACATAACGCATAAGTATGGCCGCAAAGAGTGTGGGCTTTAACACCCACACCACACACGTACGTCCATAAATTTTAGAGCTTTCTATGCTGAAAAAGCACTAATTGAGCACTCCCAGAACAGTAACCAAGCTGTCAAAGACAGCTCTCGGTCCATACTAATGATTGGGAGTTGGAGGGTTGGCTCTTGATCATATGACCACTGGCAGCCAACCACTGTAGTCACATGACAAGCCGATCCTTCCCACCCTCCAAGCATGCAGAACCTTTTAAAAAGATGTGGGGGTTGGTCAAGAAGGGCTTAACAATTACCACTCTTTCCAAAGCTAAAAATAAAAGTTTGGCTTTAGATATGTTTTATTGTTGGGAAATAAAAGAATCAGGGGTGACTATAGACATTTTAGGGGCATGCATTCTTTGAAAAGATTTGCTCACTAAAACCAATTTTAATATTTCAAGGTTTAAAAAACAGATATTAATGTTTGCATTTTAATCAAATAATATTTTCAGCATCTGCCTTTTTAATAATACATTTTTGAAACTTGATTCAATTTTGATCTTCATTTTGATGAGACATTCCTTACACAGGTGGAGATAGAGACCTGAATGTTAATGCGCTCTGAAACCGAATTGTAAATGTTACAAATACTTGACTTAATTCCCAGAGACTTTGTTTGAAAACTGCTTTGCTCATATTACTAGATAGTTTTCATTTAACAATCTGCTATTTCTAATATTGCATATGAAATATATTATGCAGAGTTAGTTTTATGGCATACTTCCAACATTTCAGTGCCTTGAAAAAGTATTCATACCCCTTAAAATGTTCCATATTCTGTCATTTTACAACCAAAAACATAAATGAATTTCATTGGGATTTTATGTGATAGACCAACACAAAGTGGCACATAATTGTTAAGCGGAAGGTAAATGATAAATTGTTTTTAAATTTTTTACAAATAAATATGTGAAAAGTGTGGCATGCATTTATATTCAGCCCCCGAGTCAATACTTTGTAGAACCACCTTTTGCTGCAAGTATTTTTTGGGGATGTCTCTACCAGATTTGCACATCTAGAGAGTGACATTTTTGCACATTCTTCTTTGCAAAATAGCTTAAGCTCTGTTAGATTGGATGGAGAGAGTCTGTGAACAACAAGTCTTGCCATATATTCTCAATTAGATTCATTCTAACACATGAATATGCTTTGATCTAAACCATTACATTGTAGCTCTGGCTGTATGTTTAGGGTTGTTGTCCTCCGGGAAGGTGAACCTTCACCCAAGTCTCAAGTCTTTTGCAGACTCTAACAGGTTTTCTTCTAAGATTGCCCTATATTTGGCTGCATCCATCTTCCCATCAATTTCAATTTTGGTCTCATCTGACCAGAGCACCTTCTTCCACATGTTTGCTGTGTCCACTACATGGCTTCTCGACAACTGCAAATGGGACTTCTTATGGCTTTCTTTCAACAATGTCTTTCTTCTTGCCAATCTTCCATAAAGGCCAGATTTGTGCAGTGCATGACTAATAGTTGTCAGATTTTCCCACCTGAGCTGTGGATCTCTGCAGCTCCTCCAAAGTTACCTCTTGGCTGGTTCTCTGATTAATGTTTTCCTTGCCCGGCCTGTCAGTTTAGGTGAACAGCCATGTTTTGGTAGGTTTTCAGTTGTGCCATACTCTTTCCATTTTCAGATGATGGATTGAACAGAGCTCCGTGAGATGTTCAAAGCTTGGGATATTTTTTTATAACATAATCCTGCTTTAAACGTCTCCAACAACTTTATCTACCTAATGCATGCCCCACTTTTCACATATTTATTTGTAAAACATTTTGAAAACCATTTATCATTTTCCTTCCACTTCACAATTATGTGCCACTTTGTGTTGGTCTATCACATAAAATCCCAATAAAATACACTTACGTTTTTGGTTGTAACATGCCAAATATGGAAAATTACAAGGGGTATGCATACTTTTTCAAGTCATTGTATATGGGTATATATTAATAACATAATGTATAGTGGTTAATATGTTTTTGCACTTGAGTCAAGCCATTGTGGATTCAAACGTATCCTATAGATTTTTTGGAAATGTCATGAATTAAATTGTTCGAATATTAATGATTTTTTCAGTAGTTGTAGTCCCTAACTGTATGACATTTGGTTTGCTAAAGCATTATCTGGTAAAAACAAATGCCTTTTTTGTATAAAATACTTGTTTTCACCCTTTAAAATCCTTAACTGCATCTTGTTTGACAAAGAGTACAAAGAGTACAAAAAGAAAAAGTTCCAAGTACAGTACGTCATGTAGGTGGATGAGAACAATTACAGAACAATATGCGTTAAAGACAAACAAACAGTTATAGCTATTTGGCACATCTTGGTGCTGCTGCTGCTCTCCTGCAGACACTTTCTGTATTAATGTAGAAACTCATTATTGGGTGATGGGATGAGTGGGTGGCTAGGTGGGTGGGATTAGGAAGGGCGACATAAAGATTTGACGAAGCAGTCGGCGCGAGCGGACATTTATGGTCAAATGCTCCGCCCATAGGTTATAGAAGAACTCTAATGTTGGTTGACTAGTAATAATAATTAATAAATATAATTATTACTAATGTCATACAACAGTAGAATTCTACTATAGCTTGTAGGCAGAACATTAGACCGAAAATGTACGATTGTACAGTTTAGCTGCTCCGTCGAATCTTCTTAGAACATTTGACAGACACCATAAGCCTTCAATGACAGATTCAACCTTCATTTTTTAGGATTTTCGGACGAATGCTTTTTTAACGAAACAAAATAAATAAAAATATATTTCGGGAGTAACTAAATACATTTATTTTTCAGACGAAAACTAAATTCCGAAACAAAATATTTCAGTGTGCACGGGTCTAGTAATTATAGCATGTTTGGTTTTTTAAAACAATAAGCCTTACGATCACTTTCAGAATGACTAAATTAAAGGCAAACACCCCATGTCTTATATCTCAGATAGCTTAGTGCTGTCCCTTCACCATCACGGAGGAGTCGCTCTTCCCTGACACTTAATTTTTGTATTCATTTTATATTTTTGAAGACTGCAAGCCAAGACCTCAATGTAAAATGACACTGGAGTCTTTAAAACACAGACATGGAGGGCAGCCTTGCAGTACTGGCATTGGCTGGTAAAGTTGATGTGTAAAGGTTCCCATAGCCAAGACATGCTTATTATCTGACCCATCCTATTTTGGCCAGTTTGAAGTGTTTATTAACTCAAAACAAAAACCGTGATGTTTTGCAACTTACCAGTCCTTAGATGTCTTGACTGCATTAGTTTTTATTGTCAGGGCTAAGAACATTTTTTAACAGGTACAGAATATACCTATGTAAATGAAAAACTGCACTTAAACAGTCAGCAGAGTCAGTTGGAGTCGCAGCATGGCGTGTGCAGCAGCGAATAAAGGCCGTCCGTACCAGCTCGTTGTATTCGGGCTTCACCGGACAGTTTGTGGTGGAGGAGGTGTTCCGGGTGGCGGATGGAGGAGATATCAGGGGACAGGCGCTGCGCTGGGCTGTGGCCGGAAGGAGCAGAGAGAAGTTGGAGGAGGTGCTGGACTGGGCTGCGGACAGACTGGCCAAGCCACAATGAAGTCCATTGACATTATAATCTGCAATGTTAATGATGCCCCATCCCTCGCTGAAATGTGTAAGAAGGCCTCTGTTGTTCTGGACTGTGTGGGGCCTTACAGGTTTTACGGTGAACCTGTGGTGAGAGCTTGCGTAGAAAATGGAGCAAACTTTGTGGATATAAGTGGAGAACCCCAATTCCTGGAATTGATGTACCTGAAGTATGACAGCCAAGCAGCTGATAAATGGGTGTACGTTGTTGGCAGCAGTGGCTTTGACTCCATTCCACCTGACATGGGTGTTCTGTTCACTAGAAACAGCATACAAGGTACTCTGACGGCAGTAGAAAGTTTCCTATCTTTCAAGTCCGTACCAGAAGGCACAGTTGCAGATCAAGGCAATCTGAGAAAGCTTAGAGAAGCAACTGCAATTCAAACCTCTTCCAGTTGTTGGTAAAAAATTAAAAAGAAGAGGGGCAGTATTTTACAGCAATGAAGTAAAAGAGTATGCAATTCCTTTCCTGGGAGCTGATGCAGCGGTTGTTAAAAGGATCCAGCAATACCTGCATGAGAGCCTGAAGAAAACTCCTGTGCTGTATGGTGCCTATGTATCGGTGGGTGGGATCGCTTCAGTCATCACACTGATGTTTGCAGGATTCCTTTTCCTACTTTTCACCAAGTTCAGCTTTGGACGCAAACTTCTGATACGATACCCCAAATTATTTTCCTTTGGTTATTTCTCCAAAGAGGGACCAACATCAAAACAGATGGCTGAATCCTCTTTCACAATGACGTTCTTTGGAGAGGGCTACAGTCAGGACGCTACAGTCAGGACCAAGATCCCCAGCAAGGAAAGCCTAATATAAAGATATGTACACAGGTTTAGGACCAGAAGCTGGCTATGTCGCCACACCAATTGGGATGGTACAGGCTGGAATAACTATTTTAAAGGAACCAGACTCTCTTCCAAAAAGGGGAGGTGTTTACACACCTGGAGCAGCATTTTCCAAAACCAAGCTTATTGACCGTCTGAACAAAGCTGGAATTCACTTTAATGTCATTAGCAAGACCGAGATCTGAGCACTGCTGGCATTGAATCTACATGCATGACTAGGGAGGTAACTAGAGCACTTAGGCTTAAATATGTTTTAATGCTTTCTGTCCTATATTTGGAAGATAAAGCTAATTGCACTAATTTAATGGAATAACAGAATGTTTTTCATAACTTTGCATTACAGTAATTGTTCAGCCAATAAAATATTGTAATATATAAAAAAAAAAAACACATTTAAGAAAGGAAATGAGCAGCAACTCTATTGTGTGATATTAACACATATGCCAACATTTATATAAAAAAGAGTCACGCTTCCAAAGATAGTATAAATCTCACAGCATGGAAGAAGAAGAAAACAGAATATACTTGTTGATCTTGCTGGAAATGCAGTGCCCTTGCCACTCCCTGTGAGCTAAAAAGACAACATTTTAATTTTTGCAAATTACAAGTCCCATCAATTCACCATGTAACAGAGATATGTTTGAATTCCAGCCTGTGTGACAACTATGGTTCTTTCAGTAGATACCATGGAGATACCATGGAGATTTGAGTGTAAACATGAAAGGACAAAGAGTGTGTCATTTACAACATTACCAGGTAAAAATAGGGAAAAGTCCTAAAAAAAGAAAAAGAAAGCAGCCACCACATCTAGGGCCTTCTAAGCTGCAATTTATTACATTTTTGTTTTGGGTTTAGATATGCTTTAGGGCCAAATCCTTTTGTGCTCGTAACCTAGCAGATGGATGTAATTGTTCTTGGGTAACCATTATTGCTTCTACTAGAATTAAGCCAATATCAAGATGTACTTGCATAATTTCCATCTCTTTCTGAGAAGAGGAGCCAGGAGCACTAGCTGGGGGGGGGGGGGGGGGGGGCGACCTTAGAAGAGGAGGATTGGGGCTGCTTTGTGCAAATCCATTGCACTGAGCAGGTAAGCATAACATGTTTATTATTAAAAATAAAATAAAAAAAATACCCTTTACAATCAAATGTGTTTTAGCTTCTAAGTCCTCAGTGTCTGTCAACCGTACATATTTTCCAGATTCCAAGGAAAAGGCACAGACAGGATTATTTTCTAACAGATCCAAAGAAGCACAGTATCTGTTTTGTTCTCTCTGCCCACAGCCACCAAAGTCTGGAAATTAGATACACCATGTTACAAAATCAATAAATGTATCTTACTATATTTATGAAGTGTAAAAAAATGAAGAATCAGTTCACAGAGCACATATCGACACTCACATCAATCCCTTAAAAGAAAAGCTGCAATTCTGTGTAATATCCCTACCACATTCACATATAAAGTAATTTATGACCGGTTTCAACCAAAATCATTTAACTTTCCAGTATGTTTATAGATTGTTGGAGGATGGAGAGCAATCTCAAACAACAGCAGTAGAACATGCAAAACCCATGCAGCAAGATTCCAGGATCTGACTGTAACCAAGGTCCCTAATACTTCAAGGCACAAATACCTAAAACTGTGTCATCTTCATTTTCTAAATATACATAACATGGATGATGGAATAAGTAGCACTGATCGGTTGCGAAGACTATCTTTATTTTTTCCAAGACAAAACTGCATGTAGAATACTCCAGGAGAAGACTATGAAGATATCAATTTTTTGTAAATCAGACTTTCAATTTGATAAACAAGCGTTTACCATTAGAATTTCAGCTCTGGTAGTTTTCAGAAGAGAGCTCCCCACATTGTGAGCAATACCCTGCTCTAAAGTTGCCCTCATACTAGCCCTCCATGTAACCCTACCTCCAAACCTCCCTGATACTCTGACATTAGCCTTCACTCTAATGCCGCCTACAGACGATTGGACATTCTGACAACAAAATCCTGGATTTATTTCTGACGGATGTTGGCTCAAACTTATCTTGCATACACACGGTCGCACAAATGTTGTCGGAAATACCGATCGCCAAGTACGCGCTGACATACAACACGTACAACGGGACTAGAAAAAGGAAGTTTAATACCAAGTGCACCACCCTTTGGGCTCCTTCTTCTAATTTCGTGTTAGTAAAAGTTTGGTGAGAGATGATTCGTGCTGTTCAGCCTTGTGCTTTTCAGTCCGTTACTGCTCTTCAGTTTGTGCTTGTGGGTTCGTATCTGTTTTCAGTGCGTTCTTGTCTGCTCCTTTCTGATTTTCAACTCGCTCTTCTCAGGCCTTTCTGATTTTCAGTGTGTTCTGTTAGTTCGTTCTGACCAGCCGACCATTTTGAAGCCATGTTGCGGGTACGTACTCATCGTAGAGTTTGTGCTATGTTGGGGCTTGGTGTTGGGGTTCTTACTTTGACCCAAGCCCAGTCCCTTAAACAGGGGGAGGAGGAGTTCATGGACAAAGAATTGGTTGCTTCAGCGTGACCAATTCTCGCACATGCCTTTGTTGCAGGAGATCCAGGAGAATAATCCTGATGATTTCAGGAATTATCTCCGGATGACGGACCCCGTTTTTCACCGTCTGTTGGCTTTGCTGTCCCCTTATATTACAAAGCAGGACACCTGCATGCGGCAAGCCATCACTCGTCGCCACGTTGCAGTACTTGGCGATGGGGAGAAGTCTGCAGGACATCAAGTTCTCGACAGGCATCTTCCCCCCAGGCTCTGGGAATCATTATTCCAGAGACCCTTTCTGCCATCATTCAGGTTCTGCAGAAGGACTATATTAGGGTAAGTTTTATCATTTAACATCACATTCTATGTATTTAATGTTTGCTAATGTATTGTATTTCTTTAATCATTCCTTAATTACCATGATTGTAATATGCTGTGAATGTCCTCTTTATCCTCATGCATGCTGGAAGTTTTTAAAGTTCCTTTTTTGTCCTGTATGCATATTTGCCTTCACTAACCTCCCCAGCATGCTATCCTGGGCCCATACACACCTAGCCAAGTCACTTAACAATGTATTTTGTCAGCTCCATTGTAGTGCTTACCCTAAACACCCCCTAAAATGTGTTTAAATGTTATTGTTGTCCTTAAATTCAGGCATAGTGCCAGAGGCTTTTTTTGGGGGTTCCCTTTGGAACCCTTCCTCCATACCAACTGCTAAGTCAACTGATACCAATCCTCTATCTGCTGACTTTGCCAAACCCATACACGCTATACCTACCTCTTTTGTGGTCAGATTTATGGATGAATTCACCAAAGAATGTAGTGAAAGGGCCTGCCTGAATACTTTCAAATGGTACTGTTTAAAGTTTTGTTCTCCTATTATCTTGATAGGTAATTGCAGAATGTAAAAATGTGCTTCAATTTGTATAGTGTGTATTCATATTTTTGTATTATGACACTTCTTACCTGTCCAGTGGGCTGGCAATGGTGTAAGTACAGTACATGAGGGGCTGGCCAAAGTAATACACATTATGTATGCATTCAGCTCTCAATGAAGTGGAGACGGTTACCTGTCCAAAACATACCCCCCCCCCTAAAATTTTTACAATGGGCCATCAGAGGGGGTAAGGAATCTGATACGTGGACCTTATTTTTTTGTCTTTAAATACTCCTTAAAATCAAATGTTATACTAATGTTGGCCAAGAATGTTTGTGTCTAATCTGCTTGCAATGTTATGTGCAAAAGTACAATTTTTTTTTCTTGTTTCACTCCACAGTTTCCTTCAACGCCACAGCAATGGCAGACTGTGGCTTCCCAATTTGCCCAGCAGTGGGACTTTCCCAACTGTGGAGGGGCAATTGATGGGAAACACGTCCACATCATCCCACCCCCCCAACTTGGGGTCATACTATTATAATTACAAGGGGTTTACTAGTATAGTGATGTTGGCGGTGGTGTCAGTGACATACAAGTTTTTGTATGTGGACATGGGGAAGAATGGCTGGATGTCGGATGGTGGAGTCAGCGCCCAGACCGAGTTCTACGGATGGCTCTAGAGTGGTGGCTTGGGATTGCCACCTCCGGAAGACAACGTGGCTGGTCTACCATTCGTCTTTGTCGCTGATGAAGCGTTTGGGCTTGGTGAACACCTGATGCGGCCATTCCCCATGAGGACCCTCACCCCAGACCAGAGGTTTTTTAACTACCGGCTGGCCAGAGCCAGAAGAGTGGTGGAGAATGCTTTTGGGATAATGGCCAGCCGGTTCTGTCTATTCCTGACGCCAATCAACATGGCGGAATATAAACTAAACCATATAATCTTGCATACTGCATTCTACACAACTTTTTTAAGGAGAAATAATATAAACCATGTGGCCTCAGTTGGGCCTGAGGCCGGATTTCAAGAACAAACAACCTTGGTGGCACTTGAAGCTGGCCGTCCTGGCTTGCCCCCCCAAAGTGCACGTGAGGTCCGTCCAAAAATATATGGAATACTTTGCGGGTAGGGGGGCCATTGATATGCCAGCAAATGTTTGCAAAACATTTTTTAAAATATAAAATTTTTTAAACTGAAATAATATTTCATTTGATTTACTGCTTATGTTTCTTTTAGCTGTCTCCTAGGTTCTCCAATGGGCTTTTCTTTTTGGTCATTTTCTTCAATAGTGCAAACGTAATTTATTTGATACATGAGGTGACAATCTCTTCTTCAGCTAACTATTATGTTGTGGGTCTGCTACACACACACCTTGTTTTTATTTTAATGTATGTAATGCATTAATGCTAAAAAAACACATCCTTTTCAGCACCATGAATTATTAATTGTTTTGAGTCCCGAAAATGGCCCGATTGGGGCCATTTTTAGAGCACTGTGGGGGTTATTTACTAAAGGCAAATCCACTTTGCACTACAAGTGCACTGCAAGTGCACTTGAAAGTGCACTGAAAGTGCACTTGTAGTGCAAAGTGAATTTGTCTTTAGTAAATAACCCCCATTGTCACTGTAAACACCAACTTACTCCAAAAACTGGTATTGAAGATTGAAATAAGAAGCCACACATTGTTGAGTAGAAAACATTTTACTCAAAGCACATTCACATGCGTGTTAGAAAAGTATTTTTGAAGAAACCAACATATTTTTTGTATAACATTTTTAGGTTTGACAGTACAAATAGCATTTTTTTGGTTAAACCGGCATGTTTTAAACCATAGAACATACACAACTCAGGAACTTACAAAGTTCAACTTTGACAAAGTGAAGGCAATATCAGACATTAGTATGTCCAAACTGTGTTGATATTGGCTTCATTAGATGGGGTGATGTCACCACTGTAAAAGCCAAATTTTGAAGATGCACACAATTTGAGAGTCAAAATGTGGATTTCCCTCCTGATCCCATGTCTAATGTCAACATGTGCTAGCTCCCATCATGGGGGATCAATGGACATGTTTCAGGGGTGCAACCCCTTCCTCTCATCTACTTTAGTTGCGAGGAATGGGGTTGCACCCACAAAACGCGTACATTGGTATCCTGTGATGGCAGATAGCACATGTTGACGCACTGTGTGCATCTTCAAAATTTGGCTTTTAAAATACTTTAAAACTTGATTTAAAAGAAAAATGTACACAACAAAACGGTACAATTTTTGTGTGTTTTATATTCTGCCTAAAACATCAATGATGTTCTTCATTTTTGTTAAACATCATTGATGTTTTCCTTTATCTTTTCTAAATCACGATTGCACACCATGATCTCCCCCGATGAGGACGTGTGCACTTGCACTAGTAAAATGAGATTCTTCTTCCACAACATCCACATCACCTAAAAATAAAAAAACACACCATGTATTATAAATATGCAGGCATACATCTATTACCTGAAGCTGTGGTCTCAGACACTCACCTGTTGTGGTCACTGTTTTGCCCACTTCAAAAACCTCTCCTTCCTCCACATCCTGATGTTGTGGTGTGGTGACTTTCCCTTTTTTATGAGGTTTGGGGTCCCTGGTGTCCTCTGATGTCCCGAGTCTTTTCTCCCCTATGTGAATTAAAAAATAGGTATACTTAGCACACAAATATTTGAGGACAGAATTAGGAATATGAAACATTGCTTGCAAGTGAAGTACAATAGTCTGTTTTGGCAGAGTTCAAAGCTGAAGACGTCATTTTTTTCCCTTTCTAAAGCTAGAATACTTACCTTTTTTGTGCAAGTTTCACACATGGATTGTCCACTGGAGCACCTGTGTGGGACACCCTATAAAGGGTGTTCTGTTGTCCCACACTAGTGCTCTTGAGTCCAGATGTGTAAACAGCTGCTGAGTGTCCTCTCCTTACACTGAATCAAGTTTGCATTTCATTCTAGTTACAAACCCATCTAGACAACAAACTTCTTTTAAGACAAATAGGCATGAACAAATGTAGTTAACTGCATCTGCCAAAAACATTGTATTAGTGAACGAAGAAACAATGTTTACTACGAACGATTACTGTGCCCACGAACCCGAAACTTGCCATTTTATACGCCATTTTAAACTGTACAACAGTAAAGAAAAGTACATGGAGCAGCATGAATGTAATAATAGGAACACACGACAAAATACTTACTTTTTTGCAACACTCTCTAGATTCTTCTGTACTGATCCTGCTCCCTCAATTTGAGGTCTGACCATCGTTTCCTCAATTGATCCTTGGATCGCCGTACCCCAAAATTCTTCTGCAGACTTTTCACAACTTTAGCCATGATCTTGGCCTTTCTCACATTTGGGTTTGGGTAAGGTCCATGCTTCCCATCATAGTCAGCCATAGTCTTCAAGATGTCCACCATCTCCACCATCTCTACAAAGGACATATTTGAGTCCTTAAATCTCCTTCGGGATTGGGACGTTTGTGGCTCAAGGCTTTCGTCATCCTCCTCGTTGCTGCTCTACTCTGTATGCACCTGCTCTTTGCCATGTGTTCTCCCACTGCGCCGAAAGAGAAGGGGAGGGGAATATACTAGAAAGAAGGTCAGGGGCGGGCGGAGTTTCATGCATGCGCAGTGTATATAAAGCATAATATGCGTGCATCGTACGTGCGATCTGTGAGCAGAGGACAGAGTAGCGGAAGGGCCAATCGTGCTAACAAAGGTACCATTTTAACTTGGGGCTTCAGTGGCCTATACTGCTTATAGATTGAGGCCTATATTGGGACAAGATTAGCAGAGTTTAGCCTGACATAAGGGTTTGTCTTGTGTTGTGTCTTGCAGATAAAATGGATCGATTCAACGATCACGACTTCCTCCCCCAATTCATTGATATGTACAGAGAGCTGCCCTGTCTGTGGCAGACAAAACACCCCTTTTATACTAATAGAATGAAGAGGCAGGCAGCGCTGGATCCACTGTTGGAATTTGTGAAGCTGCAGATCCCCACGGCAAACATCAACTATTTAAAGTGAAAAATTGGTGGCCTGAGGAGCACATATAATAGGGAGTGGAAGAAGGTTCAGGATTCTCAGAGATCAGGAGCAGCAGCAGATGACGTTTATGTCCCCAGGCTGTGATACTACGACAGACTGCGATTTCTGTCAGACCAGACTGAAATCAGGCCATCACTCTCAACCCTTTCTTGCACTCTTCTTTCCACGCTTCCTTACACCCCAGCTGAGGCTTCCTACGTCCAACCTGGGCCTTCCACCCAGGAAGGAGTGGAGGAGCCCAGCTTGAGTCAGGTATAGTATTTTTCAACATATTTCTCAAAATTGTGTGTGATTGATGAACAATAAACTAAAACTATGTCCCATTTTCATACACAGGAAAGCCTCAGCCAGGAGGAGGCTGTGGAAAGTGGCAGCCAGGAGGTGATGAGGGAAAGTGGCAGCCAGGAGGTGCCCAGGCCCAGTAGCCTGAATGAATTGAAGGTTCCTCCCCTCCACCTTCCAACAAAAAGGACCAGGAAAGGGAGGAACGTGCAGGAGTCAGTGCTTTCTTTGATTTGGGAGACTACTGCGGCCCTCAGAACCACCCCCAATATTCAAGAGGCCTATGCCTGCATGGCTGCCAGCAAAATGCAGGAAATGGTGGTGGGCCAATGCCTCATTTGTGAGAAAGTGATGTATCTGGCCCTAAATAAGTGGTTGAGGGGCAAACTCACAAGCAAAACCCACCTGTGTGAGTTGGACCATCCTCCTCCTCTTCCACCTCCTCCACCTCCTGCCACAACTCCAACACCAAAGCCACAGCCTGGAAGCAAGTGTGGAAGGAAGACAAGAGTGTGATGGCCTGGGTTCAGACTGGTCTGACAAAAGACGCAGGCTGTTGTATGACCACAGCCTGGGGACATATATGTCATCTGCTGCTGTTCCTGATCTCTCGGAGTCCTGGACCGGATTGAGCTTCCTATTAAATGGACTCCTCAGGCTACCAATTTTGCCTGTCAAATAATTGATGTCTACCCTGGGGTACAAAGGCTTTGCCAACTTCACCAGTCTATCCAGCGTTGCTTTCCTCTTTATTTTGTTATGACCCCTAATAAATGTCTATTTTTTATCACAAATACTTGGCTATGTGTTTTAGTTCAAAAAGGTTTGTTTGTGAGTAGGCAGGTACATTTCAAAAATACTATGTAAAATTAACAAGGGACACCAACCAATCTCCTTGAGGGTAAAAAATATAAAATGATAATGGTGTTGTGGTAATTTGACACATAAATCGGAAAAAAAAATATTATGGAGATCACTATACAAATAAATAAATAAAATCAGGAGATCTTGATTAAAAAAAAAAAAAAAGTAGATCACTATAAAAAAAAATATAAACATTATTCTGGAGATCTGACAAAAAAAATAATAAAGATTATTCATGAGATCACAAGAAATAATAAAGAAATCAGTTTGTCAGAACTCTGTGTGAATAGCAGCAGCAAAACAACTTCATTATTCTAGCATTAGGCCCCTTTCACACTGGGGCGGTTTTCAGGCGGTACGGCGCTAAAAATAGCGCCTGTATACCGCCTGAAAAAACCGGCCCCATTCACTCCAGTGTGAAAGCCGGCGGGCTTTCACACTGGAGCGGTGCGCTAGCAGGACCGCAACAAAAGTCCTGCTAGCAGCATCTTTGGAGCGGTGAAGGAGCGGTGTATTCACCGCTCCTATACCGCTCCTTCCCATTGGAATCAATGGGAAACCGCGGGGATACCGCCCGCAAACCGCCGCTGCAGCGGCGCTTTGCGGAGGTTTTTAACCCTTTTGCGGCCGCTAGCGGGGGTTAAAACCACCCCGCTAGCGGCCGCATACCGCGGGTAAAACGATGGTAAAGCAGCGCTAAATATAGCGCTGCTTTACCGTCGCCGCCCCGCACCGCCCCAGTGTGAAGCCAGCCTTATAAAGAAGAAGAGAATGCACTGCATTAAAAGATTAAAACTTTGCAACGTGACGAATGTACTATCTTACATTATGAACGCTAGTTTTACCAGACCGATCGCTTCCGTCTCGTACTTGATTCAGAGCATGCATGGAATTTTGTGCATCAGAATTGTCTACACACGCTCAGAATTTACAAGGGATTTTGTTCTCAAATTTTGGTTGTGGGAAATTCCGACAAAAAAATGTCTGATGGAGCTTACACACGGTCGGAATTTCCAACAACAAGCTCATTTGTTGTTGAAAATTCCAACCGTGTGTACGCGGCATTACTCTCCCTCTAACCTTTATAGTAACCCTCACTGTAACCTTCCCTGCAGGGCCAGTGCTAGACTATTTTGTGCCCTAGGTAAGACCAGCTACTTGTACTGCCCAGCTACTTGAACTCGCATTCTGTGTGGAGACTAGAGGGCTGGGAGGAAGTGATTTTGCACACAGCACAGCACCTCATTGGCTGGATACCTCTTCTTCATAGATTGGCTGAAGTTTGCAGGAGACGGCTTAGTCTCTAGATATAATAATCTAATCCTGCTGACCCCTGAGTTCCCCCTTACACCAGAGTCCCCCATTCATCAGGGTCCCCAGAGTCCCCCATTCATCAGGGTCCCCAGAGTCCCCCTTACATCAGGGTCCCCAGAGCCCCCCTTACATCAGGGTCCCCAGTGCCCCCTTAAATCATGATCACTAAAGCGACCTTATCTCAGGGTCCCTAGAGCCCATTCCCATTCAATAGAGACCAAAGTTAAAAGGGAAGAACAGAGTGGGTTAAGGAGAGTGGAGAGGTTTAAGAGAATTGCTGGGATAGTGGAAGGGGAGGAGGGAGTATTATGAAGACCCCAGCTTACATCAAGATCCATTCCTTCTCCTTGCAGCAGTCAGCTACAGGACAGGTGGAAGCTGTAAGGCTGGGCACTGGGACCAGATAGATATGGGGGAGACACTTCCTCCTCCTCTGAATGCAGGTGCCTGGGGGAGGGGGCAAGCATGTGGTAGGTTGTTAGGACATGGGCGGTCCTAACAACCAAAACCTAGCACTGAGAACAGCGGGTGGTGGTGGATACTGTCAGCTGCCATACATTCAAGGACAGTTCTGATTTCTGCACAGCCTGCACTATTGCTGAGCAGTGTGGCTGTGGCAAGAGGGACGCTGACTGGGTATTTAGGTACGGCGCTTCGGTGGGGAGTTTGGAGCTGTGACCTAGGTGGCAGTGCGCTCTAGGCAGCTTCCTAGTTCGCCTAGCAGTAGCGCCGGCCCTGCTTCCCTGTAACCCCAACACTAGTTCTAAATCTAAACTCTCCCTTTAATCTTCATCCCTAACTCTTATATAACCTTCCCTGTAAAACTTAAGCCTATCACTGACGTTAACCTTCCCCATTAACCCTTACACTAACCCTCAATCTAACCCCTCTGTAACTCCAATCCCAACACTTACCCTTACTAATGTAAACTTAACCCCTTCTCTTTGTACTTACCTCTCATTTGGCCAGAGTCTGTGCACAAAAAGATACGAGCAGTAAGGTTATGGTACATTGCATGGAAACATAACAAAAGTAAAATTGGACAAATTACCATGACAACCTGCCAGATCTTTATTTAATTCCCTAACCATTACTTAAAAAGTGATATCTAACTCGTTGTAATTATTTAATTGATTTTTATAAATATTGCAGACTGTTCAATACGATCCAGTCTAATTACTTTTTCCTTTCTTTTTTCTCTACTATGTCATGATTAGAATTGTCTGAAATGTATTGTGTTTATTCAGCACTTTAGTTAAATGCAACATACGTAAAATGTCAGAAGTTAATGAGAATTCTGTTTGAAAAATGCTTTTGTGTTTGTCTATTGGTCTGAAGTATTTACCAACTAAGCAAGTTTTTCTTCCCGCTGATGTAATGCAATAAGAAAAGGGGTAATAATTGGAAAATACATATTACATTTAATACATCAAATGTATCTTTTTTTTTTAAATTACACATCAAGGTGAAAACTTGTCATAAAGTTATCTTTTAAATTATCATAATTCTGCACTGTGCCAGGAATTTCTGCTGAATGAGTATAGAATTTCCCAGAAGAGTATGTAGAGAATTGTTCTCCCTTCCAGCAAGAATCTAGATAACATAATGCATTGACTTTTTGATGGCTGACTGCATACATAGCATTGGACTAGATAATACAAAATACAGCAGTTCTTTAGCTATATTCACACTGAGCGAGCATAAAGCAAAATTATGCTGACAGGGAGGTATTTCAATGTCAAACTGTTAAAGTTAGTTTGACAAAAAGGGTATGACTAATTAAAGTAGTATAATCTAAGCTTTTTTAATATGTGTTAATTAAACATAAGTGAATAAAGGCAAAATGTAGCCTGCACTTTGAATGCTGTATTACATGCACATCTTTAACTAGTTCAGTTGGATTTTTTTTATTATTTTTTTTTTTACATTGTTCAATAAGGCCAAATTTCACCTTTGGAAATCCTTTAAAGAATAAAATCTAGCTTTTACAGCAAACCCCCGGGTAGCTGTCAAGAAAAAAAAACTTCTGAGAAATACGTCCAGAGTGTTGGCTTAGTGTTATTATGCAGTGTTTGCCTTCTTACTGCTCTTTCTTGTCCTTCCCTGATAAATATTGCCTAGATATCCATTGCATGGTCAACTTTATAAATAAGGCTTAAAATCACATTAAAAGTATTTAAACCCAAAAACAAAAATGTAATATATTACTGCTTTCCATTTCTGAGATGGAAGAGCTCACAGCTCTTCCATCGGAGATAAACCCATGATTGATGTGTGTCCCGTGCGGCTGCTGTGTTTTCCTGGTTTACCGCTGATGTTTGGTCAAGGAGAGTTGATGCTGCTGGTTTGATATCCGGAAGGTCTCTTGCTACACACGCTGTATCAAGTTTGCCTGCTGAGATTCCGTTGCTGGGGTGATACCTGGATAGGTATTTATGATACAGGCTTTATCAAAGCTTGCCCTCTGGTAAGCACGACATCTATGTGGTGGTGGTTTACGCGTTGATGGTGTCTGTGCACTCATAATTTCCACTCACTTCTTATTTACTTGGACTTCATTGGACTACACTATTGATTATATTATTTTTTTCACTTATCAATAGATATCATTTTATTGCCTTTTTTTCACCTATTAACACATATTTCTTGTATGGGTAATGGGGGTCATATATATTATCACATCAATATAATTTAAGAGCAGCTTTTTTTCGTCATTATATTTCTGTTTTGTGCATATATCACAAATTAGACCTGCTGCTGGTAAGGACAATTTTCATTTGTATTTTTATACTCAGTATTTTTACTTTTTTCCACTTTCAATTGTATATTTAACAGATCAAAAGGGAGAATGTAGCAGAAGCCATTGTTAGGGTTTATATACACTTCAGGGTTAGTTCACCTTTATCAAAAAACTGCCTATGCAGGTAAGGGAGGCCTGTAGATAAAAACAAACTGGGCAGTTTTGACTAGAGTTGGGATACGTCTATCCTATAGGTGTAGGCCATTTACGTACTCTACCTTTAGAAGCCTGGCCTAAAAACTCCCAGAGATGGCATCATCCTATCTTGCCTGGTGTCTATGATGTTGCTAAGGCACTTCCAGCCATTACGGCTTATTCCTACCACCACAGGAGTGAGCTCTTAATTGGGCCATTATCTCCTCCATTGCCGTATAGCTTATTTCAGGACTTCTGCAACAGAGGAGAGAGAGTGCACGTGATGGGGTTTGAATCAGCTGGGAGTGTATTAGCAGTGTCCTAGCAATAAGGCAGGGTGGGGTGATGCCATCTCTGGGTGTTTCTTGGCCATGCTTTAGGAGGTACATGTGACAGTTCCCCTACTTACTGCAGTGTTCAGTGCCTTACTGGCCAACAGCCAGGTCTGAAAGCTGACACATTGTGACCAAGGGTAGTGCACATTCGATTCGAACCCATGTTCGGCGAGCCCAGAACTCGGGTATTGTGCAGCGGCCTCGCATATTGTGATATTGTGTTTCAGTGTCAGTGTACTGCTGACTGCTGAGAATATGTGCTCTATTTCTGGGGATTTGTGTGTGCGTGCTGTTAGTACAGCATTGCAGTATCACATCTGGGGGGTGTCTATAGGTTGCCTGTGAAGGGGGGCAGGTTTCCTGTGCTTAGAACTGTCCCTGCAAAAAGTGTAATTTTTGCAGGGAAAAAAGCTATTTAAAAGCACTCGCGGCTAATGAATTGATGGCTCCCGTAACACAGAGAACTGTCATTCATTGATACAAAACAAAAAAAAAAAAGCGTGGGGGTCCCCCCAAATTCAATAACCAGGCCCTTCAGGTCTGGGATGGATTTTAAGGGGAACCCCAGCCAAAAAAAATGGCGTGGGGTCCCCCTCAAAATCCATACCAGACCCTTATCCGAGCACGCAACCTGGCAGGCCGCAGGAAAAGAGGGGGGGACGAGAGCGCCCCCCTCCCTCCTGAACAGTACCAGGCCACATGCCCTCAACATTGGGGGTCTGAGACTCCCAAAGCACCTTGTCCCCATGTTGATGAGGACAAGGGCCTCTTCCCCACAACCCTGGCCGGTGGTTGTGGGGGTCTGCGGGCGGGGGGCTTATCGGAATCTGGAAGCCCCCTTTAACAAGGGGACTCCAGATCCCGCCCCCCCGTGTGAAATGGTAAGGGGGTACAAAAGTACCCCTACCATTTCACCAAAAAAGTGTCAAAAATTGTAAAAATGACAGGAGACGGTCTTTGACAATTCCTTTATTAAAATCTTTCTTCTTTCTTCTGGTCTTCCTTTCTTCATCCTTCGGTTTCTTCATCTTCTCCTTCCGTCATCTTCTTCCATCTTCTTCCATTTTCTTCTTCCTCTGATAAGCTTCTTCTTGCGCTGGTCTTCTCGTCCTTCTCGCCTGGCATCTTCTTCCATGGCGTCGGCGTCGGTGTCTCTTCTTGGGCCACTCCTCGCAATGGGAGGGTCCCACTGTGTGAGGCTTCGCTGCGTCTGACAGGTCTTTTATAACGGAGGGTACCTGGTGACCCCGCCCCCTCTGACGCACGGGGACGTCATGGGGAATTCCTATGGCTTTCCCCATGACGTCAGAGGGGGGCGGGGTCACCAGGTGCCCTCCGTTATAAAAGACCTGTAAGACGGAGCGAAGCCTCACACAGCGGGAGCCTCCCATTGCGAGGAGCGGCCCGAGAACAGACGCCGACGCCAAAGCCATGGAAGAAAATGCCGGACAAGAAGGATGAGAAGACCAGCGCAAGAAGAAGCGGATCGGAGGAAGAAGAAGATGGAAGAAGACGGAAGAAGATGACGGAAGGAGAAGATGAAAGAAACCGAAGGATGAAGAAAGAAGAAAGAAGATTTTAATAAAGGAAATGTCAAAGACCGTCTCCTGTCATTTTTACAATTTTTGACACTTTTTTGGTGAAATGGTAGGGGTACTTTTGTACCCCCTTACCATTTTACACAGGGGGGGGCGGGATCTGGGGGTCCCCTTGTTAAAGGGGGCTTCCAGATTCCGATAAGCCCCCTGCCCGCAGACCCCACAACCACCGGCCAGGGTTGTGGGGAAGAGGCCCTTGTCCTCATCAACATGCAAAGCATCCTCCCAATGTTGAGGGCATGTGGCCTGGTACAGTTCAGGCGGGAGGGGGGGCCGCTCTCGTCCCCCCCTCTTTTCCTGTGGCCTGCCAGGTTACGTGCTCGGATAAGGGTCTGGTATGGATTTTGAGGGGGACCCTACGCCATTTTTTTTTTTGGCTGGGGTCCCCCTTAATATCCATCCCAGACCTGAAGGGCCTGGTTATTGAATTTGGGGGGACCCCCACGTTTTTTTTTTTAGTTTTTTTATTTTTTATCAATGACTTTTTTTTTATGAATGACTTTCAATGAATGACTGTTCTCTGTGTTACGGGAGCCGTCAATTCACATTAGCCGCGAGTGATTTTAAATAGCTTTTTTTCTTGCAAAAATGACACTTTTTGCAGGGACAGTTCTAAGTACAGGAAACATGCGCCCCTTCACAGGCATACTATAGACACCCCCCAGGTACGAAATTTAAAGGAATATTACACTTTTATTGTTTCAATTTAAGCATTATTAAAATCACTGCTCCTGAAAAAACTTCCGTTTTAAAAAAAAAAAATTTGCATTGATACATGTCCCCTGGGGCAGGACCCAGGTCCCCAAACACTTTTTATGACAATAACATACATATTAGCCTTTAAAATTAGCATTTTTGATTTCGAACGTTCGCATCCATTATAACTAATAGGGTTCTAAAGCTCGCACAGACTTTAGGTCCGTTTGCGGGTTCTGGTGCGAGCCGAACGGGGGGTGTTCGGCTCATCCCTAGTGGTCAATACGGTCTGGTAAGAGTGCATCCTTTATTATGGTGGTGGTTATCACAAGGTGGAGGAATTGAATGAACAATAATTTGTGCACTTTTTATCAACGTGAAGGTATTACACTGATGTCAGTTGGAAGACACATGGACTCATTGTTTCACATTTATATTAATATGTATATTTATATTTTTGTATACATTCAATAAATACCTGTTGACCCTGATAGTTTTTGCTCACTCTGAGGCCTTCCTTCAACAGACTTAACAACACTGTCCCACCAGTTCCCAAACAGCAGGAGCTTTGTGACTATCCTGTGTAAACTATAGGCAGCTGTAGTTTGCTCTACTCTAACTCAGTCAATGTCTACTGCTGGTTGATAGACAGTGCTCTGATCAGCAGAAACAGGAACTTCCTGCACCTATAACTACCACTATTCATGGACAGCTTGGTCTGCAAAATGTAGGGCAAAAATAATAAATATGGTATGGTCAACAGTTAAAAAAAACAATTGTCATGGATAAGGCACCTGCTACCACAAGGGGCAGAGTGGCTGACCATGACTTGTGTTGTAGCAGCTGGGCAGATGGTGGTGAAAGCCACAGAGTAGGCACATATAGTTTAGCATGCGCAGCACTGGGGTACATGTTACATGAGGCAGTAGGTAACACAGTAGGAGTGCTTGGGAACACAGAGGTACGGAGAAGAAATACAGGCTGGAAGTGCACAGGTGCTGATAATGAGAGGCTTACTGGAACTCACAGGGAAACACACTGGTGCAGAAACAGGTAACGGATTGATGTGTAGGGGGGACACACAGTGGGGAATAAAGACTGGAGGCTGTCAGGACTACACAAAGGAGCAGGATGCGGGCTGGGGAACATGAAGATCACAGGAGTGGACTCGGGGTCACAGACTAGGAGTATGCAGGGATAAATAAGGCTAGACTGACTGATGACACTAGAAAATGCTGGGACTACTAGACATGTGCATTCGTTTTCGTCCGAATGCATTTTCGTCCGAATTTCAGGTATTTTCGTTAAAAACTAAAGATCCGACAAAACAAATACTTTATTTTCGTTTTCGTTGTGACAACAGTTCGATATAGATAGGAGATTCGACGCTGACAATAGCATTCTGTGTCCATTTAACCTGTGGTCGAATGTGCCTAACCCTAACTCTATTAGTCCAAGATTATTCTACATAGAGAGAAAAGATTTGACGTAGAGAGGAAAGATTCAACGTAGAGAGGAAAGATTTGATGTAGAGAGGAAAGATTACTGCTGGAATTGGGTGGAATTGCAGCTAAACTATACAGAGTCATACAGTTTAGCTACTCCGTCGAATCTTCTTTGAACATTTGACAGACACCACAAGCCTTCAATGACAGATTCGACCTTAATTAATTTGGATTTTCTGACGAATGCAATTTTTAACGAAAAACGAAAAAAATAAAAACGAATTTCGGGAGTAACTAAATAAATTTATTTTTCGTACGAAAACTAAATTCCCAAACGAAATATTTCAGTGTGCACATGTCTAGGGACTACGGAGACACACAAGAGCTGGATACAGGATAGACAGGCACTGGGAACATTGGAGGTCATGGAGAGAATACTGCAGGGCACTGGGAGACACTGCCCAAGTCATTTGGGAACACAGAGGGTCCGGCACTTAGCATGTGCATGTGTTGCCTGAATACTGAGCAACACAAGTGTCAGCCCTTTTACGACAGAGCCTGGCCATGGAGGTGCTGACAGCCGATGATTGGTTGACATCAGTGGAGAAATCTTGGTACTGGAACATTGAACAGATGACTGTAAGGAACTATGTTATGAGGTGTTAATACAAACAAAAAAAGTGTGTAAATGCTATTGAAAGGCTGCATCATATTTCCCATTTTTTTTTTTTAACATATTTCCACTTTAAGTGACCCTTTTACTTTACCCTGGATGGACGCTTCACATTAGTATGTATGCACTTACGGCTGGAGACCATGTAGTAATCTTCATCTTCTGAAGCACTGCTGCGACAGCTTTTAGCTGTGACTGTGAAGCGGTACAGCACCACAAAGAACGTTGTACATATCCATATGCTTTCATCCATCTGCCTCATTATTAAGATGGCAATGAGCATTTTCATATTTCTGAACAAGCATTCTTGGATGTGAACTTTCAAAACATTATTACCAGGCTCTAATTGTACGTACCATCAAATATTCTCAAAACTGAATTTTAACAGTATGTGAGTTGTGTCTGTAGTTATATTTGGCGCTTGCAATTTTACACAAGGACATTTTGCTATTGTTCATCATGAAAAAAGCTTTAGAGATATGTTGCTGACATCAAAGGAAACTTGAGCCTTTCTTTTTATAGAACACGAACATTACTCTCTTTTTTTCCTTTTTAAATGCAGCAGCCCACAATCAATGTGTCATCCTGAGAAAGTGATATTAATGCCAAGGATATTTCTGTCGTAAAAAAAAATTACTTTATAATTTTCCTATTTTTGTGCAGTCCTTGAGTCAAGCACATCCTGTAAAATTCCAATATGTGAACAATATTTGAAGTCTAACTGCAGCAAAACAAGGGTAGGTAAAGAGGTGGGTGATAATAAATAAGGCTGGCCATAGACGGTGCGATTTTCTATCTTGCAACCACCAGTTACAGGAAAGAAAATTGCTTGATTCCCCCATCAACACAGACAGTGTAAACAGGGGAATCCCTCCTGTGGAGCCAATGTGTTCTCACAGGGGGGAGGAACCGTCTTCTCTTTGACTCAGACCAAATGATACGGCACATTTTCTGTAAAAGCTTTACTTGCATTTCTCCATAGCAGAAGAAATGACCAGCACCCAGTAATGTCTTGTTTACACTTGCTTTTGGGGAGTAATTAAAATGTATGGTTAAAATGCCTTATTACTTCCCCCAACCACTCCCCCTTAAGCTGCAAATGCAGGGTTGTACACATGCCATGGCTATGATGCTTTTTATAGAGGTAGGGCAAAAATTATCTCACCTTGTTCATTTAGCAGGCAGTACCACCCAACGAAAATTACCCATTTGACTAAAAGGGGCCAAGACCCAACCACATGCAATGAACATTGGTCCAAGTTTTATGGGGTTAAAGCAGGTGGTGGTGGGGCTATATAATGCCTCCTCACAGCCTGTCAAATGCCCTCTGAAAAGCTATCCACTAAG
Organism: Lithobates sylvaticus; assembly: GCA_028564925.1. Taxonomy (NCBI): domain Eukaryota; kingdom Metazoa; phylum Chordata; class Amphibia; order Anura; family Ranidae; genus Lithobates; species Lithobates sylvaticus. Next base: position 21,794,507 of record CM053033.1, on the reverse strand, counting down.
ATCTGTGTAAATAAACCCTAAGATGGATTCTTTAACCTCCCTGGCGATATTCCCGAGTCTGGCTCGGGGTAGAATTTCAGTACCATTAGCGGTAACCCTGAGCCAGACTCAGGATTGCATCGCAGGATACAGGGAAAGTTACTTACCATGTCCCCTGAATCCTGCGATATTTCCCCGCTCTGTGTACCCTGCGACGTTGCGATGCACGGGAGCGGAGATCGGCGCCAAATTCAAAAAAGTAAAAACACAGTACACATACAGTACACTCTAATCTTACAAATTACAATACTGTATAAAAAAAAATACGCATCCCCTTTGTCACCAAGTGGTCTGTCCAGTGCCCTGCATGCACTTTTATATTATAAATACATTTTTTTCTGCCTGTAAAGTGGAGATTGTCCATAGCAACTAAAAAGCGTCCCTTTATGTCAAAAGTGGTTTTAGACCAGCTAGAAAACAGCGATAATAAATTAGAATCACTTTCAGAATTGAGCGATAGTGATTTGTGGGGAAATTCGTGATCAAACACTAAATCTAATGACAGCGACAATTCTGCAACTGAGCAAATTTCAGTGTTTTTGATTTGATTACATTATTGAATAATTTTTATTATTATATTATTATTTGTTATAATTATTTATAGTTTTTTATTATATTATAATTTATGATTTTGTGTTTCAAACTTTATCATACCCGGGATGTCTACTAGACTCTGGTTTGAACAGGTTTAAGTGAGTTATTCCTAAGAATTGCATGCCTACAATATAAAACGCCACATTTCCATGGAAAATAATTGTACCGCTTTCAGCACCTAAAATCAGAAATAATCATACCGCCGGGAGGTTTAAATGTTCTCCCTGTGTTTCCTCCTTCACAGCCAAATTATTGACCATAATGCTCAAATCTGTTTATCCAGATTATTAGTCTTTATGTTACCACAGTGAAATCTAAACTGCAGGCAGATGTGAAAAAAAATCATCTATTTATCTATTCATAAAATTAACCTTTAAGAAACATTTTATTGAAAAAAAAAAACCTTCCTAAATTCAATGACAATATTGATGGCAGGCCATTGTCTGCTCAAGCCCAAGCCTTGTACTTCATTTGCAGAAGCATCAGGTATTCCCCTCCGCTCCGGTAGGACAGCAAAGCTGAGTATTTGCAGCCGAGGGGTTGTTCTCTAAAGAAAACCTTTGACTTTTTCTAAATAAGCTTAATTAAATCATAGAAGATGTAAAAAAAAAAAAAAAAAACACTTTTTGATGCAGTTTGTATTCAATAAAAACATCAAAAGTGGTTTTAAATGTAACTTATATAGATACCTGAATCTCTCATGATATCAGCCTCTTGCAATAACTTGTACAGTAAAACCTGGACTAAGGTTAGGAATATCAAAACTCTCAGATAGTAAAAGAGAAAATTTTTCCAGTATTCCTTAATTACCCAATCAAAAACTGGGAAGGGAGGCCACTTTAATGCATTGCACCCTCAGCCTTATTCTGTTAGGAGATTTTCTAACTCATGGGACAACAATCTAAGCACGAGTAGACCAAAAGTGAACATAACCTGATTGTCTCCACAATTAACTGTGGCTGATTGTCTCCACAATTAACCCTTTACACTGTCAAATGGTAGCCACCACCAATGTTAAACGGAAACACAAACCAATCACAGCTGTAGCATTTATAACCTTAGAAAAAGTCTGTAACACTTGTTACCACACCAAGATGTAAAGTAACAAAGGTTAAAATGTGGTACCTATTTTCAAAGATATAAGTATTCTTTAATTTCTGATTTAGAGCATTCAGAGATTCAGCTTAAAAGGGTTGTAAACCCTCATGGTTTTTCACCTTAATGCATTCTATGCATTAAGGTGAAAAACCTTCTGTGGTGCTGCAGCCCCCCCCCCGGCCCCCGTTTTACTTACCTTACCCCGATCTGTCTCCAGCCAGGAACGAGCACACCAGCTCTAGCTAGATGATAGCAGCGCAGCCATTGGCTCCCGCTGCTGTAACTCAAATCCAATGACGCTGGGGGCGGGCCAAGTTCTGCATTCTGTGTGAATGGACACAGATGCGGGACTCGACAGCACGCCTGCACAGGTGTCCACCAAGGAGAGCGCTTCTCCAACGTGCACACTCAATGTGGGGAGGAGCCACCAGTGCCATTGAGGGACCCCAGAAGAGGAGGACTGGGGTCACTCTGTGCAAAATGAATTGCACAGTGGAGGTAAGTATGACATGTTTGTTTTTTTTTGTTTTTTAAAACAGGGGTTTACAACCCCTTTAATGATTTAATAGAATAACCAATAGGATTAAAAGTGAAAAGTACTTAGCAAAAATACGATGGCCCTTCGATTTGTGCACAGTTGCCCAATTCACTTAAAAAGAAAATCAAATCTGATGTAGCACTGCCACTTACTCTCTCATAAATGAATCTCAGCATTCCTTTGTAGTTTCAATGGGGATGAGAAATACTGAGCTGTAACAATAGCCATCTTTTTTGATCATTGAAGGAGTCATAGTTTATAGAAATAATTCAACCAATAAAAGGGTCTAAAGGGGTGGGGTGAAGGGGCATTGAAGTGTTTTATGATATTCCAGTGGACACTTCCCTAATGTCAACTTTTCTAACCATATCTATATTTTCAAATGACGAAGTTTCCCTATCCAACAACCAACATATTATTATACAGAATGAAATTATGATTTGTAGGATACTTTATTAATCATCTGTTCCTCATAATATAGGTATAGTTGGTGTCTAACTGATTATTTATTTTTTTATACAGGCATATGATTTAGATGCCTATATTTATCAGACATAAGATTTAAATGCCGGTATTTATCAGGCATAAGATTTAGATCTGACTAGTTTTATTGCAGTATGACTTCCCCATTCTCCTCACTCAGTTTGGGATTTTTCAGACATTATTATTTTTCACATTGGCTGGGCTGTATTGCTCAAATGCCTTAGAGAAAATAAGCCCCCCTTCCTGACTGTGCTGTCTGCCAATACTCTATCAATTCCTTGATTGGATGAACAAAATTACATATATTTGGCAGGTACAACAGCTCTCTTATATGTATTTATAGCTTTGTATTTGACCCTTTACATTTGGAGTACAGCTTTAAATGTATGTCTATACTAGTAAACATATTTATGTAACTCACTCTTAAAATCAGTCTCCTGTAATCCTCTACAAAGCAGCAATCAGACAAGGATGCAGAAGTATTCTAGGCAAGTCAGAGTTTTGTTGTTTTGAAGAAAACCTGCTTATAGGAAGCAAGTGTGCAGAAATCTCATTACAGTATTGTGCTGCTGCTGTTTTAAAGTGGTTCTAAGGGCTGAAGGTTTTTCACCTTCATGCATTCTATGCATAAAGGTAAAAAACCTTCTGTGTGTAGCAGCCTCCCCAGCCCCCCTTATACTTACCTGAGCTCCTGTAAATCCAGTGATGTGCACAAGGGCATCAGCTGTCTGGGGACTCTCCCTTCCCATTGGCTGAAACAGCAGCGGGAATCATTGGCTCCCGCTGCTGCCAATCACAGCCAGTGAGTCAATGAAGAGATAGAGGGGGCAGGGCTGAGTTGTTGCTTCATGTCTGAATGGACCCACAGAGTGGTGGCTTAGGATTGCACACGCTTGGGTGCCCCAATGCAAGCTGCTTGCTCTGGGGACACTCGAAAGGATGGAGGGGTCAGGAGTGGCGGTGGGGGACCCAAAAAGAGGAGGAGCGGGGCTGCTCTGTGCAAAACCATTGCACGGAGCAGGTTAGTATGACATGTTTGTTCTTTTTCTTTTAATTTTGCCTTTAATATCACTTTAATTGTCCAATATATGGCTAGGACAGGTCTTTTACCAGACTGTATTGCTTAACTGCACTGTAGTATGCAGAAAGTTCCAAGACCTGACAATGCTGTCTGGCAAGGATATGTGGATTACAACACTGGTTAACCAGAATTAAAAATTCTTTGGCAGGTAAAGCAGTATACTTTTTTAATTGTAGTTTTAGCTTTTGCCTAGAGTTCACCTTAGCAGCAAAATAACTTTCATAGCAAAGACTAAATATCAACCTGAGCATCCATATAAAGGGAAGCACTATAAGGTGCAGTAGATATCTTGTGTTTTATTTAGTTCCACCAGTGTTCACTGGAAGTCACCTCTCTAAGTGATCTGAAGAGCAGGTATGAAAAATTAACAAATGCATTGGTGCCCATCCTTGCAAGCCATATCTATTAACATAAAATATGTAAAACCAAATAGAGAAATATATAAGACTATGTACACACCTACAGTATGTAAGTTACAAAAAAAAAAACATACCGTGTTTCTCCAATGTGTTTTCTGTTTTTCCTCTACAGTATCGTATAGTAATATTTGACTGACATTGGAAAACACATAATGCCTCCAAGCATGCAATCCAGTTATCTGCAATGTGATTTGGATGTTTTGATTTGGACTGTGTTTACAATGTGTTCCATCGAGATCTATTAGAAGTGGCAATTGGTACTGGCATTCTGAGTAATACCTACATTTCACTTTACATAATGTCCCTACAGAGTTGATATTTCAAAAGTGTGAAGTAATCCCCTAAATCCTGCAACCCCCCAACTAGAGTGTTAGAATTAGACATGTGCACAACGAAAAAAATAATTTTGTTTAGTTTTGATTTGTTATTTACATAAATTTGTTTAGTTAAGTTAGCTTCATGTGTTTAATTTGTTTTCGGAATTCATTTTGTTCATTCATTTTCAAATCAATTTGAAAAGTTTTCAAATCAATTTTGAATAGTTTTCGAATGCGAAAAGTTTTCAAATCAATTTAAAATAGTTTCTAAATAGTTTTCTAATTCAAAGATGAATTGAGGGAGATTTACTAAAACTGCAGCACTCAGAATCTGGTACAGCTGTGCAAGGTAGCCAATCAGCTTTTAACTTGAACTTGTTCAAGTAAGCGTTGACAATAAAATCTGGAAGCTGATTGGTTTCTATGCAAAGCTGCACCAGATTTTGCACTTTCCAGTTTTAGTAAATCTCCCTCTTTGCATCTTTCTCTCCTGCAAGGAGAGAAAGATGTAAACAAACAAAAGTGTGTAAAATAATAATAATTAAAAAGAAAGGTTTGATATAGGTCAGTGCCATGGTTAGTATTAGGGCCAATGTAAGGGTCAAAGGTCAAGGTCAGATCAATGATCTGGATCAAAGGTCAGGGTCAGTTTATTTTGGGTAGGATTTTTTTTTTTTAATGCATTTTTTAAATTAGTATCAGTGTTTGTTAGTGTCAGTATGTTTTAGATATACCACATATGTGGTATCGCTGCGATTGTCAGGAGCATGAGAAGGTATTTGGGGTTGTTCTTTGGTGGTAAGTTATGTTAGTAACAAGAAATATACTGCTACATTCAATCAGGAGATATCCATTACCATTTACCACCAAAAGAAAGCCCAATTTATCTGTTATAAAACACGGTATAATCCACCAGGATACACAAAGTAGTTGCCATGATAGTCAGTGTTTTACTAACGCAGATCAAAGTGGCAAAATTGTGTTCAAGCATTAATGTTTGTTTTACCCTCAGTCACTAAGGGCTTAGGAAATGTGTTCAAAGTACTGGTAGCTAATGCAACAGCACTGCAGTTTATGCACCTTGCAAATAACTCCCCTTGTTGTGACACATAAAACCACTTCAGTCTTCTGAAGCATCAAAGATTTCTGCTGCTGGACAGCCAAAAAGAGGTCCATGTCACCCAGGCAGCCATATTGGCACACAAAGAAGGAGCCTCCCACTCAGCAATCTAGAAACTAGAAAACTTGGTACCTGGCATGTCCCATAACCACAGATTTACTGTAGGTGAGGAAAGTGACTTTTTGCAATTTTTTTTTACTTTCTACTGTGATTAGTTAAGAGGGAATGGACAGTATTGTTAGGGAGTTCCCAGCTAGAGAAGAACTTAAAGCGGAGTTTCACCCTAAAGTGGAACTTCCGCTCATAGGAACCCTCCACCCCTCCAGTGCCACAGTTGGCACCTTTTAGGGGGGTGCAGATACCTATCTACGGGAGTCTATGCCTCTCCCTGTCCCACCGCACTGTCTGCTGGGACACACACGGGTCCCAGAGACAGCGCGGAGCATTCTCATTGCGCTGTGTGACTCACGCATGCGCAGTAGGGAACCGGGAAGTAAAGCCGCAACGCTTCACTTCCTGATTCCCTCAACGAGAATGGCGCCGGCAGCAGCCGAGAACCAATCGATTTCTCGGCTCGGCTGCAGACATCGCTGGACCCAGCACAAATAAAAATTCTACCTAAAGTTATTCTTACTTGTGGACTTGGTTATACAGTATGTTACCATCAAAATGATAAAAACTTACCTTAATGATTGTCTTCTTTTATTTATCTTTTATTTTGTCCTTGTTGCTTAGTGTCCTTTGATGGATAGCTTCCCTATATTCCATTATGGTTTTCAGCAATCTCTTTAGCCTCTTTTAAAGCAATCACATAAAGTAAAGTTATTTTTTATTACAATGTACTGGCTTCTGTTTTTCTTCTCCTACATAATAAAAGCTGAAAACTGTGCAGAGCCATATAAATATACTGAATGACTAAATCCTCGTACACACGGTACGATTGTTGGCCAACCTAGTGTCTGATTTTTGTAAAAAGGGCGTGTGCCAGGATCTTGACTTTCATACTAACGGTACACAATTGTTGTGCAATAAAGACGAAAGTAGTGACGTACTTCAAGGAATTTCAGCTCTTGAGCACCACCCTTTGGGCCCCTTCTGCTAATTTTGTGTTTGGTGAGCAATGATTCCCAGCATTCGAGTTTGTAATTTCGACTTTTGTGTGAGGGATTTGTGTACTGACCATACGAAAATCAGACAACAGACTGCTGTCCGCCAAAAATTTACTAGGCTGCCATCCAACATTTGTTGGCCAAAAGTTGGACAACAATTGTCGAAAGTAGCATACTAACGGTCAGATTTTAGGACAACAGTTTGTCAACAGACAATCCCCTGCCAACGATCGCATTGTGTGTACGAGGCTTAAGTATGTAGCTTATAGACAACAATTAATTGAATGTCAATTATTTATTTTCCTAATTAGCAGCAGAGTTTTCTACCATGTTGGCCGCAGAGGAAAGCAGAAAGTTTTGGGTGTACATATACGTTTTTATTAACAAACTAAGTGAACAGAAAATGCAAACTTTCAGTGCACATTAGTGTTTTTATCATCATGCATGGTAAAATTTTTAATTTGAAAATCACATTTTTATCAACAAAACTACAATATAAATGTTCTCTTCCTGACACACGTGTGTGGGTGTAAAGTGTGCCAAGATGTCTTATCTGCAAATCATGAAATAAAAAGGGCTTGGGGATTATCTTATCTGCAAGTCATGATTCACCCTCAATAACTCTCCTAAGTGATGATCAGTATCTCTAAATCCTAAAATTTAAAACAGCTTATACAACCCAAAATAACATGGTGAAGGGAGAATGTTAACGCAACTGTCATTACTAACTTATTTTCTTCTTCGGAAAAGAAAACATTTCTTATCTTTGCAAAGTCTTATCTGCTCCAGATTACTTTGATACTGTCCCGTAATGACAACAAAATTTTAGAATTTTTTTAAACATCCATATTAAATGCCAATGCCGAGAGAGATTCAATCCAGAATGGTGCTGACTGGATTAAGGGTTTGATTATGGATTCTCCTGAATTTTGTGGCAGATATTCAAGTATAGCAATACTAAACCTCATACAGTAATTAATGCTACTGCATAGTACATGGGTGGCAGTTGCAAGGTCATGCACCCAGGTCAGATTGAGCACCCCCAATGTACTGTATATTAGTGTAGCGGAAGACAGCCCTTGCCAGTTGCTCTAGGCTCACAACAGTGTATTGGGGCAAGTTGTGGTTCTCAATCTCTGTTTCTCCTATAGTAGCTTGGGGTACACAGCCTGCCAGTCATCATCCACATCCTGGGCATTCTCTGCAGCTAGTCCAGGATCTTCCCACCCATCTGGAGTGGGTGGCTACTGCCAGGGTACATTGCCCACATCTCGGCCCAGCAAGAAGGGACAGAAGAAAAAATACTTGTCATCCAGTTCCACAGGATGCTCCCACAACAGAGCCACTGCACCCAGGCCCCAGATAGAAACGGCTTGCCCTTGCCAGTTGTTGGCAGGAGATTGGAATTGCTTTGCCACTTCTTGATCTCCCTCTGCATGCTATTCATCCCCCCCTGGAAACCAATATCTTCCTGGTCAAATCTCAGCGTGATCAGATATGCCTCCTCTAGCGTGACTCAGGAAACTGACATAACGCACGCATATATACATACATTCTCTGACAAGTTGGGAAGCATAGAGATTTTGACAGATCCAGCAATGATAGTAGAAATCCCTTTTACACATCATAGAATTATATATTCTTGTATGCTATGTCATGAATACCATCTTTCTATATTTAGAGGGTTAACAGTCCACTAGGATGGAAATTTTCCACAAATATTTGATCATTACAGTAACTCAACATTGTAGATTACAGTAACTCAACATTGTAGATTACAGTAACTCAACATAAACGGGTGCATGTACATGGATTTCATGCAAACAATCAAAAATAATGAGGGAAAATGTAAAGAGTATGATACACCAAGAACTTTTCAGTGGCTTCATAGTATCTTGTTCAATGGCTTAGTGGTATTATCTGTGAACACATGTTGATCATATCCCCCCTTAATGTCTTCTTAAGAGAGAATAAACTCAGTTCAGCTAATCTTTCCTCATAGCTGATCTCCTATTTGCCTCTTATTAGTTTGGTTGCCCTTCTCTGCACTTTCTCCAGTTCCCCAATATCCTTTTTTATGAACTGGTGCCCAACACTGAACTGCATATTCCAGATGAGGTCTTACTAATGATTTGTAAAGGGAAAAATAATACCTTTCTCTCTGCAGTCTATACCTCTTTTAATAGAAGACAGGATTGCTCGCTTTGGAAACCACAGCTTGGCATTGTATCCTATTATTAAGCTTATGATCTACCAGAACACCCGGATCCTACTCCACCATTGATTTCCCCAGCTGTACTCTCCCTAGTATGTATGATGCATGCATATGTTTAGCCCCCAAGTGCAAAACTTTACATTTATTAACATTAAACCTAATTTTCCCTGCATTGAGGTCGGCTTGTAAGTTGGAGACATCCTGTGAGGATTTTAGTCCACTGTCTAGCTTGGTGTCATCTGCAGAGACTGAAATGGTACTTTTAATCCCAGACCCTATATCATTTATAAATGTATTAAAAAGTAAGAATCCCAACACTGAACCTTGGGGTACATCACTAATAAACCATTATAGACCAACAGACCATTCAGCGTATGAATCATTAACCACTATTCTCTGAATATGGTCTTTTAGCCAGTTTTCTATCCATTTACAACTTAATTTTTCCAAGCCTGTAGACTTTACTTTACACATTAGCCATGTGCCATATGTCAAACATATTTGAAAAACCCAAATATACTACAGTATGTCTACAGAACCTCCTTTGTCTAAGGCGTTGCTCACCTTCTCATAAAAAAATCTGATTTGTTTGGCAACTTTTGTATTTCATGAATCCATGTTGACTATTCCTTTAAATTTTGTTTTTTTTCTAGCAAAAACTCATCTATGTGGTCTTTTATTACACTCTCCAGTATCTTTCCAACCATAGAAGTTAAACTAACAGGTCTATAGTTACCTGGTAAAGACTTTGACCCCTATTTAAACATAGACACCACATTGGCCTTATGCCAATCCAGTGGCAAAATGTCAGTCTTTAAAGAGTCCCTAAAAATTGGAAACAGTGGCTTTGAAATGACAGAGCTCAATTCTTTTAGAATCTGTGGGCGGATGTCATCTGGTCCAGATGCGTTATTCACCTTTATTCTGGCTTATTTCTGAAGATATCAATTTTGAGCCATAGTGGATCATTTGGGGTTGTGTCAATATCATCCTGATTATGGACATGAGCTCCATCGTGCTCCTTTGTATACACAAAGCTGAAGAAAGTATTTAATAAATGTGCCTTCTCTTCGTCCCCAGTCACCCACTCCAGATTATTTTGTAAAGGGCCTACATGCTCAAACCTGACCTTTTTACTATTAATATATTTAAAGAATGTCTTTGGGTTTGTCTTACTCTCTTTTGCAATCTGTAGTTCATTTTGAATTTTTTTTTCTGCCTTGATTTCTTTTTGACATATTCTGTTTTATTTGTTATAACATTTGATTGATGATAGTATTTCTTCATTTTTATATTTTTTTAAAGGCTATTTTCCTATTGTTTATATATTTTTTTCAATTTGGCAGTGAGCAACATAGGTTTTATTTTTAGCCTTTTAAGCGTATTGCCCATGGGAATATATTTTGCACTGTATTCGCAGACAGTCATTTGAAATAATTCCCATTTCTTTTCTGTGTTCGATGACAATATTTCCTCCCAGTCTAAGACTTGGAGAGCAGCCCTCAGCCATGGAAAATTTGACCTTTTAAAGTTAAGTGTTTTTATATTTCCGGTATGTGTTCGTTGTTTACAGATAGCATTAAATGAAATCATGCTATGGTCACTGCTACGAATATTAGTAATACGAGAAGGAGAGAGCAAGGGGGTGGGACTTTAACCGAAGCACGTGTTAGCATTTAATTGGTTGTATCGCCATAACCCAACCTGCACCTAGAAATAGCGGTCTTATGATAGCTTTCACCAGCTTATCTTTACTAATTTTCCACCATTTGTTATCTTGCATTTAATCCAAATCTGGTCAAATACCTTTACATAATTGTTAGGCATATTCCAATGCTTTAACTGAGCACATGGTGGCTTATGTCTTGGCTGTGATGTAGCCTGGATTTCATCTAGTTCGGGAGTTGTGATGCGCACTGTGGGCGTCCTTCCCCTCCTCTCCTCCACCACGCTCAGGAGGGTAGACGCTCTGTCACTGCGAATCAACGTCACGTCCTACGTGCCAGATGTACAGCACCCTTGTGACGTTGTTTCACTGGTGGGGTTCTCTATCACCACAAGGAAAATAGTGAGGTTGTGATGACGCCGATCGTCGGGCGAGTTGCCGCCCTGTTTTTTGCGCCTCCTCCTCGCTCTGCTCGTGTGCGTGGCGTTGGGGGCTGTGGTGGTGCACACATATGGGTGAGCACTCTGGCTGGGATGAATAACTCAGGACCCTCCTGTGGACTCCATGCCTCCCTTTGGTAAGGTCTGTTTCTCCCCCCTACAGCACCAGGTAACTATTCGATCCTTCCAGTCATCCTCTCTCCCCCATTCCCCCACTCACCTCTGTTTTCAGGTGTTCTGGTGGTAACCTCTCACCATGGTTTTCCACCCCCACCCCTGTCCAGTCACAATATCACTAGTTTTTATTGTTATTTATGCACATTCCATATTTATTATTTAGTTTTACTAACAATTACCTAATTACTCACATATATTTCACATTAGGTTACTTGGTTTATTTACTGATCACAATACCTCCCATGTTTATACCAGGAGTTTGCCCAGATCCGCCAAGGCTGTTGCCTGTGGTGGTTGCCGCCGCTGAACATGCCACCTCAGCTCCTCATACCGATGCCCTTGGGTGGCCTACAGTCCCTGACATCGCGCATCAAGTGCACAGATACTTGTAAGTGGGGGGGGGGGGGGGTGTTTGTTGACCTATCCTCCCCTTTACTGATACAAGTTAGCTTACCTAGACAACATATTTTCCATTTTCAGATACAACACGTGCTTGCTCCTGAAGAGCGACTAAAAGTTGTGAAATGCATCAAGCTATCAGATGCCGTGCAGTATATAACTACATGTATATCAGATCACTGTACCAATACCACATTTACCTTTATATATTATGACAGGGATTAGAAAGATCATAGACCATGCAGGGGCTATCGTACAATATATGTATATCCAATAATGAAATTTGGTGGAATCCTCAAACCTCATTGTGCGATACATTTTTTTATCATGTTATTATCAGTTACCACTGTTTTAGAAATTGACAATACGCAGGTGTGCATTTCTATGTACATGGTTATTAAACGTATGTAAATATGTGTTTATGGAATAATAAATAATTTTATACCCACCACTCTATTCAATTGCTAACACATGCTTCATTTAAAGTCCCACCCCCTTGCTCTCTCCTTCTCTTATGTTGACAGGGATGGAGGCACATGACCTTACCAGACCATGGCCTCATTTAAAGTCCCAACTTCCCCCTTTTCCCCCAATTATAATATTAGTAATATGCAGGGCCGGTGCTAGACTATTTTGTGCCCTAGGCAAGACTAGCTACTTGTGCCCCCCCCCCAAAAAAAAAAAATTAATGGCTTTGTGCAGTGTCATTAAATAATAGCACAATACACTCTTTGATCACAGATCCCGTTGTATTGTGTGACAATCTGTCACAGTGTTTTTTTTTAAATTGGAACTTTTTTATTATTTCACTGTGTGTCATTATAAAAAAATATAATAGTGACTGAAGTGGCCACAATGGCGGAACACCAGGGCCCCGATTGCAAGTGCGACCTATGCAGAGACTGCAAAATGTATTACAGGAGAGGGTCAGAGACTGCAAAACATACTACAGGAAAGGGTCAGAGACTGTACAATGTACTACAGGAGACAGTCAGAGGCTGCAGACATACTACAGAAGATGGTCAGAGACTGCAGACATAGTACAGGAGATAGTCAGAGACTGAAGACATAGTACAGGACATGGTCAGATAGTGTTTTGTGTTTTTACTTTTTTGAATTTGGCGCCGATCTCCGCTCCCGCGCGTCGCAACGTCGCAGGGAACGGAGCTCGGCAGAACTCGGCACTGTGTGAATCGAGCGAGGAGACAGCTCGCTCACACAGCAGGGAGACATCGCAGGATCCTGGGGACAAGGTAAGGTAAGTGGATACTGCAATGCGATCCCGAGTCTGGCTCGGGGTTACCGCTAACGGTACTGAAATTCCACCCCGAGCCAGACTCGGGAATACCACCAGGGGGGTTAAGGTCAAACATTACACCTAATTTAAACCCTGTATATCACATACGTGTCTGTTTTGCTTTGCTACTTTTGAATCTTCATTATTATATACATATGGATTCAGAGATTAGATCTGTAGCCTGTTCTGGGAAAAAAAAAACATCTATTTTGAAAGCTAAACAAGTGTACATAGCCCAGTCATGTAAGACAGAAGAATTTGGTACAACTTGAAGAGTTCAAATTGCTACAATCTAGTCTGGAATTTTGTAAAACTCTGGGGCTTGCATCCATTCTATGTAATGTTGTTATCTAGACAAGGAGAGAATCTGCAAGATATGTATTAAAAACTTTTTGGAACCAGCAAAACCATTATTTCAGACTGCATAAGCCTCTTTTTCCAAAGAAAAAAAATACATATACTCTACAAAGCATTAGTATCATAGCATCAGATAAAGCTAGTAGATTTCAAATTGTAGCATTAACCAGAGTATTGCTTGCTTGCGCTCTAACATAAAACATTCCACTCAGTGTCTATCCTGGAAGCATTGAGGGACCTTAGTGTGTAATTCTGCCAAATATTTGCCTTGATATTGTTTTTACAACCTCATTTTTTAGCTGCCGATATAACGCTGTAAACCTGCTTTTCATTTGAATTGCAAAACAAACTGTCATTCCCTCTTGTAAAAAGTAAAACATTTTTTTTCCTTCAGAGAACAGTGTAGTTTAATAATTTGCATGTGAACTTGTAAGGTAAAATTTGGGTTCTCATTTAAAAAAAGTGTATACAACCGATAATGCCTGCCAAAGACAGTTCAAATAAAGTCAAAATATATCTTAAAGGCTTCATCTTTTTCACAAAATAGTCCATGCAGTCAAGGGCCCCGGTAAATATTAAAGGACAGCACAGCTTTGTAAAAGTAATACTATTGTAAGACCTGTAGACCATTTAGAATTTTTACATTTTTTATTGGGTATGCTTTTTTTTCTTTTGGTGATATTTAATTACTGATGGGTTTTTTATTTTTTGTAATATAAGCGAAAAAAGAGAGAAAATTTTGAAAAAAAACACTTTTTTTGTTTCTATTGTAAAATTTTGCAAATGAGTCTACAAGCTATGGTGCAAATCATTGACAATTTATCACACCTGATCACACCTGATGTACTGAAGGCCTCATCTAATTTCTTGAGACCCTAACAAGCCAGGAAAGTACAAATACCCCCCAAATTACCCCTTTTTGGAAAGCAGACATTCCAAGGTATTTAGTAAGAGGCATGGTGAGTTTTTTGAAGTAGTAATTTTTTACCACAATTCTTGGGAAATTAAGACATTTCTTTTTTTTTTTTACACAAAATTGTCATAATGGTTATTTCTATCCCACAGCACATGCATACTTGAAATGACACCCCAAAATACATTCTGCTACTCCCGAGTATAGCTATACCACATGTGTGAGACTTTTGCTTGGTCACAGACAGAGGCCCAACATCCAAGTAGCACCTCCAGACATTCTACGAGCATAAATTGAACACTTTTGAAGGCCTTGGAGCACCAGGTCAATGGAAACACCCACAAAATGACCCCATTTTGGAAAGCTTACACCCCAATGTATAATCTATGAGGCATAATGAGTCTTTTGAATGGCTCATTTTTTTCCAGAAGTTTTTGGAAAATGTGGGAAAAAATGAAAACACATTTTTTTTTATACAAAGTTGTCCATTTATAAGATATTTCACAATAAAAGGCAACTCTAAAATTTGCAGTTTTACTGTATTGGAGGGGTCCCAAAACCAGTCAGTATCTGATGTGACTACCATTTGCCTCACTCAGCACATTTCCTTCACATAGAGTTGATCAGGTTGTTGATTATGGCCTGTGGAATGTTGGTCCATTCCTCTTTAATGGCTGTGCGAAGTTTCTGGATATTGGCAGGAACTGTCGTATACGCCAATCCAGAGCATCCCAAACATGCTCAAAGGGGGGCATGTCTTGGAAGTATGCTGGCCATGCAACAACTGGGATGTTTTCAGCTTCCAGGATTGTGTACAGATCCTTGCAACATGAGGCCATGCATTATCATGCTGCAATCATGAGGTGATGGTGGTGGATGAACGGCACAACAATGGGCCTCAGGATCTCATCACGGTATCTCTGTGCATTCAAAATGCCATCAATAAAATGCACCTGTGTTTGTTGTCCATAGCATACACCTGCCCATACCATAACCCCACGACCACCATGGGCCACTCGATCCAACGTTGACATCAGCAAACCGCTCACCCACACAACGCCATATACACTGTCTGCCATCTGCCCTGACCTCTCCAAAGTGCCAGATGTCATCGATTGTGAACATTTGCCCACTAAAGTCGGTTACTATGACGAACTGCCGTCAGGTCAAGCCCCCGATGAGGATGACTAGCATGCAGCTGAGCTTCCCTGAGACGGTTTCTGACAGTTTGTGCAGAAATTCTTTGGTTATGCAAAACAATTGTTGCAGCATCTATCCGGGTGGCTGGTCTCAGATGATTTTGGAGGTGAATATGCTGGATGTAGAGGTCCTGGGCTGATGTGGTTACACGTGGGCTGTGGTTGTGAGGCCGGTTGTATGTACTGCCAAATTCTCTGAAATGCCTTTGGAGAAGGCTTATGGCAGAGAAATGAACACTCAATTCAAGGGCAACAGCTCTGGTGGACATTCCTGCAGTCAGCATGCCAATTGCATAGGGGCAAACAAAATGTGTTGCTTTTATAATTTTGCTCAGTGTATATATTGCAACTGGTAAGAATAGTTTCCACTCACAAATGACTCCTTATAACTCCACATGTCAAATTTCTAGCATATTTGCAGAATCACAGGTAACCCTATTCAGATGAATAACATGCTTTGTGGGGTGTAAGTATACTTTGTGCAGTGTACAGTAGATACAATTCTTGAATGCATTTCTCAGGCTCTAAAGCCAACTTCATAGAAAAGAGATGTGTGTGTGTGTGCTACTACAGTAGTGTATCTCAGTTTCATACTCATACAATAAGGTAAAAACAACATGGGCTATATATCACTATTTCCATTCTCAGGATAGAAGCAGGGTGCTTGGGAAAAGACAAAAAGGGTAACCGCTTATTATACATCTCAATTGAGACTTATACATTGTTTTCATATTTATTTTAATAAGAGACCTTAAAAATTGATCGTCCTTAGTTCCTCTGTAGAAATGCAAATCTCAAACCTCAAAGAATGTAACGTATTCAAATGGTGATATCCAAGTACAGAAAAGTAGTGCAAGATTCTCAATAGAACTATGTTTGATTATGTATATACATTAGGATGAAATGCCAATATATTCTTCTCACTTCTTGCCATGCAAACAGTTGTGCAAAAATACACCCAATGAACAAATGTACTGTAAATTTTGAAAATGTGGTCTCTAATCCTGCAATAATACAATGGCTTTGTCAATTTCCAAAGGAATAAGTGACCAATAATTAGATAACAATTTACATAACTAATAGCCCACCAACATCCACATATGTGCCCCAATAAAGTCCTTAGGGTTCGGAAAAGGTGCTTACACACAGAGGGAGGAGGAGAGGCAAGTGGAGAAATCCCTGAACCATCCACCCAACATCCTAAGGCTGAAAAGTCATGTTTTTCTCCCTATATACCTTCCGCCAGCATTGATGGCACATTGTAGCAAAAGCAGTATGTGACGTTACATCCTTTTTAACATGGTACCTGGGTGTGATGTCACTTTTGGCAATGGCACCCACACCCAGTGCCTGCCCAGAGGGGACACCACATGTGGGCCACTCAAGGTGGATCACCTAAAGCTTAAAATATAGTCAGAGGGGGCTGTTCACATGCTAGGGGCACAATGCTTTGTATTGCTGTCACAAATTGAATGTGGAATGTTGAATTGACAGGCGGCACCACTTGTCAATGAGGCCATGCTGCAACCAGAAAAAAAAGTTTTAATCTCAGTGTGGTGCATCAGCCCAAATATAAACTGCCCTTCAACAAAAGAAAAAAATCAAAAAAAGCAGCATTTAGGAGGTGGCAGAATCACTCCTGAATGCCTGACAGTGGCTGCTTAACTGCACTCTGAAAAACAATCCACTGCAGATGTCATATACTTGTAATGGAATAAGGTGTCCTTTTATGAAGTAGTGAAATCTATTCACTGCTTTATTCTCCGGCATTCACACAGGAGACCTTTCTCCTCTGTGTGCCAGTTTATGAAGTGGAGTAGATCGCTTCACCCTTGGAGGAGTGAAGTGATCTACAAACGCTTCCAACACTGGAGAACTGCCCCTGATACTGGAATCTCATGAGACTTTACGAGATTACAGTACCAGAAATTCACTGAAACACTGAGATGTCCGTTTATTAAGCAGTGTGATTAATGTTAATAAAATAAAGAGTCCCCTACATATATATATATATATATATATATATATATATGTATACACACACACACATTATATATATATATATATATATATATATATATATATATATATATATATATATATATATATATATATGTATATGTATATATATGTATACACAGGGGGACATGGTTACTGTCTTGGGGGGTCTGAACGAGGCATAAGGAAGTTAATTATCTTCCTCTTTCCCACTCAGATCCCCCCACATTCCCTCTTTACTCCCCGATTCGCCATCTCTGAGTTGGTGAATTGGGGAGGGTGAATTCTGACACAGATCACCAGTGAAGCGCTGAGATCGCAGCTTCATAAACTGGCAGTTACCGTGTCATTCTATGAGGATTCTCCATGTGCAGAGATAATCGGCGGGAGAACAAGTTCAAACACTTCTCCCCCCGATTATCTCTGGTTCATAAACTGTTTATGGGCTGTGATCAACGGCGATCCTCGGGATCTCCGCTGATCACTGCTTCATAAACGGACACCTAAGAATTAAAGAGTTCATCTCATGTAATATGAAAACCTACTTAAATGATCCAACCAATCTGTATCCAATTAGCCAAGTCCTTGTATTATGAAGCTAGATACAGTAGATTTAAAAGGATTGAAAAATCAGGTTGTAATAAAAATCCATGAATTAGATTTCCACACTGAAAATCTTGATTTCTACTTTATATATTATTAAAGTTTGCAGCAGCTGCACTTGTAATGTTCTTGCAGAGACATTGAGTATCCTCATAAATTGTAAGGTCAGCAATAGATGATATCAGTGCACAATGAAAAGTATCAACCACCAAAAAATTAGAGTATTAACAATATCTGGGTCAAACTTGGAATATTTATACTAACTTTCCCAGATAAGTGTCTCTGCACTGCAATATTAACCTCACCATCATTAACATAGTGTCATGAAGGGCACCTGCTCATTATGACAGTTTGGGGGATTTAAATTATCTTCACGTCAATCAGGCACATCTCTACCTCTCTTGCTTAACAAATTATCAAGGTGAAAGGGAAATAACTGATTTAAAAGTGTCATCTGTAAATTTCATATTTGGTGCAGTATAAGGTTGAATACCGTATTTCTGAAATATAGAATACTGAAACAATTGACATATGCAGATAGTTAGCTGTTTGTTTATTCAGTAGCTATTTGTACTTCTGAATCTTTAAATAATGAAAAACAGTGCAAATATGTATTTTGTTTTCAGTTCTTCCAAGAACCTGTTCTTTTCTATCAATAACAAGATATACAGTATATTCTTGTAAATAATATGCATGTATAATTAAAAGTAATATATTATTATATAGCTACATTTTATGTATTTTACCTTTTATGTATTTCTTAGAACAGAAGGTATTCACTAGACATGTGCATTCGTTTTCGTCCGAATTTCAGGTATTTTCAGGTATTTTCGTTATAGTTTTAACAAATGATAACAAAATATCCAACATAAACAAATGCTTTATTTTCGTTGTGACAACAGTTCAATATAGATAGGAGATTCGACGCTGACAATAACAATCTGTGTCCATCGAACCTGTGGTCGAATGTGCCTAACCTTAACTCTATTAGTCCAAGATTATTCTACATAGAGAGAAAAGATTCGACGTAGAGAGGAAAAGATTCGACATAGAGAGAAAGATTTGACATAGAGAGGAAAGATCGCTGCTGGAATTGGGTGGGGGAAGTAAAATAAAAATAATGATGATGATGAATGTTATTGGCTGATTGTAACCAAAGAGGAGGAGCAGTAAAATAGCTAGAACTAAGTACACACGTACAGCCAACTTATTTTCACTTACGATTGCTAGCAGAGAGAGACACACACACTGAATCATTTCAGAAGACAGTCAATCTTAGCTGGTCCGTTTGTCAGAGAACCTGAATTATTTAGCAATTAAGCATAAGCACAGCAGCAGAACAATAGTGAAGCAAGCTACAGTTCAACCTAACTTTTTCATAATAATCTGCTGCTATTGTGTTAGTGTTGTGAACTTGATAGTGATACTAGTGTTGCTTGTGTTGTGATAGCCTCAGAGGCTGGGGGGGGGGGATTTATTATTATAGATTCTATATTATAGATTGAGATTCTATATAGATTCTATATACCCTATCTTGTTACCGGTCTGATCAGTGATCACTATCACCAGTCCATTTTCAGTTTAAACTATATACATTCAACATGAACGACAAAGATTCGACAAAGCATCGAAAAACATACAAACGTCGAACCTTTGGCTTATGGTGTCTGTCAAAAGTTCTAAGAAGATTCGACGGAGCAGCTAAACTATACAGAGTCATACAGTTTAGCTTCTCCGTTGAATCTGCTTTGAACATTCGACAGACACCATAAGCCTTCAATGACAGATTCAACCTTAATTCATTTGGATTTTCGGACGAATGCAATTTTAAACGAAAAACAAAATAAATAAAAACTAATTTCGGCAGTAACTAAATACAATTTTTTTTCGGACGAAAACGAAATTCCGAAACAAAATATTTCAGTGTGCATATGTCTAGTATTCACGTCTCACTCAATCACAGATTCTTATTTTTGAGATAATATATGGAGCCATGCAAATCTTTTCTTTATGCCCCATACTTCTGGTCTATAGTACAGATGCAGTCTAATATTATGGAGCTATTTATTACAAACTGCATACCGTTTTTTGGGGGTTTGCTGGCCATTCCCAGTGCAAAGGATGGAAACAAGGATTTCTATTTAAGTCCATTTCCTGAGGTGGGATCTGGCTGTGCAGAGGCTGGTGTTTGTGAGGCAACTGGACATCACAGGTTCCAGAACCTGTGCTCTTTTCCAACTACGCCCTTTGGTGTTGCTTAGGGGGTTCGCATTGTGAGCATCTGGTCTCCCCCCTCCTCCACAACTCCCTGGGTTAAGTTTGTGGACCATTGGGTGCCTCCGTCCGGTTTGCCATTTAAATTCACCTGGAAGACCCGCTTATTTTATTTAAATTACTTATAGTATTTATATTTTATTTTCTTATCTGTTATATCTGTTTTTATGTATACATATGTGGAAGTCCCCTGCAAGTATACAACAAACATACTCATCTGTGTCTCTCCTGAGGAAGCGGGTTCTTTATCGCACGAAACACATAGAGAACAGTAGCACAGATTACCCATGTTGCTGGAAGCCTTTGAACTTTGATGGTTTCAATATTGTATGCTTATGCACTTTCACTGTTGGTAAATATATATGACAGTATGTTTTTAACCACTTAAGGACCAAGCCTCTTTCTGAGATTTGTTGTTTACAAGTTAAAAATTTTTTTTTTTGCTAGAAAATTACGTAGAACCTCCAAACATTATACATTTTTTTCTAACACCCTAGAGAATAAAATGTTGGTTGTTGCAATACTTTCTGTCACACCGTATTTGTGCAGCGGTCTTACAAGCGCACTTTTTTTTGGAAAAAATACACTTTTTTGAATTAAAAAATAAGACGACCCTAAAGTTAGCCAAATTTTCTTTCATATTGTGAAAGATAATGTTATGCCGCATAAATTGATAACCAACATGTCACGCTTCAAATTTGCGCCCTCTTGTGGAATGGCGACAAACTGCTTTAAAAAAAAAAATTGTGTCACTTTTATTCCTATTACAAGGAATGTAAATATCACGAAATAGAAAAAAGCATGACAGGACCTCTTAAATATGAGATCTGGGGTCAAAAAGACCTCAGATCGCATATTTACATTAAAATGCAATAAAAAAAAAAAATATGTCATTTAAAAAAATGAAAAAAAAAAAGTCCCTTTAATCGCTTCAGCCCCGGAAGATTTTACCTCCTTCCTTACCAGAGCACTTTTTGCGATTCGGCACTGTGTCGCTTTAACTGACAATTGCTAGGTCGCACGCCATTGCACCCAAACAAAATTGACGTCCTTTTTTTCCCACAAATAGAGCTTTCTTTTGGTGGTATTTGATCACCTCTGCGGTTTTTATGTTTTGCGCTATAAACAAAAGAAGAGCGACTATTTTGAAAAAAACGTAAAAAAAACTAAAACAATATTTTTGACTTTTTGCTATAATAAATATTTAATTTAAAAAAAAAATAATGTTTTACTCAGTTTAGGCCGATATGTATTCTTCTACATATTTTTGGTAAAAAAAATCGCAATAAGCATTTATATAGATTGGTTTGCGCAAAAGTTATAGCGTCTACAAAATAGGGGATAGATTTCTTGCATTTTTTTTTTTTTACTAGTAATGGCGGCGATCTGTGATTTTTTTCGTGACTGCGACAT
Source organism: Lithobates sylvaticus (assembly GCA_028564925.1). NCBI lineage: Eukaryota > Metazoa > Chordata > Amphibia > Anura > Ranidae > Lithobates > Lithobates sylvaticus. Next base: position 21,772,758 of record CM053033.1, on the reverse strand, counting down.
TGCGACGGGCACTTTGGACACTTTTGACACATTTTTGGGACCATTCACATTTACACAGCGATCGTTGCTATAAAATTGCACTGATTACTGTGTAAATGTGACTGGCAGGGAAGGGGTTAACACTAGGGGGCGCTGCAGGGGTTAATATGTTCCCTATGGTAGTTATTCTAACTGTAGGGGGAGGGGACTCACAAGGGGGGAGACCGATCGGTGTTCCTCTGTACTGGGAACACACCATGGGTCTCCTCTCCACTGACAGGATGTGGATCTGTGTGTTTACACACACAGATCCTCTGTCCTGCTGTGTTCCTGGGCAATCGCGGGTGCCCTGCAGACATCGCTGCCACCTGGCACACGCACCGGGTCCCGAGCGACGCCGCGGGCGGCGCGCGCGCCCCCTAGGCGGCCGGGAATGGGAGGATGTCATATGACGTCCACCCAGGATGGTAGATCCACCTTGTGGACGTCATATGACAGTCCGCGGTAGTGAAGTGGTTAAGAACTATGGGCGGAAGTGACGTTTTGACGTCACTTCCACCCTGCAGTGATATGGAGACGGGTGGGGGCCATCTTCCCCTCACTTGTCTCCATACCCAGGCAGGGGACAGATGCGATCGCCTCCGCCGCTACCGCTGGCTCCGGTAAGTGGAGCATGGCGGGAGGGGAAATTGGCCGCAGAGACCACTTTTATCTTAAACTGGACCGCTCACTGAAGAAGAGGATACCGGGGATATGGAAACTAGCTGCTGCCATAACAACTATATCCTCCTTCAAAGTACCAACGTATAACGACGGTGGGCAGTCCAAATGTGGTTAAATGTATGTAACATTTTTGTTTTGGAATAATACATTTTATACCTTTGGGGTGTGACTGGTTATAGTCCCGTGGGCAATAGAATGTTGGTTGTGTATATATTTTGCCAAATTCTTTCACCTTTTGTTCATTTTATTTTTTATTTTTCATTTGGACTTTATGCGCATTCACTTAAAGTTTATTTAAAGCATACTTATTCATATCTATTCTCTATCTAGAGGTCACTTTCAATGTTTCACTTCTAGTGGTATACCACTCATTAAGCAAGTTTTTTTTTAATGTTATTTTTATGTACACTGTGCCAATATCTTAGGCCCCATTCACACTCAAGCGTAGCGTTTTCAGGCAGAAAGTGGTGTGATTTTACCGCAATTTTGTACAGGTCAAAATGTCGCCAATGTAAAAAGCAGAAAAACGCCTGTAATCTGCCTATAAAAAAAGTTCCAGAACTTGTTTGAACTTCAGGCGTTTTGGAGCTTCTGGCTTCAGGCGTTTTGAAGTGGAGATGTGAACCATCTCCATAGAGAATAATAGATTTTTTTCCCCTCCAGCGTTTTGGAGCTTCAGGCTTCAAGCTACAAAATGCTCAGGTATGAATGGGGCCTTGCAGTAAAATCACAGCTCATTCTATTAAGTTTCTCAGTCTATCTATATCTATTCTTTGGTATTTTGGTTTAAGCGTGGATTCTTACTTAATTTGTTACCGCACAGTATTGTCTATGTGATTGTAAGAGCCTTTGCAAAAGAAATCCTTCTCTGCAAGAGTTTTTTTTTTTTATGTAACTGGGAGAAATAAAAGCCTTAAAAATGCAAGTTGATGGGTGTATTGAATCATTGAAAGCTCTACACTTGAAGTTATAGCTATATTTATATATATATATATATATATATATATATATATATATAGTTTGTGTTTATAATTTTTGCACAGAGACACATCTTTACTGAACTCAATAAATGATAAAAGGACTTCTGCGCTACTAATATAACTAAAACTCTTAAAATGTGGGAAATCTGCACTGTCTAATAGTGATCACAAATCACATAAAAGCATAAAAAGTATACAGGAATGTAAGTGACTGTGCGCATAACCTAAGTGATCTAACAACACATGATTAATAAATAATAAATCACGGAACCGTATATCTAATGTTTCAACAATAAATAAATATGCAATATATAAAGTGAATAGGGTTCAGTAATATTAGGAAGTCACAAGGTATACAACGTGACGTAACGTGTAGGACGTAACCGGAAGTAGACACCGCGAACTGGAAGCCGTTATGGCGAACCGGAAGTAGATGCCGCGGACCGGAAGTAAAATATGAAGTGGCGTGGAACGCCGTTGAACTCTATGTCTAGCCTATTTTCTACTATTTTAATGTAAGCAGCCAATTGTATTTAATAAACAGCGTGTTATTTTGGTAATGCACTATTGGAGCCCCTTTATTTTTGCATGTGGATCCTTATATTGAGTTTAAGTGGATGTTCAGCTCTTACATCAAATTAATATTGTTGGATTGATCGATTCTTATGGATGGAAGTGGGGACATGATCGACACAATTGAATAAGGCATTTTCCTTATGCCTATAAGGTAAGAGCATTGAGAGCTCAAAATTGGATTGCTACCTCATACCTGACTACTGTGAACATGTCACCTAAGAATATATACATGGTGGACATTTCTTATATTGCACCAATTTCTTGCACATGTTGGACATTTGCATTATTGCACAAATTTTTTGCATTGGAACATTTTTTGCATGATTTTTGCACAACTTTTTGCATGATTTTTGCACAATTTTATTCATACCCAGGATTCGCACTTTATATGTTTATTGGCACTTTATATATATATAGTGGCCAGCACCACATATATTTATTGTGTACCTAGCATTTATATATAATATTATTGAACCCTATTCACTTTATTTATTGCATATTTATTTATTGTTGAAACATTAGATATATGGTTCCGTGATTTATTATTTATTAATCATGTGTTGTTAGATCACTTAGTTTATGCGCACAGTCACTTACATTCTTATATACTTTTTATCTTTACTGAACTGGTTCAACAGTTTATAGTGAAATGACAAAAAAAAAATATTTATTTTTAGGAAGGGTCAAGTATTACAATGTGCTCAATATTTCTATTGCACATTTTTATAAATGGTAAGACATTCATACACAATATGTGCAAAAAAAAAATTTCAATGAAAGGCAATACAATTTATAAAGCATGATCATCCTAAACTGTTCCCTACGATTCTGCATAGATTGAAATATTCAGGAAAAGCAAAGACTGATTTATCAATCTTTCTAAATCAATTGCCATTATAGTATAATAATCAAATGCAAGATATAGAAGAGAGATTAACCTTGGTAGGTCCTACTAATTTATAACAATTGCACAATGACAACAAACTGTTTCACAAATCATGAAAATTTCAAATGTTATTTTTCTTCAATTGTATGATTCCCTGCAGTAGATTGGACAGACTAGTATACAGATATTAAACTGAATTTAACATCTGTAAATTACTAATTGCTGCTAAAATAAATACAATATATCTTTATGTATGTATCTAGCTAATGGAAATTACAGTTTTTCAACGTTCTGTGGCATTTAAGCCAACATTCCATGGGGAAATACAGCCTCCAGGCATCCATTATTTCTGCTTGGTTGCCTGGACAGAGTGAGAAGCACACCTCCAGTGTTGTATGATCTGAACTCCCATGCTATTCCTGGCATTGCCCTGGTCCTTTCTTGCTCCAGGCAATGAGAAGAATGGAATTGTAAATGTTCCATAGCAACCTAAATGTGCCTTTATTATAAAATTTCAGCAGCTAATTTAATTTGTCATTCAGTGAAACTTTTTATTAAGTTTTTAGAACTTTTAGTTGACAGAACTCACACTTACTTTCTTTTTCAAAATGCTTAAATAATTATTCTGTACAATAAACAGTTGTTTTCTTCATATTGGCTTCAATATTTAAAAAGTAACTCCACTTTCATAGAACAAATTATAGAAAAAAATAAATAAGTAATAATATAACATATACAGTTACGTGGGTTAAACCCTTTATGGGTAACTGCCTGGTTGCCAAACACATGAGTGTAAGGCAATACCTCTCGGTCAGTTCAATAGTGACGGGGAGTGGGTCTCTTTGACACGCATGGTGTGGGTTGAAGACTTTATCACCCTTGGGAAGATGTTACATATGACCTTGGACATTTCTTTTTTATGGACTTTCATTCACTGAATTTCTATTTACTCACCACTTTGTGTCGACATATGTGTAGTTTGGTTTAGCGCTGCTGTTCACTCAATTGTTTTTTTTGGGGGGGGATTTTTAAAAAGGTCTAACATAACTAAGTAATGTTATTCAAGCAAAACAAATCTGTAATAACTCAAAGTTTTTATGTTTGCAAAATCAATGCCAATTACCCCTCGGGCAGTGAAAAATAATAGACTATTTAAAACAATATTATTATTGGCCCTTGATATCGTATGAATATATTATTACGGTACATTACAGATAGACCTTCTGTAAGCCTCAATTCTTTTTTGCTATGCTCTGTAATAGGCAAGATATAATAGATGGTATATTTGTACAAGAAAATCAATTTGATGGAAAACATACTTATCACCCCTGCATGATATACATTATTAAGTTCTAAATTAAATCCTGTTTGATAGAAGACTAGTTGAATTCTAGGTTGATTGAATAATAATTTAGAGTAAGTCAATATTTTATGATTAAGTAGTATATAAAAATTACTATAATACCACATACTGTGTACTGTTCTTAATTGTATTCCCCCTATTTTCAAATATTTCCTTCCTATGACAAGTTATTTCAACCAGCGGATAAAGAAGAAATAGATTAAGCAATAAAGTAACAGCACATACAGGCTTCTTCAATAAAGAGAGTGCAAAAAACAATAATAAAATGCAAAGCATAGTTGTCAGAAAATCAGCAAGTATGAAATTCCCTTATTGGGTAGACATTAAAAATCTTCTTTGATTACCCAGTAAAGGGGTTATCAGTGGGCCATGACCCAGTGGGAATCCCACTTTTATCAACTGACAGGGAACTATGGGGGAGATATCCCACTCATGTGTTCTAATAGGGAAGTACTACAATAGTCTACTAATAAAACAGGATCTTCACCTGGATTTATTTAGTTATTGATGCCAAGTTTTGAAAAAATGGTTCAGACTAACTGGTCTAACTGGACTAACTTGATAAGCTAGGACATGATTTCTAAATGGTTAAGTTACTATGGGTTGAAACTCCTGGGATATGCCCATTCCTTTTACCACTGTCTAAATAAACTTGACCATTGTCATGACAGATCGAACATAGAGACACAAATGCACTGTATCAGGTGAGATTGGTTACCTGGAAAAATAATGGCGGTGAATCTCACCAATAGGGAGGCAGGCAATAATAAACCTTGTCAGGGGTTCTAACCCCTTACCACTCTATCCAAAATCAAAGCAAACATTTTGGCAATACATAAACTTTAAGGCACTAATAGATTTTTATATCCATAGTGCTAGATGTCAAGCAAAGCCAATCAACCTATTATCAGCCTAAGAACTACAGAGCCGATGTCTGGTTTTGCATTTCTTTGTAAAGTATAGGAGCGGAAAGTTGCATGAATTTGACATATCAAAGAACATCAAGTGCAAAAAAATATATATCAGATGCTCTAGTTCATTCCTTATATCTAAAATATGTTGAAATTAATTAACCATCTCAATACAGTGCATTTTCACCCCCTTCCTGACCAAGCCATTTTTCAGCTTTCAGCACTGTCACACTTTGAATGACAATTGCGCGGTCATACAACACTGTAACCAGATGAAATTGTTATCATTTTTGTCCCACAAATAGAGCTTTCTTTTGGTGTTATTTGATCACCTCTGCAGTTTTTATTTTTTGCGCTCTAAACAAAAGAAGAGCAACAAGTTTGAAAAAAAAAACAATAATTTTTACTTTTTGCTACAATAAATATCCAATTATTTATTTTTATTTTAAACAAATTTTTTCCTCCGTTTAGGCCGATACGTATTTTTCTACATATTCTTGGTAAAAAAAATTGCAATAAGCATATATTGATTGGTTCGCGCAAAAGTTATAGTGCCTACAAAATAGGGGATAGATTTATTGCATTTTTATGATTATTATTTTTTTTTTACTAGTAATGGCGGCGATCTGCGATTTTTATCGTGACTGCGATATTGCGGCGGACATATCGGACACTTTTAACACATTTTTGGGACCATTCACATTTATACAGCGGTCCGTGCAATGAAAAAGCATTGATTACTGTATAAATGTAACTGGCAGGGAAGGGGTTAACCACTAGGGGGCGCTGGAGGGGTTAACATGTTCCCTGGGAGTGATTCTAACTGTAGGGGGAGGGGATTGACAAGGGGAGGAGACGATCGGTGTTTCTCTGTATTGAGAACACACCATCGGTCTCCTCTCCTCTGACAGGACCATGGATCTGTGTGTTTACATACACAGATCCACAGTCCTGCTGTGTTACAGGGCAATCACCAGTGCCCGGCGGACATCGCGGCCGCCGGGCACGTGCACTGAGTCCCCAGTAACACGGCGCGCGCACGCACGTCCCAATGGCGGCTCGCGCGCATGTCCCCTGGTAGGCCGAAAAGGCAAGGGCGTCATATGATGCCCTCCTGCCACGAGTGCATTTTGGATATATATTTATATACCTAACATCTAATAGAAGTTATATAAACACATATGAATGTGTATTGAATAAAACTTTTACTTTTTTTCATTCCTCTTTAGAGGACTCCTCATCTTTTTGCTGACCCCAGTGGTCCTGTGGTGCGTTCCTTCTCCACCGTCTGCGGCCTTCTGATATCATCCTATATCCAGGGATGGGTTTTTATCACATTTTCTATACACAGCCCTTTACCAGACATAGGCTCTGTAAGCATCGGCCCATACTAACACTGTTGGACTTCTCCATGGAAGATATCTGATTCAGTGCACTCTCCTGTTTTTAATACAGTGGAGTGTTTTCAATCATTACATCTGCATTCATGTAAGTTGTCTTCATATTGTTACTATGCTCATGTTCAAAATGCTCTACTTGTGTTTACTTTGCCCCCTGCTCTCTATTCCCTGAAAACTGTGATTAATGTCATATTAAAAATATATTTTTTGTATCTAGAACGGGGCTTTTTTTCCCTGTACCTGTGACCCTTGAAGAAGGAGGACATCTCTGATAACTCCGAAACGCGTCGGGTCTGATCTCTATTATGATGTTGATGCATTTTTTATGTTGATTCTGTGAAAACGCTCAAATAATATGTTTCAAATAAATTTTGTTATTACTTTATTCCTATCTTGTTTTTTGGGGAAAGACATGTTGTGCCTTTAAAGTCCACCAACCAGGGGAAATTTCAGCAAGCAGTTAAAAGGAGATTACTTCTTGCTGATGTTAGAATAATTTGGCTTAGTTCAGAAAAGATGAGATTATCTAACAAATATGTATAAAGATATCCAATGTCAATGTAAGGATTTGTCACATACTATTATAGCCCAGGGAATTTACAAGGGACAAGTAGACATAATTTGTACATAAAGAAATGGAAATGTTTTCATCTGTATAGGAAGGGGCTCTTTACAGTAATTGTGGTTAATCTGTTTGATCCTTTATTATAAGAGTTACAAATCTCAAAAACAGTATTGAAGTGAAAAACGATTTCCTTATATCTAATGTTTTTCAATAAGGTAAAATTTTCCTGAATTATCCCCATTAGGTTAGTGGGAAAAATGTGGGAAATCACAATGGGAATGGTGATGCAAATCGGTGCTCATCCTGCACCGTGTATACATTCCTTGAACAACTCTTCAAGGGTGAATACTGCTGTGCAAAATGTAACTTGTTTCCTTGGAAACCAAGATACTGAATCTAAGAAGGCAATTGGAAACACTGTGAAGCATTGTAAACCTGAAAGGGTATAAAGAAATGAAAAATAGACCACACTCTTATAAATATCAAATACGAAATAAACAATTGTGGAAAAAGTCTCTGGTATCCAATCCCAATTAACGTGCTCTCTCATAGGTTACATTATGTGTCTCATAATGTAGTTTTATTAACCACTTCAATAGCGGACACTTTTACCCACGTCTTGCCTTGGCCAATTTTTAGCTGTCACACTTTCATTGACATTGACAACATTGTACCCATATGAAATTTTTAGCATTTTTTTCCTCACAAATAGACCTTTCTTTCAGTGGTATTTAATCGCCGCTTTTTTTTTTTTTTTTCATTTTTTGCAATACAAACAGAAATAGACCGAAAATTTGGAGGAAAAAAAAAACATGTTTTCTTAATTTCTGTTATAAAAGTTTTCAAATAAATAATCTTTCTTCATGAATTTAGGACAAAATATATACTGTTACATTTCTTTGGTGAAAATAACCAAAATCAGTGTATATTATTTAGTCTGTAGGAAAGTTACAGAGTCCACAAACTATGGTATATACTGTATATGTGAAAATCAATCAATCAATCCTGATGTACCTATGGCCTCATTCTTGACAAAATTGCCAGGAAAGTACAAATATCCACAACATGACCCCAAATGAGGCAGTCCAAGGTATTTAGTAAGAGACATGGTGAGTTTTTTGAAGTTGTAATTTTTTGTCACAATTTTTTTGAAAAATTAAGAAATAAAAAAAAAGTTTTATACATACTGACACCAGTGCAGTATAGTGTCATCATATATCTGGTGTGGCGGGGATCAGGGACACTGATTGGTCACAGTAAGAACAAAAAAAAAAACATTCTATATTTTTTTAAATTGTGAAATTTACAGTTCTAAGCAATAATTTTTTTCTGAATGAAAACTATTCATCCAGTGTTTACTATTGTGATTAGCTGGGATTGGCCACAGTGGGTGACAGATCGTGGCAGAGGACATCATATGACGTCCTCCCAGAACAACAATGATCCCACCCCGCTGTCATTGTACAAAAGGCCGGGTAGGAAGGTGTTAAAAACATTTTTTAAATGGAACTTACAATATAAAATGCTCAGGCATGTATCAGCATGGACATGAAAACTGAAAGTGCCGTTTTGCACTCCACTTGCGCTCTGGAAATTACACGCGACTGGAAATTACATATCCTGGAAGTCCTTCTTAATGCATTTTGTCAACAATGTCTAACGTCATTAGGGGCCACATGCCTGAACACATCACTTCCCATATATATAAAACATTGCCGCCATCTTGCTCCTGCTCCATCTAATCAAAATCAGGGTCATTCTACTTCCAGAATACATTATATTCCCCTAAAACATATCTATACTAAATATAGTAGTTTCATAAAGATATAATAAAATTGCTTGTTTTATTAACATAAAAATAATTTTTTTAAGAGAAAGAAAAATACATACAATGTTAGACTCCATGTACAGCAGTATATGAATCATAGGGTTCAAAGAAATTACATACAGTTCCTAATAGAACACCTATATTGTCATACATTCAAAGTACACAGGTCATAATACTTGTCCAATCGCTCAACATGTTTCGCCTATAGAGGCTTCATCAGGAGACAAGGATAAGGTATATTTGCAGATGGACGAGGGTTTTTTAGACATTTTTCGTGTTCTGTGGTATGTATACAAAGCAATATATTGATTAGTATATATAAAACAGTTGATACTCATTAAAACGTTATATATGCTGCATTTTAATGAGTATCAACTGTTTTATATATACTAATCAATATATTGCTTTGTATACATACCTGATGAAGCCTCTATAGGCGAAACATGTTGAGCGATTGGACAAGTATTATGACCTGTGTACTTTGAATGTATGACAATATAGGTGTTCTATTAGGAACTGTATGTAATTTCTTTGAACCCTATGATTCATATACTGCTGTACATGGAGTCTAACATTGTATGTATTTTTCTTTCTCTTAAAAAAATTAAAAAAATTATTTTTATGTTAATAAAACAAGCAATTTTATTATATCTTTATGAAACTACTCTTTTTTGTGTATGTACCATAGATAGTCCCAAATCTCCAATAACTCTTTTATTGCATATTAATCAGGGATGATAGTACATTATCTATGTAAAATCTTGGGAGAACACTCCAGTCTAGTGAGTTTTGAAAATATACTAAATATACTAATTCAATCTTTCATAATTTTTGAAAAAATAAACAAATACCATCTTAGTGCAGGACAATTTCATGTGCCAATTGGTGGATGCCCCAACTAATACGCCTTTGCTTTACCTACTAATTAAAAATAACATAGAGCTGATTTCAGATGTGGAATTAAGGTATAACCTGGGAAACAGCGACCGCAGATTAATTATGTTCACCACAAATCATAGGAAAAGGAGACACAAGGGTGGGACAAGAACATTACATTTCAAGGGAGCCAACTTTACTAAACTGTGCTCCATACTTTACAACATTAAATAGGAAGATATTCTAGAAACAAAAAAAACACAGAGGAAAAGTGGGAAAACTTTAAGAACATATAAACTGATGGTATTAGCCAGTGTATTCCAATGGTCACTGTCAGCATTCCAACACTACAAATAATGCAATAAGAAATATAGGAATGTAAAAATAGACCACAAGAGACACGTAGTGGAGGAGAGGAAAAAGAATCCTTCCAAATCTTTTAAGTATATTAATAATAAAGAGAAGAAGTCAGAGCATTTTGTCCCCATAAAGAATAGTCAGGGGAAGTTGGTTACGAATTACAGGGACAAGGCAACTGTGTTAAATACATTCCTTTTCTCTGTTTTTACTAAGAAAAAAGAAGGGGTAAATAAACAAGACTGTATTATTAGTATCACAGCATAAAGTGTACCCTTATAGCTAGCAAAAGCCAGTATTTACAAAAGACTTAAAAACATTATGTGAATAAATTACTAGGACAAGTTGGCTTACACCTGAGAGTTCTTAAAGAACTTAGCCAGGTTATTTCTAGATTGTTATTCCTATTCTTTAAGGACAGATTACTGACTGGAATGGTATCAGCTGATTGACCAAATGCTAATATAGTTCCAATATTTAAAAAAAGGCCACGATACATACCTGGAGACTACAAGTTCCCCATTGGAGGGGACTATAAGGGACTATATCCAAGAATTTGTTAATGAAAATAGTATCATTTGTAGTAACCAGCATGTATTTATGAAGGATATATCTGGATAGAGAAAGGCCTGTGGACGTGGTATGTCTGGATTTTGCCAAAGCATTTGATACAATAGGCCATTGATGGTGTATTTACAAATTGAGGTCTATTGGTATTGACCATCGTGTATGTACATAGCTAGATAACTGGTTACAGCATATCCAAAGGATGGTGATAAATAGTGTACCTTTTGACTGGCCTGGAGTTGTGGGTGGGATGCCCCAGGGCTTTGTTCTAGGAGAAATTATGTTTAACGTCTTCATAAATGACATAGAGGTTAGAATGAATAGTTCAGTCTCTATGTTTGCTGATGATACCAAGCTAAGCAGGGCAATAACCTTACAACAGGATATAACAAGTTTAAAAGAAGACCTCAATAAAGCAAATGGGTGGGCAACTACATGGCAAATGAGGTTTAATATTGAAAAATATAAATGCACTTAGGGGCTAAAAATAAGACTGCAAGTTACTCACTAGGGGGAGAATCTCTAAGGGAAATCCTAGTAGATCATAGGTTCAGAAAATAGCATGCAATGCCAAGCTCCAGCAAGCAAGGCCAGCAGACTATTAGCACGCAAACAAGGGTATCTAATCAAGATATAAAACTATAATTCTACCTTTTTATGAAACTCTGGTTCAGCCACATCTTGAGTATGCCATCCAATTCTGGTCACCAGTCCTCAGGAATGATGTGCTGGAACTGGAGTGAGACCAGAGAAGGGCAACAAAGCTTATAAAGGTCAAAGAAAAAAACTGCGCTATCCGTGATAAGAGAAAGCTGTTGCTCAAAATGCTATACTACATTAATCAATAAAATTGGAAGTGGAGCTGCGCTATATTAAATTGAAAGGCTAATATGCATCACATATTAGATATATCGTGTACAAAACACTTTATGGTGATTGCTAGAAGTATAAAGTGCACAAACACATAAACAGTAAATTCTTAGTGTATATAACCTCTATCAACAATGAGTGATTAGATTGATGCTAAATAAGTGAAAGTGACTCAAAATACCATTTGAGATGTACATTGGAAATCACCACACCTAATTAAAAAGCATATGACATTTGACTGAAATAAATCGAAAAACAGCCATGTATAAATTTGAAACCATATAAAATAATAGTCCCAATGTCCCAAATTGGGAAAAATTTTATAAAAAATCCAAAAAAAATGTATTGTAGTAGTGATAATTCCACAGTCTTCTATGGTCAACATGAACAGTGAATCCACAGCACACTGAAGAGTGAAAGGACCGCCACCAAAGGAACACACTGCCTGCTTACCAGAACTGAGTGGTCCCTTATTACAGGGGACCTCTCTGTGCGGATGGCTCTTAACCCCAGCCAGGGAGACAACTCGACTTATTCTTGGGTTCCTTCAGATGCAGACGGACTCTCTCATATACCGCTACCAACAGCCAAGGGCTATCGCCCACTTAAATGTATCTCAGGTCAGGATCAGCAAGATGGCGCAATGCAAACCGATACCGGGAATAAAGTGCTCACATAAAATCCTTATAAAATCACATAAAATCCCTATAACTTTTATTCAAAGTAAAATAACAAATGGACACTTACAGAATGTCGGATAAAAAACAGCAGTAAAGCGAGCCGGCCGGTCTCGCTAAGCAGCCCGTGTATCCGGGACTTCAGCATATTACGGTGGCGTCAGGGCGTCGCTCCCCTCCTCCTTTTGTTCTTTAGAATGAGGTCACTGAGAAGGCCCATATCTCCTATGATTTACGGCACACTCTGTGTGCTTGTCTATCTATTATCAGGACTTCCTACGGCGCAACACTGAAATCCCACGAGACTGCATAATCACTCAAAGCTTCCTACTGCACCCCATGTGACCATGTGACATCACATGGAGTGGAAAAAAGGCATCGGACAGCATTACTGCAGTCTATCAGCTGAAGCTGATAAGACTGACATAGGCAAACACTAGATAATTGGCACAAGTAAATACTATGAAATAAAACAAGTCAGCTATGAGCAGGGTTGCCATAGAAACGTTGGATTGAGAAGGAGGCTTGGTTAACAGTACAGGAAGTGCTCAATGTAGGGGCAGAAATACACTCTACTGTGAACTCAGGAAACAATACTTAAGATGGCACTGCCTTACCCCTGGAAACAAGTTTTTTAAAGTTTCTTTAAATAGTAAGTCATTTGCGATTTGGGCTGGATTACAGTGGCTATAGTTTGATAATTACTTATTATAATGGACTAAATGAAAAGAAGCATCAGAGTGGGAGAGTTTAACAAGACACGTGGACACTCAATGAAGCTGGACAAGAAATAGTTTATCCTTACTGCATAGGGGGTTCTTTACTATTGAGGTGGTAAGGATGTGGAACTCCAACTTCAAACTTTGACACAAGGCAAGTTTTGGGATAAATCAAGTGTCGGCGGGCAGTGTTTTTTTTTTTGTGTGTGGGTTGGCGGCCGATGTTCATTGTGATTGACATGGACCTGAATTTCTGGACAAAGTGATTGACAATGGATGTACATCACGATTCCTTTTTATTTAAATGTTTTTAACCACTTGCTGAGTGTGTACTGTAGCTTTACTGCTACAGTGTGGGCCAGCTGTGCAGAATAACGTACACTGTATATACATGATTCTGTACTTTCAGGAAGGGAGCGCACTGGAGGGGGTCACTGGCTTCAGCACATACTGCTCAGCGGGTCCCAGCCAACGATTCATTGCCAGGAGCCACTGATCAGCGTAGCGGATGACAGGAGAGAGATCTGTATATGTAAACAACAAGGATCTCTCCACTGACAAGCGGGGATGTGACAGTTTTTGTCTCCCTGAAAAGCAGGGAATAAAAACGTCACATCCCTGAGTAAAAGCAGCACATAGTCAACACATAAACACTTGCTAGGCACACAGTTAACCCTTTTATTGCCCCATATGTTAACCTCTTCCTACCCAGTGTCATAAGTACAGTGACAGTGTATATTATTAGTACTGATTACTATATTAGTGTCACTGGAGATGTCAGTGTCAGTCAGTCAGTTCCCACTCAAGGTCAGTTAGTCCGCATCACAGCCCCACTATATGTTGCTTAGACATGTGAAATTCGTTTTGTTCCGAATTCGTTTTTTAACGGATTTCTACAAATTCGGAAATATCCAAATTAACGAAAATCCATTTAACGAATCTTTCCGAATATTCGTAAATTCGAATATTCGAACATTTGTAAATTCGTACATTTGTAAATTTGTACATTTGCACATTCGTAAATTCGTATATTCACGCATTCGTAAATTCGTACATTCGCAAATTCGTACATTCATAAATTCGGAAATTCGAAAATCTGAATTTATAATTAACTAATAATAACTTAACTATTACTAACTATTAAATTATAGGTATTGTAATTTCCTTTTTAAATTTGGCTGTTAGTGAACGTAACAAATACTAATTTATCTTAAGTTACAAATTATCCAAAATAACGAATGCTGTATCCAAACAAATGGAACGTAATGAATTAATAATAATAAATAACAATAATAATAATAAAAACATTTTATTATTATTATTTATTATTAATTTGTTCCATTCCATTTTGTTTATATCCGGCATTCGTTATTTTGGATAATTCGTAACTTCAGATAAATTCGTGTTCACTAACAGCCAAATTTGAAAGGAAATTACAATACCTATAATTTAATAGTTACTATTTCAGATTTTCTAATTTTTGGGCTTTCAGATTTCCGAATTTCCAAATTTCTGAATTTAGGAATGTACGAATGTACGAATTTACGAATATATGAATTTTCTAATTTACGATTGTACGAATTTACGAATGTACAAATTTACGAATGTACTAATATGCGAATGTACGAATTTACGAATGTACAAATGTGCGAATGTACGAATTTACGAATGTACAAATGTGCGAATGTACGAATTTACGAATGTACGAATTTACTAATTGTGATCATAACGAATGACCCAAAAAAGGAAAGAAAAAAAAACTAAAATGAATTAATTTTTGGGCAGTGCACATGTCTAATGTTGCTGATCACCGCCATTATTATTATTAAAAAAAACATTCTAGTTTCTATACCATTGCTTGTAGATGCTATAACTTTCATGCAAGCCAATCAATATATACTTATTGTTTTTTTTTTTACCATGACATGTAGCATAATACATTTTGGCCTAAATTTATGAAGAGATTTTTATTTTTATTTTATTGGGTATGTTTTAGGCCTCTTCCACACGAGGCAGATCCACTCAGCGGGGTCCGCCAGCTCAGCAGAAGATCGCTCCTTTGATCTCCGCTGAGTCGGTGGATGACAGGTCCGTCTCTGCTCACTCTGCTCAACATGTCCGTTTTTATCAGATCTCATCCAATCCGCCAAGATGGATGGCGAACGTATCGCCATACGTCTGATTTTAGCAGATCGGATGGCAGACGGGTGTCAGCAGACACATCTCTGCGACATTCATCTACCCATAGGAGTCAATAATGGCCCCCTTGGATCCGGCTGAAAAATGGACAGGCAGATCAGAGCGGGCTTGCCGTGTAAAAAGGGGCCTTATAGCACAAAGTAAAACATAATGTTTTTTTTTTTTTTTTTTAAGTTTGGGTTTATTTAGTAAAACAAAAAACCCAGTGGTGATCAAATACCACCAAAATAAAGCTCTACTTAAGAGAAAAAAATTATAACATTATATGAATTTTGATTGTGTACAGCATTGCATGACTGCACGATAGCCAGTTAACCACTTACAGACTGGAAGATTCCCCCCCCCCCCCGAATGACCAGGGCATTTTTGCTATACGGCACTGCGTGACTTTAACTGACAATTGCGCGGTCGTGAGACATAGTACTCAAACAAAATTGACATCCTTTTTTCCCACAAATAGAGCTTTCTTTGGTGGTATTTGATCACCTCTGCAGGTTTTTATTTTTTGCGCTATAAACAAAGAATGACTGTCCATTTTGAAAAAAAAAAAAAAAATATTTTTAACTTTTTGCTATAATAAATATCCCCAAAAAATGTAAATAACAAATTTCATCATCAGTTTAGGTCAATACTAATACTTAGGCTAAGACAATTAAGCAAAATTGAAACAGACAAGCCACACTGGCTATCTGGTTTTCCTGTAATCCTCAGTGCAGAAAATCCCTAGTCCCCAACAATGCCCTTTCCCCCAGGTTATAGGAATTAAAGGAATGTTTTAAATAAGAGCCATTGGCAAATTATCTTTCATCAACATGACCATCCTAAGCTACTAAAAACATGAGGAGTTAGACCTAACCTAAAAACAACAACAGTGCTAAAGTGCAGGCAACTTAGATCATAGGTTAAGCAAACTATTGTAATACAAAGGGAATTGTAGGCTTGGGACATGCCTTAAAGCTGTGTGTGGTGTTATAAAACAGGGTGCTAAAGCACCCAGTAAATCTCAGAATAACACAGTATCTCTATAGCACAGGATTGTAAGCTCTCCATAAAAGCTCCAACATGCACTGACAATATGGCTGTTGTGACCCCCTCCATTTTACAGTGGGGGCTGATTTATCCATAGATTAATAGATCTTGTGAGTCAGCTGACCGGGGGCAAAGGCTTAATAGGCTGACATTCGGCCCAGATGTTAACATTGGAAACCTGCTTTCAACTCAAGGTTGAGGTGAACAGAAACTTTTTATTACTAAAAGACAGTAAAAACAACCTTAAGATTGTTCTAAAGTAGCAGTATAACAGTCCTGCTTAAAGCAGAAATATATTCTCCTATTCTCCTGTTCTCCAGCGGTGTGATCCCCTGGAGGTCCCTGCTCCTCGACTGAGATTACGTCACTCCCATACATGCACGGGAATTTATACATGTGCACACTGAAATATTTTGTTTCGTAATTTCGTTTTCGTCCAAAAAATACATGTATTTAGTTACTCCCGAAATTCGTTTTTATTTATTTAGTTTTTCGTTAAAAATTGCATTCGTCCGAAAATCCAAATGAATTAAGGTTGAATCTGTCATTGAAGGCTTATGATGTCTGTCGAATGTTCAAAGAAGATTCGACAGGGCAGCTAAACTGTATGACTCTGTATAGTTTAGCTGCTCCCTCGAATCTTCTTAGAACTTTCGACAGACACCATAAGCCAAAGATTCGACGTTTGTATGTTTTTCGATGTTTTGTCGAATCTTTGTCTTTCATGTTGAATGTATATAGTTCAAACAGAAAATGGACTGATGATAGTGATCACTGATCAGACAGGTAACAAGATAGGGTATATAGAATCTATATAGAATCTCAATCTATAATATAGAATCTATAATAATAACCCCCCCCCCCCCCACACACAAAACACAGGCAGCCTCTAAGGCTATCACAACACTAGCAACACTAGTATCACTATCAAGTTCACAACACTAACACAGTAGCAGCAGATTATTATGAAAAAGTTAGGTTGAACTGTAGCTTGCTTCACTATTGTTCTGCTGCTGTGCTTATGCATAATTGCTAAATAATTCAGGTTCTCTGACAAACGGACCAGCTAAGATTGACTGTCTTCTGAAATTATTCAGTGAGTGTGTCTCTCTCGTCTAGCAATTGTAAGTGAAAATAAGTTGGCTGTACCCGTGTACTTAGTTCTAGCTATTTTAATGCTCCTCCTCTTTGGTTACAATCAGCCAAAAAACATTCATCATCATCATTATTTTTATTTTACTTTCCCCACCCAATTCCAGCAGCGATCTTTTCTCTCTGCGTCGAATCTTTCCTCTCTATGTCAAATCTTTTCTCTGTATGTAGAATAATCTTGGACTAATAGAGTTAAGGTCAGGCACATTCGAACACAGGTTCGATGTACACAGATTGTTATTATCAGCGTTGAATCTCCTATCTATATCGAACTGTTGTCACAACGAAAACAAAAATAAAGCATTTGTTTATGTCGGATCTTTCGTTTTTCGGATTCTGCACTTTTTTCGTTATCGTTTGTTAAAACGATAACGAAAAATACCTGAAATTCGGACGAAAATGCATTCGGACGAAAACGAATGCACATGTCTACAGGAATTCAGTCATTCTGGCATTGTCAAAATTCCACAGTATGTTGCATGTGTGCAGCTCAGTATACAATGTGGACAGGCAAGTAATGGAACATTAATGCAGACGGGACATGGTATGTCTCTTCAGCAATAAAAATCCTGCCTGTTAGCATTTTCTTTTTGGTAGATTAAAGTTTCACTTTAACTAACTAACACAAGGGCTCCCCTTTGTTTAAACTACTGTTGAGATGGTAATTTGTACTTAAAATCTTTTATATTTATATACTGTCAGTGGTGGTATTTGCCATGTACCCTCTTAACCCTCTTGCAGAGTTTTCTACATGCTTTTGTTTTTCCACATATTTGACCAGGTTCCTTCTGTCACTAAGACTGTATATTGTGCTTTTGTGGAGCTGTTTGAATATCATTAATAAACAATTCTAAGGACTTGTGCCATGTGTAGGACATTTATGCCACGTACACATGATCGGAATTCTCATCGGAAAAAGCTCTGATGGTTTTCCCGACGGAATTCCGCTTAAATTGTCTTGCTCAAACAATGACCGCTCAAACACGGTCACACCAAATTCCGACGGTCAAGAACACGGTGACGTACAACACTACAACGAGCCGAGTTCAATGCTTCCGAGCATGCGTCAAATTTTTTTCCGAGCATGTGTAGGAAATTTGCACCTCAGAATTGCTACAAATGATCGGAATTTCCGTCAGAAAAATTCAGAACATTCAGAACATGCTCTCAATTTTTTGGTGTCGGAAATTCAGCCAGCAAAACTCCGATGGAGCCTACACATGGTTGCAGCTCTCATCTGTCTTTTTCTGTCCGGAATTCCGATCGTGTGTACGCGGCATTAGTTGGATTATTGTTCTGTGTATGAGTGTACAGGAGCCTTGGATCTAGCACAGGTGAGTCCCAAAAGCACAATGAGATGCAGAGGTAGAGCAATTTGTTTTTGTTTCATTAGCACTAAAATGGTTCTACCCTTCCCACTCTCTTTAAAATGACAAAGAATTGGTTGGTATTCCACTTTGAGTTTCAGATACCAGGTAAATTGTAATACAGCCGGACATTGCATATAATAAATCAAAAATGAATGCTTAGAAGTCTTGGTAAAGTAAACTTGAGATTGTCAAGCCTAGGTTATTATCCAGGAAGGGGTTATATTTTGCAAATTCTGCACAACAATTTTTCTGCTAATGTTTCAGACGGATTGGAACTGTTTTGTTAAACATCCATTTTCAATTACACCAGTAATACATGTAGCTAAAAATGCCACCCTAAGCAGCTTTGTGTAGTATGTAATGATTTGCTTTTCGTTTATTACCTAGGATAAGTCTAGCATTTTAATTACAATGACTTCGTGAAATGTATTCATAAGCAATTTTATAGGCTTTTTTTAACATTTCACTCTATTCATTCTATACTGTCCCCTCACTTGTCAAACTGTGACTTGACTGTTTACTATCATACTACAAATGATTAGGGATCATTAGGGATGAGGTTCAGATTCATCTCTACAGCGGGTATAAAACCAATCCAGCATGTTCAAGGTTTGTTGTCCCCAAGAACTAATGCTGGATTTCACTGGTCCAAATGATAAACATAATGCACTGCCTGGCGTTTGAACTTAGATCAGCTAGCTTAACAGGGACAATAATTTAGAGACGTCCACAGCCCTTTCTAGGACTACCTATTTGTGTATGCCAGTAGTCAAGATTGTAGACAAGACCAAAGATTGTATATAAGCGGGCACCTACAATAAAGCCCCATACACACGGTCGGACTTTTTCATCAATTTGGTCCGATCGGACAAGGTTGTTGAAAAATCAGACCGTGTGTATGCACCATCGGACAGTGTTCGTCGTTTTGTCCGTCGGACAAAGTCTTATCTCCTGCTGGAAAGATTTCCCGTCAACCCGGTCCGATCACACCAAATCCGAGCGTGTGTACGCTTGTCCGACGGACAAAGTGCTACGCATGCTCAGAAGAAATTCTGTGACGGAAGCGCTCGGTCAGGTAAAACTACCTTTCCTAATCGACACAGCACATTCGTCACGCTGCAATGTTAAAATGTCTTTAATGCAGCGCATTCTCTTTTTCTTTAAAATGCAACAAGAATGACATCTTTTAGCTGCTCCTATTCACCCGCACTTCTCACAAACTTACTTCTTTATTACTTTGCAGCATTTATACACTACATGTTTATTTTTACTCAGATCGTAATACAATCTTTCTTATTTTTTTACCCCGATTTTTTTTTTTTTGGGGGAATACATATTTGAAGGAGGTTTTTTTTTTTTTGGAGGGGGTTTGTATGTCTCAACTTAGCAAAACCACATTATTAACATTTGTATTTCTTGCTTACATTTACTAGGAGTTTGTTGGTTGTTGGTGCCCCTTGTTAATTCTAGGATTAGTGAAATGTACCTGCCTACTCAAAGAAAAACTGTCATTGTAGAAAAGTAAAACACAATAGTCAATGATTATTTCAAAGCAAAAAAACCTTTATTTAGGTCTCAGCAACAGACCAAAGAGGAACGCAGCCATGGTGAAACTTGGGGAATTTGCAAAGCCTTGGACACCCATGGCAACCATCATTTTACAGACTTAAACAATTGGGGGCATGAAGACTACCTATCTAAATAATAAGGGAGCGCAATCTGGTCCTGAAGTCCAAAACATCCGGAACTGCAGCAGATGCCATCTAGGTCCCCAGGCTCTGGTACTACGAGAGGCTCCATCTTCTCTCAGACCAGACTGAGTCCAGGTTGTCACTCTCTTGTCTTCCTTGTACGCTTCCTTCCACGCCGTGGTGCTGGTGCTGGTGGGGTGGCAGAAGGAGGAGGAGGAGGCGGAGCAAGGTCACTCTCGCAAACATGTGTGAGGGGAGTCATCTCCCCAGCCATCCCCTCATTTAGGATTTTGAGGATGACCTCCTCACACATGCTGCGTTGCCCCGCCTCCATACCCGTAAATTTACTTGTAACCAAGGAGGCAAAGGCCTCCTCGTAGGTGGGTGTGGCATAGAGGGAGGCTGAGGCATCTTTTATCAGCTGGAGCGCTGACTCTCCCACCTCCCCCATGTTTTTCGCCCTTCTGTAGGGAAGGCGGAGGGGAGAGACTTGGGAGACAGTCAGGCTCCTACGCCTACCCCCCTCTTGGCTGCCACTACCCCCTGCCTCCTCCTGACTGCCACCTTCCACAGCCACCTCCTGGCTGAGGTCTTCCTGTGTCTGAAAAAGGGACATAGTTTCAGTTATTTGTTCATCAAACACACACAATTCTCATCTAGTGACTGTTGCAAAATGTTTTCAAATACAAAACCATACAATTCTCAGCCCTGCAGTTTAG
Source organism: Lithobates sylvaticus (assembly GCA_028564925.1). Classification (NCBI taxonomy): domain Eukaryota; kingdom Metazoa; phylum Chordata; class Amphibia; order Anura; family Ranidae; genus Lithobates; species Lithobates sylvaticus. The sequence goes on along the minus strand of CM053033.1, from coordinate 21,751,321 downwards.
ATTCTTCCCAAAAATGTCTCCCACACCACTGTCTGTTGATATGTCAATCACGTTAGGAAATAAGAAATTGGGGATCCTGAATTAACTGAACATCATTCATTATTCAACAAACTGGTTCCAAAACTACTATACCTGGAACAAGCTGGGCACCTGCACATATTCCTGACTGGAAGGCCCAGGTTGGTCCTCGGAAGCCTCATCAGGGGTGGCGTGCGTGGAAGGACGCGTGCAAGGAAGAGTCGAGAGTGACTTCCTGACAGTAGCCTGGTCTTTGAGAAAGTGGAGCCTGTCATAGTACCAGAGCGTGGGGACATGGACATCAGCTGCTGCAGCTCCAGATGCTTGTGACTTCAGGACCTTATTGCGCTCCCGGAAATAGGTAGTCTTCATGTTGTTTATCTTCACTTTTAAGTTTGCGACGGTTGCCATGGGCAGGGTAGGCTTTACAAATGCCACCAGTTTCAGCAGGGCTGCGTACCTCTTTGGTCTGTTGCTATAATCCCTGTGTTTTGCCTGCCATAAGAGGGGGAATTGCCGGTATTTATCAATGAAGTGTGGGAGAAAGCTCACGTTGTAGAACGCCTCCATCACCTCTGCAAGACACAACGCCACACAAAACAATATAAATAATGTCAGCCTAAACACTCCTAATCTTCTCCATAAAGAAGCCTCAAGTTCTAATCAGTCTAGGCTAGTTCTGTACCAACGTCAAATTGTACCTTCGTTTGTAGCGATCGTCTCGTGCGTGAGCTTTCTCTCCCCTCGTCTCCCAGATCGTGGCTACGACACAGGCGTGTGACGTTTTATATACAGTGCGCATGCGTCAAACTCCGCCCGCCCCTGACGATCTTTCTCGTCTATTCCCCACCCCTTCTCTTTACGGCGCAGTGGGGAGAGCACATGGCGGGGACACAGCAGGTGCGCCCCAAATATCCCCCCAACGAGGAGGAGGACGAGGAAAGGCCGGAGGCAGAAACGTCCCGATCCCGGAGCCTGAAATTCAAGGCCTCCAATATGTCATTTGGAGAAATGTTGGAGATGGTGGACATATTAAAGAGGAGCGACTATGATGGGAAGTATGGGCCTTACCTCAACCCCAATGTCCGCAAGGCCAAGATCATGTCTAAAGTTGTGAGAAGGCTGTACAATAATTTTGGGGTACAACGATCCAAGGAGCAACTCAGGAAACGCTGGTCAGACCTGAAACTGAGGGAGGCCGATCAGTACAGAAAGATCAAGAGAATTCTTCAAAAAAGTAAGTAGTTGTGTTTTGTGTTTGATTTCTTGCTTGCATACTGCTCCATGTGGTTTGATTTTTACAAAGTTGTACATTCCAAAATGGCCACTTTCATGTTCGTCTGTGCATTCGATCGTACTCAGCCTCGATCTTTCTGCCACTGTCATGGTCGTGTGTGTGTCCATTCGATCGTACGCAACCTCGATCGTGCGGCCACTTATAATACGATGTTTGGTGTTTTTTTGGGGGAAAGGAAGTTTGTTCTCCCTAGAAATGTCATCCAGAATGTAAAGCCAATTTATTCAATGTAAAGGAGAGGTCACCCAGTAGCTGTTTACCCATCTGGACTCGAGAGCACTAGTGCTGGGACACCCAAACCCCCTTTTTATTAGCCTTTTCCACACATGTGCTCCAGTGGATACTAGAGGGGGGTCTCCATCACACAAACTTCTACCAAAAAGCTAGTCAGTTTAGCACCTTTACAAAGTGACTACATTCATGTAGTTGACATTTGTAACTGGCCAAACTAAAATAGTGTCCGTCACTTTCAAGCAATGTTTGTCATTTCCTATTTCTGCCCTCAATAGTTTGTGTTGCTAAATCTTCCTTTTGGACATTCTCATAGGGGAGCGAAAACTTGGGCCATCTGAGGAAACCCCCAAACCAACACCTCCCAAAAAAGGGGAAAGAGCAGAAGCAGAGGAGGAGGAGGAGGAAGGAGAGATCATCGAACTTGGAGAAATTGTCACCACAACAGGTGAGTGTGGGAGAACACAGCTACTGGTAAGCTAATCCATGTCTGGCTGCCTCATTTCCAACACCCCATTTTTTTTGTTTGTGGTTTTTAGGTGACGTGGATGTTGTGGAAGAAAAATCGCACTTTACCACAGAGAGTGCCCACGTACTCATCGGAGAGATAATGGTCTGCAATCGAGATCTAGATTACATAAAGCAAAACATCAATGATGTTCAACAAAAATTGAAGAACATCATTGATGTTTTAGGAAAAATATGAAAAAGCACCAAGTAATTTACACACATTTGTGCCAGCTTCTGAACACATTTGCAACTTAAAAACTGTGTGAAATTTGGAACATGCACACATTGTGTCCACATGTGCTAGCTCCCATCATGGTGGATGAATGGCAACGTTTTTTTGGGGGTGCAAACACTTTACGAACTACGAAAGTGGTTGTGGTGAAGGGGTTGCACCCCCAAAAAACGTCCATTCATCCCCATGATGGAAAATGGCACTTTTGAAGCTTCTAGGCATGTGTTTTACCATCTAATGACCATTTTCAGAACCAAATTGTGTGCATGTTCCAAATTTCCACTTTTCGGGGGTGCCCCCCCCATGTGATGAAGGCAAGATCAAACACACTTTGAACATATAGTCATGTCTGATCTTGTCTTCACTTTACAAAGTTGAACTTTCCTACTTCATAGGTTCTGCTTAGCTCCATGCCTGGTTTTACAAATTGCGTAATCTTTGTAAATAATGTTGTAAATAACCAAGATGTTGTCAGTTTTGGCGTGAAGATTGTAAACGCACTTGTGAATGTTTTCCAAGTAAACTTTTTTATTTTTCAAAATGTGTGGCTTCCTTATTTAAATAAAACAATGCATTATGTATGTAAAATGTAAAGGATATGGGGGGCAATGGGTGTTATTTACTAAAGGCAAATCCACTTTGCACTGCAATTTCCTTTCCCAGGGAACTTTTTCAATGCACTTGTAGAGCATAGCGGATTTGACTTATGTAAATGACACCCACAGTGCTTTGTACGAAAACACGGAGCACAGCATTTTGGAGAATACACACATGTCACACCTGGTGCTGAAAAGGAGTATTTTGGGTGTCAGTTATGCAGGACAAACCTTCTCTAGACCAAAGATTAGGTAGCAAACACACATGAGAATAATCTTTTTGGGAAGAAGAGACTGTTACCTCCTTTTGCCCAGAAAATGCATTACCACTGTCGAAGGCAAAGGGAAAAAATGTCAAAGTAAAATAAGCTAAAAAGAAGACTGAAATGACAAGAAATCAGAGGTTGGTCAAAATATCAGATTTATTAAAAAATGCCTCTCACACATCGTCAGGCAGAGCAATGGCCCCCCTACCCACAAAGTATTCCATATATTGGTCCCGGACCACGCGGGCATTGAGAGGGGGCAAGCCTGGACGTGCCACTCGAAGGGCTGTGAGGTCCGCATTTGGAGGGCCCTCCACATCTGGGCCAACGGGCACCACATAGTTCCTGTTATGTCTTTTGAGGAAGTTGTGCAATATGCAACAGGCAAGAACTATGTGGTTCAGTTTGTATTCCGCCAAGTTAAATGCCGTCAGGAACAGGCGGAAGCGGCTGGCCAGGATGCCAAAAGCGTTCTCCACCACTCTTCTGGCTCTGGACAGCCTGTAGTTGAAGACCCTCTGGTCCGGGGTGAGGGTCCTCATCGGGAACGGCCTCATCACATGGGGAGTCAGCGCAAACGCTTCATCTGCGACAAAGACGAAGGGGAGTCCTTCGGCATTCTCCTCTGGAGGTGGCAAGCACAGACTGCCACTTTGGAGACGCCAGTAGAACTCCGTGTGCGTAATGGCCCCACCATCCGATATCCGGCCGTTCATCCCCACGTCCACATACATAAACTCGTATGTTGCCGACACCACCGCCAACATCACTACACTATTAAACCCTTTATAATTATAATAGTAGGACCCCGAGTTGGGCGGTGGGACGATGCGGACGTGTTTCCCATCAATTGCCCCTCCGCAGTTAGGAAAGTCCCAACGGCTGGCAAAGTGGGAGGCCACAGTCTGCCATTCCTGTGGCGTGGAAGGGAACTGTGGAGTGAAACAAGAAAAAAAAATTAGTCACTTTGCACCTAAACATTGCAAGCAGATTAGACAATCAACATCTTGGAACAAGAGCATTGTATAAAATTGGAGGCTGGAAAGTATTTACACAGAAAAGTAGAGGCTCCCCTTCACAGATTACTCACCCCCCCATCAATCCCCCCACTTCTGATGGGACATTGGCAATAACTATGGTTTTGGGGGGGGGGGGTGGTGGACAGGTAACCCTCTGCACTTCATTGATTGGCAAATGGCTCAATAATGTGGCCTAGTTTGGCCAGACCCTCTGTACTTAACACTATTGGCAGGCCACAGGAAAGATCAAATAACATTTCCCCCCCCCCCAAAAAAGGCAGGCACAGTGTGACATTATTAAATTACCAAGCAAGCTAATAGGAGGGAAAGAAGACAAAAAAATAGGAAATGGAATGTATGGAGGCAGTCCCTTGCACTACATGCTTTGCTGAATTCATCCCTAAAGATGCGCACTATAAAGAGGTAGGTATATAGTGTGTATGGACCTTGGGAAAGCCAGCAGATAAAGGATTGGTACCATCTGACAGAGCAGTTGGGGGAGGGGGTTCCTAATGAGTTTGCCCCCCCCCCCCACCAAAAGAACAAAAAAAGGGGGCTCTACATGAAGTAAACCACACAGCAAACATTTGTGCATATTTTAGGGGGTGTTTTGGGGCAAACAATACTATGCAGCAGACAAAAGACATTGCTTAAGTGACTAGGCCATAGGTGTCTATTGGGGCAGAAGAGCATGCTGGTGAGGTAAGTGAAGGGAAAAATGCATGAAGGAGAAAAGGGGCACAGCATATTAGAACATATTGCAATCATGGTAATTAGGGAAGGAGGTCAAAAATACAAGTCATTAGCAAACAGAGCATACATAGAAGGGAATAGTAAAGTAGAAATGTTACCTTAATATAGTCCTCCTGCAGGACCTGAATGATGGCAGAACAGGTCTCTGGAATAATGATTCCCAGGGCCTGGGGAGAGATACCTGAAGAGAACTTCAAATCCTGAAGACTTCTCCCTGTCGCCAAGTACCTCAACGTGGCAACAAGCCTCTGCTCCGGAGTAATGGCTTGTCTCATGCAGGTATCCTGCCGGCTGATAAAGGGGGTCAGCAAAGCCAAAAGACGGTGAAAATCGGGGTCCGTCATCCTGAGAAAGTTCCTGAAATCATCAGGATTATTCTCCCGGATCTCACGAAGCAAAGGCATGTGCGAGAACTGGTCACGCTGAAGCAACCAATTCTTGGTCCACATACTCCTCATCACTCTGTTCATGGACGGGTCTTGGGTCAAAGCTAAAAGCCCGACACCAATTCCGCGTACAGCACGAACTCGGCGACGAGTACGCACGGGAAACATCGCTCAGAAGGTCACAAAAGGTCGGCTGGTCAGAACGGACAAACAGAAAGCACCGATAAACAGCAAGGCCTGAAAGAACGAAGTGAATACCAGCAACGAGCAGACAATAAGCAGTGCAAATCAAAGCGTCCTATATCAAGATATAGGCCGCAATGACCAACAAATGCGAACTGACTACACGCACTAATAAACAGATACGCACGACAAGCACAAACTGAAGAGCAGTAACGATCTGAGTCAGAAAACTGAGAAGCGCGAATCTTAAGTCACCAAACTTCCACTAACTCTCGATAAACACGGGATCAGCAGAAGGAGCCCAACGGGTGCCTGACGTGGTGCTGAACTTCCCTTTTGTAATCTCGTGGACGACGACTTACGTCACGACGTTCTTCCGGACCGGATATTCCGACAACGTAGTCCGACCGTGTGTACGCAACGACAACATCGGACAAAGTACGTCGGACAAAGTCCGACCGACCTTGTCCGCGGATTGTCCGAGCGTGTGTATGGGGCTTAAGAGATTTGGTAGTTAAATCCGTAGTAGAACCACCACCGAAAAAGGGTTATGCCTTTTTTACAGGGAAAGGGTTCTACCCCTGCAGGAATTGCTTAGCATGCCGCAGGGCACAGAAATTTCAGAAAAAGAGAATGGAGTTCACTGCCACCGCAACAGGACAAACATACACCATTAAAGATTTTATAGGTTGTCATACTGAGGGTGTAGTATACTGTTTACAATGCAGTTGCAATCTCCAATATATAGGTAGAACGAAGAGGGAGCTCAAAGTCCGCATTAAAGAGCATGTTCAGAACATTATAAATGGATTTCCCAAACACAATGTTTCACGACACTTTGCCATGGTACATAATAAAGACCCAAATCAGTTACAATTTTGGGGTATAGAGCGCTATAACCCATCATGGAGAGGCAGTCACAGAATTATAGCAATCAGCCAGAAGGAATCCACGTGGATTCACTCCATGCGGACACTGGTTCCGGAAGGGTTAAATGTAGAATTTGACCTAAACTGTTTTTTAAGCAATTTTTAGACAATTTTATCACCTACAGTTTAATTCATCTAGACGCTCTATTTTATTATGGTATTATATCTTTTATACACATTTTCTATATATATTTTGTAATTATAATATATATACACTTTATTGGCCTTGTCGTGTAATAATGTACTTATTGTGATATATATTCTTTCTAAATGTATTCCTATACTGTATTTATGAATATTAAGTCAAACACAACATTTCCGGTACCGTGTCCCAGTTGTGGGAAGAGGGATGGGCTAAGAACACACTTCACACTTTCTTACTCCCCCACATTAGCTAGGACTCTTAAACTTTTAAATAAAAGTTATTTTTAAGGTTTTTTATATATATATATAGGAAATTTTGCAAATTAATTTTATATATTTTTTAATATTTTAAAAGTACAGTATCACATTATAGTTGCTGGTCGGTACATCCAATAGTTCAAGTCTAATACATTTATCCCAAAATTGCCTTTTTGGGTATTATTGTTATAAACTATGTTATATACATTTTTATTTCAATTATTGATTTTATATTTATGTCTATAAGTAAGGCTAAGATATATATATTTTTGGGGCGATATTAAATATTAGATATTAAATATACAGTATGGGCCCCCCATATTTAGTGTTGGGGACATATTGATAATGTGTCCACAAAACGTACATTACATAAGGTGTATTCACAGCAAGATTACACCCACATTTATCTTTTGTTTATATGAGCTGCTAGGTTATGTCTGCTGCATAAACCGCTATAAGACCATTAGAAAATGGCCGCGGTTTGTTTACAAAAACCGGACCGCAGCAAAATGGCCGCTAATTCACTTCCGGTTTCACCAAATAAATGACAGTCCATTCCAGCCAATCAGGTTCCCCTGATGAAGTCACGAGCATGTGACGCAACGCGTAGGGATTGGCCGGACGAACGATACTGGAAGTGCTGTGATACTGGCGTCTGATCCCCATTTTTATGCTGTTACACCGTTTTTTTGAATGTAAGAGTTTTTATTTTCATTATTAAATTGCTCCATTAAGACATACTTCACTATTGGGCCCCGCTTTTTGTTCTGCTTCATTTCCACCTTTGGGCGAGTTTTCTCTGTGGGATCGCTGCCGCCATTTGTGTAGGGAGTTGCTGTGACATCCCCATTAGAGGTTACCAGTGAGTGGAGACATCACGAGCATAAAGTGGAGGCTAAGTGTACCCATCCTTTGGAAGCAGGAACCTTGGAGTCAGTGGAAGGAGAGAGTGGAAGTGAAATAGACCCCTGTGCCTTTTGGATGCCCGTTTAATTCTATTTACAGGTGAGAGGCTAGAGAGCACAATTCAGGATTAGGTCCTCACGAACCCACCATCCCTCACTTTTGAGATAGAAGATCACGGTCATCTCTGATACCTCCTCCATATTTAGAGACGGTTCCCTTGTTTATTACCATTTGAACTGTACTATTTAATTAATTATCCTTCACTATATGGACTCTATTTAATTTTTAATTTTTAATATTTATATTTTTCTCTTTTTTAACATTACATGGACTACATCTTTATTGCTTGCACTTTTATCTCTCACCCAGCTTTTTGATATTTACCAAGACCACTGTGTTTCCAATTTTAGACCATAGTGTGGTTTATTTCAGTCACTTATGATAACCAGCACATTGAGCACTTTATTCATTATCAGTTTTATAAGTATGATGTATATACACTATTTTTGAATATCACTATTGTTTTTAGCACTTGGTGCACTATACACACATTGATTGATTGGATTTTTGTATTATATTTATTGGGTGCATATTAGCGCGAAATCAACACTCATTTTATACAAATGGGCATTGTTGACCCTCTTTTCCACTTACAGTAGCTGCGCATTTCTCACCCTAGGCTTATACTAGAGTCAATAAGTTTTCCCAGTTGTTTGTGGTAAAATTAGGTGCCTCGGCTTATATTCGGGTTGGCTTATACTCGAGTGAGTATATACGGTAATGACTGCATTCTCAGAAAAGTGGCCTAGCCATACATCTACAGTACACACAGGAGGGATAGTTGGGTGGTTAATAAAGCCATCTTTTTCCTCCTCCCAGGTGAAATGCAGACTGCTGTTAATGTATCCTTTTCTTCTTCCTCCACTTCTGCAAATCCTGTCATAGCCCTAAAAAATGGCAATGAGGAGACGGCAGAGTTATGCAATCACACAATCAATGACTTGCTGCAGTAGGAAGCTCTTGGTCATGCACAAGCATTTCTCCTATTAGATAGTGAGGATGAGGAAGAAAGGATCACAACCATACAGGGAGGGGACAGCAGGCAGGTAACAGCAACAGGCAGTGATATTCCAGCAGCTAGAACTTGCTTTTGATGGGCTCCAGCAATGAGGAGGTGGCAGATTATAAAGTTGCAGACCTTCTTTAGGTGCCCCTGAAAAAAGAGGCTGACAGTTTTCAGGGAGAGGCAGAACAACAACAAGGGAAGATATTGTTTGGAGGGAGGGGAATCCATCTGGAGCCACTGCCCCACAGGTACATGCCACTGTTATCCCCAGGACCAGTATTCAGTATTTTTCACACATCTGCTACCAAAGAACTGTTGTGATCTGAAGTCTCCTTGTTTCTTACTTTCCACATCTCCTGCAGGCATTTTTTTTGGGGGGGGGGGGGGGGGGGGTGAATTGTTTTTATTCTCAAATTCCTTCTCAAGGACCCCTAGAATTTGGGGTATGAAAACGATACCACTATCGGATTGCTGGATCAAGGGGGAAAATAAAAGCTAAAAACTAAAAAATATGTGCTCATACCTAAAAACCCATCAAAGTAAGCAGCTGTATACATATCACAAGTTATTAACACACTCCAGAAAATGAATACATAAAAAAGATTTCAAATACCGCAAACACATAAAATGTGCATTATCCATCATATATATCGATGTGTATATATCGATATAGATATATATACAGTATACACTGTATAGGCTATAGGTTCATTCACCATACAGTGTTTCAACCATAAATTCCACAAGAGAGAACATCATCCAGTGTGGAAAATGTGCCTATGCTTGCAAGCTTTACATTACATCCCAGTGGCTTAACTCACTCACCAAATTTATTTGAGCAATTTTATTAAAATGGTCAAACAGGGCATATCGGTGCTCAAATACACAAGAATCATTGGGTTGGCTTATTGGATTTTTCTATGTACTGTGTCATCAGTATGTTGACAGAGGGGGCCGCACACAATCAGGAAGTGCAATGTTGCGGCACCCAATACATTTATAAGCTGTCAGAGATTCCTAGTGCTGATCCGAGCTCTTTACCTGTGAGTACCACTGGATTGTTTTAATGTACAGTGGGTGTAGAAAGGAATCACCCCCCTTTAACCACTTAAGGACCAAGCCTATTTTTCAAACTTGGTGTTTACAAGTTAAAATCATTTTTTTTTTTGCTAAAAAATTAATTAGAACCCCCAAACATTATATATTTTTTCAGAAACCCTAGAGAATAAAATTGCGATTGTTTCAATACTTTATGTCACACTGTATTTGCGCAGCGGTCTTACAAGTGAACTTTTTCGGAAAAAATACACTTTTTTAAAAGAAAAATAAGACAACAGTAAAGTCAGCCCATTTTTTATATATTGTGAAAGATTATGTTACACTGAGTAAATTGATACCCAACATATCATGCTTCAAAATTGCGCCACTCGTGGATTTCCAACAAACTTTGACCCTTAAGACTCTGCATAGGCGACGTTTAAAAATGTCTACAGGTTAGCAATTTGAGTTACAGAGTAGGTCTTTTGCTAGAAGTATTGCTCTTGCACTATCGATCGTGGCGATACCTAACATGTGTGGTTTCAGTTTTCATATGCGGGCGCGATTACGTATGCATTCACTTCTATGCACAAGCTCAGCAGAACGGGGCGCTTATTTTTCTTAAATGTTTATTTTTCTTATTTATTTTACTTTTTATTTTTTTATACTGTCCCTTTTAAAAAAAAATGGGTCACTTGTATTCCTTTTGCAAGGAATGTAAACATCCCTTGTAATAGAAAAAAAAGCATGGCAGGACCTCTTAAATGTGAGATCTGGGGTCAAAAGGACCTCAGATCGCACATTTACACTTAAATGCAATAAAAAAATAAAACTAAAATAAATGTCTTAAAAAAAAAAAAATAATTCCCTCTTAAGACCATTGGGTGAAAGTAACATTTGACGTCGCTTCCATCAGCCAATGTAATACTTATCCCCCTATTTTTCCTGGCCCTTCTCTTCTGTTTTGACAAGTAAGACTGACCAGAGGTTCAATGGATGGGATCTGCAGGAGACTCTATGCCACGGAGACCTGCATGGAACCAGCGATCTGCAACAAAAATAATAAATGCGCATGTTTTTACCTGCAAAAAATGTGCATTTATTTTTTATTTTTTTAAAGTGAGTTTATCCTTTAAGTTTATTGTGTTGCATTGGCAGACCATTTACATGAATGAGCTCTCAAAAATCAATGCACGTTATCTTGCAACATAATACATCTAATGCCCCGTACACACAGTCGGAAATTCCAACCACAAAATCCGTCTGATTTTTTCCGACGGATTTTGTCCGACACTGGTGTTGCATACACACGGTCGTACAAAGTTGTCGGAAAATCCGATCATTCTGAACGTGGTGATGTTCGTTGCGTACGACGGGACTACGTAGAGGCTAGTAGCCAATAGCTTTGGTCTTGTAATGTGATCTGAGCATGCGTGGCACTTTGTCCGTCGGAATTCGCTACACACGATCGGAAAAAGTCCGATAGGACTTTGTTGTCGGAAAATTTGAGAGCAGGATCTCAAACTTTCTCCGTCGGAAATTCCGACGGAAAAAAGTCAGATGGAGCCCACACACGGTCGGAATTTCGGACAACATGCTGTACGGGGCATTACTGCACACCGTGACAGACCAGATAGGTCTAAATGGTTCCAGGTGTTACAGTTTTTTTTTTGGTGATAGGCAGTCATGGAAATCTTTATATTACAATTTTTACATTGACAAATGTGGAAGAAGGGTTATTTCCAAGAGAAAACAGCATACATCAGAGTCAGCCCAGGTTCACACTAAGCTGCAGGAGTGAATCCGTGAAAGTTCAACTGAATTCGCACAATTTCACTCCTGCATGTCAGTCCCGATTTCAACCGCAAATTTAGAGACATCTGTGCGGGTTTCTGCACAGATGTCAATGTAAATCGCAGCCCGAAATCACAAAAAGAAGTACAGAAACTACTTTTTGAAATCGATGCAGCGCCGCAGATGTGGCGTCTCACCAATTAGGACCATTGACGGCAATTGACGCCAATATGACATGCGATTTAACATGTCAAATCGCATGTCAAAATGCTCCAGTGTGAACCAGGGCTCTGACCTTGCTTACACTTATCAAATAGAATCGGGCCACTGTGGTTTTTATAAGTTCAAGAGTTTAATCCATATAGGCAACAAACAAATCATTCTTAATTCATATTTTCTGCTAGCTTGGAAAATAGTGCATAATAAGCAAAGGTATTAAAGAAGAGCAACACTTAGATCTCTAGGAAGTTGTCACTTTGGCTTTGATGTGTTACTGTTTAATTCACCATCACTTTTGGATAAAAAAGGATATGAACAGCATGTACTCAGCATGTAATTTGCTTTTCATGTAGAAAACAGAATTTAGATTTTGAGCAATATTGGATTGAGATGCTAGGCTTTTAGCTGAATGGTATCATCAGCTTCAGATTGTGACAATTCATGAGGTTTATAAATTAACTTGTCAATGCCAAGAACAAGGATATGCTACTCTTGGTCCTTGGTGAAGTTTAAAAGCTTTAAGCAGTCATTTTATTAAATCATATCTGTGGCTGTGATTAAAATTAAAAGGCTATACATCTATCCAGTCATTTTCAGTGGATTGCTATTTATTGCAGTTGAATTACATGTCTGTCTCAAGTCCACTTTTCCTTTGAAAATTAAAAGCAGGGCAATAACCACCTTACAACGTATTATACATTTTCTTTAAATTTGTATTGGCTCTTTAACCACTTTCAGACCGGACCATTTTGCTGGCCAAAGACCAGACCACTTTTTGCGATTCGGCACTGCGTCACTTTAAATGACAATTGTGCGGTCGTGCGACGTGGCTCCCAAACAAAATTGACGTCCTTTTTTTCCCACAAATAGAGATTTCTTTTGGTGGCATTTGATCACCCCTGCGTTTTTTATTTTTTGCGCTATAAACAAAAAAATAGCTACGATTTTGAAAAAAAAACACATTATTTTTTACTTTTTGCTACAATAAATATCCCCCAAAAATGTATAAAAACCTTTTTTTTCCTCAGTTTAGGCCGATATGTATTCTTCTACATATTTTTGGTACAAATAAAATCGTAATAAGCGATTATTGATTGGTTTGCGCAAAAGTTATAGCGTTTACAAAATAAGGTATAGTTTTATGGCATTTTATTATATCTTTTCATGTGACAACACTGAAGAAATTACACTTTGCTACAATGTAAAGTAGTGAGTGTACAGCTTGTATGACAGTGCAAATTTGCTGTCCCCTCAAAATAACTCAACACACAGCCATTAATGTCTAATCCGCTGGCAATAAAAGTGAGTACACCCTAAGTGAAAATATCCAAATTGGGCCCAATTAGCCATTTTTCCTCCCCGGTGTCATGTGACCTGTTCGTGTTACAAGGTCTCAGGTGTGAATGAAGAGCAGGTGTGTTAAATTTGGTGTTATCGCTCTCACTCTCTCAAAATGGTCACTGGAAGTTCAACATGGCACCTCATGGAAAAGAACTCTCTGAGGATCTGAAAAAAATATGTTTTTCTCTACATAAAGATGGCCTAGGCTATAAGAAGATTGCCAAGACCCTAAAGCTGAGCTGCAGCACGGTGGCCATGACCATACAGCGGACAGGTTCCACTCAAAACAGGCCTTACCATAACCAGAGGTTGTCTTGGGAAATAGACATATGAGTGCTGCCAGCATTGCTGCAGAGCTTGAAGGGGTAGGGGGTCAGCATGTCAGTGCTCAGACCATATGCTGCACACTGCATCAAATTGGTCTGCATGGCTGTCATCCCAGAATGAAGCCTCTTCTAAAGATGATGTACAGGAAAGCCTGCAAACTGTTTTCTAAAGACAAGCAGACTAAGGACGTGAATTACTTTAACCATGTCCTGTGGTCTGATGAGACCAAGATAAACTTATTTGGTGTCAGATGGTGTCAAGCGTGTGTGGCGACAACAAGGTGAGGAGTACAATGACAAGTGTGTCTTGCCTACAGTCAAGCATGATGGTGGGAGTGTCATGGTCTGGGACTGCACAAGTGCTGGTGGCACTGGGGAGCTACAGTTCATTCTGGGAACCATGAATGCCAATATGTACTGTGACATACTGAAGCAGAGAATGATCCCCTCCCATCGGAGACTGGGCCGCAGGGCAGTATTCCAACATGATAACGACCCTAAACACACCTCCAAGATGACCACTGCCTTTTTTAAAGAAGCTGAGGGTAAAGGTGAGGGTCTGGCCAAGCATGTCTCCAGATCTAAACCCTATTGAGCATCTGTGGGGCATCCTCAAACAAAAGATGGAGGAGCGCAAGGTCTCTAACATCCACCAGCTCCACGATGTCATTTTTGACTCTTTGGGCCCAATTTGGACATTTTCACTTAGGAGTGTACTCACTTTAGTTGCCAGCGGTTTAGACATTAATGGCTGTGTGTTGAGTTATTTTGAGGGGACATAAACTTTCCACTGTTATACAAGCTGTACACTCACTACTTTACGTTGTAGCAAAGTGTAATTTCTTCAGTGTTGTCACATGAAAAGATATAATAAAATATTTACAAAAATGTGGGGGTGTACTATATATTCTGGAACCGTATGTTTTATTATGTTTTATCTTTTTATCTTTACTATGAATACCATTTACAATTGTTCTAGCATTACTTAACTATAGAATATATAAAACATTCAAATACATTTACCTTCAAGCTACAGAGCTCTCAGTAAACAGAATACATGGCACTATCCTTACTTTTTGATCTGAAATTTAAATACCTTTGGTGTCAGGTATTGAGGGCAAAAATAATTCTGAAGTAAATCTAACTGTACACTGCAGAAACAATATTTTATATGAACATAACTTGTTCTAGAACAGTAACTAAAAAATGTTGGTATGAAGTTTGACCCCAAGATTAGATGTAGTACTGGAAGAAAACTATGTAAGCTACCTCTAGTAAACCAGTCACTAAAAAATATTATGGCAAAAGGGGGACCCTAGTTTACAAATATTGGAAGAATAAGTTCTTTAAAATGTAGGTATGACCTGATATAAAAAAAATCCCCATGAAATCCAGTTATACATTCAATAAAAATAGTACTTTGATTTTGTGAACATTCTCAACACCTTTAGTAAATCAGTCTCATAGCCAGTAATTGAGTGTATTTATTAAATGTGACTAAGAAGTTCATTATTGATTTAATTATTGGTGCAGTTAAAGCGGGCATTTTAACTAAAAATAGGCTCCAGCAAAGCTGTGGTAGGATATGGTTGCAAAGAGAAACTTTTTAAGGTAAAGGGAACCTTTAGTAAAGTCTATCTGGGTAACTAGCTAAGATGGAAAAATGCAAGCCGCCACTGACTGAACTTCTATTTAAAGTATACTTAAACCCTCAACTTGTCCTACGTATACGTAAACCCTCAACAAACCCTGAACAACCCATTCAGTTTATAATAAAAATTAAAGGCAAAACATTTGTGTAAAAAAATTAAATAAATGAACTTTGTAAATACAACAATGAAATTATAATGTCTATGAATCACCACCAAATGATTCTTCAATCCAGTGCACGGTGAAAAATATAATTCTGTGAATGGGAAAGGTGCCGTCCAACACCAATCTAGGCAAACATCCTACTCACCTGATGGATCTGACACCCATGACAGGTGTCAAATAAGAAGAGAATGTATCTCACAATGTCCCCACCGAGTATAGGTGTCTCTCCCCAACGATGTGGCCAAAACGAGATTTGTAGATCAGAAAAAAGAAAGAACAGCTCCTCATAGTGTAGCTCGTAGCTGTGTATTTGAAAAAATCGACTCATTCCATTAAAAACACATAAAATGGAGCCGGTACATCAAGTTGTGCTCCACCTGCAACCACGATGGCGGAAGTGACGTATCACGTACACAAACCAACGCGTTTCGTCAGCACATCTGACATCTTCAGGGGTCATGTGATCGGACACGTCACCTTCTCTGCACTAATTTATACAGTCAAAATTAATTGGATATGCAATCCATTTCAATCCGCACCAACAGCTCCAAAAATGGAGCCAAACATTTACATTATCAATTTAAACCTTAGTAACCTATTTTTCTACAAAATTATTGTTACATTTTTTTTTAATAAACAAGTTATATAAAAAAAAAGCTTTTTCTTATGGTATCCATTTATATGCACCCTCTGGTGGTGTTTTGCAGGTAATGAACTAGAACCAAAGAAACTAAACAAAAAAATAAAAACAGAGGGAATGCCAATCTGAGTGATATCTTGCGGATGAAATTAGGTACTACCGTGATCATATCAAATTAAATGTAACATGTAAAATTAAAAAACATTTTCTATATCTATTTGTACACATGCTTTGATAGTACTTTCAAATATTAGATCAAACTGAAAGGGGACCTAATCCAATAGGGTAACAACACCATTATAATAAAGTCCACTATACAAATTTATTAGAGGATAGGAATAAATTGGAACTCCATTTTATATGTTATATTTCATTTAATATGATCAAGGTAGTACCTAATTTCATCCACAAGATGTCACTCAGATTGGCATTCCCTCTGTTTTTAGTTTTTTTTTAGTTTCTGTGGTTCTAGTTCATTACCCGCAAAACACCACCAGAAGGCGCATATGAATGGATACCATAAGAAAAAGCATTTTTTACATACATTTATTTTTAAATAAATAAATTAACAATAATTTTGTAGAAAAATAGTGCGGAGAAGGTGACTTGTCCGATCACATGACCCCTGAAGACATCAGATGTGCTGATGAAACGCGTTGGTTTATGTATGTGATACGTCACTTCCGACATCATGGCAGGTGGAGCGCAACTTGGTGTACCGGCTCCATTTTATGTGTTCTTAATGAAATGAGTACATTTTTTAAATAAACGGCTACAAGCTACACTATGAGGAGCTTTTCTGATCTACAAATCTCGTTTTGGCCACATCGTTGGGGAGAGACGCCTATACTCGGTGGGGACATTCTGATATACATTCTCTGCTTATTTGACACATGTCATGGGTGTCAGATCCATCTGGTAAGTAGGATGTTTGCCTAGATTGGTGAAGGATGGCACCTTTCCCATTCACAGAATCATATTTTTCACTGTGCACTGGATTGAAGAATCGTTTGGTGGTGATTCGTAGACATTATAAATTCATTGTTGTATTTACAAAGTTAATTTATATCATTTGTCACATGCACATGTTTATATGAGTAATTTCTATCACATGATTTGGTTTATTGAGTGCGGTATAAAATGAATTAATTTTTATTTTCACATTTGTCCTTATGGTTACACTACGGGCTGCTCACTTTAATTATTTAATTATTTAATTCATATTTACATTTACATTTTATTTATTTTGTTGGTTGCAAAAAACACCTTTTTTTTTTTTACATATTATCACTTATAGATACCTTATCTAGCTTATCCTCTTTCCTAAACAATACAAACATTTTTTCTGTTTCTATTGACATAATCTGCTTTAACTTAAATGCTCCTCAGTCTAAAATAGGAGGATGAAGCTCATGGTTACCACTAGAACAGCATCAGCCATATTTGGGAGTGGTTGAATCAATGGAAAAATCTCAATGGCACCCTAAATGCTGCACGAGTTCATGCAAACAAAATTGCGGGACCTCTTTTGGAGTGGCATTCAGTGGGTGTCTGCACTATGTTTTGTGGTTTGTGAACTTCCCACCTGGTTCGCTACTGGGTTTGTTAGCGCCATTTGTTTAATAGTAGATTTCCACTTTGCAGAGACTTTGTGTTACTTCCTGTTGTGTCTCCACGGCAGGAAGTGAAGTATCATTTTACACATGCTGTTTGTTTGTCTTTAACCACTTATGGACCACCGCACACCGATATACGTCCTAACTTTGAAGAGGAATATTATTGTTATGGCAGCAGCAAGCTGCCATAACCCAGGTATCCTCTTTTTTGACCGGCGGTCAGCTTTCAGATAAGAGTGGTCTCTGCGGCGGATTCACCGCAAGATCACTTTAATTGGCGGCGGGAGAGGAACCCCACTCCTGCGGCGCTCCGGTGCACTCTGCCGCTTACCGGATCCGTTGGCGGAGGTGATCAAAGGTTTCCCCTTGCTGCGTATGGAGACGAGTGAGGGGAAGATGGCCCCCACCCATTCCATAACATTGCAGGGCAGAAGCGACGTCAAAATGCAGGAGATAGTTTCTGTGATGTTGACCAAAGCGAAGGTCTTCACCTTGGTCAACATCACAGAATCTATCTCCTGCGATCCTGTTCAAGACTCACTTTGTTGAATCCCTTGTGGCTACAGATTCTGCTTGCTGTTCCACTACATTGATCCCTGACTTCTGGCTTGGCTGTCTATCCATTCCGTGCCTGTGGAAACCACCCAGTGGTTAAGGCCCAGCACATTGGGACATCCATCCAGGCTTCAGTTACCAGGATATTTCTCCAGCGGATCTCAGATCCAACAAGCCTTGTATGACCCCCCTGAGTTAGGGCATTCACTGGCTTTCCACGCCCGTGGAAACCATCCAGTGATGAAGGCCCAGCACATTGAGACATCCACCCAGGCTTCAGTTACCAGGATATTTTTCCAGCGGATCTCAGATCCAACAAGCCTTGTATGACCCCCCTGAGTTAGGGCTTTCCGGTAAGCCTTCTGTCTCTCTGTGGTGGTTGTCTCACGTGGTCAAGTCTATCTTTCATGCCCCAATATTCAGGAATAATTTACTTCACAGTGCACCAGGATTTTATTTTATGAACTCAAGTCACTTATCAATTATATCTATATATGTACATTTGTGCACCATTGATGGATTGGACACTTGCTCAATCATTTGTTGTTGTTCACTGTTTTTTATGATTTATGGTTTCCAATCATGGATATCATTTGCACTTTCATAATTAGCCATGGTACATATATATCCGTATCAACTAACACTAATCCTAATTTATAGAGCTGCACTTTTTTGTGCCTACTATCTGGGTTATAGTGCTTGGCTGCTGTTATGTTATGATGTTATTGTTCATCATAGCGCAGATATTTCTTTTATATTTTTTATACATAATAGAATGTATAGGGCACCAGTTTCAATTAGCATTCTGAAAAGCCAAGTTGCTAATTTCATCGTTAATTCCTGCTGTCTGGTAAAAAAAAAATTCCCACAACATATGTCAGCGCATATTTTTTTATAATAACAGTGTATAATAAATATGGTGTGCATGAAAAAAAAATATTCTTATATATACAGTGTATATATATATATATATATATATATATATATATATATATATATATATATATATCCACCCCTGAAGGAGCCGCTGGTTACATTTTGGGTTCTCTGTTCTGCACCTTGACTCCATGAACAACCTCAGCCCCCCTGGTACGCCTGGTTGAATAACTTACTGCAAGCACAATTTACAACACAAGTGAAAAATACCTTTCGCCTGGTTGTTGGATATGGCAATTAATGCACACACACCTGTTTAGTGATAAATACGCTTAATCTATTGATTGACTATTATAGCGTAACAGTTAAACCAAATTGAACACACTCAGCAGTCAGGTTAGCAATAAAAAATGCATATAAATATAAATGCAACAAGGGTACTTATAAATCCGCACTACATAGTTAGATAGTTACATAGTAGGTCAGGTTGAAAAAAGACACAATCCATCAAGTCCAACCTATGAGTCTAGTTACTCCTATTGCGTAAAAGTTTTATCCCTATTGTGGGGTCACCAGTATGGTATTTGTATATTGAAATCATATCCCCTCGAGCGTCTCTTCTCTAGAGAGAATACATTTAATGCTCGCAACCTTTCCTCATAACTAATATCCTCCAGACCCTTTATTAGCTTTGTTGCCCTTCTTTGTACTCGCTCCATCTCCAGTACATCCTTCCTGAGGTCCGGTGCCCAGAACTGGACAGCATACTCCAGGTGCGACTGGACCAGAGTCTTGTAGAGCTGGAGAATTAGCGTTTTATCTCTGTAGTTGATCCCCTTTTTAATGAATGCCAATATTCTGTTTGCTTTGTTAGCAGCAGCTTGGCATTGCATGCCATTGCTGAGCCTGTCATCTACTAGGACCCCCATGTCCTTTTCCATCCTAGATTCCCCCAGAGGTTCTCACCCAGTGTATAGATTGAATTCATATTTTTGCCACCCAAAGGCATTATTTAAAATGTTTCTACATTGAACCTCATTTGCCATGTAGTTTCCCACCCCATTAATTTGTTCAGATCCTTTTGCAAGGTTTCCACATCCTGCAGAGACGTTATTGCCCTGCTTATCTTAGTATCGTCCGCAAATACAGAGATTGAACTATTTACCCCATTCTCCAGGTCGTTTATGAACAAATTAAATAGGATTGGTCCCAGCACAGAACCCTGGGGGACCCCACTACCCACCCCTGACCATTTCGAGTACTCCCCATTTATCACCACCCTCTGAACTCACCCTTGTAGGCAGTTTTCAATCCATGCACTCACCCTATGGTCCATGCCAACGGATGTAAACGTTTATGGGGAACTGTGTTAAATTATTTTGCAAAATCCAGATACACCACGTCTATGGGCCTTCCTTTATCTAGCTGGTAACTCACCCCCTTTATAAAAGGTTTGGCAAGAATGATTCTTCATGAATCCATGCTGATTACTGCTAATGATACCGTTCTCATTACTAAAATCCTGTATATAGTCCCTTATCATCCCCTCCAAGAGTTTACATACTCTTGATGTTAGGCTAACTGGTCTTAATTCCCAGGGATGTATTTTGGGCCCTTTTTAAATATTGATGCTACATTGGCTTTTCTCCAATCAGCTGGTACCATTCCAGTCAGTAGACTGTCAGTAAAAATTAGGAACAATGGTCTGGCAATTACTTGACTGAGTTCCCTAAGTACCCTCGGGTGCAAGCCATCTGGTCCCGGTGATTTATTAATGTTAAGTTTCCAAAGTCTAATTGTAATTCTGTCCTCTGTTAACCATGGAGGTGCTTCCTGTGATGTGCCATAAGGATAAACACTGCAGTTTTGATTACTGAAGCCCCCCCGATTCCCTTGTGAAGACCGAGGAAAAGAAAAAAATCAATACCTTCGCCATCTCCCCATCCTTTGTAACCAAATGTCCTTCCTCATTCTTTATGGGGCCAATATGGTCTGTCCTCCCTTTTTTACTGTTTACATACTTAAAGAATTTCTTGGGATTTTTTTTGCTCTCCTCTGCTATGTGTCTTTCATATTCTATCTTAGCCGTCCTTATTGCACCCTTACATTTCTTGTTGCATTCTTTATAAAGTCTGAATGCTGATGATGATCCTTCAACCTTGTATTTTTTAAAAGGCCTTCTCCTTTGCTTTTATATGCATTTTTACATTGGAGTTAAGCCATCCAGGACTTTTGTTCGCTCTTTTAAATTTATTACCCAATGGGATGCATTGGCTAATGCCCTTATTTGATATGCTCTTAAAGCAAACCCATCTCTCCTCTGCGTTCTTTGTTCCTAAGATTTTATCCCAATTTATGCCTTCTAGTAAGGTTCGTAGTTTAGGGAAGTTGGCGCTTTTGAAATTCAATGTCTTTGTATTCCCCTTATGTTTCCTATTTGTGTGATTTATATAGAAGCCAATTGACCTGTGATTGCTGTTCCCTAAATTGCCCCGTATTTCCACATCCGTGATCAGGTCTGTATTGTTGCTAATCAGTAGATCCAGTATCGCTTTATTTCTAGTTGTTGCATCTACCATCTGACCCATAAAATTATCCTGCAAGACATTTAGGAACTGGCGAGCCTTAGATGAATGCGTGGTTCCCTCCGCCCAGTCCATGTCTGGATAATTAAAATCCCCCATTATGATAACACTTCCCATCCTTTCTGCTAATCCAAATTGTGAGATCTGTCTCCCCTTCCTCCCTCAGGTTAGGGGGCCCATAGCATACTCCCAGTGTTATTTTCCCCTTAGCTTCGTCCCTTTGGAGCTCTACCCATAAGGATTCCACCTTCTCCCTAGCTCCCTTAGTGATGTGATCTCTCACATTCACTTGTTCATTATTCTTGATATATAGGCATACCCCTCCCCCTTTTTTACCCTCTCTATCCTTGCGATAAAGGGTATACCCTTGAATGTTTGCCAGCCAATCATGAGAGCTGTTAAACCAGGTCTCTGAAATTCCCACAAGATCCAAATCCTCCTCATACAATAGTATCTCTAGTTCACCCATCTTGTCCGCCAGGCTCCTGGCATTGGTGAACATGCCGCGTAATTTAGACCGTTCGCACTCAAACGAATAGACAGAGGTATACTACCCTTTTAATCTGGCCAGCAGATAGAGCTTCAAGGTAGTTACAAATAGGGGCAGTCCTTAGTCTGAAGTTTCATTGGAGCTTGTTGGCGCGCGTTGCAGCCGTCAATAAGGCCTTCAGGCAGTATTAGAGCTATGGGGTCACTGGTTAAGCACTTCAGCCCTGGAAGAATTTACCCCCTTCCTGACCAGAGCACTTTTTGCGATTCAGCACTGTGTTGCTTTAACTGACAATTGCGCGGTCATGCAATGTGGCTCCCAAACAAAATTGATGTCCTTTTTTTTTCCCACAAATAGAGCTTTCTTTTGGTGGTATTTGATCACCCCTGCGGTTTTTATTTTTTTCGCTATAAACAAGAAAATAGTGACAATTTTGAAAAAAACACATTATTTTTTACATTTTGCTATAATAAATATCCCCCAAAAATATATAAAAAAAATGTTTTACCTCAGTTTAGGCCGATACGTATTCTTCTACATATTTTTGGTAAAAAAAAAAAAACGCAATAAGCGATTATTGATTGGTTTGTGCAAAAGTATAGCGTTTACAAAATAGGGGATAGTTTTATGGCATTTTTTTAATAATTTTTTTTTACTAGTAATGGCGGCGATCAGGGATTTTTATCATAACTGCGACATTATGGCGGAAACATCGGCCATTTTTGACACATTTTTGGGACCATTGTCATTTATACAGCAATCAGTGCTATAAAAAAGCACTGATTCCTGTGTAAATGACACTGGCAGTAAAGGGTTAACCACTAGGTGTCAGTGTAGGGGTTAAGTGTGTCCTAGAGGCGTGTTTCTAACTGTGGAGGGGCATGGCTGTGTGTGACATGTCCGATCACAGGGAGCAGAGATCAGTGACACTGTCACTAGGCAGAATGGGAAGATGCTTGTTTACATTAGCATCTCCTCGTTCTTCCTTTCCGTGAGACGATGGCAGGTATCCCCATGGCAATCGAGTCCGCGGGACCCGCGACCCGACTCACGTAGCCTGCCGCAGGAGTGCGCTCGCGCCTGCAGGCCGCCTCTCAAAGGGCAACGTACAGGTACGTGATTCTGCCTGTACGTGCCCTTCTGCCGCTGTATAACTGCATGAAGCAGTCGGCAAGCGGTTAAGTAGCTCCTAGTGACTTTATTCCCTAGCAGTGGTAGCAAGTATTGGCCGCAAGGCCCACTCACCAGTCCCTGTAACACTGATTTAGTTGCCCCTCCAATTAGGTGTCAACTCGCTTAGGTTGCTTGGGGTGACTCTGGCAGGCAGCATGGCAAAGACAGCATCCTAGGACTGGCTCCGTCTCTCCACTATCCGGTCCCAGAACTGCTTCCCCACACTGTAGTAGCTTCCGATGGCACCTCGTCTTCTCTCCACACTGGTCCTGATAACTCACTGCATACTTAGGAGATTCCCCAAATGGCTGTGGATTGATGCCAACTCAGGCTCTGTCTTTCTCTGGCTGACAATTTTGGGCACAGTTGTTCTCTCCTCACTGTCTCTGCACTGTCATGTCAGAGCCTTTTCTTTTCCTGGGCTCCTAGACTCTCTCTCTCTTTCTCTCTCCTCAAACCACTCTCCTTATTCTCCTCACAGACTCTTTTTTTTCTGGGCTTCAGGATATCCCTCCTCCTCTGTTGGGGCACACAGTCCCTGTCAGCGTGTGTCTCTCTCCTCACTCTGGCACCTCAGTTCCTTCCCCTCACACACTCCTTCTCTCCTCACTGTTAAGTGTCACTGTGTTCCAGCAAAGGACTTTTTGAGACTTGGTATCTCCCTCTCTTTTAAGCAATCTCCTCTCCTCTGTCTCCTGTCAGCACTCTCTCGCTCTTTTACCTCAGTACTTTCCTCTCTTCTGTACCCTCCGCACTTTTTCCCAGTGTTCTCTCTCTCTCTCTCGGTTTTCTGCAAGGACCAGTCCGCATCTCTCTGTCTCCATCTTGTGGCCAAAAGGAGAAATTTAATTACAACAGTCTTTCGTTGGTCCATAACAACATGCCTGCTATATATATATATATATATATATATATATATATATATATATATATATATATATATATATATATATATATATTTGTGTATATATATATTTATATATATAGTTTCTTTATTATTATGTTTTTTCCTATTTAACGCAAATGTAGGGCAAGACATACAGCTTTTACTGTGAACCTGTGCCCATTATGTACGCTAAGTATTTACATATTATAGTGTTTACATATAGAACCATTAATAGCACCTTACAGGTTCACACTGAAAGGCCTTCTATCCAGCATGCAGCTGCTTTCAAATGGAAAATCCAGTGTTTGACATAAAAAGGCTGCATTTGGATGCAGTTTAAATACACCTTAATTGTATGTGTTGTATTAAAAGAAAGGCTGTGCTACACAAAGCAGGTCAACCATAGTCTCTGAATTGCCATCTGTACTGCTTTTACGCTTTTACATGTGTTTATGCAAGGTCTTTACAGAACATTTTTATTGTCAACAAGATCCTAAGAGTATAAGCATCAGTAAATTATTGTGAATAATAGATATAATACTCAAGCACTGGTGCGGTGAGTTCCAAATAATCATAAAATGAAGAATAAAAAATAATAATAAAAGCTGCAACCAATCTCGGTGATCTCTCACTGGTAAAGTATATAAATAAATAAAATGAGTGCGCTGATACTTATATAGTGAACACAGTGCTCATGTTGTGCTTGAAAACCAATACAATAATACTGGTATGTGAACTATCATTCACGGAATGGGTCATGAGACGTATTTAACTAATAGTAGTGTAATACCATGTGACAAACCTCTTGTGTCACAAAACAATAAATGTGTCAATAACATGTGAACATGGATACCGCTATTATAACAGTGCAATGAAATGCTGCATAAACCTTCTGTGAAACATATAAACAATTTGTATGGTAAAAAAAATGACATGAAATGGATAAATCCTCTTAAACCTGTATCAACCAACAACTTTTAGCTCTAATTGAAACAAGATGGAAAAACATAACTTGGTAGCTCACAATCCAGCATACATGTACAAATCCACCCTGCTTCGATCTCAAATGACAGATCAATCCAGCTGATTTGTCCACCTTCTTTTAAATTCTCTTAATTTCTCATTCCTAAGGACCCCTTTTCACTGGCTCCCGATTCTCATAAATGAAAAAGAGAGAAAAGCAAACAATAGTGTGATACTGCTAGGAATACAGGGGGACAGGTTCAATATACATGAAAGCCGATACAATCACAAACGCCCAGTGCGGGTAATCAGTCAGGCTCCCTCCTCCTCACAACCTCTCCGTGTGATCGTACACCTGTGGCTGACGTCACTGGCTCCTCCTCCCGACGCGCTGCGTCACAGGTCACGTGACTTTATCAAGGGAAATAAGCCTTGTGACAGATGTGAGGGGATTTATAGTTGCTTTCATTGCGCAGGTTGCCATAGTGACTTAGGAACCATTGTAACATCATGCCGTTTCCTTCAGACAATCATTCCGATGTAATGACAATAGATGCAATTACTGTATTTATTGGCGTATAACACGCACCTTTTCACCCTAAAAATCGGGTGCAAATAGCCTGTGCGTGTTATACGCTGATACTTAAATTTTACCTGCCTTGGAGGGGACAGGGAGGGGGGTGGGACGAGCGCTGTCAGATTACATACAGTGAGAATCTCCTGTTTACTTGGGGACCTCTGTAATAGGAAGTACCGTCTCCTGGGCCGCCATAGGACCACTGTTCTGTCTATCACAGAAGATTCTCACTGTATATAATTAATGGCACTTGTGAGGCTGCAGATAGGCATTGATCAGGCTGCACTGATGGCAATGGCGAGGCTGCAGATGGACACTGACCCTTATTTTGCTTTATTAGTTCCTTATTTAAAATTTACGTTTTTTTCCAGAAACTTCACTCTTAAAATGAATGTATGTGTTATACGCCTGTGCGTGTTATACGCTGATAAATACGGTACATACATTGCAAATGTTACGAGTGTACTAGCTACTTGACTGTTAATACAAACATTAAATACTTTAATATAAAATGTAACAACTAAATAAAAATAAAAATAAAAATTCATAGCAACTGCTTTAACCACATGCCGACCGCGCTATAGTCGAAAGACGTCTACAGCGCGGTCGGGTTTCCCTGAGTGGACGTCCTACGGACGTCCTCCCAGAAACTTGCTCCCGCGCGCCCCCTGGGGCACGCACTCGGGAACATCCGTGACCGCCGGGTCCCGAGGACCCGGCACATCACGGTAAACAGCCACTGATAGCGGCCGTTTACCACGTGATCGCTCCGTCAAATGACGGAGAGATCACATGTACACAAACCGGCATCACGTCATGACGCCGGTTCCTCCCTCCCCTCTCTGTACCGATCGGTACAGAGAAGGGAGAAGCGGAGAGGGGAGAGACGGGACCAGCGCTGTGGGCTGGATGTGTAGTGCCCACAGCGCTGGTCAATACACTGCCACCACTGTGCAATACTCTGCCACCACTGTGCAATGCTCTGCCACCACTGTGCAATGCTCTGCCACCACTGTGCAATGCTCTGCCACCACTGTGCAATGCTCTGCCACCACTGTGCAATGCTCTGCCTGCCACCACTGTGCAATGCTCTGCCACCACTGTGCAATGCTCTGCAACCACTGTGTAATGCTCTGCCACCACTGTGCAATGCTCTGCCACCACTGTGCAATGCTCTGCCACCACTGCAATGCTCTGCCACCACTGTGCAATGCTCTGCCACCACTGCAATGCTCTGCCACCACTGTGCAATGCTCTGCCACCACTGCAATGCTCTGCCACCACTGTGCAATGCTCTGCCACCACTGCAATGCTCTGCCACCACTGCAATGCTCTGCCACCACTACAATGCTCTGCAACCACTGTGCAATACTCTACCAATACTGTGCAACACTGTAATACTCTGCCAATACTTGCCAATACTCGCCAATACTCGCCAATACTCTGCCAATACTCGCCAATACTCTGCCAATACTCTGCCAATACTCTGCCAATACTCGCCAATACTCTGCCAATACTCTGCCAATACTCTGCAAAAAATTTTAATAGAAACAAAGAATTTTTTTTTAATTTTTTACCGAATTTTCAGTATTTTTTGATTTATAGCGCAAAAAATAAAAAACCCAGCGGTGATTAAATACCACCAAAAGAAAGCTCTATTTGTGTGAAAAAAAGTACACAAAATTCATTTGGGTACAGTGTTGCATGACGGAGTAATTGTCATTCAAAGTGTGAGAGCACCGAAAGCTGAAAATTGGTCTGGTTAGGAAGGAGGTTTAACTGCCCAGTGGTCAAGTGGTTAAAACGAAATAACAAAATCTATATTTATAAATAAACCATACCCTGAAAGATACACCATGGTGGAATCAATCATACCACTTCACAGAGTATTTATCGGCGTATAACACGCACTTTTTCCCCCTTAAAATCGGGGGAAAGTCGTGGGTGCGTGTTATACGCTGATACCCCCCAAAAAAAGTGACAAAAATAGCAAGCCGCCGAAAAAGGCCGAAGCGCCGCCGAAAAAACCCGAAGCGCCGCCGGAAAAGACCGAGGCGACTGTTCGGCTCCGCTCGTAGTCCCGCCTCCCGAACAGTCGGCTCAGTCTTTTCCGACGGCGCTTCAGGCTTTTTTGGCGGCGCTTCGGCCTATTTCGGTGGCGCACGCGCGGTCTGTCTCGGCAGCGGGTAATTTAAATGCGGGCAAGGCTGCAAATGACGCTGGCAAGCTACAATGACACTGGGCAAGCTACAATGACACTGGGCAAGCTGCAATGACACTGGGCAAGCTGCAATGACACTGGGCAAGCTGCAAATGACACTGGGCAAGGCTGAAAATGACGCTGGGCCTCCTTTAGGGGTCGTGGCGCCGAGCATCATTTCCGGATTTGCATTGGCTCCTGGGAGATCTTGGTCAGCTTGACATGGCACAGCTCCAGTAACATTTACCATGGGCATCTATAGAAAATCTTGGTCAGCTTGACATGGCACTGCTCCAGTGCCATGCTAAGCAGACCAAGATTTCCCATAGAAGCCCATGTTAAATGTTACTGGAGCCATGCCGTGTCAAGCTGACCTGATTACTAGCCAAAGTGTAATGGGTGAATCTAGAAATATATCTCTAAAAAGTGGAACTCCACTTTCTCTATCAGCATTGACTATTTGTAATCCCTATGCTGCTAGCATTAGTAAATAGATAGAAAAGTATATCATATGTACTTGTTTTAAACTTTTTTTTTTTACATTTCTTCAGTTACTTCCTGTTTTCCAGGCCTAGGCAAATGATGTCATACATCCCAGGGGACAGGGGACTTCAGGAGAGGAAGAGAGGAGGAGCGATTTTCTCAGCTAAGCACATCCTCCTGCCTGAATGCCTGAGCTAAGAGCAGCCCTTACTGAAGATGACCACGGCCAGAAATGCTAGGGGGCTAGGGGAGGGTGTTTTTTAAGTGATTTCTAAGCAAAATATAGCAATGAGACATGGATAAAGGGATGAGTTTGCTCTGAATAATAAAAATAAATTAAATTGCGTTTTTGGTTTGTGGTGCTAAGATTCAGTTTACTTACGCTTTGTCCAAATTTGTTCAGCTGCCTTGCAACCTGAAGTAGACACATCCTACTACTGTACTAGAAAGTAAAGGCAGGACAGAAGTCAGCCCAGCCTGGTTAAAGAGGTGTATCCCTTAAAAAAGCTACAAATACTGCAGCTGCTGGCTTTTAATAACCTGTTCCAGGGTCCAGCGATTCGGGGGGGTCGAAGCTCCGCTAGCCCCCCGATCCGCTCGGCGGCGCCGGCATTGCAACTCTGGGCACCCACAGCTGGGCACCCACTGCGCCGGACAGTCATCTAGGACACGTGGCAGGTCCCAGGTGACTGGGGAGCCCTTCCTGCACTGAGGGGAAGTGATGTCACCAGCCGAGGCTACGCAGGAGGCAGACTACGAGGGACCCCCTAGCAACAGGCATTTAGAGGTATGTAAAAAAAAAAATGTTTCCAATTATTTTTTTTATTATTTTTTTTTGGAATTTTAAGCCTTTTTTTTTTTAAGGGAAAACACCACTTTAAGCATTCCTAAGCATCAAAATCTATTGCATAGCGCCTACTGTGGAGAGTTATTTTTTAAAGGTATTGCAGTGTTACCAATGTCTCTGCTTTGTAACATGTATAAGAAAGAAAGAAAAGTATAAGAATGAAAGAGAATGTATTTGTACATTTGCCTTTTCTACTGTGGTAATTTAAAACAACTAATAAAGCAAGTGTTTATGCATATGGCATTGGAAAGCAATGAAAGGTTCATTGCATGCATTCTACAAGCTCAGTTAATAATCAGTATAAATGTTAATAAGCTTGCAATAAAAAGTGTCCATATTTAGCCTGCCTTCCAAAACCCTGGATTTATTGACAGGACTGGCTCTTCTACAGAATGGTCAGCGCTGTACTGTTAAAAAAAAAAAAAAAAAAGATTATATTTGCTATCAACTTATTTTATTATTATTATTATTATTATTATTATTATTATTGTTATATTATTATTCATTATTTTGTGCCTTTATTGTTTTATATATTTACTGCAACTTTCAGAAATAAGGGCTCTATATTTACAGCTGAGAAGAGATCAATCTAGTGGGAAATGTATATTTTAACAGCCAAAGATCCCTCAGTATTTATAATATTAAAGAGCTTATCCTCCAACAGAGGCTGCATAGGAGCATAGAGTCGGGAGAATATTGACTGAATACATAACATGCCTCCCGCTGATATACTGTATACCATAACTAAGTTTGGATCTGCACAAATCAATCCTGCTTCGTACAAGGTAACATCTTATGACTGCAAACTTGTAGGTATGTGATGATTTATTGTACATACTGTAGCAACAGCAGAAACTGCAAATTCTTATTTTTGCACAGTGATCACAATAATTGATCCCAGTGTTGAGCAATGTATCAACATAAAGACCAGATCATACATTTTTACTTCATTTTATTTTGATACAGTCCTGTGCCTGTTTTATTATTGGTATTCATTCCACTCTGATTAAAGAGGCATGACCAAGATGGCGAGCTGAGCTCTGCTGGAGACAGATCTAACTTTTCTCCTATTCTGGGGCTTTCTCTCCTCCTGAGGTGGTAAAATGGATCTGGATGCCTCATAGACCCTCAAGAGGGCATAAAGGGAATAAGAAACTCAGTTTTCCCCATCTGCAGTGGAGTTGGCCGGTCTCAAGCACCTCCAGAGAGGATCACCAATATGGCCACCCAGACTGACCAGGTGTTGAAGAAATACACTGTCTTATTTACTCCAGCACCTCCTGTTGGTGAAATTTGTTTATTTCTTTTTTTTCTACTTTTTATTTTGGACAACCTGTGAACCTCCACATGAGTTTACATCCTCCAAAAAAGGTTTTTCTCCTATAGGGCTTGTTATGGGACTCCATTTTTAAAGGACATGTGGGGCAAGGTGGGTATTTTCCAGTCGTTACTGGCTCTGTTTGCAACCTTAATTTGGTTTTGGGTTTCACTGCTGTCTTTATCTATGTGGCATAGACTTTTATGTTTTTATAGACAGTATATTGTCCTCATGACATGTGGTACTCTGTATGCATATGGCTGGTCTTCCCTCTGGAGGTTACCCCTTCCTTATTCTGGCCTACGATTAGTAAGTTGCTTACCATTAGCTCCCTGACTTAAGACCTCAGATCCCTGGTATTTAATTACCTTAACCGCTTGCCGACCAACCGCCATGGTTATACTGCTGAAAGCTGGCTCAGCTTTGTGAATCGTCATAGGTGTACATTGGGCTCGTTCATAACTTTCTGTGGGCGTGTGCCGATTGGCCAGCGGGGGAGCCAATCAGCGGACTATATGTCCGCCAGCCCACGATCGTTTCCCGTAGAGACAGAACGATGGATCTGCAGAAGTAAACAAGTAAGCACACAGAGATCTTGTCTTTCTGCTATGCTGCGTGTTATCCCAGGCAGCCCATCCCCGTACAGTTAGTAAACACACCCAGGGAACAAGGTTAACCCCTTGATCGCCCCTGATGTTAACCCCGTTCCTGCCAGTGTCATTAGTATAATGTCAGTGCATATTTTTTACACTGATCACTGTAATAATGTCACTGGTTCCCAAAATAGTGTCAAAAATGTCAGTTAGGTGTCCGATCTATCCGCCGCAATGTCGCAGTCCTGCTAAAAATCGCTGATCACCGCCATTACTAGTAAAAAAAAAAAATAATAAAAATAAATGTCATAAATCTATAACTTTTGCGCAAACCAATCAATATACGCTTATTTGCAGTTTTTTTTTTACCAAAAATATGTAGCAGAATACATATTGACCTAAATTGATGAAGAAATTAAATTCTTTAAAAAAAAATTACTGGGCATGTTTTATAGCAAAAAATAAAAATATTGTTTTTTTCAAAATGGTCTGTCTTTTTTTTTTTATAGCGCAAAAAATTTAAACCGTGGAAGAGATCAAAAAGAAAGCTCTATTTGTGGGGAAAAAAACAACATCAATTTTATTGAGTACAGTGTCGCACAACCGTGCAATTGTCAGCTAAAGTAACACAGTGATGTATCGCAAAAAATGTCCTGGTCATTAAGGGGGTAAATCCTGGTTAATATATTTGCCCTCCACCTCTTTGATCCCCTCTTCTTGGGCCCAAAGAAGGTGTGGGTGGGTGCTCACTATCACCCAACCTAACTATGCTGGGGTAAGTATTGGTCCATAACTCTTTACCATATCGACCCATTGATATAAAAAAAAGACCCAGAGGGCAGATATGTAATAGAGCATGCTTTGATTTGCTTTTGTGATTGTTGGTCTCTATCTTCCTTCCCCTAGCTAATGTGAATCTTTTTTACACATTAGTGCAGATGGTCTCACAGTTTGGCACTAATAATGTGCTGTTACTGGGTGATTTTAATCTGGTACCATCCCTGAATCTGGACAGACTTCCCCCTACCTCTAGATGGCCCCCTGACCTTACCCAGTGGGCGTCTATTTTTGTCTTGACTGATGTCTGGCGACATTTTCATCCCTCTAGCAGAGAGTTTACATGCCACTCAGGCACTTTTTAATCTTTCTCCCATATTGATTTGACTTATACCGCTTCTGTTGTTTTGCATGGAGTAACCTCTATCCAGATACTCCCTAGAAGTGCCCTCTTGCAACTTATTTTATCTACGTCTCTGTCCGCTGGTCAGGTGTTGTAGAGTCATGGATTCGAAGATTCATGAATCTCTCCCTGAGACTCTCTGTCAGTTTTGGATTGCTAATGATGATTTGGCTAACCCCTTGGTTAAATAGGATACTTTTACTACTTGGCTCAGAGGGGAATAAATCTCTTGTATTGCTGCAATTATAACAATATTCTATGCATTCCCTTGAGCTGTTAGAGCTTCAGCAGAAGGAGGCTGTTTACGTAGAGATCTCAGACTGAGCTAAATATGTGGAATGGCATCATGCCGTGAGGGAAGTGGCATGATGAGGGAAGTGGCATGCCGGGAGGGTAGTGGCAACAATAGTCTAACATGTAAATTGTAAATCAAGACACAAAGCTTTTGAGAAGTATTTTCTTAAAAAAAAAAAAGTCCCACGATCTACATCCATTATTAATGTTGTCATCCAGCAATATAGATCCACATCCAACCACACAAAAACTTGATTACAGCTCAACAAACCACCCCATAGTCTACTTAAAAAAAGAAAATTAAAACAAGGAAAAAAGGGAGATGAGACTGCTGTGACCGTAAAATACATCACATACAGTATTCATATGCACACACACTTAAAAGCACCAAGGGTTGAGACAAATAAAAAACCTCAATTATATTTGCAGGCTGCTAAAGGTCAGAATTGTGTCTGTATATATATATGCAGCTAAAGAACATACCAATTAGGTAACTTCAACAATGCTGCCATTGCATGACCATAAAAATAATCCACAAACATAATATTACCAGCATAGGTAATTATATCGTCCGCCGGACTTCCTGAACGTGCAGACTTGCCCACACATGCCCGGACTTTTCCGGCGGACAATCCGCCGGAGTTTTGGCGGAAGTCCGTGGGACTTTTGAAATGAACGGACTTGCCGACACACGGAGTAAAGTCTGTTCATTTTGAACATGACTCCAGGTAGACAGGATTAGCGAAAGAAGCCAATGTCGCCACCTCTTTCGCTAGCCCCGTCGCCTGGTATGGATTTAAAGGGGAATCCCTACACCGAAAAAACGGTGTGGGTGTTCCCTCAATTCCATACCAGACCCTTATTCGAGCACGCAGCCTGGCCGGTCAGGAAAGGGGGTGGGGACGAGCGAGCGCCCCCCCCCTCCTAAGCCGTACCAGGCCGCTAGCCCTCAACATGGGGGGGTGCTTTGGCCCCCCACCACAAAGCACCTTGTCCCCATGTTGATGAAGACAAGGGCCTCTTCCTGACAACCCTGGGCGTTGGTTGTCAGGGTCTACGGGCAGGGGGGGCTTATTGGAATCCGGGAGCCCCCTTCAATAAGGGGGCCCCCAGATACCGGCCCCCCACCATATGTGAATGAGTATGGGGTACGATGTACCCCTACCTATTCACCTGGGGGAAAAAGTGTAAATAAAAGACACAACACAAGTTTTTAAAATACTTTATTAGACAGCTCCGGGGGTCTTCTTCCGTCTTGGGGGTCTTCTCGCCGGTCTCCGTCGGACAAATCCGCCGGATAGTCCGATCGTGTGTACGTGGCATAAGTGAATATTATCTATGCATAGCTGTAAACACCTGACAGAAGCACCTGTAAAAAAATGTGAATATAGCATAGGAACATATACTGTGATATTCTTCAGATAATAAATCAAAGCAATTTTAAGTATCAGTATATCACCCCCCTGTGACTGCAGGACCATTCCAGATGAAAGTGGTATGCTCAAATCAAACAGCTCTAAACACCCAACAAGGGTGGCGTTAAGACTCAGATAATTAGAAAAAAAATGTATGTCCTAATTCAATATGTGTCCCTTAGGATGCAGGGGGATCTGTTCATGAGCTGTGAATGTTATTGATTCTTCTTTTCAGAAACAGTATGACTCTGTAATCTAAAAAAAGGTTATGTAAGAGTCTAACTGTAGAACAAATATGCTCAGCAAAAATGACTATGAAGTAACATCAATTCAAGGAGTAGTAGCTTAGAAGTTTTTAAGCTGTTTCAATTTATTGTTTCAACATTTCCAACCAAGCCTAAAAGACCAAATATGCATGTGCACACAGACAGATACAGCACTAAGTATAAAAGTAAATGTCATATGCTGCACCTAAGCAGCTGGACAATTGACTGCACCACCTGTAAATGGCAGCTGCTTTAAAAATAAGTCCTGGAACACTGAATGCTGACAGAAATATGCTATAGGATGTGGGTGTCTCATGGCATGTCCACATATAGGCCACAAGACATGTCATGAACTCTAGCACTGCACATGAAGGTCTCATTCCCGCCATCCATCCATCCACAGTATACTTTCCACTACTGCCTTAAATGGATGTATGTACTAGGCTAAAAGGATGAGAGGATGTACTAGTGATGCACAGCATAAAGTCCATGTAAAGATAAACCGTATACTTATTAAGTGGGAGCTGGGAGGCAAGAGATGGCTCAGTCAGAGAGATCATAGTCCCACGTAGAAAGCTCCACAGGTGCGAGTGAGCAAGTATACAACTTCCTCTGTATAATCTACCTGACCCCTGCACCTGGGGAGCCCTCCCATGGACAATCATAGAGTGCTGCCCTCCACCATAAAGGCAAAAATATCACAGCTTCTGCATTATGGGACCCTCTTTTGTCAGGTGAAGTCACAGTGTGTCAAGAGATCACCCAATGCATGGACTCTACAAAAACACACTTTGAGGGAGTGTCGATATACATTTTTCATCATGGGTCAAATCCAAGAAAGGTCACTCTGGATGAATCCAAAGTGCTTATAACTGTAAAGCAATTGTAAAGGTAAACATTTACAAAAAAAATAACAACCATATCTATACTTACCTGCTCTATGCAATGAAATTGCACAGAACGGCCATGAACTTCCTCTTTTCAGGTTGCCTGCTGATGCTCCTGACCCCTCCTCCCTGTCCAGTGCCCCCATGGGAAGCCGCTCACTTCCGAGCCCCACTGCTGCATCCATTGACACCTCATCACTGGGTTTGATTGATAGCACTGGGAGCCAATGATTTAGGATTTAGAACTGCTTTAATATAAAGTAATTCTTATCTAGGTTCTACAAATTCCAAGGCCTCCTCAGGAGTCCCAGTCCATAGGACAAGAAGGCCATCAATGTACCTGTACCAGGCTAATATCCTGGACAGGCACACTAAGCCCCCGTTCACACGGTTGGAAATTCCGACCACAAAATTCGTCGTTTTTTTTCCGACAGATTTTGTCATACTGGTGTTGCATACACACGGTCGGACAAAGTTGTCGGAAAATCCGATCGTTCTGAACGTGGTGACGTTCTTTGCGTACTACGGAACTACGTAGAGGCTAGTAGCCAATAGCTTTGGTCTCGTAATTTGATCTGAGCATGCGTGCCACTTTGTCCGTCGGAATTCCCTACACACGATCGTAAAAAGTCCGATCGGATTTTGTTGTCGGAAATTTTTGAGATCCTGCTATCAAATTTTTTCCGTTGGAAATTCTGACGGAAAAAGTCAGCTAGAGCGCACACGATCGGATTTTCCGACAACATAATCCGATCTGACTTCTTCCTTCGGAATATCTGACCGTGTGTACAGGGCATAACAGTGTCTCATCACTGAAGTGTATTTTCTCACTCCGTCAAGTAAATGTTAGCATAGGCCAGGGCACATTTAGTGCCCATGGCAGTGCCTTTTGCTTGGTGGTAATACTGTCCATCAAACATAAATTGGTTACATTTTAACAAAAACTCAGGAAGTGTCACTGCAAATTGGCTATGGACAGATTTATGAAAAGCTGCATTTTTTTACTACTTCTAGACCACTATTGTGAGGTATGGATAAATATAAAGCTATAAATAAAAAAATTTCTATAGAGACTACTATACTATCCAAGAGTGTCAATAAATGAGAGTTATCTTTAACATGCAATGGCAGATTTAGCACAAAAGGCTGTAAAATCCTGTCAATATACTCACTCCCTCACGTTAAAGGATAGGTTCACCTTTCTGAACATGTTACATGTTGCACCCATTTTTAGGGTGTAACATGTAACATGCTCAGCATCTGCCCCCTCTCCTCCTGACCCCCCCCCCTCCTTGTGACAGAGGGCTGGAATTCTCCCCACACCCACTGTCGCTATTCAAAAGTAGTATGGCTGTCCAGGGCTGCTCATTGATTCACAGATTCCTGTGACTAAGGCCCCTTTCACACTGGGGCGGGAGCCGCGGTGACGGTAAAGCAGCGCTATATTTAGCGCTGCTTTACCGTCGTTTTAGCCGTGGTATTCGGCCGATCACGGTGCGGTTTTACCCCCCGTGAGCGGCCGAAAAAAGGGTTAAAATCCCCAGCAGGCGGTATTTCCGCGGTATTACCGCGGTGTCCCATTCAAATCAATGGGAAGGAGCGGTACACCGCTCCTATACCGCTCCAAAGATGCTGCTAGCAGGACTTTTTTTACCATCCTGCTAGCGCACCGCTCCAGTGTGAAAGCCCGCCGGCTTTCACACTGGAGTGAATGGGGCCGGATTTTTTCAGGCGGTGTACAGGCGCTATTTTTAGCGCTGTACCGCCTGAAAAACGTCCCAGTGTGAAAGGGGCCTAAATGAACTACAGCTACTGTCATCCTTTGGTTGATGGCTTGCAGTTATTAATTAACTACCAGGGTGCTGATAAGCACTCTAGGTAGTTTATTGAGCTTCCTGTCATTCAGTAACTGCCTGCCTGTATAGGAGGTACGGGCACAGAGCTACACAGACAGTCTGCAGGAGCCTGGCATTACATCTATGATCAGCTGATCATGGGTGCAATGCTTTATAGGCTTCTAAAATAAAAAAATATATATATATATATGATAGGTGGGGTTGCTGATGCCTCCACACAAATATAGGTTCCCTGTCTGTTAATACAATCCCTAAAATATCCTGATTTGAGCAGATTGTGGTTAGGAGTGGCTCCAGGGATAAAACAAAAATAAAGGTGACAGGGCACAACCCAGAGTGGTCCCTTTATATAGCTTGAAGGATGAGACAGTATGCCATTGATCCTCACACTAGCTGTTGGACATGAGTAGAGTGTACTAATTCAGGCAAGCATTTTCAGGGTGCCCAGAATAGTTGACATTAGGTCTGGTTAATAGTTGACCTATGGACAGATTCTACCACCTGAGCTGTAGATCTCTGCAGCTCCTCCAGAGTTACCATGGACCTCTTGGCTGCTTCTCTGATGAATGCTCTCCTTGCCTGGCCTGTCGGTTTAGGTGGACGGCCATGTCTTGGTAGGTTTGCAGTTGTTCCATACTCTTTCCATTTTCGGATGATGGATTGAACAGAGCTCCATGAGATGTTCAAAGCTTGGGATTTTTTATAACCTAACCCTGTTTTAAACTTCTCCACAACTTTATCCCTGATCTGTCTGGTGTTTTTCTTGACCTTTCGTGATGCCGTTTTTTTCCTCTAAGGTTCTCTAACAAACCTCTGAGGGCTTCACAGAACAGCTGTAATAAAACTGAGATTAAATTACAAAGAGGTGGACTCTATTTACTAATTAGATGACTTCTGAAGGCAATTAGTTCCACTAGATTTTAGTTAGGGGTATTAGAGTATAGGGAGCTGAATACAAATGCACGCCACACTTTCCAGATATTTATTTGTAGAAAATGTTGAAAACCATTTATGATTTTCCTTCCACTTCACAGTTTTGTGCCACTTTGTGTTGGTCTATCTCATAAAATTCCAATAAAATAAATGTATGTTTTTGGTTGGAAAATTTCAAGGGGTATGAATACTTTTTTCAAGGCACTGTATATAATAAACTAGCAAGCGTGTGTTAGACTGAATAAATTACATACCTGTGAAGTTTCATTATTTTTTAACACATTTTTGCTACATATTGTAGATAAAATAACAAATTCTGAATGAGAATGTCATTCAGCATAAAAATACTTTATATTCCATTGCTGCAAGGATATAAGAACATAACCTAATTTGTCATTCTCTTTTCTTTTATCTTTTGTTTCAAAATGTACTATCAGGGGCAAATTTACATATTGTAATTAAGATTTCAGGGTATAGAGATCCTGAAGCATAACAAATGTAATGTCAAATTTTTTTTTTTTATGAAGTACTTAATTTTTCAAAGACATCTAAATAATGGAGCTGTTAATCAGCTTGTTTTATTTCTTCCCATGCCACAGTACTGAAACACAATTTTTCAGAAATCAGAAAAAAAAATCT
Organism: Lithobates sylvaticus; assembly: GCA_028564925.1. Classification (NCBI taxonomy): domain Eukaryota; kingdom Metazoa; phylum Chordata; class Amphibia; order Anura; family Ranidae; genus Lithobates; species Lithobates sylvaticus. The sequence goes on along the minus strand of CM053033.1, from coordinate 21,712,722 downwards.
TGAAGAGAAATTAGTGAAGTATTTTGACAAATGGCAGCACAGATGAACATCACTATGAAGTAAAAGCAATGTTTGCAGTCTTTTGAATTAGAACAGATGAACAGTCAATCTGTATAATGAAATAAAGGAAAACATCCAAGTAACCTGCTAATGATAAAATAAAATAAAGTAGTTTCCACATAATAAAAAATAACATTTAAAACTAGAAAATCTACAATTTCTGGGGAAATTGTGTGACGTGTTCTTGCCTCCACCTACTGGGGGGGTCATAATGTTTTGGCCGATCATGGGGAGAGGGGTCATAATGTTTTGGCCGATCATGGGGGGTCATAATGTTTTGGCTGATTATGGGGGGGTCATAAAGTTTTGGCTGATTATAGGGGTCATAATGTTTTGGCTGATTATGGGGGGTCATAATGTTTTGGCCGATCATGGGGGGTCATAATGTTTTGGCCGATCATGGGGGGTCATAATGTTTTGACTGATTATGGGGGGTAATAATGTTTTGGCTGATTATGGGGTTGTCAGCTTTTGTCACCTCTCACTCTAGTATTTAACATTTCTCCATTCATTCCTATGGGACAAATTTTGCGAAACGTTCCACAAAGTAATAGCACACCATTCGGGAACAGTCCGCACGTTTTGGTATATTACTTGTCTATGTAGTGTAAAAACTGTGGGAGGAGTTAGGGTGGTAAATTTGGCTATAATAAGAATAAGAATAATATATATGTGAGATAACAATAAGTGATCTTGCTATGCAAGAACACTTAATAATTAAGTAATTGTAGACCTTAGTTCAAGTAAACCCTAGAGAGTATGCAGCCTTTGATACTGTTGACCACCCTCTCCTTCTCAATAAACTCCATTCCCTTGGCCTCAGAGATTCTGCTCTATCCTGGTTCTCTTCCTATCTATCACAGTGCTCCTTCAGTGTTACCTACCACTCTGTCTCCTCCTCTCCATTGTCCCTTTCTGTGGGGGTCCCCAAGGCTCTGTTCTTGGACCCCTTCTCTTCTTTATCTACACCTCCTCCCTTGGTCACTTTATAACCGCCCACGGCTTCCAATACCACTTATACACCGATGACACCCAAATCTATCTGTCTACTCCTCACCTCACGCCTCTCGCATTACTAACTTACTAACTGACATCTCAGCATGGATGTCGCACCACTTCCTTAACCACTTAAGCCCCGGACCAATTTGCAGCCAAAGGACCAGGCCCCTTTTTGCGATTCGGCACTGCGTCGCTTTAACTGACAATTGCGCGGTCGTGCGACGTGGCTCCCAAACAAAATTGGTGTCCTTTTTTTCCCACAAATAGAGCTTTCTTTTGGTGGTATTTGATCGCCCCTGCGTTTTTTTTTTTTTGCTCTATAAACAAAAATAGAGCGACAATTTTGAAAAAAATGCAATATTTTTTACTTTTTGCTATAATAAATATCCCCAAAAAATATATAAAAAAAATTTTTTCCTCAGTTTAGGCCGATACGTATTCTTCTACATATTGTTGGTTAAAAAAAATCGCAATTAGCGATTATTGATTGGTTGGCGCAAAAGTTATAGCGTTTACAAAATAGGGGATAGTTTTATAGCATTTTTATTAATATTTTTTTTTTTTACTAGTAATGGCGGCGATCAGCGATTTTTATTGTGACTGCGACATTATGGCGGACACATCGGACATTTTTGACACATTTTTGGGACCATTGTCATTTATACAGAAATCAGTGCTATTTAAATGCACTGATTCCTATGTAAATGACAGTGGCAGTGAAGGAGTTAACCACTAGGGGGCGGAGAGGAGTTAGTGTGACATGTTGTGTTTTTTTTACAGTAGGGGGCGGGGCTGACGTCTGACGTCACTGATCGGCTGTTCCCGATGACGGGGAACAGCAGATCAGTGACAGGCAGTGTAGGAAGCGCGGGGAGAGGTTTGTTTATACAGACCTCTCCCCTTTCTTCATCTCTGTGGCCTGATCGCGGGACACCAGCAGCGATCGGGCCGCTGGTCCCGTGACCGTGGTCACGAAGCTCCCGACCGGGTCGTGACCCCACGGCTAGGCAATTAAAGGGGATGTATATATACGTGCTTTTGCCTAGCCGTGCCATTTTGCGGACATATATTTACATATGGCGGTCGGGAAGCGGTTAAACTAAATCTCCCTAAAACGGAGTTACTAATATTCCCCCCCCCCCGTGCCCCCCTCCATGACTTTTCCATCAAAATGCAATGCAACCATCAATCCCTCCCCTCACGCCAGGGTACTCAGTGTAATCCTAGACTCTGACTTGTAATTTCAGCCCCAAGTCCAATGGTTGTCAAAAGTTTTGTAGACTTCACCTCCATAACATCTCTAAAATTCGCCCCTTTTTAACAAATCAAACCACCAAGCTCCTCATTCTCTCCCTCGTTATCTCTCACCTCGACTATTGCAACTCCCTTCTCCTTGGCCTGCCTCTCCATAGGCTATCCCCTCTTCAGTCTATCATGAATGCTGCTGCCAGACTTATCCACCTTACCAATCTATATCTTAGCTAAGTTGGTCTGAGAAAGAGATAGAAAAGCTCAGATCCCATAATGCAGCAGTTCTTGTTCTGCTCCTACATACATTGTAATGTACAGTAAATTGGCACAGTGCGTTGCAGTGGAGTTGTGCACAGATACAACACAGAAATTGACTTCACATCCAGTAAATGACAGCTGCACACTGTAATGTGATCTTGCCTTAAACTTTAATGTTATGTCTGACTTTCTTCCTTTTGCGATTAATTGTAAAGTGAAGAATTTTATTCACTTAAGGTATAACAAAGGGCAAAACTTTTTTTTTTTTTTTTTTTTTTTTAGTTTTGGATAGAAGATGAAGATGGACTAGAACACCTGTCAGTTTTTTTTGCTACCTTTGCCAGTGGTAGGGAGATTCATCCTCTTTGACCTGTTTACCATTATTATCAAAAGTGAAAGTAAAAGAAAATACAAAATTTGGGGTTGTTTCCAGAACAGGAACAGAGCGGAAATCTTGAGATGGTAATACTAGTTCTGATGACCTGGGGGGGCCCCAATGGATTCCCTTAATTTGCAGAGATTTCCTCACACTTCCTGTGTTTCATATAGAACAGAAAGTGAATGTAAATCTCCCCAATGGGACATAGATGAAAACAAAAACTGATGGGGTTTTAAGGGTTACTCTATCCAAATTGAAAAGAATAAAGTTTTGCCTATAGTTCTACTTCAATGAAGGATGCTGGCAAGGCTGGTAAGTGTCCATTTACTCTTGCTAGTGTAGTGGTCACACTTCAACGAGTGTGCGCTATAAGTGGAAATTTAGTTTTTTCCTCAGAACTGTAATGGAGTTCTGAGGGTTAATTGTACAGGTTTACTTTGGCATCAGTCTGGCTGGGCTGGGCTAAGGTTCCGCCTGGTTATAGGTGCAGCGAGGCACCCATGACAGGCTGATAACCAGGCCTGGTTGGACGTCTTAGGTACCAATCTTTCCCGGAGCCAATCAGTGGGCGCGTCTGGCTCTGCTGCATAGTTTGGGAAGGGGTACTTAAGGTGCTGAAGTCACATGTTCAGGGTTCGGCCGTAGCTTTTGGTTCCTGGTTTTGGTCCGGGGCCTAGGAGCGTTTGCAAGCATGGTCAATCCGACCAACCCCAGAGGCCCTCATGGTCTGGGGAAGGGATCTGTCTGTTCCCGAGTCTCGGAACTGGCTAGTCTGAGGCCCAGTAACTGAAGGAGGATTCAAAGGCGTCCCGATGTGCTCTCAGTATTGGGGGGACACAGCAACTCGTACAAGCGACCAGGGGAGTACTCTTCGGAGGAGGGCCAACAAGCTGGCTACTCGGTAAGAGCCTGGGAGCTGAGTTGTATGGACACTAAAGAATCCACATTTCCACAGTACTGCCAAGGAGACAGAGAAAGTTCCAGGTACTGTGAGAAAGGTTCCTATTCATCTTCAGTTACAATTTAGTCTGTAGCAGAGACTTTTGTAAAGTTTCCGGATCACATGTTGGCTGCTAGATCTCTGGCTAGAGGTTTATCCGGCAGTGAAGCACCCAGCTGCGAGTGGCTACTCTCTGGGTTGATTAGAGACATTCAGTGGATGTCAGCAGTTCAAAGTGCCTGAGTTTATCATCCGTGCCTTCTATTCCCACCTGAGACTGTGTTATGTTGGATGTTACCGCTGCAAAATAAAAACCTTGAAAAGGACTTTTATGTGTCAGCATCTGAAGTCGTTGGGTACTAACCCTGGGAACCCCTAGACAGTCACGAGGAGGTAACTGGTAAGCCCAAGAAATCAAGGCCGCCCCTCAAGGGGTTATGGCCGCTACACTAGCCAAATCATTTAGGATTTCCTAAACAAGCACATATTTTCGGCTTCGGAAAAATATATATTTTTGTTTTTGCAAACTAGTTAGGGATGCTTATAGACTCAGGGACTTAATTCAGGACATGAGCTGGCACCAAAGAGCTGCTTTTTTTTAATTGTAAAGCAAATTGATAATATTATCTGATTACATATGGGGATGCAACAGCTTCTCATTTTAAAACAACATTTTCCTAAGGTGCTATTTCTCACCAACAATTTTACTTAAAGTGAACATGTAGACAAACCACAGTTACTATGCATATTTGCGAATTCTTATCCGACAAACTTTATTTTCGAATCCACTGCCAAACAAAATAGCATCTACTTTTCTCCACTCCAGACAAAGCGTTAGGCTAAGACTATGACTGGCAAACGAAGAAGCAGCAGCTCACAAATGGGGTCATATTAGTACTCTAATCAATAGCTATATTTAAAAATTCACAGCACTGTGATCGACACGTATGTGAATGTGCAAATAATCCATAAGAATATTTCAGCCAGGTTGAACAAAAATGAAAATAAGAACATGGGCCACAGGCAGAGAAAACTGAACTTGTTAAGGAAATTAACTTTCAAGGTTCAGGAGGAAGAGGAGTATTAATTATTAATAGGGAGCCAGTGAAATGAAAACTTCATATGTCCTTTACCTCAGGGAAACTCAAAGTGTAAAATATAGATACTCATTCAGACAGTTTACTAGAGTTTATTTCAATAGCTTAAAAAGTATTACAATAAAAATATGCAGTCATTTTAACACACCGTTGAAATACATGTAGTGCATTTTTGATGGCTTACTCTGGTACTTTCTAGATTAGCATTCTCCAACCAATAATTCAAGGCCGCCCAACTGGACACAAGTTAAAACCCCTTCCTGCCGAGCCTACGCACATCTGCGTACTCGGCTTTCGCGGGTTATACCGGGATGATGCCCACAGCTGCAGGCATCATCCCGGTACCGTTGTTTAGAGCTGGCGATCGCCTTTCCGAGGATAACAACCGATGCGGCTAAGTCATTATCCCGGAGGATCGGGAGGGGGTTATCCCCCCTCCCGCCTCCTCCCGCCGCTCTTTCCGGGCCTCCCGATGAAACGGGAGGGCCGATGGACGATCCGCTGCTTCCAGCGGCTAGTGAGAGACGGGAACAAAGCCAGAAACGGCTTTGTTCCAGTCTCCTTGATGTAAACATGGAAGCGACAACGCGACATCACTTCTGGTTTACTCAGCTGCCAATGGCGCCGTTTTTTAAAAAATATACGGTATTCAGATACACCGTTTTTGGTGATCTGAATACTTTGAAGTGCAAAGGAGGGATTTGTGGTCTTTTAGACCCTTGATCCCTCCATAAAGAGTACCTGTCACCACCTATTACTGTCACAAGGGATGTTTACATTCCTTGTGACAGCAATAAAAGTGATCACATTTTTTTTTAAAAACACAATTTCATAACACATTTTTTAATTAAATAAATAATAAAAAAATAAAAAATAAATTCAAACCGCCCCATCACCACGAGCTCACGTAGCAAAGAAAACGCATAGTCGCGCCTGCATATGTAAACAGTGTTAAAATCACACATGTGAGGTATTGCCGAGATCGTCAGAGCGAGAGCAATAATTCTAGCATTAGACCTCCTCTGTACCTCTAACCTTTTGGTATCTATTTACTCGGCATAACATCATCTTTCACATTATACAAAAAAATTGGTATAACTAAAGTGTCCCTTTTCCCAAAAAAATGTGTTTAAAACACCGCTGCACAAATACCGTGTGAGAAAAAATATTGCAACCACCGCCATTTTATTCTCTAGATTCTCTGCTAAAAAAAATATATATAATGTTTGGGGGCTCTAAGTAATTTTCTAGCAAAAAATAGGGATTTTAACTTGTAAACACCAAAAATATGCTCAGGTCAGAAATATGCTTAGTCATGAAAGAATTAAAGGGTTATTTTAACCTCCTAGGCGGTAATCCCGAGCCAGACTTGGGCTGCATTGCAGGATACAGGTGGGAAGTTACTTACCTTTTCCCCTGGATCCTGCGATGTCCCCCCGCTGTGTGAGCGATCCGTCTGCTCGCTCGATTCACACAGTGCCTAGTGCCGCTGATCTCCGTTCCCTGCGACGTTCCGATGCACGGGAGTGGAGATCGGCGCCAAATTCAAAAAAGTTTAAAAACACAACACACATACAGTACTGTAATCTTACAGATTACAGTACTGTATACAAAAAATACACATCCCCTTTGTCCCTAGTGGTCTGCCCAGTGCCCTGCATGTCATTTTATATAATAAAAAGATTTTTTTTTCTGCCTGGAAACTGGAGATTGTCCATAGCAACCAAAAAGTGTCCCTTTATGTAAAAAGTGGTTTTAGACCAGCTAGAAAACACCGATAAAAAATTAGAATCACAATTTATCATCAAACAATAAATTTAATGACAGCGACTATTCTGCAACTGAGCAAATTTCAGTGTTTTTGATTTGATTACATTATTGAATCATTTTTATATATATTTTTATTATATTATAATTTATGATTTTGTGTTTCAAACTTTATCATACCCGGGATGTCTACTAGACTCTGGTTCGGACAGATTTAAGTGAGTTATTCATAAGAATTGCATGCCTACAATATAAAAACGCCAAATTTCCATGCAAAATAATTGTTACGCTTTCAGCACAAAATTCCAGCCAGAATCATACCGCCAGGGAGGTTAACTAAACTGCTATTTAACTTTTTGCCAGATTTTAAAATGTATCTTGATTTGTCTTCTGTCATGGGGAATACAAAGGGATTAGTAGGATCACTCCAGTGAACACAAAAAAATGATTGTGTGTAGAAGCTGAGCCAATAAAGTACAGTATATGTGAACCTTTACCTTGTAAAACAACCCATTCTGTTAAAAAAAAAAAAAAAAAAAAAAAAAAAAATATATATATATATATATATATATATATATATATATATATATATATATATATATATATATATATATATACACATACCAACAGGATATACAGTTGTGCTCATAAGTTTACATACCCTGGCAGAATATGATTTCTTGGCCATTTTCCAGAGAAAATGAATAACACAAAAACTTTTCTTTCACTCATGGTTAATGTTTTGGATGAAGCTATTTATTATCAATCAACTGTGTTTACTCTTTTCATCAAAAATCATAATCACAACAGAAACTACCCAAATGACCCTGATCAAAAGTTTACATACCCCAGTTCTTAATACCGTGTATTGCATCCTTTAACATCAATGACAGCTTGAAGTCTATTGTGGTATTTGTGGATGAGGCTCTTTATCTTCTCAGATGGTAAAGCTGCCCATTCCTCTTGGCAAAAAGCCTCCAGTTCCTGTAAATTATTGGACTGTCTTGCATGAACTGCACGTTTGAGATCTCCCCAGAGTGGCTCAATGATATTAAGGTCAGGAGACTGAGATGGCCACTCCAGAACCTCCACTTTTTTCTGCTAGTCAATGACAGCTCAACTTGGCCTTGCTTTTTGGATCATTGTCATGTTGGAATGTCCAAGTACGTCCCATGCGCAGCTTCCTGTAAGTAAACCTTTAGCTTCCGCCCGGTGCGCACTTGCACGCATGAAGATGCCTATGTGCGTTAATGTGCATACACAGTGGACTGCGTGAACGCACAGGAACGCCAGGTGGCTTACTTAAGGAAGTGCCCTGACCCCAGACCATTGCTGACTGGTCTTCATCTGTTCCTTGCTACCCAGTATCCTGTTTATTCTGTCTGACATCCATTGCTGAACCTGGCTTGCCTTGACCCTGCCTCTGGACTCTGCCTTTGTGTTGATGACTGGTTTCTGATCCTGGCTTCTCATTTGACCTCGCTCCTGTCTGCTGCCTTGTACCCCGCTGCCCGCCTGCTACTGAACCCGGCTATTCTGGAGACCCTGCTTCCGCCTGCTACCTTTTACCTTGCTGCCCGCCTGTTACCGAACCTGGCTAGCCTAGTGACCCTGCTCCAGCTTCCTGCTTGACTTCTTACCACTACCCAGTTGTCTGCGACTACGGTCTTGCTACCTGCTGCTACTTTTTGCTGTAAGCCTGCCAAGAACTCTACATCGTCTGACGTTCAAGTGGAGTGCCTCTTCTACCCCTGCGGATCCTGTGTGCACGGATGCCTTCCGGGGCCTGATGATCCTTCTGCTCTCCCAAAGTCGCATCCTCTACTACATGTTTCCGAGTCTACAGCTGCAGGCACTCGTGTTCCTCCTGTCCCTCAGTTTCCTCTGTTCCACTCCCAGCAAGGCCTTACTGGAGATACAAGAGAGGCCGACCTTGTCATTTTAGTCTCCCTTCAGGTACATGTTACTTCCTGGCTGATGAATGCCCAAAACATCAGCGATCCACCTCCGTGTTTCACAGTAGGAATGGTGTACTTTTCATCATAGGCCTTGTTGACAAAAAGCTAAATTTTTGTCTCTGTGCTGTTTGGCGTGTTGTAAGCGGTATACTTTGTGGCATTTGTTTTTTTTCTGGTGACTCAGCCCATCTTTCTCCAAGTGCATTATTGTATTGTGTATCTTGAAACAGCCACACCATGTGTTTTCAGAGAGTTCTGTATTTCACCTGAAGTTATTTGTGTGTCTTTCTTTGCATCTGTGAAACTTGCACAAAACAGGTAAGTATTCTAGCTTTAAAAAGTGTAAAAAATAATGTTTTCAGCTTGGAACTCTGCCAAAAAATACAATTGTACGACACTTCCAAGCAATGTTTCATATTCCAATTTCTGCCCTCAAATATCGGTGTGCTGAGTATTCCTTTTTTAAATTCTCATAGGGGAGAAAAGGCTTGGGACGTCTGAGGACACCAGGGACACCACACCTCCAAAAGAAGGGGAAATCCCAAAACCCCAAGCAGAGGAGGAGGAGGAAGGAGAGTTTGTTGTAATTGGTGAAATTGTCACCACAACAGGTGAGTGTCTGAGTCTGAGACCCCAGCTTCAGGTAATAGATGTATGCCTGCATGTTTATAATACAGGGTGTGTTTTTTTTGTTTATTTTTAGGTGATGTGGATGTTGTGGAAGAAGAATGTGATTTCACAAGTGAAAGTGCCCAGATCCTCATCTGGGAGATACTGGGGTGCAATCACGATTTAGAGAATCTAAAGAAAAACCTCAATAATGTTCAACAAAAAAGGAAGAACATCATTGATGTTTTAGGGAGAATCTAAAACACACCAAACTAGCACTGATTTGTGTTTTTAAAAAAAAGTTTTACATTTTTAGAAAAGCCAAATTTTGAAGATGCACACCGTGTGTCAACATGTGCTATCTGCCATCACAGGAGTTTTTGTGGGTGCAACCCCTTCCTCGATACTAAAGTGGCTGAGATGAAGGGGATGCTCAAAATGAGGTTTTGGAGTAAAGTTGGTGTTTTCAGTGACAATGGGGGTTATTTACTAAAGGGAACTCCACGTTGCACTACAAGTGCGGTTTCAAGTACACTTTTGCAGTGCACTTGTAGTGCAAAGTGGATTTTCCTTTAATAAATAACACCCACAGTGCTTTATAATTTTCCTCAATCACGCCATTTTCACGACTCCCCAAACTTCAGTCATGGTGCTGAAAATTAAGAATATATTTGTCAATAATGCATTACATACATTAACAACAAAAACAAGGTGTGTGTGTGTGTAGCAGACCCACAACATAATAATAATATTAGCCGAAGAAGAGATTGTCACCTCATGTCTCAAAAAAATTTGGTTTGCACTGTTGAAGAAAAAGGCCCACAAAAAAAAAAAAAAGATAACCTAGGAGACAGCTAAAAGAAACCCAAGCAGTAAATCAAAGCAAATATTATTCCAGTTTCAAAAATGAATTTATTGTAAAAATGGCTCAGACATTTTCTGGCATACCAATGGCCCCCCTACCCGCAAAGTACTCCATGTATGTTCTTCTGACCTTGCGGGCGCTTTGGGGGGGGAGCCAGGACGGCCAGCTTCAAGAGCCGTCAGGTTTGAATAATCAGGAAAGTTGGCCTCAGGCCCAACTGAGGCCACATAATTTAGTGAATTTTTTTCTGAGAAAATTGTTCAGAATGCAGCAGGCAAGAACAATATGATTCAGTTTATATTCTGCCATGTGTATCGGTGTCAAAAATAGGCGGAACGGGCTGGCCATTATCCCAAAAGCGTTCTCTACCACTCTTCTGGCTCTGGCCAGCCGGTAATTATAAACCCTCTGGTCCAGGGTGAGGGTCCTCATAAGGAATGGCTGCATAAGATGGTCCCCCAGTGCAAAAGCTTCATCCACGATGAAGACAAAGGGGAGTCCTTCCACATTGTCTTCTGGAGGTGGCAAGCCCAAGTTGCCATTCTGGAGATGCCAGTAGAACTCGGTCTGGGCGATGACTCCACCAACCGACATCCAGCCATTTTTCCCCATGTCCACATAGAGGAACTTATAAGTAGCAGGACCTGAATAATGGCAGAACAGGTCTCTGGGATAATGATCCCCAGAGCCTGGGGGGAGATGCCTGTTTCGAACTTGAGGTCCTGCAGGCTTCTCCCAGTCACCAAGTACCGCAATGTGGCGACTAGCCTCTGCTCCGGAGTGATGGCTTGCCACATGCAGGTATCCTGCCTGTTGATATAAGGGGTCAGCAAAGCCATCAGACAGTGAATAACGGGGTCTGCCATCCTGAGATAATACCTGAAATCATCAGGATTATTCTCCCGGATCTCACGAAGCCAAGGTATGTGCGAGAATTGGTCACGCTGGAGCAACCAATTCTTGGTCCATGAACTCCTCCCCACCCTGTTCATGGACTGGGCTTGTATCAAAGCTAGAATCCCAACACCAAGCCCCTGCACAGCACGAACTGTACTACGAGTACGTACACGCAACATGGCTTCAAAACGGTCGGCTGGTCAGAACGAACTAACAGAAAGCACTGAAAAACAGCAACGAGCGGGCAAGAACGCACTGTAAATCAAATACGGTACTATGAATAGCACGCAATGACAAACAAATGCGAACTGACTACACGCACTGAAAAGCAGATACAAACCCACAAGCACAAACTGAAGAGCAGTAACGATCTGAAGCACAAGTCTGAAAAGCGTGAATCGTCTCTAGCCAAACCTCTACTAACACAAGATAAACACGGGATCAGCAGAAGGAGCCCAAAGGGTGGCACACGTAGTAATGAACTTCCCTTTTATAGTCCCGTTGTACGTGTTGTACGTCACCGCGTTCTTGACGATCGGAAATTTCGACAACTTTGTGCGACTGTGTGTATGCAAGACAAGTTTGAGCCAACATCCGTCTGAAAAAATCTGATGGATTTTGTTGTCAGAATGTCCGATCGTATGTACAGGGCATAATCCCCCTCTAATGGATAATTGCAAAGAAGCAGTAGCTCTGTTGCAATGTGTTTCAGGTTCATTAAATATCTAATCAGTTATGGAGAAAAAAAAAAACAGCAATCTTGAACAAAACTTCATTTACATTCTTATTGTTGCCAGACACGGTTTGTTGGGTATTAGTCCTATAAGTGACTATCTGGCTAAAGTTAAATGTTTTAAAATTACAGTGTATATAGAGAAAAAAGGTCATTGCACTCAAATCATATTATAGTACAATAAATGTTTTAATGTTCGTTTAGGCCCATTTAGGTTTGCATATTGTGAAAATACATGGGTATAATGCATGCTACATACTGCATTGCACGTACACACGAGCGGATTTTCCGTCGGAAATATCTTGGATGTTTTTTTTCTGACGGAATTCCGCTCAAGCTTGGCTTGCATACACACGGTCACACAAAAGTTCGCTGAACTTTTGACCGTCAAGAATGTGGTGACATACAACACTACGACGAGCCGAGAAAATGAAGTTCAATGCTTTCGAGCATGCGTCGAATTGTTTCCGAGCATGCATAGGAATTCTACGTGTCGGAATTGGTACAGACAATCGGAATTTCTGATCAAAACTTTTTCTGACTGAAAAATTGAGAACCTGCTCTCAATCTTTTGCTGGCGGGAATTCGGCCAGCAAAAGTCCGATGGAGCATACACACGGTCGCATTTTCTGACCAAAAGCTCTTATTGGTCTTTTACTGGCCGAATTTCCGATCATGTGTACAGCATACATCAATACTAGTGTGTTGCATTAAAAAAAAAGGTCACATCTGATTTCCGGCACTTTCATTTGAATGGGCTGCCTTAATGCCATGCATGTTAATGTGTGAAATAACACACATTAACGTACGTACATTAAACCGCCACAAAAACGTAAATGAGCCCTTAAAGTTTTCTCTACAGAGGCTATCTGTATAAAAAGGGGGGGGGGGTTGGGACTTTAAATGAGACGCATGGATCCATGTGCCTCCATCCCTACATATATGTGTAAATGAAGGAGGTTGGGACTTTAAATGAGGCATAATTGTAGAGGCTATGAGACAGTCAGTATTTTAGAAAGCATATGTTTATTATACCATGATGACAAAAATATCTCATAAATGTTACATACATATGAAATCAAAAACATCACACATGCTGCAAAACCATATAACACATAACAAAAGGAATAGCATAGCACATGGCATTATAAGGTGTAAAAGGCTGGCCTCAATGTCATGGATGAAATTTTGTAATAAATTCTTAAATATGATTAAGTAAAAAGGCTTGTACAGCCATCTGTGTTAACATGGTGCATCTAATATGAGCCCAACACATTTCCTTGGATAATACCAACTCTTCAGGGGCAGATGCAACAATAATCTACAAAAAAAAAAAGAAAGTACATGATAACCAGGGATGAACTTGTTGTCCCTTACTCACATATTTTGTATCTGTAAGGCTAGAGGACAAGGACTGTAGGAAATATCTGCTATGGGAGCTGAGGTGACCGAGGCAAGTGGAAACGGCCAGTCCCAAAGAAACAATGTCCAAATGATGGTGGGTGTGGGCTCCCTTTCTGTGGATATAAGTCAATTATATCATATAGATGTGTGGTCTATAGTAAAGTGATCAAAGTCCCAAAATTAGGAGGAGCCCAAAATGAAGAAATTGAGCGGGTGGTGACCAAAAAGCATAGTAGAAGTGACAGAAAGAAAGCTGGTGATAATGTGAAGTGGAAGAAATCCCCTATGGCTGAAAAGTGCAAGAAAAACCATAAAAGAAAGTGAAAGAAATCTCAAGTTACAAAGGACTGTGATGCTGTCAGGGCTGGGCCCAGCCCTTCCTTCTGAGCTGGCCGCTCAGATGTCGGCTAATTGCCAGCACCTATCTCTCCACAGTGACTCACCTGTTGATGATCCTGCTCGTCGGTCCTGCCTACTTAAGCCGTCCAGTTCAGATGATCTCTGCCTTCACCTTGGTCACATCTCTAGAGACGCTCTCCTGTGTTCCTGTTAAAGACTTGCTTGGCTGACATTCCTTCTGGCTCCAGATCCTGCTTGCTGTTCTACTACGCTGTTCTCTGGCTCCCTGACGTTTTGCCTTGTCTGACTTTCCGTTCCAGTTCCTGAACTCTGGCTATGTTTTGACTACGTTTTATCTGTTTACCTTTTTTTATTATTATTAAACAAGTGTGATTTAACTGTACTTCTGTCTCAGTCTGATTCATGGTTTCTGACAGATCCAAAAGCAAAGTGCATGTAAATGCACGATGTGCTGCACAGGGGACTGACTACCACCAAGTGAGCGTGTTATATGGTTTTGCAGCATGTATGATGTTTTCCAAGTTATCTGTACTTGTAAAGTTGGAAGGAAGAATAGATTTTTTTCTTAAAATTTAAGGAAAGCCAGCCTATTAAAATTAACTTATTTAATTATCTAAAATCAAACAATATGCATCTGGGCCATGTTAATCTTAAGATATAATAATGAAAGACTTAATAGCATGACACACTAAGCGTTATGTAGTTTAAAAAAGATAAATGACTCATCTTTATGGTTTAATTTATTCAGGACAATTTGTACATCAGCAGAATTTGCTCTCTTATGTTTCCAAAGAAGTGATTTATAAAAAACTGTTCTAGTCTAGTCTTAAAACTCTGTGACACTCAGGCGGAGAACATGTTAGACAACTTAACAAAGCTGTAATATTTCATGGACAACATAATGTAGATGTCATGTTGATAATGGCTGAATATTGGCATTTTTAATCTTTATATCAAAGCACAGCAAAGCTTCCTAAAACAAAAAAATGTGCATGTTGCACTTTTACCACATTCAAAAAAATATTGGGTTTATTCCTAATTTAAAAATTGACAGGTACATAGCAGTTATTTCTACATGTCTTTGGATGCCCTGTACAACCAGAACCCCCAGTGTATAGCGCAAATAAAGCCGACTTCTATAGAGTCACTGTTGATCCATCAGTGCATAGACAGATAGCCATCATTAGGGCGGTGTATGGAAACCATTGCTTTCACAGAGCTAGGCTTTGGGAACTGGGGAACATAGCGAAAAACATGAATATATAACCAGACAGATTAATACACTTTAATAATCTGTTACAAAGCATGCCAGGGCCTTCTTAAAACAGCACTTACTTGTCATCACTCCAATCACAAATCCAAAAAGTTAGGGGTTTCTCAAGCACTACTTTTTAGGTGCCTGGTTTCCATGCACTGTGCTGATAAAGGCTAACTTGCCAAAAATATCCACCCTAAAAAAGAACATCTTATGTTTTAGATTAAACTTCTGTTATAAGAAGACTCTGCTGTACTGCTGTGTATTTATGTTCATCCAGTACTAAAATTAACACCCCCCCACACACACACATACACACAGCGCAGCCAACTGGGTGCCACCAGTTACAGTATAGGAACCAATTGTTGTCCTTTCTTCACCACAGCCTTCTGAGTGGACAGTAAATGAGCAAGATAATAAATCTGATTACCGTGTATACTCGAGTATAAGCGCTTCCAGTGTTCAAAAGCTGCGCCTCCGCTTCGTCTGTGATAGGCAGAACACTCAATTTCCCAGCAGTCAGTGTTCAGCCTATCACGGACCTCCTCTCAATCTCGTCTGTGGTATGAGGATGAGCGGATGTGTGTGATAGGCTGAACACTGACTGCTGGGAAATTGAGTGTTCTGCCTATCACAGACGAAGAGGAGGCGCGGCTTTTGAACACTGCAATGGCCGCCGTACACGCTGATCAGTGCAATGGTGGCTACAGAGCGGCAGACGGAGGGCTGCAGAGTGGCAGACAGAGGCATGCACAGGACACAGGTAGGCTGCAATGGACACAGGGAGGTAGACACAGGACACAGGGAGGCATGCAATAGGCACAGGGAGGTGTAGCTGCAGATGGGCATTGTTTACCCCCTTTTCCACTTAAAGTAGCTGCTGCATTTCTCACCCTCGGCTTATACATGGGTCAATACATTTTCCCATTTTTTTGTGTTAAATTAGGGGCCTCGGCTTATATTCGGGTCAACCTATACTCGAGTACATACGGTAGTTTTTTTTGCTGATCTCTCCTCACTATCCTTACTTGTTATACTTTTATTTAGAAGGTAGGTCTTTGCGCCTGTTTTGCTAATGTTAAAAGTGGCCCACTGATTCACAGATATCCTGAATTTTGAACCTATAAACTATGTTATTTTTTTTATTGTACACATTTGATCGCTGTGTCAAATGCTGAAGAGACTGGTCAAGGCTGTAGCGCTATAACAGATAATAAACTAAAAATACACCCTGCCAAGAAAGATGACTATACTACCTTTTCTCTAAAAAAAGGGGATTTTCATCTACATTTATTCAGAATGTGATTTACATATAGGATACATAACAATCAGGAGCATTTTATATTGGATCCCCTCAGCACTTCATCACAGTAAGGTATTATTATTATTATACAGAATTTATATAGCGCCAACAAAATTAAGGCATGCATTACTGTTACAGTACAATTTGGTACAAGAGGAATCAGAGGGCTCTGCTCATTAGAGCTTACAATCTAAAAGGGAAGGTCGATTGATACAAAAGGTAAGACCCCTTTCACACCACAAAGCCCCTAAGCATCGGCGGTAAAATGCAGCTATTTTTTTTTGATGTCATAATGTAGAGAATAAGATTTCCTTTCATTTGAGCCCAGTCTTGCCACACAGATTTACTCCAGCCCTGAGAAATCCTCTTTTATTGTTCAGTTAGAAAGATCTTGACAAAGTGCTGAAAACTTTGTCAAAAACGCCCCCTTGCTGTGAGTGACGGGTGATTTACATATCTCATGCACTAGCCTGAGACAGGCACAGACCACAGATCCACAGACCAGAGTTAAAATAAATGTATTCTCGAGTGAACAGCAAGAAGAATATAGGGGGATGTATGTAGTCAGAGCTGGGCAGAGTAGAACATCCAGTGATCTGATGATTGTTATAGTGCAGTGTGTGTGTCTGAGGATACATTGATCACAGGATTTGTTATGTGGGGGAGGGGTGGATTTCTCACTTTTTATAATTACACAGGATGTGCCTCTTTTAGGCTAGTGCATGAGATATGTAAATCACCCGTCACTTACAGCAAGGGGGCGTTTTTGACAAAGTTTTCAGCACTGTCAAGATCTTTCAAACTGAACAATAAAAGAGGATTTCTCAGGCCTCGAGTAAATCTGTGTGGCAAGACTGGGCTCAAATGAAAGGAAATCTTATTCTCTACATTATAACATCCAAAAATTTACATCCACTTTAAGGGTAGAGCTTACCAGTGAGCTGAGTCCATGCCAAATATGCTGTTTCAAGGGCTTGTAGGCCCACTTTTATTAAAGAAAGAAAATGTCCAATAACAGAAGAGTTGCCCACACAGGGGTTTCAGCTTTCCACAGCAGTAATGTTAAGTTAAACCAAAAATACCAAGCCACCTGGCTCTCTTTAGCAGCACTGCTGCTCAGACTTATGCTTCAGCCCTCTCGGCTCTTTAACAGTTCCTGTACACCCAGTACTTCAGCACTCTTTTGAGCTTCCTTTTCCATCCCACAGGCTTGGTCTAGACATGGGAGCCATCAAAAAATTTGTTTCGTTTCGTTCCGTTTCGTATAAAAAAAAATGTGTAATTCGTAATTCGTGTATGAAATTTAATTCGGATTCGTACGAAATTCGTATTTCGTATGAATCCAAATTAAATTTCGTACACAAATTACGAATTACACATTTTTTTTATACGAAACGGAACGGAGCGAAACAAAACACATTTTTTGACGGCTCCCAATCGTTATGAACCGTTAATTTGGATAACGAATAACGACACTCTACGAATAATAACGAATTATCCGAAAACGTATTAACATTACATAACACAAGTCTATTGTTCACCAATCACTCAGAGGAAATACGAAATTTTGTTTACGAATACGTACGAATCGTTACAAATCGTTAATTTGGATAACGAATAACGACACTCTACGAATAATAACGAATTATCCGAAAACGTATTAACGTTACATAACACAAGTCTATTGTCTATTGTTCACCAATCACTCAGAGGAAGTACGAAATTTCGTATTTCGTATTTCGTACTTCCTCTGAGTGATTGGTGAACAATAGACTTGTGTTATGTAATGTTAATAAGTTTTCGGATAATTCTTTATTATTCGTAGAGTGTCGATATTCGTTATACTGAATCTCAAATTCATTCAAATCATTCGTTATATCCGCTATAATTTCTTTCATATTAGTTGAAATTAGTTATATGGTAGTTTGGATTAGGATAATTTGGATCCGAAATTCGTAAATGAAATTTCGTATTTCGTACAGAATTCGTATTCGTAAAAATTCGTAATTCGGATTCGTACGAACGTACAAATTTCCAAAAATTTGTACGAATTTCAGATTCGTACGAAACTAATCGCACATGTCTAGCTTGGACCCCCTGTCTGCTCTGACAGACAGACCTGGGCAGACATGCACCCTTCTCCCTTGCTTGCTTGGACTCCTCGGGAGAGTGGAGCCCAGAACCATGGTCAGGTGTCTACAAATAGCCTAGCACACACCTGACCAGTCAGTATGCTGGTGGATCTCAAAACCTGGACCCAGGACCCGGATCCCTCCCGGATCGCTACGAAATCCCCGGGCTCCAGATCCCAAAACGGATTTTCGTAAACAATGAGGAAACTGAAAAGCCAGTTTCCTCCCAAATAAGCAAATAAACTGGAGCCCCTCAACCTGCCTGGTGGGGTACCTCACTACCACAATACATTAAAGTTACATATCTGTATTAGAATAAATATACGTACCCTAAATATACAGAATTAGTAAACTGTTTCTGAAACTGAGTAGGCTCAGAAAAGTGCCTATATAAGCATTACATATTTTAATTTTACTGTCATATGGTGTTTTCATGGAGCACAGGCTCCCCATCTAGCATAAAAAATTGCTCCTTTACTAAACCACCCACTCAGCTGATGTTTTCTTGCCAAACTGTTTAGGATATTTAAAATAAATAAACAGATCATGCCAAAGAGGTTACCGGGAAGAAATCATAAAAGTGTCTTCTTAGAACAAGACGATTGAATCTTTCTGGAAATAAAGAAACATCTGTGTAATTACAATTTAGAAATAATGTATCTATTCATTAAATGCTGATACCAATGCAGAAATTTAAATGTGCAAGACTGACATAAGGATGAGTAATTGGAATCCCTTGAGCATCGGGCATACATATTAAAAATGTGTCTGAATTAGGTGTAGGCAAGTAGCATTTACATATGCAATACATGATTTTCATTAATTAATGAATTCATATTTTCTAAATAAAATAAGGACAAGTGCGTAGGTTTTAACATTTTCATATATACGCACGTTATTGTTGCCTGTGTGACATTTCAGATTTTTTTCTAAATTGTCATAAGAGAAATGATGATTAACCACTTGCTTACTGGGCACTTAAACCCCCCTCCTGCCCAGACCAATTTTCAGCTTTTCAGGCGCTGACGCATTTTAAATGACAATTGCGCGGTCATACAACACTGTACCCAAATGACATTTTTATCATTATTTTCCCACAAATAGAGCTTTCTTCTGGTGGTATTTAATCACAGCTGGGGTTTTTATTTTTTGCCAAACAAACAAAAAAAGATGGAAAATGTTGAAAAAAATAAATCATGTTTAATAGTTTGTTATAAAATTTAGCAAACAGGTAATTGTTCTGCTTCATTGATATGCGCTGATGAGGCGGCACTGGTGGGCACTGATAGGCTGCACTGATGGGCACAGATAAGGTGGCACTGATGGGGACAGATAAGTAGGTACTGATGGGCACAGATAAGATGGCACAGATGGGTGGCACAGATGGGTGGCACGGATGGGCACTGATAGATACCACTGATAGATGGCAATGGTGGGCACTGATAGATGGCACTGATAGATGGCACTGATGGGCACTGATAATTGGCGCTGATGGGCACTGATAGTTGGCACTGATGGGAACTGGTAGGTGACACTGATGGGCACTGGCAGGTGACACTGATGTGCAGCACTGTTCAGGCACTGATAGTGGGCACTGACAGGTGGCACTGTGGGCACTGACAGATGGCACTGTGAGCACTGATAGATTGCACTGTGGGCACTGACAGGTGGCGCTGGTGGGCACTGACAGGTGACGCTGGTGGGCACTGGTAGGCGGCACTTGTAGGGGGCACAGGTGGGCACCGAGGAGCCGGGGCTAATGTCCCTCTCACTGCCGCCGGTGATCGGCTTTTTTTTTCTCTGCGCGCTGTCAGCATTGGCTGACAGCTGATCACGTGGTAAGGGGTCGGGGTCGACCCCTTACTCGGATCTAAGATCCAGTGAGTCTCACAGACTCGCTGATCACAGAGCGCACCGCGCGTGCCCTTCAGGGGGCGCGCAGGCCGCTTGTGCACGGGACGACATCAATTCGGCTATAGCGCGGATCTCTACAGGTTAGGGAAATTCAATGCAATATCCCTGAGTCAGTTTGGTCCAACTTGGTTAATGACTTGAATAACTGCAAATAGGATCTTGCCATTAAAGCTCAACAAATTATTTTTGTTTTATAGTAGGGAAGGGCTAGCGCCTCTGTCCATTTTTTGTTGCTTTCTGTGTCTTTGTCAGGAACAATTGACATCAATGACAATTTGATTTGTATTTGATCACCTCTGTGGTTTCTATTTCTTGCACTATAAACAAAAGAAGAGGGACAAGTTTGAAAAAACGCAATATTTTTTACTTTTTGCTATAATAAATATTAAAAAAAAATTTTTTAAACAAAATCTTTCCTCAGTTTAGGCCGATACGTATTCTTCTACATATTTTTGGTAAAAAAAAAAAACGCAATAAGCATATATTGATTGGTTTGCCCAAAAGTTATAGCGTCTACAAAATAGGGGATAGATTTATAGCATTTTTTTATTATTATTTTATTTTTTTACTAGTAATGGTGACGATCTGCGATTTTTATCATGACTGCGATATTGCGGCGGACATATCGGACACTTTTGACACATTTTTGGGATCATTCACATTTATACAGCTATCCGTGCTATAAAAATGCATCGATTACTGTATAAATGTGACTGGTAGGGAAGGGGTTAACACTAGGGGGGTGATCAAGGGGGTTAATATGTTCCCTATGGCAGTGATTATAACTGTAGGGAGAGGGGACTGACTGGGGGAGGTGACCGATCGGTGTCCCTATGTACAAGGGACACACCATCGGTCTCCTCTCCTCTGACAGCACGTGGATCTGTGTGTTTACACACACAGATCCACGCCCTGCTCAGTTACTGGGCAATCGCGGGTGCCCGGCGGACGTCGCGGCCACCGGGCACGTGCATCGGGACCCCAGCGACGCGGCGGGTGCGTGAGCACGCCCCACGCAACGTGCCCACGCCCCCTAGTGGCCGCAACGGAAAGGAAATGCAAAGGAAATGCCCGGAACAACAGATGTTTCTTGCCGCCGTCATATGACAGTGGGCGGTAAGGAAGAGGTTAAAGAAGTCATCTTCACAGGGGTATAACCCACACACAATCTTATACAGAGATCAGAGATGTCTCTCCCCTCCTTCCCAGATAGCCGCACTTGTTTTAACCATTAGCCTACTGTCTGAGGTTTTCTTTGACCAACCTTCTGTGGGCTTAAACTGCCCCAGCATCTAGCCTGCCTTTTAGTCAGCCTTGATCACCAGTGGGACTACCATGGTCCATGACAGAGATTGGGGTTGATCTATTAAAACTGGAGAGTGCAAAATCTGGTGCAGCTCTGCATAGAAACCAATGAGCTTTTAGTTTTAGTTTTTTTTGTCTGTCAAAGCTTTATTGAACAAGCTGGAGTTAGAAGCTGATCATGCAGGCTATCATGCAAAGCTCATTAGAGTTTGCACACTCCAGTTTTAGTAAATCAACCCCAGTTTGCATATTCTCAAGAACATGCTTGTAAAGTAACTGGAACATTAGACTGTAAGTACTTTTGGGTGCAGGTAGTGAAATGCTTAGTTCTAAGTGTACAATAAATCTGTAATCGGTTAAGCTGTCTAAAGCTCATACATAAATCACTTTTCATACAACCAATTTGGAAAACAGACAGAAGAGGTAGAAAGAATAGCATGCTTGTCATGAACCAGATCACTGTGGAATAGACGGCATAGTATTTGAACTAAAAGCCAGGTACAAAAATCAATACTTGATGTTTTCAAGACAGCTGCGTCGTTTATATGGCAATAAGAGACAATTTGTAATCAATAACAAACTGAGCCCAAACCAATCTCAGCTCTTGGAAGATATAAAAAACATCAACCTTTGAATTCCTTGACTTCTTATCACAACAGGTTAGGTCTAAGTTGGACTATATTATGGTCAAACGATTAGCTTAAGTGACAATAAAGCCCCATACACACGGTCGGACTTTTTCATGGATTCTGTCCGATCGGACAAGGTTGTTGAAAAATCAGACCGTGTGTATGCACCATCGGACAGTGTTCGTCGGTTTGGCCGACGGACAAAGTCTTATCTCCTGCTGGAAAACTTTGCCGTCAACACGGTCCGATCACACCAAATCCGAGCGTGTGTACGCTTGTCCGACCGGACAAAGTGCTACGCATGCTCAGATCACATTACAAGACCAAAGCTATTGGCTACTAGCCTCTACGTAGTCCCGTCGTAGGCAACAAACATCACCACGTTCAGAATGATCGGATTTTCCGACAACTTTGTCCGATCGTGTGTACGCAAAACCAACATCAGACAAAGTATGACGGACATGGTCCGACGGACCTGGTCCACGGATTGTCCGTGCGTGTGTATGGGGCTTAAGTGTGTTGTACTTGCTTAATCAACTATATGCCTTTGCGGGTGTCAATTTAGGGTTACTGTGCCCCCTTTTTGGCACACTGATACCTCATTGGACCGCTTGGCGGGCCTTGAGGGTCCTTTGGAACCTTGATCACGTTTGGGGTGAGAGTACATCCATCAGATGATCTATATATTATTGTAACCATGTAAATATATGAATTGTAAATTTGACAGACCTCACAGGGTCTCTGTGTGTATTAGTGTATTCTCCTTTTTTATCTCCCCTTTTATTTTTTCTTTGTATTTATTAAAATGTATTGTCTATTTCTTTTAGTGACATTGTATAAAGGTCCTACAAAAGCTCCAGAAGAAGCCATGATTATGGCAAAACATGTAGAGGCAACCAACTTTTGTATTGTGACCGCATGACTTTTCATGTTCTGGTTTTAAACTTCATTCATTTTTTAACCATGTTTGTTTAACCACTTCCTGACCGGCGCACGACGATGTACGTCGGCAGAATGGCATAAGGGCGTATAGGTACGTCCCTTTAAGAATGCTCCCGCGCCACTGCGTGCGCGGCGGCGCGCATGCTGGTCGGGACCCCTGTGAGTCCGGTCGCGGGTCCCGCGGACTCGATTGCCGCGGGATACCCGCGATTGTCTCACAGGAAGGCTGAACGGGGAGATGCAGAAGTAAACAGCATCTCCCTGTTCTGCCTAGCAACTAGTGACACTGATCTCTGCTCCCTGTGATTGAAGCAGAGATCAGTGTTCACTAAATCACAGCCTCGCCCCCCCCACAGTTAGTAACACGCCCCTAGGAACACTTAACCCCTACACTGCCACCTAGTGGTTAACCCTTCACTGCCAGTGTCATTTACACAGGAATCAGTGCATTTAACCACTTGCTTACCGGGCCTATTTTGGCCTATTTTCCTTCATGTAAACATCATAATTTTTTTGCTAGAAAATTACTCAGAACCCCCAAACATTGAGTATGTTTTTTTTAGCAGACACCCTAGGGAATAAAATGGCGGTCATTGCAACTTTTTATCTCACATGGTATTTGCGCAATCATTTTTCAAACGCCTTTTTTTGGGAAAAAAAACGATTTTAAGGAATTAAAAAATAAGAAAACAGTAAAGTTAGCCCAATTTTTTTATATAATATGAAAGATGATGTTACGCCGAGTAAATAGATACCAAACATGTCACGCTTTAAAATTGCGCACAACCGTGGAATGGTGCCAAACTTCGGTACTTAATAATCTCCATAGGCGACACTTTAATATTTTTTACTGGTTACCAGTTTAGAGTTACGGAGGAGGTCTAGTACTAGAATTGTTGCACGTGCTCTAACGCACGCGGCGATACCTCACATGTGTGGTTTGAGCGGCGTTTACATATGCGGGCGGGACTTGCGTGTGCGTTAGCTTCTGATCGCGAGCTTTTTTTTATTTATTTATTTTTATTTTACTTAATTTTTTTTATTTTTACACTTTTTAAAAAAAAAAAATTTGGATCACTTTTATTCCTATTACAAGGAATGTAAATATCCCTTGTAATAGGAATGTATGTGACAGGTCCTCTTTATGGAGAGATGTGGGGTCAATAAGACCCCACATCTCTCCTCCAGGCTGGAAAGCATGAGATCGGTAAAAAATTTTTTACCGATCTCATGCTGACTGCCGCGATCGCGGCTTTGTTTACTTCCGGGTACCGGGCGTGACGTCATAACGTCGCGCCTGGGCCTCCGACGGTCATAGAGATGACTGGAAATCTCTATGCTCGTCATCCGGCGGCGAGCGATTCTTTCTCCGGGCCCCCGATGGCACGGGAGAGCCCGGAGAAGCACCGGATGGCGGCGGGAGGGGGGATGTCCCCTCCCGCTGCCTATAAGAACGATCAGGCGGCGGAACTGCCGCCATGATCATTCTTATGGTGCACAGAATCGCCGGCCGGTAAAAATGATATCTGAATGATGCCAATAGCTGCACGCATCATTCAGATATCACCACTCAAAGTCAAGGACGTCATATGACGTCCTTGGTCGGCAAGTGGTTAAATAGCACTGATTGCTGTATAAATGACAATGGTCCCAAAAATGTGTCAAAAATGTCTGATGTGTCCGTCATAATGTTTCAGTCACAATAGAAAATCGCTGATCGCCGCTATTACTATTAAAAAAAAAATATAATAAAAATGCTATAAAACTATCCCCTATTTTGTAAATGCTATAACTTCTGCACAAACCAATCAATAATCCCTAATTGCAATTTTTTTTACCAAAAATATGTAGAAGAATACGTATCGGCCTAAAATGAGTAAAAAAATGTTTTTTTATATATTTTTGGGGATATTTATTATAGCAAAAAGTTAAAAATAATGCGTTTTTTTCAAAATTGTCGCTCTTTTTTGTTTATAGCGCAAAAAATAAAAACCGCAGGGGCGATCAAATACCACCAAAAGAAAGCTCTATTTGTGGGAAAAAAAGGACGTCAATTTTGTTTGGGACCCATGTCACACGACTGCGCGATTGTCAGTTAAAGCGACGCAGTGTCGAATCGCAAAAAGTGATCTGGTCTTAAGCCAGCAAAATGGTCCGGTCTGAAAGTGGTAAATAAAATGATAAAATTTGTAATATTTATGTAATATAATTTGATTTTTTGCACCTCAAAACTCCCAATTTTGTTTCTTGGTAATGTCATGACGCCGGTTCCTCCCTCCCCTCTCTGTACCGATCGGTACAGTGAGAGGGGAGAAGCGGAGAGGGGGAGAGATGGCAGCAGCGCTGTGGGCTGGATGTGTAGTGCCCACAGCGCTGCTCAGTGACAGTACTCTGCCAGCACTGTGCAATACTCTGCCCGCAATGTGCAATACTCTGCCAATACTGTGCCAATACTTGCCAATACTCGCCAATAATCTGCAATAAATTTTAATAGAAACAAAGAATTTTTTTTTTTTTTTTACCAAATTTCAGTCTTTTTTGATTTATAGTGCAAAAAATAAAAAATCCAGCAGTGATTAAATACCACCAAAAGAAATCTCTATTTGTGTGAAAAAAAGGACAAAAAATTCATTTGGGTACAGTGTTGCATGAGTGAGTAATTGTCATTCAAAGTGTGAGAGCACCGAAAGCTGAAAATTGGTCTGGTTAGGAAGGGGAAGTTTAAGTGCCCAGTGGGTAAGTGGTTAAGAAATAGTAAAGCAACTTTACTAGACAATTAAAATAGACGTGCAGACATTAACAAAAGAGCAATAATAAATGTAAATTATCAAGAGATTTTTTTTATTTGTAAAATAGAACTCATAATCAGTATTTTTTTTTGTACAGAATTGTTACAGTCTTAAGCTAGCAAAACATTTTGAAAGCAAAATAACAAAAAAATAAAAAAAATAAAAGTATATAGAAAATACTTGGTGATTTTCAGCATGCTATTCCCGTCAACATCACACCAACATCAGCACGGAAATCCCAGTATTTGGTTACTTTAGTTGCTGTTGACATCCAATATGTCCACATTGCATGCGCTGTGTAAGTGGGATAAATACACACAGCATGTACAATGAGGACAACGTGGAGTCATATTCTGCATCCGACATGAAAATAAGCCAGGGTTATTGTTATGTTTAATCCCTTATTGCATTCAATTTGGTATAAAATGTTAAATGGTAAAAACATATTTAAATGCAGCAGGTCTACAGCAACACCAGACTAAGGTAAACTTACTTTATTGTAACACGTAATAGACCTTTTATTAGATTTGATAAAGAATGAAGGTTTAGAAGCAGATAAAACTGAAATGTATATATAAAAAAAAAAGGACAGATGTGGGTTTTTTTGGTCAGTCAAATTGGCTTTTTTCCAAAAATATTTTTATCACATTTTTTATTGGTATGCGTGTCATATTTTCATGTATGTATAAAAAATTACTGTATAAAATGTATGTATAAAAAATTACTCAATAGTGAAATTCACCTTCTCTTTTTGTCCTGTTTTTTATTATCGCTGAAACTGAAAGAAAATCAAAAATTTTGGGTTGATATCACAACAGGAATTGAGGGGGAAATCTTCCAATGGGGACACTAGTTCTGGTGGCCCTGGTGACACTCCGGATTCCCTCACATTTTTCAGTTTTGGCTATGGGACAGGAAGTGGATAGCAATATCCCCTATGGGACACAGGTAGCAAAAAAAACTCACAGAAATTTGAACACTCCCTTACTCTATCCAGAATGCAAAACACTTTAATACTGTCAATGTCTAGTTAAATCTATTTATTCATATCTATCTTCGATGACCTCTGAGCCCAAAAGGGTTAAAAAAAAACAATTACAATTACAGTTGTGAACTGTAACTGCCTTTGCACTTAGAACTGTTTGTATTATTTTCATCATTAAGTATATACTGTATAACCTGGAGGAATTATTATTAATATATTATTATTGACTATACAAAATAGTGTATTGTCTTGCTGAGAACCTGTGTATTGTTGAGTATTAGTGGCAGGAAGCTAGTTGT
The DNA here is from genome assembly GCA_028564925.1 of Lithobates sylvaticus. Taxonomy (NCBI): domain Eukaryota; kingdom Metazoa; phylum Chordata; class Amphibia; order Anura; family Ranidae; genus Lithobates; species Lithobates sylvaticus. The sequence goes on along the minus strand of CM053033.1, from coordinate 21,685,592 downwards.
CAGTTAATTTGTACAGAGTATAACCCCCAATCCCCATTAAATTAATGGGTACGATGCCCGGCGGGTGTGGAGATGCGACTCGGCGTACATCTTGCGGCATGTATGCGTTCCTTGATCATCTTATCGAGGGCGAATACTGCTGTGCAAAATGTAAGCACATTGTTTCCTGGAAGCCCAGGTTCTGAATCTAGGGAAGCAACTGTCAACACTGCGAAGTCCCTCCATACTAAGGGACAGTTGGGACGTACCAGGCAGGGTCCAGCACAGAGGTGGGTGGAAATAAAGAGGAGAAGGCACCAAAGCGGAGTATATGGGTGACAGTCAGGAAGGATAGAAGGGACAGAGTCAGGGAGACCATTTCTGGGCTGGAACATCCCAATAAGTACGCCCCGCTGAGTGACATTGGTGAAACCAGTCAGGGACCAGCATTGCTGGAGCTGAGGGACTCCCCTAGCTGCCAGGGGAATAACTCCTCCAGTGAGGGTGGGAGTAAAGCCAAGGGAAAGGAAAGACAGATTGGTGGTAGGGGATTTGATTCTTAGGACAGAGAGGGCAATATGTCCCAAAGACCTGAAGTGCCAAACTGTATGTTGTTTACCTGGCGCGCAGGTTCGGCACATCACGGATCTGGTGGACAAATTACTGGGAGGGGCTGGGGAAGACCCGGCTGTCATGGTGCACTTTGGCACCAATGACAAAGTCAGAGGAAGACGGCGTGTCCTAAAAAACTATTTTAGCGACTTAGGAGCTAAATTAAGGAAAAGGACCTCCAAGGTAGTATTCTCAGCCACACCAGAAATGCAGAGGGAGATTAGGGAAGTAAACAAGTGGCTGAGAAATTGGTGTATAAAGGAGGTGTTAGGGTTCCTGGAGAACTGGGACAACTTCTCTGTCAGTTACCAGCTCTATAGAAGGAATGGGCTGCACCTAAATGGGGAAGGTGCAGATCTGCTGGGAGTGAAGAAGGCTGAAAAGTCAGAGGGGCTTTTAAACTAGGCGACAGGGGGGAGGGTCCAGAGGTAGAGATAGTCAGCGCCCAGAGCACCCAATAAGGAGATGGAAGAGGTGGAATCCTTATGGGTAGAGCTACAAAGGGAGGAAACTAAGGGGAAAGTAATACTGGGAGTAGGCTGGGAGTAGGCTATAGGCCCCCTAACCATAGGGGAGGGGGCAGACCTCCTACCACAATTCGGATACTGGCGGCGAATGGGAAGTGTTATTATATTAGGGGATTTTAATTATCCAGACATAGACTGGATGGAAGGAACCGCGCATTCATCTAAGGCTCGCCAGTTCTTAAATGTCTTGCAGGACAATTTCAGGGGTCAGTTGGTAAATGCACCAACTAGAAATAAAGCATTATGAGAACTACTGATTACCAACAAACAATACAGACCTGATCACGGACGTGGAAATACGGGGGAATTTAGGAAACAGCGATCACAGGTCAATTAGGTTTAATATAAATCACAGAAATAGGAAACATAAGGGGAATACAAAGACACTGAATTTCAAACTTACCTAAACTGCGATCCTTGCTAGATGATAATAATTGGGATAAAATCTTAGGAACAAAGAACACAGAGGAAAAATAGGTATGCTCTAAGAGCATATTAAAAAAGGGCATTAGCCAGTGCATCCCAATAGGAAATAATTTTAAAAGCGCTAATAAAAGTCCTGGGTGGCTTAACTCCAACGTAAAAATGCATATAAAACAAAAGAGAAGGCTATCAAAAAATACAAGGCTGATGTATCATCATCAGCAATCTAACTTTACAAAGAATGCAACAAGAAATGTAAGGATGCAATCAGGGCGGCTAAGATACAACACGAAAGGCACATAGCGGAGGAGAATAAAAAGAATCCCCAAAAATTCTTTAAGTACAGAAATAGTAAGAAAGGGAGGTCAGATCACAGTGGCATAAAGAATGATGAAGGGCATCTGGTTACTAAGGATGGAGAGATGGTGAAGGTATTGAAATTATTCTACTTCTCAGTCTTCACAAGGGAAACAGGAAGCTTGAGTAAGCAAAACTGCAATGTTTATCCTTATGACACATAACAGGAAGCACCCTCATGACTAACAGAGGACAGAATTAGAAATAGACTTGAAAAACTTGACATTAATAAGTCCCTGGGACCAGATGGCTTGCACCTGAGGGTCCTTAAAGTGGATGTAAACCCAATGTCATCCTTTCTAAACTACTGCCATAGGGGTTATCTTTAAGGATATACATGCCTCCTGCATGTATCTTTACCTGTCAAATGTCTCCCCTATGTCTGTTATGAGACCCAAAACACTGTAGGTTCTGTGGGTGGGTCTGTTGTCTGGAGCTCGGTGGGTGGAGTCATGATGTCAGTAGACTCCCAGCCCACCTCTAAACTCCCCTTGTCAATATGCATTTTCTCCTGTGTATTTCTTACACTGAACTTCTGCTATGATCTCTAACATCCAGTGAAAAGACAGGAAAGTAACCACATGACTTCAGCATGCCCAATTATGCTAAGGTGTGGAACATCCAATCCTGGCAGAGCAGCAGAAGAAAGGAGTGGGAGGGAATTAAAAAATAATGCATGCCTCTTAGGCTAGTGCACGAGATATATAAATCACCTGTCACTCACAGCAAGGGGGAGCATTTGACAAAGTTGTTCTCTGTTTGTCAAGATTTATCTCACTGAACAATAAAAGATGATTGCTCTGAGCTGGATTAACAAGACTGGGCTCAAATGATAGGAAATCTTATACTCTACATTATGACATAAAAAAAAAAAAAAAAAAAAATTGGGTTTACATCCACTTTAAGGAACTCAGTCAAGTAATTGCCAGACCGTTGTTCCTAATTTTTACAGTCTACCGACTGGAATGGTACCAGCTGATTGGAGAAAAGCCAATGTAGCACCAATATTTAAAAAATGGCCAAGATACATCAATTACAGACCAGTTAGCCTAACATCAATAGTATGCAAGTTCTTGGAGGGGATGATAAGGGACTATATACAATATTTTAGTAATGGGAATGGTATCATTAGCAGTAATCAGCATGGATTCATGAAGAATCGTTCTTGGCAAACCAATCTATTAACCTTCTATGAGGAGGTGAGCTGCCATCTAGATAAAGGAAGTAGACGTGGTGTATCTGGATTTTGCAAAAGCATTTGATATAGTTCCCCATAAACGTTTACTGTACAAAGTAAGGTCCGTTGGCATGGACCATAGGGTGAGTACATGGATTGAAAACTGGCTACAGGGAGGAGGGGCGAGGCATAGTGATAAATGGGGAGTACTCAGAATGGGCAGGGGTGGAAAGTGGGTTCTGTCCTGGGACCAATCTTATTTAATTTATTCATAAACGACCTGGAGGATTGGGTAAACAGCTCAATCTCTATTTGCGGACGATACTAAGCTAAGCAGAGCAATAATCTTCTCAGCAGCATGTGGAAACCTTGCAAGAAGATTTGAACAAATTAATGGGGTGGGCAACTACATGGCAAATGAGGTTTAATGTAGAAAAATGTAAAAGAATGAATTTGGGTGGCAAAAATATTAATGCAATCTACTCACTAGGGTGAGAATCTCTAGAGGAATCTAGGATGGAAAAGGACCTGGGGTCCTAGTAGATGACAGGCATGCAATGCCAAGCTGCTGCTAACAAAGCAAACAGAATATTGGCATGCATTAAAAAGGGGATTAACTCCAGAGATAAAATGATAATTCTCCCACTCTATAAGAATTTGGTCCGGCCGCACCTGGAGTATGTTGTCCAGTTCTGGGCACCAGTCCTCAGGAAGGATGTACTGGAACTGGATAGAGTCCAGAGAAGGGCAACAAAACTAATAAAGGGGCTGGGGGACCTTAGTTATGAGGAAAGCTTACGAGTACTCAACTTGTTCTCTCTGGAGAGGAGAAGCTTGAGAGGGGATATGATTTCAATGTGCAAATACCGTACTGGTGACCCCACAATAGGGATAGAACTTTTCCGCAAAGGGGAATTTAATAAGACTCGTGGCCATTCACTAAAAGTAGAAGAAAAGCAGTTTAGCCTTAAACTGCGTTGAGGGTTCTTTACTGTAATGCCCCGTACACACGGTCGGAAATTCCGAACCACAAAATCCGTCTGATTTTTTCTGACGGATTTTGTCCGACACTGGTGTTGCATACACACGGTCGGACAAAGTTGTCGGAAAATCCAATCATTCTGAAGGTAGTGACGTTCGTTGCGTACAACGGGACTACGTAGAGGCTAGTAGCCAATAGCGTTGGTCTTGTAATGTGATCTGAGCATGCGTGGCACTTTGTCCGTCGGAATTCGCTACACACGATCGGAAAAAGTCCGATAGGACTTTGTTGTCGGAAAATTTGAGAGCAGGATCTCAAACTTTTTCCATCAGAAATTACGACAGAAAAAGTCAGATGGAGCCCACACACGGTCGGAATTTCCGACAACATGGTCCGATAGGACATTTCTCGTCGGAAAATCTGACCGTGTATACGGGGCATAAGAGCGGTTAGGATGGGGCATTCTCTTCCACGGGGAGCATCAATAATTATAAAAAACTATTAGATAAGCACCTGAATGACCACAACATACAGGGATATACAATGTAAAACTGACATAAAATCACACACAGGTTGGACTTGATGGACTTGTGTCTTTTTTCAACCTCGTCTACTATGTAACTATGTATGACCACTTTTCAGATATCTATATTTTGTGTTCCAATATCAAACACAAGTCTTTTTCATTTACTGTCTTCATGACCTTTAAAAGCAGCAAAAAAACAACTTTCCTCTTCAATATACTGATATTCCATGTGACAATTACGTTGTGAACTTTTCATTTGGCTATTGGTCAACAGAGTCTGTGTGTATAATAAGTACTGTTGTCTGCCCGACCAACATCATAGTAAGCAGGTGCGTGTTGGACAGAAGACATGACCTTTTCATTTAAATAAGTCTGCCAGATCCATCTGTGTGTAAACAGTCACGTGACCAGAGAAAGAATAATTTACTAGTATTTAAAAAGATCTATTTCACAAAATACTTTTATTGCTATGCTGAAGTCTTAAAGAACAAAAATGAAGAGGCTGCCCAGATAAATCAATCAGAATCTGGTGGTCTTTTTTTGGTGAGTTTTAGAATCAGCTGCAACAGTCATCTTGGTTACTATACAACCATTTTTCTATATCTGATAGATACATTTTATGTTATTATTACACTATGGGGGTTATTTACGAAAGGCAAATCCACTTTACACTGCAAGTGCACTTGGAAGTGCAGTCGTTCTAAATCTAAGGGGTAGATCTGAAATGAGTGGAAGCTCTGCTGATTTTATCATCCAATCATGTGCAAGCTAAAATGCAATCTGTTTTTAATTTTCCTGGCATGTCCCCCTCGGATCTACAGCCACTTCACTTTCAAGTGCACTTGCAGTGCAAAGTGGACTTTCCTTTAGTAAATAACCCCCAATGTGTTTAAACCCATGTCCCCCCATAGTTTGGCCAATAAACCCCCAAACAGGTATTAAATTGCAATTCTAAAGTACCGTCTATACTCGAACATAAGCCGAGGCACCAAATTTTACCACAAAAAACTGGGAAAACTTTTTGACTCGAGTATAAGCCTAGGGTGAGAAATGCGCAGCTACTGTAAAGCCCCATACACACGGTCGGACTTTTTCATGGATTCTGTCCGATCGGACAATGTTGTTGAAAAATCAGACCGTGTGTATGCACCATCGGACAGTGTACGTCGGATTGTCCGACGGACAAAGTCTTATCTCCTGCTGGAAAGATTTGCCGACAACACGGTCCGATCACACCAAATCCGATCGTGTGTACGGTTGTCCGACCGGACAAAGTGCTACGCATGCTCAGATCACATTACAAGACCAAAGCTATTGGCTACTAGCCTCTACGTAGTCCCGTCGTAGGCAACAAACGTCACCACGTTCAGAATGATCGGATTTTCCGACAACTTTGTCCGACCGTGTGTACGCAAAACCAACATCAGACAAAGTATGACGGACAGGATCCGACCGACCTGGTCCGCGGATTGTCCAACCGTGTGTATGGGGCTTAAGTGTAAAAGAGGGTCAACAATGCCCATTTGCAGCCTCACTGTGCCCATTTGCAGCCATAGGTCCCTCGAACTTCAAACTTGGTAGTTAAGGGTTCCTAGATGCCCCCTAGCTGCAGACACAATTTGGGGTCTCTGGACCCAAAGGGTCCCGAAATGACATTGCTGCAGATGGACACAGTTGACCAACTTTGGGACCCCGTATCTCGGGGCCACTTGGTGCTAGGAACACTGGGTTTACACACCAAATGGGGTTCCTAGCACCAAGTGGTCCCAAGATACAGGGCCCAAAGTCGGGTCGGAAAATGTCATTCTCAGCTGCAGAAAAGTGCTTGACTCGGGTATAAGCTGAGGGGGGCACTTTCAGCACAAAAAAATGTGCTAAAAAACTTGGCTTATACTTGAGTATAAACTGTATATATTTATTAAAAGTAATTGAATGTGTTTTACATAAACTCTAAGTACCTGAATATGTACTGGTTTTAACCCCATTTAATCAAAATTTCAAGTACCCCTACACTGTGAGAGGGAAAGTGCTATGAGCCAACTAGGGCTCTATTTCTTAACATAGAAGTTCAGTCCACAGTTTCGGCAGGATCACATTAAAGAGTGATGATATCGTCAGTCATCAGTGTGCGGCTTTTTCTTCATCGTCCAATCAAAAACTGAAGGGAGGTTTGTGACCAAGTTGTTTGTTGACCTCATTTTTTCCACTACTGTTAAACAACCTGACAGGTGTCCATAGATCACAAGACTGGCTGAACACAAATAAATCCCTTGACAGGTAGAACTGAACAAATGCGTTTCTGCTGTGTACTTGGCTGTTTTTCTTGAATTCAGCCAAACATACCAAATTGCAGCTTTCTACTTCTGGCAAGCTTTGAATCAATAAACTAAAATGGCTGACAGGAAATGCATTAGTGAAATTCTAAACTTGGCCAGTAACAATAAAATGGCATTTTCCCCCTAGGTACAGATTGCTTAGATAACTCCTACAGATGTGGGGGCTGATTTAAGCTAAATTATTAAAGTATTTGAGAATCTTTTGTGAATAATTCAAAAATTAAAATAAAAATAACTCAAACATTTTGTGAATATTCACTTCTAGACATGTGCAGAACAAAAAAATTTGTTTATTTTTTTCGAAAAAAATTTGTTTATTTTCGTTTTGTTTTTTTCGTTTCCGTTGATTCGTAAATTCGTACATTCGTAAGTCGTCGGTGTTCGTATTCGTAACGATTCGTACATTCGTAAGTCATCGGTGTTCGTATTCGTAACGATTCGTACATTGTAAGAGTTATTTTTTCGTTGATTCGTTTTTTCGTTCGTTTAATTTTCGTTTATTCGTTTATTCGAAATTCGGATGCATTCGTACTTATTCGTACATTCGTAACATTCCTAAAATTCGTAGATTCGTAATCGGAGCATAATTCATAATTTTATGTAATGTGTATGCTATTACATTTTAAGAGACACGGAAAATTACGAATCGAAAAAAAAAGTTACGAATGTACGAATTTTTCGTTCAATCCATTCGAAGCACGTTAAGCAACGCCATTGTAAGAGGGGAAAAAAAAAAAAAAAAATTATTTTTTCGTTCAATCTATTTGAAGCACGTTAAGCAGCGCCATTGTTAAGAGACACGGAAAATTACGAATCGAAAAAAAAAAAAAAAAGTACGAATCTACGAATTTTTTCGTTGAATGTATTAGAAGCACGTTAAGCAGCACCATTGTAAGGGACAGGAAAATTACCAATTCAACAAAAAAAAATACGAATGTACGAATTTTTTCGTTCATTTTCATTTTCGTTGTTCCTGTTTTTGTTTTTCGGATTTTCTTCATTCGTACATTCGTTGTCTCTAATTAGTTTTTTTCGGATTTTCGTTGTTTTTCAGATTCGTTTGATTCGAACGATTCGTTAATCGGATTCGTTTGATACGAACGATTCGTTATTCGTTCAAATTTTTTAGCGAATCATTCGTTCATTCGTACAAAAACGAACGAACGGAAATAACGAAAAAAAACTAAAAACTAAAAAAAACGAAACTAATTGCACATGTCTATTCGCTTCAACTATGTGAAAAACGAATTCCCCTCCCCTCTCAACCCAATCATGTGTAGAGGTGTTTTACAAAAAAATTAACATTGTCAACTGTTTTACGAAATCAAGCAACAGAACTTTACCTTCATTTATTTTATGAATTCCCATGTCTCTTTTAATGTTCTATAAAATGTGAAACAATTGTATTTGGTATGAGGATGGCAGTTTTCTGCAAAGATTTTTTAGAGATGTATTTTAGGTTGGGGGTGGGTCTGCCTTAGTATTGGTTTAACCACTTAAGCCCCGGCCAATTTGCAGCCAAAGGACCAGGCCCCTTTTTGCAATTCGGCACTGCGTTGCTTTAACTGACAATTTCTTTTGGTGGTATTTGATCACCTCTGCGGTTTTTATTTTTTTTGCTATAAACAAAAAATAGAGACAATTTAAAAAAAATGCAATATTTTTTACTGTTTGCTATAATAAATATCCCCAAAAAATATATAAAAAAAATGTTTTTTCCACAGTTTAGGCCGATGCGTATTCTTCTACATAATAGGGGATAGTTTTATAGCATTTTTATTAATATTTTTTTGTTTACTAGTAATGGCGGCGATCACGATTTTTATTGTGACTGCAACATTATGGCGGACACAGCGGACATTTTTGACATATTTTTGGGACCATTGTCATTTATACAGCAACAGTGCTATTTAAATGCACTGATTCCTGTGTAAATGACACTGGCAGTGAAGGGGAACAGACGATCAGTGACATTTTTTTCTGACAGGGGCGTGGGTTGGCGTGTGACATCACTGATCGTCTTTTTCCGATCGTGTGGACCCATGAAGATATGAATTGGGGCTGCTCTGTGCAAAACAAATGCACAGAACAGGTAAGTATGTAGCGTCTGTAGCAATTCCGACGGACAAAGTGCCACGCATGCTGCTCAGATCACATTACAAGTCCTTAAGTGGTTAAAGCTATAGCCTCTACGTAGTCCCGTCGTACGCAACGTTAGTCACCACGTTCAGGATGATTGGATTTTCCGTCAACTTTGTTCCGACCGTGTGTATGCAACACCAGTGTGAGCGGACAAAATCCGTCGGAAAAAATCAGAGCTTTTTGTGGTCGGAATTTCCGATCGTGTGTACGGGCATTAGAGTTTTTTCAGTGACACAGGTTGAAGAGATTCTTTACTGAATGTTTGATGGGGGCACTTGGCAGGGGGGAGGAGCCCAGAGCACCAGTGGTGGACCCATGAAGATATGAATTGGGGCTGCTCTGTGCAAATCAAATGCACAGAACAGGTAAGTATAAAGTTTTTTGAACTATCCATTCTGACGCGCAAAATTCCTACGCATGCTTGGAAACAATTTGACGCATGCTCGGAAGCATTGAAATGTATTTATTTGCCATATTTCTCCATGTGCATTAGCTATGATTAAGCACTCTTTGTCGAGAAAACCATCAGAGCTTTTTCAACTAGAATTCCGATCGTGTGTACGCGGCATAAATGTGTGAAGGTAGGTTTGGCAGGTTAGGATTCGTTTTTCGGGCCAGTTGGGAAGGTGTGAAAAATTGTATAGTAGAGATAAAACAATTTTTTTTGTTTTTTTCTTGACCTGTGGTAGTGTGAAACGCGTTAACCATCTATTTTACCTGCTTTGCTGTCAAAAATCCTATTTTTGTGTGATTCCATATTTTGCACCAATAAAGAATAATCAAAAATAGACATGTGCACAACAAAAAAATTTGTTAATTTTCGTTTTGTTTTTTTCGTTTCAGAAAAAAATTTGTTTATTTCCGTTTCGTTTTTTTCGTTTCCGTTGATTTGTAACGATTCGTAAATTCGTAAGTCGTCGGTGTTCGTATTAGTAACGATTCGTACATTCGTAAGAGTTATTTTTTCATTGATTCGTTTTTTCGTTAGTTTAATTTTCGTTTATTCTTTTTTTCGAAATTCGGACGCATTCGTATTTATTCATACATTCGTAAAATTCGTAGATTCGTAAACGGAGCATAATTCATAATTTTATGTCATGTGTATGCTATTATTACATTCTAATAATTTACGAATCGAAAAAAAAAGTTACAATCGAAAAAAAAAGTTACGAATGTACGAATTTTTTTGTTCAATCCAGTCGAAGCACGTTAAGCAACGCCATTGTAAGAGACACCGAAAATTAAAAATCGAAAAAAAAAAAAAAGTTCTGAATCGAAAAAAAAAATTAGGAATCGAAAAAAAAAGTTACGGAAGTACGAATTTTTTTGTTCAATCCATTCGAAGCACGTTATGCAGCACCATTGTAAGACACACGGAAAATTACCAATTCAACAAAAAAAAAAGTTACAAATGTACGAATTTTTTGTTCAATCTATTCGAAGCACTTAAGCAGCACCATTGTAAGGGACACGGAAAATTACCAATTCAACAAAAAAAAAAAAGTTACAAATGTACAAATTTTTTTTTCAATCCATTTGAAGCACGTTAAGCAGCGATATTGTAAGAGACACGGAAAATTACGAATCGAAAAAAAAAAAAAGAGATACGAATGTACGAATTTAATCGTTCAATCTATTCGAAGCACATTAAGCACCATTGTAAGGGACACGGAAAATTACCAATTCAACCAAAAAAAAAAGTTACAAATGTACGAATTTTTTCGTTCAGTTTTTTTCGGATTTTCGTTGTTTTTCTGATTCGTTCGATTCGAATGATTCGTTATTCAGATTCGTTCGATTCGAACGAATCGTTCATTCGTACGAAAACGAACGAACGAAAATAACGAAAAAAAACGAAAAAAAAACAAAAACAAAACGAATTGCACATGTCTAATCAAAAATGACTCCTCTCTTTTTGGAAATCACTATTGAAGTTATCAGATATTTCCACACTGTCATTCATAACAATTTCAGTTATGCCTAGTAGAGACATTTACGGTTACACTGTACATATATATTTGTTTTTGGCAGTCAGTTTAGATACTTAGAGGAGCTCTTCTTTAAACAAATTGCATAGAGTACAATGTATTATATATAACAAAACATTGAATATATTTCATTCAGAACCATTTCATTTACCTGGATGTTACATGAAAAATGCCTTATGTTCAATGTTGCATTTTTAAATATATCCTTCTCACAACAAACTGCATATTTTCTTCCTTTAATTGGATATTATAATGGTTTAAAATGATTTTATGCATTTGTGTTATATGTGGCTGAGACACAGCTAGTATCTTCTTGAATACAAATGTAGCGGTGACACTTTTACAAGGTGTCCGCTATGTGTGGAAATTTAGTTTTTTTTTCCCTCAGAACAGTAATGGGGTTCTGAGGGATAATTGTGCAGGTTAACTTTGGCATCAGTTTGACTGGGCTGTACTAGGGTTCTGCCTGGTCATGGATGCAGTGAGGTACACATGACAGGCCTAGAACCAGGCCTGGTTGGACAGTTTGAGTATCAGCATTCCTTGGAGCCAATCAGTGGGTGCGTCTGGCCCCACTGAGGAGTCTGGGGAAGGGTACTTAAGGTGCTGAGGTCACGTGTTCAGGGTTCGGCCGTAGCTGCCTGTTCCTGGATCTGGACCGGGGTAGCCCCGCGAGGGATCCCGGGCCCAGGAGCATTTGCTGTCCCGCAACATGGTCAGTTTGACTAACCCCATAGACCCGCTTGGTCTGGGGCAAAGGATCCATCTGTTCCCAAGTCTCTGAACCGGCTGGTCCGAGGCGCAGTAACTGAGGGAGGATTCAAGGCGTCCGGGTGTGCTCTCAACCTTGGAGGGGCACCGCAGCTCGTGTAAGCGACCGGGGGAGGACTCTTCGGAGGAGGGCCAACAAGCTGGCATCCCAAGAAGTGCCTGGTTGCTGGGTTGTTAAGGACACTAACAAATCCACAGTTTCGCAGTACTGCCAAGGAGACAGAGAACGTTCTAGGTACTGAGAAAATGTTTCTATTCACTTTCGGTTGAGACTTTATTCAATGTCAGAGACTTTACAAGTTTGCGGATCAAAGTGTTGACTGCCATAATCTCTGGCTAGAGATTTGTTCAACTTTGAAACGCCCAGCTGCGAGTGGCTACTCTCTGGGTTTGTGTTAGAGACTTTTCAATTGTCAGAAGTTCAAGGTGCCTGAGTTTCTTCACCCTTGCCCTCTGTTCCCATACGAGACTGTGTCTGTTGGATGTTGCCCCTGCAAATAAAAATCTTTCTAAAAGGACTTTTATGGCGTCAGCATCAGAAGTTGTTGGGTACTAACCCTGGGAACCCCTAGACATGGAAGAACAAGCCAAGCGGAGGTAACCGGTAAGCCCAAAAGTCAAGGCCGCCCCATCGAGTGTTATGGCCGCTACACAAATATAACTTCTGAGAGCCTACAGATAAGAGGTTTTCTTCAAAGAAAATTTGGAGTATATTTATAAAGCAGGGAATGTTACATTCATCAAATATTTACTGCAGGGTAGTCTTCTTGGTGTGTTTGTTTAAATTAAAGGGAATTAAAGGGAATGATTTACAACCTTTCTATGTTTGGTGGTTGTTACATTAACTTGTGCCCCATCTTGTCTAATTTAGGTATGATAGAACATCACAACATACCCTTTAAAAAAAAAGTCATACATATCTATAGAGCGCATACATATTATTTTTAGGTGACTACTTACTAGTTTCAGGGTCTTGGGAGGTGGCTACATGCAAAGTCTTATCTTACGTGGGCAGGACTCCAGCCATCATGACATAACTTCAGACTTTCCTCTTGCTTTCCTATGGTCACATCGTGCAGATGCCTAAACTTATTCCAATCTCAAATGTTGGCTAGGATGTAGAAGGTTTTGCAGATGCTGGTTCCCAGGTATTCTCAGGGTGGAGTGTCATCCAAGAATGTGGTCTCTGAAGGACCTACAGGAATAAACAAATTGGCTAAGTAGCAATAAACAGGTTCTTTCTCTTAAAGGATTATTTTTTGTAAAATTTTTCTTTATTTCAAGCAAAGAAAAAATGCTAAATTCATTGCTATCATTTGCACATGTTTAACCTAAATGTTAAGCATAACAAGTAGCTTCTATGTTTTGCTCCCTTTGTCTCTTAAAAATAAGATTGGAAGTGTGTTATTGTATCTGTTTGCTACAAGTACAAAAAAAAACTCCCTGTTGGTCTTGCCAGCAATCCAGTGTTGTTCTATGCTTTCTGCAGTATTATCTCAAACAATCTTAAAGGGATTGTAAAGGTAAAACATTTTTCACCTTAATGCATTCTATGCATTAAGGTGAAAAAACATCTGACTATACCGGCCCCCTCAGACCACCTGTTTTACTTACCTGACACCTCAAATGTCCCGCGCTCGCCCCCGACGTCCTCTTTGACGCTCACCCTGGCCGTTGATTGGCTAGAGTGGATGTATTGAAAGCAGCGCAGGCATTGGCTGCTGTCAATCACATCCAATGACGCGGCGTGCCGGGGGGGCGGGGCCGAGTGATACAGCGAGTGGCTATAGCCGCCAGCTGTATCATGGGAGCGCGCCCGCAAGTGCTTCTCACCATGCGAGGGAGCTCACATGAACGTGAGAAGCACTTGCAGGGGGGAGCCGAGACAGCCGCCGAGGGACCCCAGAAGACCAGGTTCAGGGCCACTCTGTGCAAAACGAGCTGCACAGTGGAGGTAAGTATAACATGTTTGTTATTTAAAAAAAAATAAAAATTTCCTTTACAACCCTTTTAAGAAATGTGTTAACAGTACAGAACGTTCCCCCTTATATTATGTAGAAGAGAAGGGGGGAGGAGGTTGAAGTCCTGTTATACTATCTGTCCTATAATGACAGCATTACTCTTATGCCCCGTACACATGGTCGGAAAATCCGACCACAAAATCCATCAGATTTTTTCCGACGGATTTTGTCCGACACTGGTGTTGCATACACACGGTCGGACAAAGTTGTCGGAAAATCCTATCATTCTGAACGTGGTGACGTTCGTTGCGTACGACAGGACTACATAGAGGCTAGTAGCCAATAGCTTTGGTCTTGTAATGTGATCTGAGCATGCGTGGCACTTTGTCCATCGGAATTCGCTACACACGATCGGAAAAAGTCGGACTTTGTTGTCGGAAAATTTGAGAGCAGGAGAAAATCCCACGGAAAAAGTCCGATGGAGCCTACACATGGTCGGTATTTCCACAACATTGTCCGATAGGACATTTTCCGTCGGTAAATCTGACCGTGTGTACGGGGCATTATACAGATACAGTACAGAGCAGAGATGTGCAGTCAGGGGAGGCAGAGCTATGAGCATAAGGAAAAAAACGATCGACTTCGAGGGTCGTAGCTCGGCAACCACGAGTCACATAGACCCTAAATGTGGGCGGGTAGGTCCTACCCCACCACTGATCAAAATTTAGGGCTCCTATCATCTGTGGCTCTAGAGACACAGGGCTCCTTGCGCTGCGCACCTGTAGCAGCCTGAGGCGCTACTTAACAAGAAGCATAGTATGCATACAAATAAGAATATACGGTTGCTCCCATGCAGAAAAAAAAAAATCATAACACGTTCACATCAAAAAAAATGAGCATACACTGACAATATTATCTTTTAAAGCGGGACTGTACTGAAAAACATTTTTTTAAAAGCCAGCAGCTACAAATACTGCAGCTGCTGACTTTTAAAAAATGGACACTTACCTGTTCCAGGGTCCAGCGGTGTCGGCAGCAGAGGCCGATCGATCGCTCGGCTCTCTGCTGTAGCCGGCGCCATTCTCGGTGAGGGAATCAGGAAGTGGCTTCACTTCCCGATTCCCTACTGCGCATGCGCGAGTCGCGCGGCGCAATGAGAATGTTCTGCGCTGTCTGCCGGGACACGTGTGTGTCCCGGCAGACAGCGCCGGGACAGGAAATGACGTAAACTCCCGTGGGAGTTTATGCCGGAAGTGGGTGCAGATACCTGTCTTAGACAGGTATCTGCACCCCCCTCCCCCCTGAAAGGGGCCAAATGTGACACCGGAGGGGGGGAGGGTTCCGAAAAGCGGGAGTTCCACTTTAGGGTGGAATCCCCCTTTAATTTACTCAGATCACATGTAATATATAAGAAAACTGCAGAGTACCTTTAAGTAATTCAGGGATGATTAGATAGAATTGTACAGAAAACATAGGGTTATTATTTTTAAGATTATTTTTTTTAACACACATGTGACATATTTTATAACTTAGTACAAAGATCAATGTGGTGACATTACTACTAAAATTCTGTCAAAGCAGGACTGTGAAGAGGAGATTTATGGAAGTACAATTCATTTGTATTTAAATGTCGTGTCTTTAAGCCGCTCAGAGAATGTGATAAATTAAATCTCCTGTTGTTTTGAAAATTACTTTTAAACCTTCTGTTAAAAGTGGATTTCCATCATATTTTCTAATCACCATATTTTCATATTAAAATACAGTCATAAGTATGTACAGTAGATTGGGAAAAATGCTAGCAATTGTTTGTTTTTAGCTAGACGGATGACCTGTGGTTCCAGCTCTGCGTGTAACAGAAAATTAGAATTCAGCTGTACATAGCGTTTCTCAGAGTTCCCCCACCTTCTAATCATCTGCGGCTCATTTTGCCCAGAGAACAAAGACCTTCACATATAATAAACACAATTACTTCTTTTCACTCCCTCAAAAAAAAAAAAAAAATGCCAGAACGGTCGCACTTTCTTGCAAAACGTAGATTATCCCAGGAGAAAGAGCTAGAATATAATTTGCATTTGGTTAGAAGTGCTATTGTTGTATCATGGTCTAAGCCAGAGGTTATTACAGGACACTCTATTTAAAATGGAACGGCCACACGATTTCTAGTTTTGGATAAATAGGGAAGGGTAATGCCGCGTACACACGGTCGGAATTTCCGATGGAAACAGTCCGATGGGAGCTTTTCATCGGATTTTCCGACCGTGTGTATGCCCATCGGTCTTTTTCTGTCGGAATTTCCGACGGACTTTGGATTGAGAACCTGTTCTTAATTTTTCCGACGGAAAACCTTTCTATCGGATTTTCCGATCGTGTGTATGCAATTCCGACACGCAAAATTCCGACGCATGCTCCGAAACAATTTGACTCATGCTCAAAAGCATTAAACTTCCCTTTTATAGTTCCGTCAAACGTGTTGTATGTCGCGGTGTTATTGACCGTCGGAATTTGGTGTGACCGCATGTAGGCAAGACAGTTTGAGTGAAATTCCATCGGAATTTCGACGGGAAAACCATCAGAGCTTTTTCCGACGAGAATTCCAACCGTGTGTACGCGGCATTAGAACTCTTTATATCATCTGGAGAGTTTTCCTTACAATCTGTCCTGGTGATACAACACTTTCTGTTCTAGTCATAACAAAAAATGAGAATGAATTTCCACAAAAGAAAAAAAAAAAACTGACCTAACCCGTCCTCACCTTATCCCAAACTAGAAAAAAAAGTTTTGCTGGAAGTTTCATTACACCTTTTTTATCCATTTAGATTGGAGCAGGATCCCTGATCTTGGTACCATATCTGTTTAAGGCCTCATATTGATGAGCAGATGTAGCTTGCTTTAAGGCACATTCAACTTGCAACATACATTTGAAATCAGTTTGAGATACTTTTGAGTTTTATGGGTTCCTTAATCACATCCCGTGGCTCTTCTATTCTGACTGTACATCAAATGACGTCCTTCAGAACAAGCCGATTGTGCGCGCCATGGCGATTGGTAGTGTGGCGTGTTGCTCCGACGCACCGCATCTCTGATTATGGTAAAGAGCCTATGACAGGTCACAGCTAACTAGGAAGTGCCGGTTATTTGCTCTCCTGACAAGGGGGGATCTGCACTGATAATCAGTGCAGTGATTATTACCAGCGCAGCCCCACCAGTGATGCCCACCAGAGCCCACCAGTGATGCCGATCAGTGCCAGTGTCCATGAGTGATGTCTGTCAGTGCCTCCTTATAAGTGATGCCTGTCAGTGCCTCCTTATAAGTGCCGCCTATCAGCACACATTAATTTTGTCTATCAGTGCCCATCATTGCTGCCCATTAGTGCCACTTATCAGTGCCCATTAGTGCCACCCATCAGTGCTCATCATTGCTCATTAGTGCCCCCTATCAGTGCACATCAGTGCCTATCATTGCCACCTATCAGTGTCCAACAGTGCCGCCTATCAGTGCCTGTGAGTGCAGCCACATCAGTGCACACCAGTGAAGGAGAAAACATACCTATTTACAACATTTTATAACAAAAGCAAAGAGAAACTATTTTTTTACAAAATTTTCAGCCTTTTTTCATTTGTTTAGCAAAAACTTATCAACCCAGTGGTGATTAAATACCACCAAAAGAAAGCTCTGTCTGTTTCAAAAAAATAAGAAAAAATGTTATTTGGGTGTAACACCGCGCAATTGTCATTCAAAGTGCAACAGCGCTGAAAGCTGAAAATTGGCCTGGGCAGGAAGGGGGTGAAAGTGTTCTGTATTGAAGTGGTTAAAGTACAAAGTGCAACTAAAGGTTCCTGCGTGACAGTCTAAGATGTGATGTACAAGCCTCTTAAGGTAAAAAATAAAAAAAACTTTAGTTTCTGTCCCAGACTAAGCAAAACCTCCCTCATTTGTGTCTCACATGCTTCCCCTCCCAGACACTGCAGCTCACAGTGGAATGGTTTCAGCAATGGAGGCAGTGCTAACTGACAAGCTATAAGCTTGTGAATCAGCAGTGACAATGTTAATAGCCACACCCCCTGCCACTTATTTTTTATCCCATTATAGTGCAAACTTGCAACGCCGTATAGTTTAGCTGCTCAGTCTAATCTTCTTAGAACTTTCGACAAACACCATAAGCCAACCTGGATCTTTCAGCCTTCTTGGCGATACTGTGGGAAGTAGACATGTGCAATTCGTTTCGTTTTCTTTCGTTTTTCTTCGTTATTTTCGTTCGTTCGTTTTCGTAGGAATGAGCGAATGATTCGCTAAAAATTTTAACGAATAACGAATCGTTCGAATCGAGCGAATCCGATTAATGAATCGTTCAAATCGAACGAATCCGAAAAACAACAAAAATCCAAAAAAAACGAATTAGGAACAACGAATGTACGAATTAAGAAAATCCGAAAAACGAAAACAGGAACAACGAAAATGAACGAAAAAATTCGTACATTCGTAACTTTTTTTTTTTTTGTTGAATTGGTAATTTTCCGTGTCCCTTACAATGGTGTTGCTTAACGTGCTTCGAATGGATTGAACGAAAAAATTTGTACATTCGTAACTTTTTTTTTCGATTCGTAATTTTCCGTGTCTCTTAAAATGTAATAATAGCATACACATTACATAAAATTATGAATTATGCTCCGATTACGAATATACGAATGTTACAAATGTACGAATAAATACGAATGCGTCCGAATTTCGAATAAACTAATAAACGAAAATTAAACTAATGAAAAAACAAATCAACGAAAAAATAACTCGTACGAATCGTTATGAATACGAACACCGACGACTTACGAATGTACGAATCCTTACGAATACGAACACCGACGACTTACGAATTTACGAATCGTTACGAATCAACGGAAACGAAAAAAACGAAACTAAAATAAACAAATTTTTTTGTTGTGCACATGTCTAGTGGGAAGTGTGGATTCTTTAGTGTCCATACAACTCAGCTCCCAGGCTCTTACTGAGCAGCCAGCTTGTTGGCCCTCCTCCGAAGAGTCCTCCCCTGGTCACTTGTACGAGTTGCCGTGTCCCTCCAATACCGAGAGCACACCGGGACGCCTTTGAATCCTCCTTCAGTTACTGGGCCTCGAACTAGCCAGACTCAGGAACAGACGGATCCCTGCCCCAGACCATGAGGGCCTCTGGGGCTGGTCGGACTGACCATGCTTTGCAGGACGGCAAACACTCCTAGGCCCGGGACCCCTCGCGGGGCTGCCCCGGACCAGAACCAGCGATCAAAGCCGCAGCCGAACCCCGAACACGTGACCTCAGCACCTTAAATACCCCTTCCCAGACTACACAGCGGGGCCAGACGCGCCCATTGATTGGCTCCGGGAAAGATTGGTACCCAAGACGTCCAACCAGGCCTGGTTCTCAGCCTGTCTTGGGTGCCTCACTGCACCTATGACCAGGCGGAACCTTAGTACAGTCCAGCCAGACTGATGCCAAAGTAAATCCTGTACAATTAACCCCCAGAACTTCATTACAGTTCTGAGAAAAACTACATTTGCACTGATAGCGCACACTTAATAAAGTGTGACCGCTACAAATATTTTCAACAAATATGTGTTTCTCCTTCTATAAAAAATAAAATGCTGATGGTGCATATCGCCTGCTTAAATAATGTGTCTTTACCCTTCTAAGCATTAATTCTTTTCTTTGAGCATGTAATGGCAGCCTGTAGATATCTGATGTTATCTCTGAAAGGAAGGCAGGATACAAGTATTACAGAACTGTCACTGTTTCAGGATGCATGTACTTATTATCTGACACATCCTTTGTCTGCAATCAAAATAGATTGTGTTTTGCATTTATTGCTTCACAATGAATAATCAGCAATATACAACTATGATTTGTGCTCACTACCTGCTTTTTTTTTTTTTACATTTTAGATGACCTGCATACATTCATTACAATTTAGTCTATCTAAAAAAAAAAATCGAATAAAATGTTCAGATCTATGTAAACATTTGCGGAGATTACTAAAACTGAAGATACAGTGATATTATTCTTAAGGAGAAATACTTTCATTGTACAGTTTGCATCCAATTCACTAATCCAATTGAAGGTTACTGCCAGCAATCTCTGATAAGCCTATTTTTAGTCTGAAATGGTTTCTCTTACAAATATCATTGCTTCAAAGCAAATGTGAATAGAATAACAAAGAAAGCTGTGAACTTTTAAAGGAAAATTTAGATACCTTTTTCTAAATGGGATAGGTAAATAAGGTGCATAAAAGTCCCCCTGCCAATAAGTACAAACTTTTTTTTAACAGTAAAACATTTTTTATTTCGAAAATAAGAAGTAAGTACAAGGCATTGACAGATCTTCTACGTTGGTTAGGAAAAAAAAGAAAAGAAAGAAAAAAAATAGATTATCCACGTTTCAGATATTGCAGGTGGTACATACAAGGAATATATCATGTATCGCATCAGTAGGTGTCACATTGTTCATTAGA
Organism: Lithobates sylvaticus; assembly: GCA_028564925.1. Lineage (NCBI taxonomy): Eukaryota > Metazoa > Chordata > Amphibia > Anura > Ranidae > Lithobates > Lithobates sylvaticus. The sequence continues at coordinate 21,665,314 of CM053033.1, read as the reverse complement.
AGGTAGATCATACATAAGCATGTTAGGTCTCTATCACCCAAGGGGGGGGGGGGGGGGGGGGGGGGGAAGGAGGAGAGGGGGGGGGAGGGAGAGGGGGGGGAGGAGAGGAGGGGGGGGGGGGGGGGGGAGGAGAGGGGGGGGGGGAACGGGGGGGAGCAGGGAAAGGGGCCGGGGAGAGGGGAGAGGTGCTCATCTCAGTTCCAGCAGCCTTATTTCCTAATAGCAATGGGTGATCGTTAAGGGCTGAGGGGGTCCGCCCCGCCTCCATCCATCCATGCAGACCAAACTTTAGTGAACTTGGCAGGGCAATTTCTGCTTTCATATGTAATTTTGTAAAGAGGCAGCACTCTATTCACGGTGGACTCCCAGGTGGCCCCAGTTGGCAAATAAGTACAAACTTAAAGCATATGTAAACCCATTCACTAAAACCTCATATACGCTTAAAGTGGTGGGACACCCTGAAAACAAAAACTTTAAAAAAAAATGTTAGTAACAATTTAAAAAATGGCTGTTGCTAGGCAGATCGTCCTAATCTGCCTCCTCCAGCGCCGCAGTGATCTTCTCTCCTTCCGTCTTCTAGTGAATGGGGCGCGGTGTGTTATGGGAACTATGTCCCACAACACATCGCGTTCCCCATTCACAAATTAGACTCGCGCATGCGCAGTAGGCCGCGCGCCGACTCGCGCATGCGCAGTAGGAAACGGGAAGCCGTTTCCCTTACTGAGGATGGCGGCGCTGGAACCGGATCGCCGAGGGACAGCTCGTCCTCCATGACCGACATCGTGGGCGCCCTGGGAGGGTAAGTGTACTTTTTTAAAAGTCAGCAGCTACTTTTTTTTTTAGCTGCTGACTTTTAAACAAAATTTGTAAGGTGAAACACCCCTTTAAACACAGGGCCGTCTTTAATATAGATTGGACCCTGGGCAAAATTTTTCTTGGCCCCCCCCCCCCCCCCCCAAGCAGTTTTGCTCTCCACCTGCTCCGAGACATACAATAAATAGCAGCTAGACTCAAAATCAGTTTACTGAATCAGATCAGGCAGCTATTGTAATTGGTTGCCAGAGGTTACAGTGTATCATTACTGCTCACTGACTGGTTGCTAGAGGTTACAGCACACATTACGGCTCACTGATTAGTTGCTAGAGGTTACAGCACATGATTTCTGCTTGTTGATTGAGATTACGGTGGATATGACCTCAGGGGGCATGATATACATATGAATGCCGCCACTATTTACATATGAATGCCGCCAGGTGAGTCATCTGTACATAACAATAGAGTAGAGCTGAGCAGCATTAGTAGCAGCAATTCACACTGATATATTGGGACACAGCACAGGACTAAAACCTCAAGGGATGAGGGAATTTAAACCAGGATAGTTCTCAATTATGAGGCAGCTGGTTTGGGCCCCACAACAATGACAGGGCCCAGGGCAGCTGCCCCTTTTGCCCTGCCTTAAAAACGGCCCTGCTTAAACATGTTAATTGTAACCGCTTGCTGACCTTATATAACCTAGATATACCTAGTATGTGATCTGACGCTTCCGGGTAGGGGGCGCGCAGGCATGCCGCCAGGGACTCGGTCGTGCTGTGATTAAACATAGCCAATGGAATAACGCCGGCACCCTGCGAACGTCATGAATTTACTGGGACAGTGCTCTGCCTCTGTAAACAAGGCAGGACCCTGTTCTGTCAGTGGGGAAGTAATAGATTTTCTTTCCCCACAAAGCAGGGAATAAAATCTATTACTTTCTCCAGTGTATCTGTGTGCCTACCGGCACTTTAGCATATCATTACCCCTGCTACTGAATACCACATGAATCTAATGCTCCTGAAGAAGCGTACCTTTACACGCAACATGTCGACACGCTACTGAATGAACTCTTTACGCCCGGACTCACATCCTGACCCACAGTTTCTGTATACCCACACCCAGGGCTGTACTGGGACAAAAATTTGGCCCTGGACTTCATCATGACCGGCCCACTTTAATTTTGAGTGTCCCCATCAGCAGCCCCCTTCACATCAGAGAGTCCCCATCAGAAGCCCCCTTCACATCAGAGAGTCCCCATCAGAAGCCCCCTTCATATCAGAGTCCTCATCAGAAGCCCCTTGACATCAGAGTGTCCTCCCTCTCCTCCCCCCCCCCCACATGTACTCACAGTTTTCAAGGCAGCTTCTCTCGTTCCTCTCCCCAGTCATGTGATAACAAGTATTAGGGGAGAGAGGAAGGAAAGTCTGCCGGCTGTCTATCTCCCCCTGCAGGCTGGAGGGAGCATAACGCCTAATGCTCTCTCCAGCGAGTGACTGAAGCAGCTCCTCCTGACAGGAGTGAAATCGCGATAACTCACTGTCAGAGAGGACTGCACCAGACTGGCCCACCGGGAAAACTCCTAATAGTCCCGATGGCCAGTCCATGCCTGCCCACGCCCTCATTTGGAGATCATTATAAGGAACTTTTTGGTTCACTGCTTCTCAGGTGTGGTCATGTATTTTGATATTATGCAATGTGGTGTCAGAACTTGTGTGTATAGGGTGTATAAGCACTAGCTCTACTGATTTTTATATATCTTTATATTCAACTATGTTTTTTACGTATGTACTCAATAAATAAATGTAATTACTTTTAGACTGTCTACTAGTGTGCCTTTAAAAGTCTAACCGTTTAGTTTTTAGTTTCTTCTATAATCAGTGTCGGGACGTTGGCACACTACTACCTGTGTACTCACAGCCTCACCCTGTGATAGTACACATCTTTCCATTCCTTCACAGAACTCCTCACCTTGGCGATACCATAAGAAATGCGGATTCACTAGTGTCCATACAACTTCAGCTCCCAGGCTCTTACCGAGCAGCCAGCTTCTTGGCCCTCCTCTGAAGAGTCCTCCCCTGGTCGCTTGTACGAGTTTCTGTGTCTCTCCAATGCCGAGAGCACACAGGGACACCTCCGAATCCTCCTTCAGTTACTGGGCCTCGAACTAGCCAGTTCCGAGACATGGGAACAGACGGATCCCCACCCCAGACCATGAGGGCCTCTGGGGCTGGTCATGGTGACCATGCTTTCGTGGGCAGCAGACAATTCTGGGTCCATGACCCCTCACGGGGTTGGTCCGGACCGGAATCAGGAATCAAAGAGCAAGCTGAACCCTGAACACGTGACTTCAGCCTCTTAAATACCCCTTCCCAGACTACACAGCGGGGCCAGACGGGCCCACTGATTGGCCCCGAGAAAGAATGGTACCTAACACGTCCAACCAGGCTTTGTTCTCAGCCTGTCACAGGTGCCTCACTGCACCTATGACCAGGCAGAACTCCAGTACAGCCCAGCCAAACTGATGCCAAAGTAAAAGACCTAAACAATTAACCCCCAGAACTCCGTTACAGTTCTGTAAAAAACTAAACTTGCATTATAGCGCACACTTTAGTAAAGCGTCGGCGCTACATTTAGAAAATAGTCTCCTTTAAGCACTAAACTGGAGTTATTCCAAGTGTCAGCTAGCTGCATCATTTATTCCAATATTTAATAAAGTTCTTTCATTTCATTAAAATGTTCTGAAGACTGAAAATGGAAAACAAGGATTTGCTTACTGCGTCTTCATACTGATAGCTGTTAAACTGTCTAGACACTATGGCCATCTGTTTGCCTGGTACAGTAGCCAATAGGGCTGCTGCTTGCCAGTTTGATTGGGCCAACAAATGTCATTCAGAGTCTATTATAATTTTGCAGCTGACAGGAAAGAACTGCAGCTATCTGCTGTTTTTTTTATTTTTTTTATTTCTTTTCTTCATAGATTACAAGATGATATCAGTGTGTTTTATTGCACAATAAAATAAAATGATGACCTAGTGAAAGATGTACTGGGTAGGAATCTGTAGTCAAGCAGCAATTTACTGTAATGTTTCAGCCTACTGAGGCACAATGAATGCAGCCAAAGCCTAATGGCCTATACAGGTTTTGTGACAGAGCAGACAAATTGACTAGGTCTATAGATGTCATTTGAACCTTTTTTTTATTTTTGTAAATTTTTTTAGAAGCTTTGGAGTTAAAATGATATCATTCCTTCCCAAACGCAACAGAATGAAAAGATAAGCCACATTCATTACTAAAATAATATATTTATAAAGAAAACAAGGTTGTCTTCTTGACATGCAATTACATTTTTATTAGAAGTAGTAAAAGTGTAGAAAATACAGGAGTATTGATTGGAGCATTATCTAGAAATATACAACTGCATTTCATTTTTTTTTTGTTTTTTTTGTTTTTGCTAGCCAATAAATACTAATGAACACATTTCTGGGTCATTTATGGTTTCTTTCTATAGTGAAAAGTAATGACAATTTATAGACTTTTTTTCTTTTTCCAATAATTTCTTTTATTGAAAAGTAAAAAGTAAAAGACGTTTACAGATATCTTGAACAGCAGCTAAACAATGGAAATTTACAGGGTCACAGAATTCCGTTTCATAGAAAAGCATCCACTACAATAATGGACTGATCATGGGGAGGAATTGGGATCCAACTTGTAGGGTTGAAGGGATTACGATTCGGCAAGAGACAGTATTTCGGGAGGAGGACTAAAGTGTATATGTTGGATTCCCAGTAAATGAACTATGATTTCGACGAGAGGCTTATTTGATATGGAGCAGTATTTTAATTTTCCACTGAGGTGTAAATGTGATTTGTAATTGGAAAGTGGTGGTTATAGTATTTTCCTGTGCCTTGTATCTGGGGCAGGTGTTTTCCGGACTGTGTGTGGGATGGATAAATGATAATGATTAGGGCTGTGAAAATTAAAGATTAATTCCTTGATTAATCGTAATTTTTTTTGATCGATCAAAATTCTTTTGATAGTTTAAAATCATTTTGATTGGTACTCACCTCTCTGCCGGCTTCTGGGTCTTCAGGGAGTTCCGTCGGAGACCCGGTGACGTCATGGACATCGACCTCACCGGACTCCTCCCCCCTTCCTCAAGTGCCTCCATCTGCTAACGAAGGGAAGGGGGGAGGAGTCTGGTGACATTGAACTTCTGATTGAACGTAACGTTTACGGGGAAGGAGCTACACATGAAGTCACCCGCTGCTGCCCTACAGAACTAACATGATTGTCGGCTTTACATGCTGTGTTTTTATCATTTTTATGTGAGTAGTTTGTGTTTGAACAAAAAAAATTAAATCGTATACTTAAGCGGTGAGATCTTTTCTTTCTACCCATGACCTGGCGTCCTTGCTGAGATCTAAGGAGACGTGAGAGAAGTTTATGGTCCATGTTAACCCTTTTGATACCCGCTTGCATGACCACCTGTTTGGTGAGAGTGAGAGTGATTGAGAGTGAGTGGTGAGAGAGTGGTGAGAGTGATTAGTTAGACGGGAGGTGATTAGTGAGAGTGATTAGTTAGACGGGAGGTGGAGGGATTGTCACGCTACTGTGGAAAAAAAATTACTTACGTCAGTGCTACAGTTTGAGTTTAAAACGTATTTGTGTGAACTATGAAGTTAAGTCATGGATTGTGGAAACTAACTAGTGTCAGTGATTGTATATAGTGTATACCACATTTACCACTGACTAATGCAGAGTTGCAATGCAAGGAGATCAGCTAAAAGTAGTTGGATCTGTATGTGCGTTATAATTAATCGAAATTAGTTGATTAATCGATTAAAAAAAAAATCAATTAATCGAACACGAAAATTTTAATCAGTAACAGTCCTGATAATGATAAGTCAGCAATTATACTAAGTAATTGGGGGGAATGGGGTGTGTGGGAGACAATTTATAGACTTTTTAAACCAATTTGAGGTGGTGGTATACTGTAGTTATCTGCACCAATTATGACACTATTGTGACAAGGTCCCCAAGTAGAACAAAATGACCAAGAATTCCAGCATTCAATAAAACACTAATGCTCCAGACACATACTCAGTGAAGTCCCACGTGGAACCTCCCTCTAATGCCACATACACACGATCGGAATTCCGGCCAGAAAAAGACCGATGAGAGTTTTTCATCGGAAAATGCGACCATGTGTAGGCTCCATCGGAATTTTGATGGCCGAATTTCCGACAGCAAAGAATTGAGAGCATGTTCTCAATTTTTCTGACAGAAAAGGTTTCTATCGGAAAATTCCGAAACGTCTGTAGCAATTCTGACGCGCAAAATTCCTACGCATGCTCGGAAACAATTCGACGCATGCTCAGAAGCATTGAACTCGGCTCGTTGTATTGTTATACGTCACCGCGGTCTTGACGGTCTGAATTTGGTGTGACCGTGTGTAGGCAAGACAGTTTGAGCGGAATTCCGTCAGAATTCAGTCTGGAAAACCGTCAGAGCTTTTTCCGACGAGAATTCCGATCGTGTGTACGCGACATAAGCCATTTTTCAACCAAGCATAGGCTTAGATATAAAGACCTTTTTCTGCTTGGAATTCATAGTTGGGAGCCTGGTTGAACTCTGCTCCTGAATCAGCACCCAACAGCCAGAAACACAAGCTGCTATTACAACTGAGACAAGGAGTGAACATTATGAGAAACATTTGATATGTGTTAGAAGCCTGCCTTCTCTACAGAAGCAAGCTCTCTGCTTGACCTACTAATTACAAATAACACAGACTGCCATACTGAGGGTTTACAATGTTGCTCAGATGAAGAAACAGTCATAATATGCTTCATGTGTGCATGCTGTATCCTAAAATAGTGAAGGTCAGGGCTGAAAGACCTGATACTTTCCAATATGAGACTGTTAAAACCCCCATTCACACTAATGCAATATCCCCTGCATCTGCTGTCATTCTGCAATGCACGACAGGAAATCACATTTTTCTCTTTGGTATCTGTTCACATCGATGCAACAGGTGCAGGCAGGGGCGGACTGACCATTCGACCACTCGGGCACTGCCCGAGGGTCCCGGGCCACTAGTGGGCCCCATCAGGGTTGCCAGCCTAAGTAAAACCAGGGGCAGTATGTAAAAATCTGTGTTTTTTTTTACATCTGTTTCTGAAATGTCCCTTACCGACATCCTTTTGGTCTCAAAATCCAGAGATTATAGCTGCCCCACCTCTCCAGTACGTTCTCAGCCAATAGAAACATGTCTGTGTATACTGTGTGTACATGTCTGTGTATACTGTGTGATTGTATACTGTGTGTGTGTATACTGTGTGGCCCCATAATCTCTGATTGCCTGGGGGCACCATAATCTCTTATTGCCCGGGGGCCCCATGAGTTGTCAGTCCGCCCCTGGGTGCAGGAGCTTCTTTTGGTGCAGCATACTGCATTTGTGGCTTCATAGAGTTAAATGTTAGTAATTAGATAAGATTTGCTAATCCCAATTATTACTTAATCAAGCCCATGAAAAAGTAGTGTAGATAATTTCTACGAAAATGACAGAAGTACGGTAGTCAGATTTCATGATTAATTCAACAAACATTTGGTTTTCCTTTTTTGCAGAAGAAACTAACGTTCAGTTTCTGGTGGGGATATTTCTAAACACATGCCAATCATAAATTCTTGTTTATTAACGGCACAATAATACTACTTTTGAATCAGGCTCCTTAGCTTTGCTACAAGCATTTGTCAAACAGCAAGATTTAGTGAAGCAATTGAGGATTACATTCATTTCCAATCAAGACTCGTCTTGGCCTTGTCTGAGATTTGCACCAAAATTATTGGAAAACTTGTTTCGAAATTTGCACCAAAATAAAACAGATATACGGATGTTTTATTCCCATCAAGAGGCCTTTAGCCATGTGTTGATCAAAAAATGGACATGAGCTTTTTTAGTCAATGCATTTCACATATATGAACCTGTGTTAAGTTAGTTATGACCTGCAGGGCCCATGTTAAAATGCATAGGTGTGGATGGGTTCTAAATAGTTTAAGAAATGACAATAAATCTTTTAATCTTTGGTTTTATAAACAACTATACAAAATGAATAGATTTTTACAAAATATATTATGTAAATATCTCTTTACATTATCAGCTAACGATGCTGGTGTTAAATCATGCCAGGTGTGATTACAATGCATAATTAGGTGCTAATTCTATTAATTACCATCATGAGCAGCAATTGACTGCCACATTAGCTGACTAATAAAAAAACATCATCATCTTTATTTTCTGGATGTCTGATGATAGAGCTTTGATGGGTCAGAGCAGTACACTGAAGGGCACGATGTGGAACGTACTGCAAAGGTCAATGAACTACGGAGCAGACACAAGCTGGAATACAATATTTTTTGTAATGTAGTGCCGTGCATGAGACATTAAACTTGCAACTGAAGGTCATAATAAGAAAGTGAAGTCAGATTTCATAAACTTCAAATTTTCAGGAGCAATAATGGGTAAAATATTGTTTAATATGAAACAAAAAAGTTATAAAGACATTGATATGGTAAGATGTATTTGCAAAAAAACTAAAAATAATAACAAATTAAAAATTTTGAATTACATTTTCAAAAAATGCAACAAATTAATGACTGGACCGACTCCAACATGGTACCAATCTGCTCCATATTCTCAGGCCTTACACATAACAGAAAACTGGGAACAAAATGCTTCACAAGTAGTGACCATTTGCAGATTCCCTTTCAGGCTCAGCCGACTCGGTTTCTTTCCCATGCACAGAAGTGCACATGAATGAAGACTGAAGAGACATCCTCCTTCAACTGACTACAAAACTGGACCCAGACATTATGGCCACTAAAAAAGGGCATGCCCTCCAACAGGGGATACACAACATTAAATAACAGGGTACCATGCCAGACAGTCAGGTAACAGTAGTGGTGATTGACACATCAGACTTCTGGGAGTAGTTCCCTGCACTGGAAACCACCCAAGCCCTATCCCACCAATGCATTTCTGTCATGCAGCTGAAGAAACAAACAGCAGAAGGAAAGATTTCCACCTGAAAGGCATCATGGAGGCAATCATGTGAACAAATGTCAAAACCATGGTCACAGCCATACTGTATCATCGCTTGGCTAAAACACCAACAGCTGATCTGGAATTAGATTGAGTGCACAGAGCTAACAGCCCTCAGAATAAAAACTCAGGTAATCCAAAGGATGTGTTATGCCATATGCATTTCTCGGCAATGAAAGAGGAAATTCAGCATCAAATGTGGTCAAGAAATAGACTTTGATGGAGCTCTGATCCAGATGATGACGGACATCTCCAGACACATGCTTTGTAAGTGTAAGTGGATTCTGAGATTCCCGTTGGAGGTTATCCATTCCGCTGAGGCTACTTATACCCCTTCCAGTTAATCATACGCAGTAAAAGGATACTTTTGTTTGCATATTCCCGACCTGCTTCCTGCTCTATGCAGGTTTCTGGAAGCCCACAAGGTGGCCATCTCAAACTGGTTGACCTCCTAGACCAGCACATGACTCTCGACACCAAGGGATCTGCCTAGTTGGAAACCTACCTGGAATAAAGCATAGCTGCACCTGAATTACAGGATTACATCCATAGCAGGTTCTCCGGGCCTACAAGCTGGCACTAGTTTTTCTCTTTTAATCCCTTTAATAAAGTTTTATAATGTACAGTGAAAAGGATAACAAAAAGAAACAGCACATACAAATACATGGCATACATAAACCGAGGCCTCAGGAAAAAAATTGTGAATCTTTGTACATTATTGGGTTTCCCCAACTAGGCGGAGACAAATCGACTTAAATATAAACTGTATAACAACTAAGACATGAGATATTGGATTCAGTCTGGAAAAGAGGGGGATATTCATGTATCTACCCTGTCATTTAATGTCGTGTATCTCCTGTTGTAGGGCGTGCACTTTTTTAGTGGCCATATTGTCTGGGTCCTGTTTTGTAGTCAGTTGCAGGAGGATGTCTCTTCAGTCTTCATTCATGCACACTTCTGTGCATGGGGAAGTAATCGTGTCCGCCGAGCCTGAAAGGGAATCTGCAAATGGTCACCTTGTCTATCCAAGGGAAGGTAAAGGTAAGTAATACTGATCCGCCTCACTCCCTAAAACCATAATTAAGCTTGGAATATTTATGATACCAAGCGTCTTAGAAAGCCATGTGGTAACATATGGAGATATGGAGAAAGGGTGGAGAGAGAAATAAGAGATAGGGCCAGCATAGCCCGAGGAAAATAGAGAGTAAGGAATAGTAGAGAAGACCAGAGGTCACCTAGGAAGATATTTGGGTATAAGGGAATCTGAACATGAGCCACCCATGGTTTCCAGATCGATTTTATCTAGTAAGGTGCCTACTAATTTTTCTTAGTGAGACCCATGTTTTTTTCCAGGCCTTAGCTATAGTAATTTTGGTGCCTAGAAGCATATGAAAGATAAGAGCATGAGTTTTTTGTGGACGTTTTTCACTCTGTGATTTAGGAGGGTAATTTTAGGATCTTGTGGTATGGTAGCGCCCATAATTCAACGTAGAAATTGAAAAACTTTATTCCAGAAACTCCTAATACGGGGACATGCCCACCATGTGTGGAAAGCTTGCACTAGTTTTTAGCCACATACTTCCAGTTCCAGGTCTTCCAGAAAAACAGTTATCTCACTCCCCTTGTTCAATTCTAAAGATCATGGTTTTGTCCTAGCATGTCTTTGAAGCTCCTTGTATGGGACTAAGACACAGGATGTTGACTTAAAGGGGTTGTAAAACCTCATGTTTTTTCACCCTAATGCATCCTATGGCAGTGACCGGCCCCCCCCCCCCCCGTTTTACTTACCTGAGTCCCGTAATTCCGTTGGCAGAAATGCGCTCTCCCTCTCTCCACGGGGTTCTGGCTCTTGATTGGATAGATTGATAGCAGCAAAGCCATTGCCTCCCGCTGCTGTCAATCAAATCCAATGACACGGGCACCGGGGGTGGGGCCGAGTCTGGCATTCGTGTCTATGGACGCAAATGCTGGACTCGGAAGCGCGCCCACAAGGTAACCCCCCGGGAGAGTGCCAGGGGACCCCAGAAGTCGATTATCGGGGCCACACTGTGCAAAACGAGCTGCACAGTGGAGGTAAGTATGACATGCTTGTTATTTAAAAAAAATTAAAAACGAGCCTTTACAATCACTTTAAAGGAGTTGTAAAGGCAGAAGGTTTTTTTTATCTTAATGCATTCTATGCATTAGGATAAAATACCTTCTGTGTGTAGCAGCACCCCCAAATTACCTACCTGAGCTCATTCTCACTCCAGTGATGTCCACAATCCCCTCAGCCATCCAGTACACTCTCTTCCTGATTGGCTGAGACAGAGCAGCGGCACTATTGGCTCCTGCGGCTGTCAATCAAAGTCGATCAGCCAATCAGGGGAGAGGGGGTGGGGCCAGGTCGTGGCTCTGTGTCTGAATGGATACACGAAGCTCTGACTTAGCTTGGGTGACCCCTGCAGCAAGCTGCTGGCTGAGGGGCACTCAAAGGAGGGAGGGACTAGGAGCAGCAAATAGGGGCCCGAGAAGAGGAGGATCCAGGCTGCTCTGTGCAAAACCAACTGCACAGAGGAGGTAAGTATAATATGTTTGTTATTTAGAAAAAAAAAAAAGTCAATCTTTTTTTTTTACATCTCTTTTAGTTTTACAATTCCAAACAGCACACAACAGGGGTGCACACTGTACCTGATCGTATAGATACTTACCCTGAAGACCTTTCTGTGATTATTTAGAGCCCATAGTTGTATTATTAGTCTAACCAAACCATTCAGGAAACATAACATTTCTGTATATGCAGATGACTTGATTTTCTTGATCTCCCACCCCATGACCTCCCTTCCTAATTTACTGCAGGCTATTAATGCTAAACTGTTGGCGCTATATAAATCCTGTATAATAATAATAATAATACCTAGGGTGATTTATTTAACTTTATTTATTAATTAACCTCTCCAAATTGGCGGCACTGAACATCTCGATTCCTACATCTGTGCTCTTTCATTTAGGTGAGCAGAATACTAAATAAAATACTTAAGAACTAATGTCAACATTGACCACAGAAAATGGCACAAGGCCAATTGGCACAAATGGCCCAGGGCCTTGCTCAGAAGAATGTACAACAATATCAAAATGATAGTATTACTCTATCTTATCCAAGCCGTGCCAATGAAATGACCTTATCACTTATTTAATCAACTTTGAAATATGTTCATCCAATTTATCTGGACTCATAGTTCCCACAGAATTTGCCAACAAATGCTGTCCTTTCCACAATTCAGAGGGAGGGTTCTGTTTACCTGACATTGTCCTATAATATAAGGCAGCTCAGTTCACCAGACTCATTGACTGGTGCAGTAACAGTGTTCAAAACAATGGATTGCCATGGTACAGAAGGAATCTTCTAACCCAGATGAGGTATTGCCATGGATCTCCACTCCTGTCTTCTGTGATTCCTGCACATCCAACAAGTGGATCCACTATTCTGAGAAAACTACTCAGATCCTCTGCTGTCTCTGTCCCCATCTCCCCAGTGATAATCTTAGTCCAGTCCTCCAATGAAGTTTACACCCCCTTTCTTAGTGAAATTGGAGAATGCACCTGACCTTTTCGAAAAAACAAATGGAATGCATACTGTATGGTTGCCATCAATTTCTATGTAAATAAATTCCAAGAAGTGGGTTATAAAATACTCTCTAGGAGGTAGAGGGTCCCATACCTGATACATGAGATAAACAACCATAACATAGTACCTGAAAAGGTCCAAGAAAATCTGTAATAATCCACCTAGTTAATGCAGCATGCTTCTGCATCCTGGCGCTATGGAAGTCTTGTACTTCACAATAGCCCAGTTCGATCAAAGGCCTAAATGCCAAATTTAGAGCCACGTGGTCCTATTGGCTGGAGTTTACATTCTCTTCTTTAGGTTAATTCACACTTTGAAAAGATATTTTTTTTTTTTAAACTGTTTTTATTATTCTTCATTGCATACAGAATACATTTACAATCGTATTACATAACCAACTTCGTATGTTCCTGTCAGATCTTTCACCTTATTAAACAAATACTCCCGTACATAACATCTCTATGACAATCATGGCATCTAGAATAAAGCAGGAAGTTCTAAGATATTAACCTTACAATGAAGAGAAACTTGTACATATTCATGTCACTACACCCTCAAATATTAACAATTGTGTCATTGCATCAGGTACATTGGTCATCAAGCATCAGAAGACATAGTCGCACCTCGTGTGAGTCATCAGTGCCTTTGCATAGCAAAGACTGTATTCCTTTACCTCTATCAACTATCAATCTGCCCTCTACAGAGGTTGCCCTATGATCATTCATCCTAACCAATATACAATAACGTCTATATACCAGTAGTTTAGTCCACTTCAGGGTATTCACATGCATCTACAAGATCCGTCCACTTTCCCCATATCTTCTCGAATTTAGCCGCACACCCCCTAGCTTCTGAAAATATATTTTTAGATTTATTGTAAACTAAATTACATAGCATAAATTACATATCTCTCCTGTATCTTACCCATTTGTATTTATTCTTTTAATAATGAATGCATAAAAAGATAAACAACCATATCTCATCCATTTGCTGCAGATGGTGTTGAGACAGTCATTATGTCCCACATATTCTTGTCCTACTTTAAGATAAAATCTTTCTGGGATATGGGACATGATGTCAGTCAACGTACAATGGTGGACTTTGGACATAACCAAGCCATGCATCTTCTCTGTTTGACAGATCAGTCTATCCCCAATTACAAGGCCTCTCCCAGTGCGGAAAGACTCAGAGTATGCATTCTACTATTATGGAAGCAGTCCCACCAAATAATTCAAGTTCAAAATGATAAACAACGTCTAGAAATAGTAAAAATTACTATGCTAAAGAAAACTTAAGAAAATTTCAGATCCACTGCGATCAGCTACCACCTCTCAATCTAAAAGAAACCCTTAGATGCCTATGTCTTTCTGCACTTTCCAAAATCTCTTTATGCAAGTCTAGTTTTCCAGGAGAGAGGATCCCCCTGGAACCCGATGGAGAACAGACCCCATTTTTCCCCTCCCTCCTTATCCTTTTTTACACTCCCCCACCCAACTTCTTTTCTCCACCCCTGTCTACTTACCCTCTCCTAGTTTCACTTTCCCCTTCGGCAGCTCCTTTCCCCCTCCCAGACACCTATCCCTCCCCTCACATCCTGGCTTCTGCAGCACCCCTTACACCCATGGGCGTCCGCAGGTAGGGGCAAGGGGGGTCAAGTGCCCCCCCCGGAATCAGGGATCGGATCTTAAATTCAGCACAGTTGCGTCTCTATTGAGGTGCCGCACCCAGGTGCCACCCGCCAGTGGGGTGACATCATTAAGGTGCTGTAAAGCCCCCCCCATCAGTGTAGTGTGACTTTGGGCTCTTTTCCCTGCTCAGTCCAGCAGAGAACTCGGCGGTGCTGTGATGGGAGAAAGGCAAGCTGCGGGCTATCAGAGGTTTCCCCCGCTCACCCCACCCATTCTCCTGCCAGGGAGAAGAGACGGCGGCTCTCACAGGCTCCTCGCCCAGATTCCTGCCCACTCCGTTCCTTCCCTATTGGCCATAACTGAGGGCCAATCAAAGGCGACTAGGAGAGGCAAGCTTCATTGGACATGTAGTCCCAAAAGTTTGGCGGGCCCATTTTCCACAGGGAGAAGGCTACAGCTCGATCAAGAGAAAGATTGAGAGACTGCAGCCTGGAAAGAAGCTGAGGGAGAGAGTTCTACAGGACAAAGAACGAGGAGTGTGCTGGGTGGAAGCCAGAGAGAGAGCCACGCTGCCCAGCGCCATAAGAGAGAGCCATGCTGTCCAGCGCCACCAGAGAGAGCCACGCTGCCCAGCACCACCAGAGAGAGAAAGACAGAGCCACTACCAGGGTACAGACATGCTACACTGCTGAACAGTGTCGTCCCCGGGGAACCCAGAGTGAACGATCATCAGGCCGGAGTGATTACTGCTGTAGTTTCGCTGGGTCTTGTAAGAGGGCCTGTTGGCCATTATCCATTACTTATCCTAGGGATTGTAATACGTCTGCAGACTCTGACCATAATAATGTCATAATTACATTGTCGAAAAGGGGAGGTGCATGGGTGACCTAAAATGATGCCCCCCCAAAAAAAGTTCTGCAGATGCCCATGCTTACACCTCTTCCTTCACACTGTGGATCAGCTTAATGATTTACTCCATAATACTCCTCCCATTGTAACCTGGAGGAGAGGATTACATTGTGTGCAATCTCTCTTTACCTACCCCACACTTACCTGTGCCCAAATGTGTTACCTTAACTCTTCTAGGTTATAATTCAGTTATGTAATGATGATGTACTGTATATGTTTGATTAATCTCATACCTGGATGGATGTAATATCTCACCTTTTATTCCATGTGGCGCTTTATATTACTGTATTTTTTGCTATGTTTGCCTTCACAAATAAATAATTTAAAGAAAAAATAATGCATTCAAGCATTTTTTTTTTTTTTTTGGTTTATTGATTTATTAATTAAGGTATTTGGCTGCTTGCTGTTTTCTGCTTTGTGTGTTTTTGCTTCTAGAATTATGATTTAACAGAATTAAAAGTTTTTCAACTGTTTGGCCTGTGGCATGTCCTAGAAATCCCAGTTTTGTTGAAATGTACCAGTGCTTCGACTTTTTATATTTATTTAATTAAAAAAAACACAGCATTCAGAAGCCACCATAGATTTAGGGGTCTATTTATAAAATATTAGTTGGATGACTGTCACACACATTTTTGCAAGATGAAAAAATGTCCCCCATTATTTTCTATATTAGATGAAAGTGATTTTAGAGGCTGAAGGTTTGCATATAATGCATGAAGGTAAAAATGTTGTGTTTGCAGGTATCCTCCCCCTAGCCCCCCTAATACTTACCTGAGCACTCTCAGCACTCTTAAAGGCTTAAGATGTTTTGCCTTTATGCATTTTATGGTAAAATACCTTGTGTGTGCAGCAGCCCTCCCAGCCGCCCCTAATACTACCTGAGCTTCCTCTCGATCCAGCGATGTGCACGAGAGCTGAGCTTCTCCCAGGTCTCTCATACCTCATTGGCTGAGACAGCAGCAGGAGCCATTGGCTCCTGCTACTGTCAATCACAGCCAGTGAGCCAATGAGACATGAGCTAGGGACAGGGCCTAGCCACGGCTCTATGTGTCTTATGGATGCATAGAGCAGGGCTTGGGAACGAGCATGCACCAGTGCCAGGAGCGCTGGCAGGGGGCCCGAAAAGAGGAGGATGGGGCTGCTCTGTGCCAAACCCACTACACAGAGCAGGCAAGTGTGACATGTTTTTTTTTTTTTAATGAGCCTTTATTACCACTTTAATTCATATGATCGCCAGTAGACATGTGCACACTGAAATATTTTGTTTCGGAATTTCGTTTTCGTCCGAAAAATAAATTTATTTAGTTACTCCAGAAATTCGTTTTTATTTATTTAGTTTTTCGTTAAAAATTACATTCATCCGAAAATCCAAATTAATTAAGGTGGAATCTGTCATTGGAGGCTTATGGTGTCTGTCGAATGTTCAAAGAAGATTCGACGGAGCAGCTAAACTGTAGGACGCCGTATAGTTTAGCTGCTCCGTCTAATTTTCTTAGAACTTTTGACGCTTTGTCGAATCTTTGTCATTCATGTTGAATGTATATAGTTCAAACAGAAAATGGACTGGTGATAGTGATCACTGATTAGACAGGTAACAAGATAGGGTATATAGAATCTATATAGAATCTCAATCTATAATATAGAATCTATAATAATAAACCCCCCCCCCACAACACGGGCAGCCTCTGAGGCTATCACAACACTAGCAACACTAGTATCACTATCAAGTTCACAACACTAACACAAAATGCAGCAGATTAATATGAAAAAGTTAGGTTGAACTGTAACTTGCTTCACTATTGTTCTGCTGCTGTGCTTATGCGTAATTGTTAAATAATTCAGGTTCTCTGACAAACGGACCATCTAAGATTGACTGTCTTCTGTAATGATTCAGTGTGTGTGTCTCTCTCTGCTAGCAATCGTAAGTGAAAGTAAGTTGGCTGTACGTGTGTACTTAGTTCTAGCTTTTTTACTGCTCCTCCTCTTTGGTTACAATCAGCCAATAACATTCATCATCATCATTATTTTTATTTTACTTCCCCCACCCAATTCCAGCAGCGAACTTTTCTCTCTATGTCAAATCTTTTCTCTCTATGTCGAATATTTTCTCTCTATGTCAAATCTTTTCTCTCTATGTCGAATCTTTTCTCTCTATGTTGAATCTTTCCTCTCTATGTCAAATATTTTCTCTCTGTCGAATCTTTTCTCTCTATACCGAATCTTTTCTCTCTATGTAGAATAATCTTGGACTAATAAAGTTAAAGTTAGGCACATTCGACCACAGATTCGATAGACACAGATTGTTATTGTCAGCGTTATGTCTAATCTCCTATCTATATTGAACTATTGTCACAGTGAAAACGAAAATAAAGCATTTGTTTATGTCGGATCTTTCGTTTTTCGGATTCTGCACGTTCGTTATCGTTTGTTAAAATGATAACGAAAATACCTGAAATTCGGACGAAAATGCATTCGGACGAAAACGAATGCACATGTCTAGTTTCTTCTTCCTAGGTCCTCACATGCTGGATCTATCACATATGCAGATGCTGAAGGCCAACATCAGGCATGTAGATGTAAAATTTCCCAAGATTTTGTGGATGCATACTCAAAGTCTATTTTCAGCATCTGATGATGTCGTCTTTCCAGAAAAATGCCTATGACACCAGTGTTACATAATTGGTGAGGTTGAACAAAGACACCAGTCCATCCAGCTCCAGTTCAATCTGTGTGGGTGTGTGTATGTAAATACCAATTACCATATCCCTCTATACTGCATTTGTTAAGATGCCCATCCAATAGTTTTTTTTTTAACTATTGACACTTGTGAAAGGAGTTCCACAGCCTTACCACTCTGACAGTAAAGAACTCCCTACGCAGCTTAAAGCCCTTATCCTCCAATTCATTGAGTGGTCACGTGTCTTCATAAGCTCCCTAAGTTGAATTGTTTTTTTTTTCATGTGCTGGAGTCACCATTGAGGTATTTGTATACCACTATCATATCAAATTTTTTTTTCCACAAAATATTTTTTATTAAATGAAAACAAAGTTAGGCTGGCTTCACACTGGGGCGGTGCGGGGCGGCGACGGTAAAGCAGCGCTATATTTAGCGCTGCTTTACCATCGTTTTACCCGCGGTATGCGGCCGCTAGCGGGGTGGTTTTAACCCCCGCTAGCAGCCGCAAAAGGGTTAAAAACCTCCGCAAAGCGCCGCTGCAGCGGCGGTTTGCGGGCGGTATCCCCGCGGTTTCCCATTGATTTCAATGGGAAGGAGCGGTATAGGAGCGGTGAACACACCGCTCCTTCACCGCTCCAAAGATGCTGCTAGCAGGACTTTTGTTGCGGTCCTGCTAGCGCACCGCTCCAGTGTGAAAGCCCTCCGGCTTTCACACTGGAGTGAATGGGGCCGGTTTTTTTTCAGGCGGTATACAGGCGCTATTTTTAGCGCTGTACCGCCTGAAAACCGCCCAGTGTGAAAGGGGCCTTACATGTACAAAACATTTCTTACGTTTTTTTTGAAAGGAGTAGCCATGACCGTGTTACACATTAACAGCACAAAAAAAAACAACATGCTGTTACAGTAGGAGTCATGAAAAAAAGAACTTTAAAGGAAGAGAAGATCATATAGAGGAAATATCTCTGTCTGAAGAATCAGCATTGGTACATCTTGATATGAGACACAATGGTTTAAACAAGTATTGTTTTAATTGGTTGTTATCCATGGGGATCACTATCAACAGTTCCAACCATGGCATAGAGAGGGATATTGAACTCATCAGTGAGGTGGGGCAAGATTCATTTGTCTTTGGTGGGAGAGTTAAGCAGATTTCTCTAGTCTTTTTGATATGGTGTTATAAAGACAGTGAGGGGAGTGGGGATAAAAAAGGGGAGAGAACTTGATAAAGAAGCAGGGAATAGGGGAGGGAGGGGAGGCAGAGGACTATTGGAGGGGAAAGTGGGGGAGAAAGAGACAGAAAAAGCAGGGGGGGGGGTTGGTAGAGTGGGTCGCTCCTCATCTCAGGCCCCTTGGTTCTGATCAGGGTGTGAAGGAATCAGTTTCAGAAAGTTTGGGTAAATGAAGAATATCACAAAGTGAAGTAGGACTTATAGGATTCCGTGGTCTTAGCCCCCGTACACACGGTCGGAAATTCCGACCACACAATCCATCAGTTTTTTTCTGACGGATTTTGTCCGAAACTGGTGTTGCATACACACCGTCGGACAAAGTTGTCGGATAATATGATCGTTCCGAATGTGGTGACGTTCGTTGCGTACTACGGAACTACGTAGAGGTTAAAAAAAAAGAAAAACAGAAATTTATTTTTGGTGCTAAATTATTTAATGGCAATAGCTTAAAAGTAGCGCTGTTACTGATTGAAATTTTTCGTGTTCGATTAATCAATTTTTTTTTAATCGATTAGTCGACTAATTTTGATTATTTATAACGCACATACAGGTCCAACTACTTTTAGCTGATCTCCTTGCACAGTGGTAAATGTGGTATACACTATATACAATCACCCGACACTAGTTAGTTTCCACAATCCATGACTTAACTTCACAATTCACACAAATACGTTTTAAATTCAAACTGTAGCACTGACGTAAGTAATTTTTTTTCCACAGTAGCGTGACAATCCCTCCACCTCCGGTCTAACTAATCACTCTCACCTTATGGCATGGACCCCTGTGCAAACAGGTGGTCATGCAAGCGGGTATCAACAGGGTTAACACGGACCACAAACTACTCTCACGTCTCCTTATATCTCAGCAAGGACGTCAGGTCATGGGTAGAAAGAAAAGATCTAAGTGCTTACCACTTATGTATAAGATTCAATTTGTGTGTTCAAACACAAACTACTCACATAAAGATGATAAAAACACAGCATGTAAAGCCGGCAATCGTGTTAGTTCCGTAGGGCAGCAGCGGGAGACATCATGCGTAGCTCCTCCCCCGTACGCGTTACGTTCGATCAGAACTTCAATGTCACTGTGGACTCCTCCCCCTTCCCTTTGTTAGCAGACGGAGGCACTTGGGAAGGGGGAGGAGTCCGGTGACTTCTTGGACATCTCCGAGGGAACTCCCTGAAGACCCGGAAGCTGGCAGAGAGGAGTACCGATCAAAAGAATTTTGATCAATCAAAAAAATGAATCGATTAATCGAGGAATTAATCTTTAATTTCCACAGCCCTACTTAAAAGTGTACACTTTTTTTTGTCAGACAAAAAACACCACATATTTTATGCACTGCCTAAAAAGCCTTGTAACAAGTGATTGACAATGTCTTTTGGCTTTTCATTTAAAAAAAAATATTTAAGATTTTTGCAACTGCTGTTTTAAATAAAGTTTCTTTGATCTCACATGTCCAAATTTTCATTGCAAGTGTGTTATCAAGACTCACACATACCTTTCAATTTCATAGCTTATAAGACTTCACCTTCTCAAAATGTTCAAGGTTAAACTGTTCAGTTATAAGACAAGTTGCCAGTTTCATTTAAACGTTATATTTCAAGAAGTCACAGGAGCATGGCAAGAACAAGACAACTACTACCAGGATACCGCACATGATTTTTGAGCACGTCACAAGTTCATCTTCAATTACACTACATTGCCCACCTGTAACTTAAATTGAAAAAAAATAAAATAAAATTTCAACATGTAAGATGTTGTAAATAATTATATTCATATATAATTTGGGATCTCTAAAAAAAAAAAATTCAAATTGTCTGATAGAACATATATATACAGAATATTTGTATAAATTATTGATTATCCGTGTCAAAAATTAAACATTTAAATAACTATTTTTACTGTGCAGACATCTACCCTTTTGAATTATCTTATTATTTAAGAATGTAAAGTGACACTGAACTAAAAATTATATTCAAGTATGTATTCTTAAAGGAACACTACAGGAATTTTTTATTTTTTTTAATAACAAACATGTTAAACTTACCTCCACTGTGCAGCTCGTTTGCACAGAGTGGCTCCGAACCTGGTCTTCTGGGGTCCCTCGGTGGCTGTCTCGGCTCCCCCCGCAAATACTTCTCACCTAAATGCGAGCTCCCTCGCATGGTGTGGAGTACTTACGGGCGCGCTCCCGTGATACAGCCAGCGGCTATAGTATCACTCGGCCCCGCCCCCCTGCGTGCCACGTCATTGGATGTCATTGACAGCAGCGCGAGCCAATGGCTGCGCTGCTTTCAATCCATCCACTCTAGCCAATCAACGGCCAGGGTGAGCGGCGAAGAGGACGTCAGGGGCGAGTGCGGGACATCTTGCCACCCCCTTTAGCACCAATAGATAGACTCATGCATTGCATAAAACTATCTATGGCTGCTGCTGCCACCCCCTATTCAGGCGCCCGGCCCCTTTTTGGGCGCCTGGCGCCTGAATTACAGCGGTGGGGGAGTGTTTTTGAAGCACCTGATTAGAGCCATAGGCTCTAATAGGCATCAAAAAAGGTGACCTGCGAGCGCCATGCTGGGTGCTTGCAGGTCACTCAGCTGTGTTAGAAAAGCGAATGAATATTCACTTTCCTAACACTAAACCGCCTCTCCGCTAATCAGGTGCTCGGATCTGTTACCCGTCAACTGATTGGCTGAAATGGCAGGCGTTGTGATTGGACGCCTATCAGGCTTGCAATCATAGCAAAGGACGGGAAGAGAGGACGGGAAAAAACACAGAGGAGCTGTCCCACTGAGACAGGGCAAGTGCAGATGGCAGGTGGGGGGCACATTGGCCACATTTGATATGGCACACTGGCAGCATTTAATATGCTATTGATAGGCAATTGATGGGCACAGTGGCTGCGTTTGATGGCACAGTGGCTGCATTTGATGGCACAGTGGTGGCAATTGATGGGCACATTGGCTGTGTTGGATGGTACAGTGGTGGCAATTGATGGGCACAGTGGCTGCGTTTGATGGGCACAGTGGCTGCATTTGATAGGCACAGTGGCTGTGTTTGATGGCACAGTGGCTGCATTTGATGGCACAGTGGCTGTGTTTGATGGCAGAGTGGCGGCAATTGATGGGCACAGTGGCTGCATTTGATGGGCACAGTGGCTGTGTTTGATGGTACTGTGGTGGTAATTGATGGGCACAGTGGTGGAAATTGATGGGCACAGTGGCTGTTTGATGGCACAGTGACTGCGTATGATGGCACAGTGGCTGCGATTGATGGTACAGTGGCTGTGTTTGATGGCACAGTGGTGGCAATTGATGGGCACAGTGGCTGTTTGATGGTACAGTGGCGGAAATTTATGGGCACAGTGGCGGCAATTGATGGGCACAGTGGCTGTGTTTGATGGCACAGTGGCTGCGATTGATGGTACAGTGAGGCTGCAATTGTTTTTTTTCCAAATTTTTCAGTTTGTTTGCGCCCCCCCCCAAAAAAATTTGGAGCAGCAGCCGCCACTGCAGAACAGATCTGATCTACTGTCTCCTTTTGGATAAATGGCACACGCTTTATGCCTGTGCCATTCTTTGTTAATTCTCCTTCTTGTGTGGGTGAGAGAGTTAACATATACCATATGTATTTCAACTGTATAGTTACTGTGTTTTTTTGGTTTGGAGTTGAGCTTCAGGTGCTGTTTCATGCAGCTCTTACCAAAAGCATCCTCCTATTTTCATGAGTCATTAATTATTTCCCCACTTTTCTGCAAATACTCCCCTTGCTATAACTGTATGTTTCTCCATTAGTTGCTCTCCGTCTGGATCAAACATGTCTCATACAGATGCATTAAACATCTTTAACTTTTCCTTTTTAAAATTATTTAAAGTAATATAATTATACAATGATAACTAAAACTCAGTTCTAGAAAACTGGAAACAAATGCATTCATAATACATTCAATAAAAAATAAAATATATCATTTTTTTTTTCCATTTCATTTGTTACAATTATTTTGCTTTAAAATGTCACAAAAATATGGAATAAGCAGGCATAATTTTTTTTTTTGTTAATACTTTTCAGCAAGTTGTTTACATTTCTTTGCCTAAGTTACTCTTCAGACAACAGCATTTCCTTCTGTTGAAGAAACTGTCTTTGTTGTTGTTAATTGAACATATAAATGGAACACCTCAATAATAATTCATTATTATTCAATAATTTCAGCTCTGTTTTTGCCAGCACAGTAGAGTAATTTCCATAACTGTTTTTCGCTAATTAATTAAATTCTTTTCTACATCTGTTATCTTTTGAAAAATAAAAAACACAATACGCTTACTCTTGATTAATATTATCATTGTTATGAGTAGTAGCAAGCCAAACAAACAGAATATTTACGGGAAGGATTAAAATCTCTAGTTTTTACATTATATTCTTCTATAACCTTTTTATGGCAGACTTATGTGTCTGCTCTCTTCTGAAGGAAATCCAAACCTTTGTGGATTATTCTTTAATTTTTCTTAATACATTTTAAAAGGGGGGAGTTAGGTTTGTAAAAAAAAAAAAAAAAACTCTGCTTGTGCTATATGTCATCTGGGAAAGAGTAGGAAAACAATTTTATCAGCTCATCAAGAAAGGAGAGAATGTATGTCGCACTACTGAAAGTTGTTTTGGGCTGCGACATTATTGGAGACCCTTATGCACATCAGCATGGAGCTTTGAGCGGGGTCTAGCATGTTTAACCACTTAAGCCCGGACCAATTTGCAGCTAAAGGACCAGGCCCCTTTTTGCGATTCGGCACTGCGTTGTTTTAACTGACAATTGCACGGTCACGCGCTCCCAAACAAAATTGGCGTCCTTTTTTTACCACAAATAGAGCTTTCTTTTGGTGGTATTTGATCACCTCTGCGTTTTTTATTTTTTGCGCTATAAACAAAAATAAAGCGACAATTTTGAAAAAAAATGCAATATTTTTAACTTTTTGCTATAATAAATATCCCAAAAATATGTATAACATTTTTTTTTTTCCCTCAGTTTAGGCCGATACGTATTCTTCTACATATTTTTGGTAAAAAAAAATCGCAATAAGCGATTATTGATTGGTTAGCGCAAAAGTTATAGCGTTTACAAAATAGGGGATAGTTTTATAGCATTTTTTTTTTTTTACTAGTAATGGTGGCGATCAGTGATTTTTATTGTGATTAATATAATAATAATAATATAATATTTATTTTATTGTGACTGCGACATTATGGCGGACACATCAGACATTTTTGACACATTTTTGGGACCATTGTCATTTATACAGCTATTTAAATGCACTGATTCCTGTGTAAATGACACTGGCAGTGAAGGGGTTAACCTAGTATTTATTGATGGTAATTAGACCTTGAGGTCTAACCCGGGGGGGTATTCATGGAAAACATTTGGCTGACCCCCCCCCAGTGTCAGATCAGTATTTGAGAAGACAGTCAGGGAGTCTAGAAGATATATCTCTGAGAGAAGGGTCTGGAGGCACGGGTCTAGGAGAAGATATTCCTTGTCATGTACTCTGTTGGATTTTTGTCATCTGTAAGAATGTTCTGTTTTGGAAGCCAATAAAGTGTCTCTCTCTGGAGAACGGGTTTTGCTGCGGGACAATACTTTTAATAACTATATACCATCTACGAGGAACGATTATATTAGATCACTACAACGACCAGTGACAGCCTCACTAGGAAGCACGGGGAGAGGTTTGTTTACACTTTCCTCTCCCCGTTCTTCAGCTCTGTGACCCGATTGCGGGACACCGGCGGCGATCGGGTCCGTGGGTTCTGCGGCCATGGTCACAGAGCTCAGGACCGGGTCGCGGGCGCTCTCTTAAAGGGCAATGTACCTGTACGTTGATGTGCCCAGCCGTGCCATTCTGCCAACGTAAATGTGCAGGAGGTGGTCCTTAAGTGGTTAATGGCATGAGTGAACAGATTAACCTGTTGAGCAGACACAGGCTGAATTTTCAGTGGTCTTTTGAGGCTTTCTTGATTAGGGTACAGGTATTTACAACAGAAACCTGAACTGTGCTGAGTGAGCTAACAGATGGCAAAGGCACAAGACGCGCGACCCACGGCTGGGCTCTTAAAGAGCAACGTACCTGTACGTTGATGTGCCCAGCCGTGCCATTCTGCCGACGTAAATGTGCAGGAGGCGGTCCTTAAGTGGTTAAAAGCATTTTGCTATAGGGATACTAGACCATGGAGTTGATGTACTGGGAGCAACTCTTTTGTACAAACATGTTTTAGTTTTAAAATGCTACAGTCTGTTAATTCATATGATATTGCTGGATGTTTGCTATCCACAAAAAAAGGCTGATCTGGGTTATCTAGGCGGTGACTAATTAGAGAGACTCATGTGTGCAAATCAAGAATTATGACTTTGCTTTGATTTGCTTCTGTATGCTTCTCCTAGGTCAATACCTTTGAATGTATTGCAGCCAGAGACAGACAAGTAATTAGCATGCTTACAAATCGGTAAGCAGTGACTGGCTATCCATTACTCTCACTGTAGTTTTCCATTAAATTTCATACTTCTGGGTGCAAGGGTATGCCGTTTCTTCAGAGTGCCTGCACTCTTGATGTCACCAGTAGCTACATAGATACATTGTTAGTGAAGTTGAAAAGAGACTCAAGTCCATCTAGTTCAACCATAAAAAAATAAAAAATAAAAATAAAAAATATCATATAATCCCATATAGCCAATCCTATACCCTCAGTTGATCCAGAGGAAGTAGAAAAAAAAACAGCAGAGCATGATTCAATTTGCTACAGCAGGGGAAGAATTCCTTCCTGATCCCAGAGAGGCAATCAGATTTTCCCTGGATCAACTTTACCTATAAATGTTGGTACCCAATTATATTATGTACATTTAGGAAAGAGTCCAGGCCTTTCTTAAAGCAATCTACTGAACTGGCCAGAACCACCTCTGGAGGGAGTCTATTCCACATTTTCACAGCTCTTACTGTGAAGAAACTTTTCTGTATTTGGAGACTAAATCTCTTTTCCTCTAGACGTAAAGAGTGCCCCCTTGTCCTCGGTGTTGACCGTAAAGTAAATAACTCAAGACCAAGTTCACTATATGGACCCCTTATATTATTATACATGTTGATCATATCCCCCCTTAATCTCCTCTTCTCAAGAGTGAATAAATTCAGTTCCTCTAATCTTTCCTCATAGCTGAGCTCCTCCATGCCTCTTATCAGTTTGGTTGCCCTTCTCTGCACTTTCTCCAGTTCTCCAATATCCTTTTTGAGAACTGGTGCCCAAAACTGAACTGCATATTCCAGATGAGGTCTTAGAATGATTTGTACAGGGGCAAAATGATATCTCTCTCTCTGAAATCCATACCTTTCGTAATACAAGAAAGGACTTTGCTCGCTTTGGAAACCACATCTTGACATTGCATGCTATTATTGAGCTTATGATCTACCAAAACCCCCAGATCCTTCTCAACCATTGATTCCTTCAGTTGTACTCTCCCTAGTATGTATGCTGTGTGCATATTCTTAGCTCCCAAGTCCATAACTTTACATTTATCAACATTAAACCTCATCTGCCACATAGTCGCCCAATTAGACAGAGCATTGAGGTCGGCTTGTAAATTGGAGACCTCCTGTAAGGACGTTATTCCACTGCATAGCTTGGTGTCATATGCAAAGATAGAAATGTTACTTTTAATCCCAAACCCAATATCATTAATAAAGATATTAAAAAGTAAGGGTCCCAGCACTGAACCTTGGGGTACACCACTGATAACCTTAGACCATTCAGAGTAAGAATCATTAACAACTATGCTCTGAATTCTGTCTTTTAGCCAGTTTTCTATCCATTTACAAACTGATATTTCCAAGCCTATAGACTTTAACTTACACATGAGCCGTGTGTGGGGAACTGTATCGAACGCTTTTGCAAAATCCAAGTATACCACGTCCACCGCCACCCCTCTGTCCAAGGTTTTACTTACCTCCTCATAAAAATAAATCAGGTTTGTTTGACAACTTCTATCTTTCATGAATCCATGCTGTCTGTTTCTTAAAATATTTTTTTCCAGCAAGAACTCGTCTATGTGGTCTTTTATTAAACTACCCAGTATATTCCTGACTATAGAAGTTAAACTAACAGGTCTATAGTTACTTGGTAAAGATTTTGTTCCCTTTTAAAATATAGGCACCACATTGGCCCTACACCAATCCAGTTGTACTATTCCCGTCATTAATGAGTCCCTAAAAATAAGATGCAATGGCTTTGAAATTACAGAGGTCAATTATTTTAGGATCCGTGGGTGGATGCCATCAGGTCCAGGTGCTTTATCCACCTTTATTCTGTCTAAATATTTCTGGGCCATATCCCTTTTGAGCCATTGTGGATCATTTCGGGCTGTGTCACTATAACCCCCATTATGGACATGAGCTCCCCCATGCTCCTTTGTATACACAGAGTTGAAGAAAGTATTTAATACATTTGCCTTCTCTTTGTCCCCAGTCACCCACTCTAGATTATTTTGTAAAGCATCTACATGCCCAGACCTGACATTTTAACTATTAATATATTTGAAGAATTTTTTGGGGTTTGTCCTACTATCTTTTGCAATACGTCATTCATTTTGAGTTTTTGCATCCTTGATTTCCTTTTTACATATTCTGTTATATGATTTGTAACATTTAAACAAAACTAGTGTTCCTTAATTTTTATATTTTTTAAAAGTTCTTTTTTTATGGTTTATAGCTTTTTTAACTTTGGGCGTGAGCCACATAGGTTTTATTTTTAGCCTTTTAAACTTATTGCCCATGGGAATATACTTTTCAGTGAGTTTACAAACAGTCACTTTGAAGAATTCCCATTTCTGTGCCAATTGATGTCAACATTCTCTCCCAGTCCTGGATTGCATCCTTGGTTAAATTTGCTCTCTTGAAATAAGGTGTTTTTATCTTTCCCGTATGTGTTTTTTGCTTACAGCTAACATCAAATGAAATCATGTTATGGTCACTGCTACCAAAATGTTCCTTTATTAGTAATGCGCTCTGCATGGTTTGAAATTACCAGGTCCAACAGAGCATCATTCCTAGTTGGAGCCTCAATAAACTGGACCATAAAATTGTCCTGTATTAGGTTTATACATTTTTGCCCTTTAACTGTCCCAACAGTGCCATTACACCAGTCAATTTCTGGGTAGTTAAAATCCCCCATTATTATCACCGTCCCAGCCATGGCTACACAAGTAAAGATCTCCTATAGGCTTACCTGTAGGTAAAATGGCAATATAGGCCTTTACTGCCACTTTAAGATTTTTAGATTGCCGACCACACACCGTCATTTGATGGCGGAACAATGGCACTCCTGCGCAAATCACCATAGCCTTACAGCAGGCACCTTAAAGAGTATAGGGCGTGTCCAACGCCGGCGCGCGCATGTGCCCGCGGCGTGACATAGGAGCTCATGCACGTGATTAGCGGCCCGATGGGTGCCGGCTATTTGTGATTGCTCCTGAAAAGGAGAGAATGGAGATCTGTAAATGTAAACAAACAGATCTCTGTTCTGTCAGGGGTGAGGAGAGCAATCTGTTGTTCCTACTGCTTAGGAACAACGATCAGGCAGTCCCATTCCTCCACAATTATAATCACTCCCTAGGTAACACAATTCACCCCTTGATTGCCCCCTAGTGTTAACCCCTTCCCTGCCAACAACATGTATACAGTAATCAATGATCGCTGTATAAATGTCAATGGTCCCAAAATAGTGTCAAAATTGTCCGATCTGTCCGCAGTAATGTCACAGTCCTGATAAAAATCACAGATCACCACCATTACTAGTAAAAAAAATAATAATAATACAAAATTCCGTAAATCTATCCTCTATTTTGTAGATGATATAACTTTTGCGCAATCCAATCAATATACGCTTATTGCGATAAGGCCTAAACTGAGGAAGAAATTAGTTTTTTTATGATATGAGTAACAGGAAGTGAGGAATTCAGACAAAGAAAACAGAGAAAAAAAACATTTAGAAGGGAAATCGAAGGAAAAGTTAAGTGAACCAACAATGCACTAGCTTAAAGGAACCTATTTAGAAAATAAAAAACAAACCTTTACAACCCCTTTAAAGGAGTTGTAATGTTTCAAGGTTTTTCACCTGAATGCATTCTATGAAAAACCTTCTGTGCTGCAGCTGCCCCCCAGACCCCCCCCCCCTAAGAAATTACCTGAACCCTTTCGTTCCAGTGAAGAGCACAAGCCATTGGCTCCTGCTGCTGTCAATCAAATCCAGTGACACGGGAGCCGGGGCCGAGTCCTGCTGTCTCTGTCAATAGACGCAGCAGCAGGACTCAGGAGTGTGCCCGCACGGGTGCCCCCATGGAAAGCGTCTCTCCGTGGGGGCACCTAATGAAGAGGAGGGGCCAGCAGTGCTGCCGGGGGACCCCAGAAAAGGAGGATCAGGGCTGTTCTGTGCAAAACTTTTGCACAGAGCAGGTAAGTATAACTTGTTTGTTATTTGAAAAAAAAAACAACAAAAAACCTTTACAATCACTTTAACCCGTATTTATCTTAGCAAAGCTGCTTATTCTGAAACATCTTAAACCAACATTAAAAACTTTCAACAAAAGTTATTAGGCCCACCAGTACCAACACATGCATTCCCTTCCAGTTAAATATTAATGGTATTAAGAAACATTCATTGCCAAAATCCAAAATGGGAAATAATTGCTTTCTCATGCATAACAGCGAACCATTGAAAGCTTGCCCAAGGTTACTATACATACCTTTAAGGGTTTCTTTTTTTATTTTTTTGCAGCTCACTGACATTGAAAGTTAAATTATAATATTCAGCATTTAGAGATAAATTCACATCTCACATTAATAATACACAAAAACTGAGTTTTGACACTTCATTTCACATGAAAGGCTCCTTGGCTAATATAAATATTACATTTTTCTAGGAAAGACAAAAACATTTTTGTTGGCTGAGTTGAATCCTGTGATTATATTTTTTTTCTTTCTCTCCTTTTTGCAAACAACAAAGTGGCAGTGTTTAAATGGCTGTAAATAGACACAGCTTTGTACCATTTACAGCTGTCAAGGAAAAGTTACAGCACATAGATGTGCTTTTTCATGCATATAAATATTTTTTTAGCTGTAAGAAGTAGTGTGAAAATAGATTTGATGAAAATAAGTGTTTTTTTTGCTGGTTATATAGCATTATTTAAATGTAGCACTTTCAAAACAAACTCTAAAGTAATAAAATATTGTATTAATGATGTATGCTAAATGCACTTGAACCACTTGAACTCCCCTTCATGACCTGAGCATTTTTTGCACTGCAATACTTTAAAGAGGTTGTAAACATCCATTTGTAAGCTGTACCTATAGGTAAGCCTAGAATAATGCCCTGTACACATGGTCGGATATTCCGATGGAAAAAGTCTGATCGGATTATGTTGTCAGGAAATCCAATCATGTGCAGGCTCTAGTGGGCTTTTTCCGTCAGAATTTCCAACGGAAAAAATTTGAGAGCAGGATCAAAACGAAATCCAATCGGACTTTTTCTAATCGCGTGTAGGGAATTCCGACGGACAAAGTGCCACACATGCTCAGATCAAATTATGAGACCAAAGCTATTGGCTACTAGCCTCTACGTAGTTCCGTAGTATGCAACGAACACCACCACTTTTGGAACGATCGGATTTTCCGACAACTTTGTCCGACCGAGTGTATGCAACACCAGTTTCGGACAAAATCCGTTGGAACAAATCCGACGGATTTTGTGGTCGGAATTTCCGACCGTGTGTACGGGGGCTAAGACGTGCACTGTTTAGGAGATATTTACTGTTCACTGCCCATGCCGTTTCTTCAGGCGAGTGTGCATACTAGCACATTATGCCGTTACTTTGCAGGAAATTAGAAAGGAAGAAAAACTCACCAGTTTACTTCCTCTTCAACTGGCAATTACGGGGTCAAGGCAGCACTGTACGCAAATTAAATTGTTATCATTTTTTCACCGGAATAGAGCTTTATTTTGGTGGTATTTGATCATTTTGCCATATAAACAAAAACAGACCAAAAATGTAAAATAAGAATTTTCTCCTCTCTGTTCTAAAACATACCTAATAATTTTTTTTTTAAAAAAGAATACTTCATATATGTAGGCCAAAATGTATTCTGCTATATGTCCTTAAAAAAAAAAAAAATCCCAATAAATGTGTATTAATTGGTTTGTGCAACAGTTATAGTGTCTACAAACTAGGGTATATATACTGGAATTTACGCAGCTGTGGCATTATACTAGTAAAGGCAGTGATGGGTGAGACTGTGATAGTGTGATAGCCAGATCACTGTTTACAGTACATAGAGTTCTGTGTTTTTGTAAATTATGATTGTCCACAGTTGATCAGCTGACAAAATCATTGGTTAAAATCAGCTGACAAACTGTGATTGGACAAAGCATTGGTCGTCTGGGGGTGCGCACAGGCACACCCCAAACCCAGAAGAAAGGCAGCAATGTATCAGTACTTTGACCGGCCTGTAACTTCCGCCTGCTCACAGTACAACTACTGTGTGAAGGCCATGCCAAGCCATGCACCCAACATGTTGCGCCCCGCCCCCAGGGCTTAATCATGGAGAGACCTCTCCCTAATTCTACAGCATGCTTTGTATCTGGGCGAACCTTTCCACAGCCTGCACCTTCACTAGTCATTGGCATCCAATTTATCGTACCTTGTTAGCCTGAGTGGGGACCACTAAGCATTTATCTATATTTTCTTTTTTTATGATCCCATGAAGAAAGCGCTACCCATACATAATGAGAGCTTCACACAATGACTGTATCAATGTCAATTCTCGTGGTCATTACACTGCTGCTTCCTTTGCTTTTCATTAAAAGAGAATGGATAGCTGTTTTGCATATAATCTCTTTATCTAGGACTAATCCCTTATTCTATATTAAATTATATTTGTAAAAGGAAGAATATGAATGCGTGTGTGTAAAAGAAAAAAAAAACAGATTTTCTGATTCAGCCAACAGGTAAAGCTTTGTCCAGCTGGCAATGGCAGGAAGTGGGGGAAAAGCAGCAACAGAGACACAGGCAGACATATAAATATGACATAGTTTGTTAGCCTTCCTATATCCTACTAAAGAATTCAGTCTGTTTTGCTGTTAGAGATTTACCCAAACCTCCTGCTAGGTATCATGTTGTCTGCAGGACAGGAAGCATTTAAATATTTGCTGCCACTGTGAAAAATCTGGATATTTAAGCAAAATTTTCAAAATTTTTGGGCTGCAAATGGCTTCTGAGAGTTACAGAAACCTCATTCAATTTTTTAGGACCTGCCTTCTGCTAACAAAAAACTCTCTCTCATAGCCTTGTTAAAAAAAAAAATGGCTTAATAAAAAAAATAAAAAAATAAAAAAAATTATTGGAAATTTTTTTTTTCACTCACCTCTAAATACCTGTTGCTAGGGGGTCCCTTGTAGTCTGCCTCCTTCAGTGCCCGGACACTGACATCACTTCCCCTCGGTGCAGTCAGTCATCTGGGACATGTGACAGGTATCACGTCCTGCGGCGCCGCTCGCACATGCACAGTGGGTGTCCACAGTAAGAATGCCGGCATCGCAAGCGGAGCGGGGGATGAGGGGGGGCTTTATTCCCCCGCATCGCTGGACCCTGGGACAGGTAAGTGTCCGATTATTAAAAGTCAGCAGCTGCAGTATTTGTAGCTGCTGACTTTTAAAATTTTTTTTTTTAAGGGGCACCCCAATTTAATTTATATTTCTTTCAACAACAATGAAAAATTTGAAAAATAGCCAAACAAAGTGACAGTAGACAAAAACAAACAATAAAATACAATACACATCCATAAAAACCTACACCCTCGATATAAAGAAGGTACAGCTTAAAGCGGAGCTCCCCACTAAAGTGTAACTTCTACTCATCGGATTCCTCCCCCCTTCCGGTGTCACATTTGGCACCTTTCGGGGGGAGGGGGGACAGGATACCTGTCTTTGACAGGTACCCTTTCCCACTTCCGGAAGAACGCCGCAGCGCGATCGCGCCATGACGTCACCGCGGGGCTCCCTCCTCTTCCTCCCTCGGCCGCCGGGCTAATAGGAGAGAGGAGCGGGGCCTCACGCAGAAGCCAAAAGGCTACACTGCCGGGTTACCTTATGCGCAATGGCGGCGGCAGCACCCGACAGCTGATGGAGACATCAGCTGCGGTGCCGACATCGAGGGACAGCAGGACAGGTAAGTGTCCCTTTATTAAAAGCCAGCAGCTGCAGTACGTGTAGCTGCTGGCTTTTAATTTTTTTTTTCCCGGAACACCCCTTTAATTTGGTGATTTTTTTTATGTTTATTTTTTTCCAGATAACTCAATGAGCAAATTGAGATTTTCCACTTTGGCAAAATTTCCTCAATGTCAAAATTGGTAATTTTGCTGCAAAATAAGTTTTACTTAAATCACCTCACTCATCTCTACTCCTTATGTATGCATATAAAACCATGCACATATAAACCTGTATAAACAAGCAGTTCAGAAAATCTAAACAAGACATGAAAATCATCTAATTATAGAAAAAGGGTTAATGCAGTTCCTGAATTACCTTATGGTTTGCCTTGTGGATACTATATACTATATATGTGTTTTTTTTATGGTTTGAGCTAAATTGAGAATGCTGTGTTATCTTCTACATAATTAACAAATAAGGAAAACGGAGGATAATTCGTAATTTAATATCCTGTATAAAAAGAGCTCTTAATAGCTGTGTTAATGAATTCAAGGGCAAGATACAGAATTAAATACTTAAGAATGGTTTTCCTGTAACCTTTATTAATCAATTATAGCATACATTTACAGATGATCATTATTTGATCAATTATGTAAATCATAATTTCCTTTAGAGATTTCTTGCCTGAAAGTAGGGATGAGCCGAACACCCTCCGGTTCGGTACGCAGCAGAACATGCGAACAGGCAAAAAATTTGGCAGAACACAGGAACACCGTTTAAGTCTATGGGACACGAACATGTGCAAGTTATTGTCAGAAAAGGTGTTTGGGGACCTGGGTCCTGCCCCAGGGGACATGTATTAATGCAACATTTTTTTTTTTTTAAACGGTTGTATTTTTTGGGAGCAGTGATTTGTTTTTAAAGTGAAACAATAAAAATTCAATATTCCTTTAACTATCATGCCTGGGGGTTTCTATAGTATGCCTGTAAAGTGGCACATTGTTCCTGTGTTTAGAACAGTACCACAGCAAAAAGACATTTCTAAAGGAAAAATTGTCATTTAAAACTGATTGCGGCTGTAATTAATTTTCGGGGCTTGGCAACATAGAGGTAAAAGAGGCTATGCTCACATTGTCCATTCATTACACTTATGAAAGCATGCTACCATCCATTGACGAAAAACACACGCAAAATGTCTTCTTTACTGGCAACCATGGGTAAATTGGTACAAAGTCAACAAACCACAATAAGAATAAGAACAATTCCAATAGGCGATGTTACTGAAAACTATTCATACTCTATGGTAGATTCCTGAGTAATTGTACTCTAAGGTTTGAGGTCTTCCTCTCCCCTTTTGTCTCTAAGTTAATCCCTATTTACTTTCTTTAGTTGTGAGCTATATGATCTTGGTGAATATTTGCTAACAGAAATTGACTGGTTGAACATATTACACACTGTTATATTAGAAGCGTGGTCTTGTAGGGGCTGTCCCCCCATCGAGTCACAGTAAGCTCCCAATGGAGCGCTGGTGGAGAGAGACAGCTCCTCTTATCCTATACATGCCACTTGAAACTATACCAACTTTATGTTGATGCACAACTCTGTTAGCTAGAATCATTTAAGTTACTGTCTGCAGTACATGTTGATACATGATGAATGTTGTTCACCTTTTGTATATTGAAAAAATCGAATAAAAATTATTGTTAAAAAAAAAAAAAGACAGATTCCATCTGCACACTCCCTAAAGAGGTTCTAATCATTGGCACCCAAGCTGGACCACCAGATTCTAATTTCATGGATCTTAAGTGGTAGTGAATGTAGGGGTTTTCTTACTTTTTCCACCTGACAAATCCATTTTTTTCTTTACCTTAGTTTATGTCTGCCTCCTTCAGTGCCCGAGATGGTGACATCACTTCCCCTTAACGCAGTCAGTCATCTGGGACACGTGACAGGTCCCAGATGACTGTGCGGCGTATCACGGCACGTGGCGCCACTCGCGCATGCGCAATGGGTGCTCCGCTGTGAAGCCACAGCCAGGTAACCACAGTAAGATTGCCGGCACCGCAAGCGGATCGGGGAACAAGGGGGGCTTTGTTCCCCCGCATCGCTGGACCCTGGGACAGGTAAGTGTCCGATTATTAAAAGTCAGCAGCTGCAGTATTTGTAGCTGCTGACTTTAAAAAAAAACATTTTTAAGGGGCACCCCACTTTAATATAAAGAAAGAAACTGTGATTCAATCCACGTCCATATCTTTAAAATGGAATTCTTGCTCTGATCTTAGGCAACAATTATCTACCTTGGAATACAGTGCCCTCCTGGACAATTTTCACTCCCTGCCTTGCTCTATACTTTTGTAAAGATGTTATAGTGTTTTACACATCTTTATTGTACCTGGTTCCTGCACTCACCCAGGAGATTGCCTATACAGGCTTTGTGACACCTAAGAATTTTGGTGCTGACCATTTGGATCATTCTCTGACAAGTATACTCCTGAGGAAGCGGGTCACCGCGAAACATGTAGAGTTTGCAACTGGAGAATTGTTTCCTTTGAAAATATTGCGGAACTTGTTTAATCTTTTCCCAGATTGCATCAGACAATTGAGTGCCTCTATTGAGTAGCATCTGGTGTTTAGTATACTTTTGTCTATGTTTTTAACTAAAAATATTTTTTGTATAATACAGTTATATTTTTCTAAATCCATTGCGTAACTATGTGTAAGTCCGTACTGTACCATGAGAGTCTATATTGCCTCCACTTTCTCCGATTTAGATTCAGGACAAAGGTATTTAATAGATTTTTTAACAAGTAGCATTTCATATAATTATCCCTATTGTTATTACATCTCTGCATCCCTCTATTTGGTTGCCAATCCAGACACAACAATATTCTGCAGTGAAGCCACTACCACTTCCAAGTATACAGTGAATAACACT
Source organism: Lithobates sylvaticus (assembly GCA_028564925.1). Taxonomy (NCBI): domain Eukaryota; kingdom Metazoa; phylum Chordata; class Amphibia; order Anura; family Ranidae; genus Lithobates; species Lithobates sylvaticus. Next base: position 21,629,186 of record CM053033.1, on the reverse strand, counting down.
GGTACAATGCTGTTGTTGACCAAATACATTTAAAGTCTGAAAAAATGATATCATTAAACACATGAGGCAGCGTGATCTTTGGCTATGGCACTTCCACTATGCAAACTATAAAAAAATGCCATTAGACAAATTGCATTGCAATAATATGATGTAAGATGAGTGACTGTCAAATAAAAGATCATACAATCTTTCTTCTAATACTGTTTTGAAGTCTGAATGTGAACATTAATTCCTTGCTTGGTAAGGACACTATTCTTTGATTGGTAAACAAAATATGTTCTTAGAAGGTCCTTGAAGGAAGTACAGCAACATAATTTACCACAATAAGCTTTTGCAAATGCAATATATCTGGATAGAAACAGCAGCACAGAATCATTCAGAGAAAAAATATTATTAAGAGTATATTTTTACTTTCAGAGAAGAGAATCTGCTTGGCAATAGTGATATTTTAAAAGTAAAGTAGACCTGGACCTAGTCTAGCAAAATTGGTGCTTATCAGAAGAGCTTGTATGTCAGAGAGGTTTTGATTGCTAGGAGGGACCTACAATTAGACATGTGCAATTCGTTTCGTTTTTTTTCGTTATTTTCGTTTGTTCGTTTTTGTACGAATGAACGAACGATTCGCAAAAAAATTTAACGAATAACGAATCGTTCAAATCGAACGAATCCGAAAATACCGAAAATCCGAAAAAAAAAAATTAGAAACAACGAATGTACGAATGAAGAAAATCCGAAAAACAAAAACAGGAACAACGAAAATGAAAATGAACGAAAAAATTCGTACATTCGTAACTTTTTTTTTGTTGAATTAATAATTTTCCGTTTCCCTTACAATGGTGCTGCTTAACGTGCTTCGAATAGATTCAACGAAAAAATTTGTACATTCGTAACTTTTTTTTTTCTTTCGATTCGTAATTTTCCGTGTCTCTTACAATGGCGCTGCTTAACGTGCTTCGAATGGATTGAACGAAAAAATTTGTACAATCTACGAATGTTACGAATGTACGAATAAATACGAATGCGTCCGAATTTCGAATAAACGAAAATTAAACTAACGGAAAAACGAATCAACGAAAAAATAACTCTTACGATTGTACGAATCGTTACGAATACGAACACCGACGACTTATGAATTTACGAATCGTTACGAATCAACGGAAACGAAAAAAAACGAAAAAAAACGAAATGAAAATAATTTTTTTTTTTTGTTGTGCACATATCTACCTACAATTCTCTGCTCAGAATCAACCAGTGCTGTTTCAGTAACAGAGTAAGATGCAGTGGGTACTGTAAATGTTCCTACCCACAGTACATCAGCACTGATCTATGGTTACATAATTGAAACAAAAAAAAAAAATCCTAGAAATCCATTTACTAATCCAGCAGATTAGCCTAGCATTTGTATCATATGAACAAAAGCAGATGTCAAATCCACACAAGGCACACTGAAGCTCAGGACAGAAAGGAGGAAAGACAAATTAGTCCACTTTGGGTCAGCACACCACAAATTGATAACTAGAAGAGTAAGTGAAAGCTGTCACTTTATTCTGCCTAAAAGTTTGGCTTTAGGTGTATAGCCCTTGGTGCAAAGCACTGGCCTGAGGACCACTGGTACCTGTTGTGTGGTTCTTATGCCCCGTACACACGGTTGGAAATTCCAACGGAAAATGTCCGATCGGACCATGTTGTTGGAAAATCCGCCCGTGTGTGGGCTTCATTGAGAGCAGGATCTCAAATTGACCTGAGCATTTTTTGCACTGCAATACTTTAAAGAGGTTGTAAACATCCATTTGTAAGCTGTACCTATAGGTAAGCCTAGAATAATGCCCTGTACACACGGTTGAATATTCCAATGGAAAAAGCCCGATCGGATTATGTTTCGGGAAATCCGATCGTGTGTGGGCTCTAGTGGGCTTTTTCCGTCGGAAAAATTTGAGAGCAGGATCTCAAATTTTCCGACAACAAAATCCAATCGGACTTTTTCTGATCGTGTGTAGAGAATTCCGATGGAGAAAGTGCCACGCATGCTGAGATCAAATTATGAGACCAGAGCTATTGGCTACTAGCCTCTACATAGTTCCGTCGTACGCAACGAACGTCACCACCTTCAGAATGATTGGATTTTCCGACAACTTTGTCCGACCGTGTGTATGCAACACCGGTGTCAGACAAAATCTGTGCAGCTGGCAGCACATTTGTGCAGCATTTACATGCATACAGAGTACAGAGTGATTGAACTCCACTGGCAACCAAGGATGCCAGGTGGCAGGAGTCACATGTGTCCTAGTAACCAAGAATACTGGATACTAGGCAGCAGGAGTGCTTGCAGGGGTGCTTGCATTCAAGAGACCAGCAGGGGCCACCAGTTCAGGCATCCAATTTCAATTGAGTCCCAAGTGCACGTTTGTCTTCTATATGTTTCACCCCATTGGCTTCTTCAGGAAGCAATAAAGTGCTACAGCACAGCTATATGAGAAAATATAATCATAATTAGAAAAAATACATACAAAATCAGTCTATATAATGTGTTAAATTAGTCACTGCAACATTTGGGCACAAACTCATTTTATACTATTTTTTAAAAGAGATAGCAACATTTTGATTTTCTATTTAACCACTAGGTTTTTTATTCAAACATTTTGAAAAAGAAAGGTTCCTTACTTTCTGTTATAAAACATAGCAAGTAAAAAAGCTAGAGCAGTACAAAAAAATGGCCTCTTTTTGGAAAGCATTCACCCCAATGTTTATCCACAATTTTGGAAATGAAAAAGCATGCGAATGCTGAGGGGCTTAAAACATAGAACTCTATATACATTAAATATACAGGTCATACACAGAAGGAGGAGAAAGTGAATGGGTTTCATACAGTGGGAAGATGGAGAGGGCCCTAATGTTCAGATGTAGACATGTGCATTCATTTTCGTCCGAATGCATTTTCGTCCGAATTTCAGGTATTTTCGTTATCATTTTAATAAACGATAACGAAAGTGCAGAATCCAAAAAAACAAAAGATCTGACATAAAGAAATGCTTTATTTTCTTTTTCGTTGTGACAACAGTTCCATATAGATAGGAGATTCGACATGACGCTGACAATAACAATCTGTGTCTATCAAACCTGTGGTCGAATGTGCCTAACCTTAACTCTTTTAGTCCAAGATTATTCTACATAGAGAGAAAAGATTTGACATAGAGAGAAAAGATTCGACATAGAGAGGAAAGATTCGACATAGAGAGGAAAGATCGCTGCTGGAATTGGGTGGGGGAAGTAAAATAAAAATAATCATGATGATGAATGTTATTGGCTGATTGTAACCAAAGAGGAGGAGCAGTATAATAGCCATAACTAAGTACACACGTACAGCCAACTTACTTTCACTTACGATTGCTAGCAGAGAGAGACACACACACTGAATCATTTCAGAAGACAGTCAATCTTAGCTGGTCCGTTTGTCAGAGAACCTGAATTATTTAGCAATTAAGCATAAGCACAGCAGCAGAACAATAGTGAAGCAAGCTACAGTTCAATTTAACTTTTTCATAATAATCTGCTGCTATTGTGTTAGTGTTGTGAACTTGATAGTGATACTAGTGTTGCTAGTGTTGTGGGGGGGGGGGGGGGGGATTTTTTATTATAGATTGTATATTATAGATTGAGATACTATATAGATTCTATATACCCTATCTTGTTACCTGTCTGATCAGTGATCACTATCACCAGTCCATTTTCTGTTTGAACTATATACATTCAACATGAACGACAAAGATTCGACAAAGCAACGAAAAACACACAAACGTCAAATCTTTGGCTTATGGTGTCTGTCGAAAGTTCTAAGAAGATTTGACGGAGCAGCTAAACTATACAGAGTCATACAGTTTAGCTGCTCCGTCGAATCTTCTTTGAACATTCGACAGACACCATAAGCCTTCAATGACAGATTCGACCTTAATTCATTTGGATTTTCGGACGAATGCAATTTTTAACGAAAAACTAAATAAATAAAAAGAATTTCGGGAGTAACTAAATAAATGTATTTTTCGGACGAAAACTAAATTTCAAAATGAAATATTTCAGTGTGCACATGTCTATTCAGATGTATAGTGCGGAGTGAGGAGAAAGGATTAAACCCTTCCTATTGCCATCTCTTAGCTCTTTAAGTGAATCTTAATGCTGGGAGGCAGAGGCAGGTATTCCCATCATATGACCACTGTGATTTGTAGTCACAGCAGTCACATGAATGGAAAGCTCCTAATCGCAAGCATGCATCAGGAGCTTTCCGGTACCCATTTGTTACTGTGCTGGGAGTGGGCTCTCAGCACAGTAAAGTGTTTACATAGGGACATATATATGTGGCCACTTGGTGTAAAGACCACCTACCAAGAGGCTGCATATATGTGGGAATTTGGAAGGAAGTGGTTAATATATAGATCACTGCAAAGTCAGCATAGAGATCAGATCTACAGAAGAGGAGTGCAAAAAGTGTTTAAAACAACCCACAATTGTTGCCACTGAATAAGAACTAATGATTGAATGATTCATTTATTCATTAGTTCATCCCTCCCCCCCTTCCTTCTTTGTAAAAATAAGGGACAGGCATACCAATGTAAACACGACACTGTTTACATTGGTAAGTGCTGTGATTGGGCATGACAGCGACATGCAGAACAAAATGCCTACCACTTTGCCGTTCAAAAATGTAGCGTGAAAAGTAAACATTTAGGCTGGATTTCAGTGGTGGTTGGTGCTACATATTAAGAGGGGTTGGCAAACTAATGCCATCCATCTCCCCCCTGAGGGACGGCGCAAGCAACCCCCCCCCCCCGGGAGATGAACGGCAGACGGGAAGGCGGTGATCGCAAGCACACCAATGACCCCCAGGCGTTAAACGGATGAGAAGGAGGTGGCGGAGACTAACCTTAACATAGGAGGCAGGGGGACTCAAGAGCTGGGCCATTCTCCTCTTGGTTCTCCTCCGGGCTGAACAGGAAGTGTGTCATGAAACATGATTGGCAAGTGTGTCCTGAGACATGATTAGGAGTCCTAAGACCCCCTGGCCAATCAAGTCTCAGGAGCTGCTCCCTGATTGGCTGGGAGGAGAATCAGGAAGACAATAGTGAATATTATTTTGCTATTGTCACACAAGTGGGTGAGCTTGCGGCGCAGTGCTCTGCCGCACCGTGCCCACCCTTTTTTTAAAGCCAATTAGAGCCTCAGGCTCTAATTATGTGCTTCAAAAAAGAAAAACCCCATTGGAATCCATGCATCCGTCGCCCTGCATGTAGATTAGGGGCCTGGGTGCATGGATTAGGGGGGCGGCGCCCTGGGTTCACACTATTGCGAATTGGAATGCGGATTTACCCGTATCCAATTCCCATGACAGGAGATTGTGACCGGCTCTCAATGGAGCAGCTCCAGAGCGAATTGCACAGGAGTCCTGTGCGTCTTCTGGTCCATTTCAGGTCCGAATTCAGCCAAAAATTCTGACTGAAATCGGGCCTGAAACAGTGAACAGGGGTGCACCGGACCGCTCCGCACCGCAGTGTGGACCCAGCCTTAAAAGTGGTATAAAAGGGAAAAATGTATTGAGTGACTTTACTAAGTTTGAGATCTTCAATGTATAAAGTACCTTAAAGAAGCTAGCAATGGACCATCAATATATCTATATCTGATCTAGAGCTGCTACATTTAATTGGTAACCATAGCAATCCATCATATTTAAGGAAACTAAGACAGTTTCAAAGCTATGAACCATTTAATAGTTTTAAGTGCTGCTCTGGGCGATGAAATGCCAGTTAATTAAATCATGAAGTACATGCCTTTATAGAAAGCGTATTTGAAGGGCATTAGAAGTGATTCACAATGGGCAGTGATAAGACAGAGTTTTCTCTCCAGGCATAATGTAAGAGGTGCATAACGTCAAAATTACATCACGTTTCTCCCAAAGTTTGGAATGCACAATACATGCAGTGCATTGCTTTGGAAATTAAGAGTAATACCAGGCAGAGTCCAAAGATGAAAATACTTTCTATGGTGCAGAGTTGAATTTCAGGCTAACAGACAATTCACAGTTGTAAAAATAATATGAGAGCTGTTCTATCTGGTAAAGGATCCATTACAAGCAGAGACAGCATCGTGTCAACATCGGATGAAGAAAGAAGAAGAAGCAGAAGGCGGCGGCGACAGCGACGGCGACAGAAGACGGACCAACGCTAGTAAAAGAGCTGCAAGAAGAAAGCGGAGGCCCGGCAAGAAGAACCGAAGAGCGGCACAAGACCCCCGAAGTCGGAACAAGACCCCCGGACAGCGGCAGCGACGAAGGAGAAAGCCGGGCTCCTCCGCTAGTAAAAGAGCTAGCAGAAGATAGTCCGGCGAGAAGACCCCCCAAGACGAAAGAAGACCCCAGAGCTGTGTAAAAAAGTATTTTAAAAACTTGTGTTGTGTTTTTTATTTACACTTTTTTCACCAGGTGAATGGGTAGGGGTACATGGTACACCATACTCATTTACATAGGGCGGACCCTGACAACCAACGGCCAGGGTTGTCGGTAAGAGGCCCTTGTCCTCATCAACATGGGGACAAGGTGCTTTGGGGTGGGGGGGCGCAGGGGCCCCTTTTCCCAAGGCACCCCCCCATGCACCCCCCCATGTTGAGGGCACGAGGCCTGGTACGGCTCAGGAGGGGGGGGCGCTTGCTCGTCCCCACCCCCTCTCCTGACCGGCCAGGCTGCGTGCCCGTATAAGAGTCTGATATGGATTTGGGGGGGACCGTTTTTTCAGCGTAGGGATTCCCCTTTAAATCCATACCAGGTGACGGGGCTAGCAAGGTGTCAATCTCGCCGATCAAGGCGACGACATTGACTTCCTTCGCTAGTCCCGTCTACCTGGAGTCACGTTATAAATTAACGGACTTTACTCCGTGTAAAAGTTCGGCGGACCTCCACCAAGACTCCGGCGGAAAAGTCCAGGCGTGTGTGGGCAAGTCCGTACGTTTGGAATGTCCGGCGGACCTCCGCTGGAAAGTCCGGCGGATTGTCCGCCGGATTAAGTCCGACCGAAAAGTCAGATCTTGTGTACGTGGCATAACAATTTATAAGCTCTGGTGTGTGCTTATGTAAAATCTGTCACTGATGCTAGTCTTCATTTTTCAGCTAACCTCGGCTTTGCTATATAAACTTAAAAAGTGGAAAAAACCTTTATTGATGGGATTTTTAAGGCAACAATAAGAAAAAAAAATATATTACATTTTTTTTATTTATTTTGCAAAATATTTATAAATAATCAATGAAAAATAATGGAAAAAAAAAAACAATATACATATCCAAATAAAAAAAAAAAAGCATTGTATGATTAGAATGATACTGTCCGCTTGATGATCCGGAAACCTCCAGGTGACTGGTGGTGACAGAAAATGCGTTTTTTTCCATCACCACCAGTCACCTGGATGTTTTCGGATCATCAAGCGGACAGTATAATTCTTTTTAATCATACAATGCTTTTTTTTTTAATTCGGATATGTATATTGTTTTTTTCCATACATTTTTCTATGAATTGTATACATGATTATTTATAAATATTTTGCAAAATAAATGTTTTTAAATATATTTTTTTCTTATTGTTGCCTTAAAAATCCCATCAATAGAGTTTTTTTCCACTTTTCAAATATATTAGGGATAATGGCAACCACATGCCCAATGACATGGGTTACAATTAGGGTTGAGCGAACCCGGACTTTTGGGTGTCCGGGTCCCGGACCCGAACCCGAACCCGAACTATTGACTGTATGTTCGGGTTCGGGTCCGGTGTTCGGCGATGTATCACTAGTGTGCCCTTAGAAGCCATCACAGCCATGCCTACTAATGGCATGGCTGTGATTGGGCAGTGCAGCATGTGACCCAGCCTCTATAAAAGGTACACACACACAGCACAGAGCGTCATTCTGCTATAGACAGGTTCCTGTGCTGCTAAGATAGGATTTCATTAGGAGTTAGTCTGATAAAGTCAGTCAGTCCACATTCCTTATATTTTCTTCAAATTAGTTATATCAGTGAGCGATCTACATAGCTAGAGTAGACTAGAGAGTGTCTTTATTAAGGAAAAGAAAGAGGCAGAGAGAATTATTCAAGAGATTCCTAAATCAATTTTACCCTGGCTGGGGTGCAGTGCACAGTCTTTTAACAGTGCCATGAGGCCAGTGCCAGACAAATTATAAGTTTTACCTGCAAGCTCAGTGCAGCATCACTGCACTGCATATTTTAGTAAGAGATACACCATGTATTCTGCTATTGGAAAAACATTGCAAAAAAATTTAATTTTGCTGTGATTTGGGGATTTTTTTTTTCCCAATAGCATTTTCTGCAGTTTAGCCGTTTTTGAGATACACGCTTTACATACTGTGGGTGTATTCTGCTATTGGAAAAACCTTGCAAAAATTTTTTATTTTGCTGTGATTTGGGGAATTTTTTTTTCCAATAGCATTTTCTGCATGTTCATACACGTTTTAGACACTGTACGTGTATTCTGCTATTGACAAAAAATAAAATATTTCAGTGCTTTGTGCATGTGTGCAGGAGTGTGACATACAATCGATCGATATTTCTTCTATTGTGCTATCCCCAAAAAAAAAATTGTAGTGGCATTTTTTTTTCCCAATAGCATTTTCTGCAGTTTAGCAGTTTTTGAGATACACGCTTTACATACTGTGGGTGTATTCTGCTATTGCAAAAACACCCATTTAGGGTGACATCTAATCCACTATCTTATCCATTAAATTAAATATTTTTTTCCAGAAAGTGCGTATTCTGGGGTATTCCCACCATATGTGCGGCATCGTGCCGTTGAGTTTCTGAGGTTCTTAATGACTTCCTGTACCTCTTCTGCTGAGAAGGGGGCCTTCAGCATTTTATTTTTATTTTTTATTTTTTTATGTTGTTTTAAGTTATTTCCCTATCCACATTTTTTGCAGAGCACTTGCTATGCTCTTAACAACATTTTGTTGCCATTTGCAGCCCTCTAGCCCTTTCCATGACTTTTTTACAGCCATTTTAGTCTTGAAAAGTTCGGGTCCCCATTGACTTCAATGGGGTTCGGAGTTCGGGGTCAAGTTCGGGTCAAGTTCGGTCCCGAACCTGGACTTTTTTCCGAAGTTCAGCCGAACCCGCCGAACCCGAACATCCAGGTGTCCGCTAAACTCTAGTTACAATCTTTGCCATATGAAGTTAGGGGGAGAGGTTCTGGACTGGCAATATAGTGTAGAGATTGAACTCCTCTGGACTAATCAGCCTTGCGCTGGTTACAGCAGCATAATGAGGACTTTTAATTTCCAGCAGTAATCTTGCTATGTGCTGTTTTAAAATCTCAGATTGCCATAACTACTGTATATATAAATGGACTTTTTTATTCCAACAATTTTTCTAGTGGAGGGAAAAAAACTCCTAGCAATTACCTCAGTTAACCTTCTGTCATTGTTTTACAGCCATAGAGATTACCAGAGACTCTCAATTTGATTGCTAGAAAGACTTAAAAAAAAAAAGATTAAAGTGATAAAGCTTAGATAATAATGGCATACTGTAAATTTCTGTTTTCAAGGGTATGCTAGAGATTCCAATAATTTATACATTTTGAGTCAAGCAGAGGTAAAGCAAACAACTTTACTGAATGAACAAGACCTTGGACCATGTATTTTTTTTTTTGTGTAAGAAAAGAGAGAAGAAAAACTGAAAGCACAGCTTTTACTAATCTTAAGCCCCGTACACACGATCCAAAAATCGTACGGAAAATTACGCATTTGAACCGATCGTACGATAATCGGATCATTAGTACAGAGCTTTCGAGAGCCGATCAGGACAGTTCATCAGATATTATTCTATCGGACATGCACGGAAATTTTTTTCGTACGATGCCAGATCGTACAATTTTCGTTTAATCAGTACAGCTATTGTTCGAAAATGCAATACAAATGCATTACAACACATGACATCACTTCCGAATTTTTTTTCTGTCGTGCGGGAATTTTCGTGACTTAAGTAAACTCATCAGATTCGACATGAGATTAGCATGCAATAAAAAACGGACGATCATTCGTCCGATAATCTCATCGTGTGTATGGGGAATTAGGCCCCATGTACACGAGACGCCGATGCAAACTCTGCTGAACGCATATTTTAAAAAGCAGAAACCTGCGTTTAAAAACGTGTGTTTTGCCGCGTTTTCATACCGCGTTTAGCCGCGTTTTACCACGCTTGCGTCTATAAGCGTTTGTAAAGATAACATCATATAGACCCTCCCCAAGCTCAGAAAGCATGTATTATTAACTATTTCTGCCATTTTGATCAGAGTGAGCAGCAGCAGCAGAGAGAGCAGTTGTACACTTGCATTTGCCTCTCTTTCTGTGTTTTTTTTTGGAAATGAATGGCTTCTGATGTTGCTCTTTATGAGGCAGCAATGTCGTCGCAAATTGGGTGAGAGGTCCAGAGTCAGAGCTCATCGATATTGGACCCATCCGTTGATGGCACAGCGAATGTCCGTTGGATATTTCACAAACATGGTGGGGGGTTGGGGCTGACTAGACATTGGTATGCAGGTTTTTCTTTGTGATAAAAAGACATTGCTATGCTTTGGTCAGACTAGGTGGAGTCACTGATTAGATTAGAAATTGGATGAAGGGTTGGGGCAAAGAAGTGGAGGCATTCCTCATTGTCTAAGCCACCTAAAAAACTAGAGTTTTTTTTATGGCATTGCATCAGTGAGTATATATGCTCTATGAACTATCTAAAGTAATTACGACATTTTAAACCAATTTTTTTTTGTATTTTTTATGGTTTACCATCATATTTCTGAGTTTTCTGGTCCAAAAAATTGGGTTCCCTTAAAAACGCTTATAAACGCAAATGCAGCTAAACGCAGGTGCCGCGTTTAGCCGCATTTTGCATCTGAAACGTGGAAAAGCAAAGTGTCTGAACCCATTTTTTTGCCTCTGGAAAAACGAGGTTAAACGTAACTGCATAAAAACAAAAAAAAACGAGACTCTGTACATGGACACATAGGATAACATTGCATGCGTTCAGGGGCAGTTGAAAAAAGAGTACAACTGCCTCTGAACGCGCATTTAACAGCGCCTCGTGTGCATGGGGCCTAAGAATCTACATTCCTTCATGTGTTTGGGTATATCTATAAACTGTGAACATGTAACATGTATGTTCATAGGTATATGTGTGATTTATTTTTATTTTTTTATCTTTTATTTAGGCAGAAGCAAAAGACAGGATCCATAGCCTCAAAGCAGTAAAGATATAGAACACGTTAGGAACAATATAGCAATATAGTACTTCCATATATCTAACTTAAGATAAGAGGCAGTGGCAGGAACCATGTGTATTACTGGAATCTGTACCATACCTTACAGAACTAGTCTGTATCTTTACTAGATAAACATTGTATGTATGAATGCGAAAATAGAGGGAGGCCAATATTGCAGAACCGAAAGACAACAAGAAAAGATTCCACAAATCCTGCTTTGACCAATTTAACATTTTTCCTTGAATTGGAAATGAAATAAAATGGAGCCGTGGGAGTTCAGAAAGCAGACTGAGGAGGGGAAGAAAATCAAGAGGGGAGAGAGAGTAGTAAAAGAAAGTGAGAAACAGCAAAATGGGGAGGGGGGAAGGAGGAGGAAAAAGGAATGGGGGGGGGGTCAATGGGGAACAGAGGGAATATGGATTTGCAGAGTTTTTAAGATTCATGGAATTAAGTGAATTATTCATTTCCAACAGAGTTTACATATCACTTACGAGATATGTACTAGGAGCTCTGCCAGCAGTATCGCTTTCAAATAATGCCCTTCCCTCGTCAGAGAAGACAAACAAGTTCCACAGAGTCCAGATTTTGGAATATTGTTCATGTTGGTGCCTTGATGAAAGGACAAGGTCCTCCATTTTGTTTATCTCCTCTACTTTTCGCAGCCAGAGGCCAATGGTCGGTGGATACGGGGATTTCCAATTAAAAGTGATACACACCTTGGCAGCATCAAGAAGGTGGCGAATAATGAATTTCTTGTAAACTTTTTCTGGGATATTGGAGGCATGGAGAAGAAAGAAGGCTGGGTCGTCTGGGATTGGTCTTTTCCTCTTTCTCTCTGGCATCTCCAGCAGTGGGCTGATGTTGAAGGAGAGAACTTGTGCAATAGTGATGGTACCACCTTGACATTATTTTAAAATTAGTCTCTTGCATTTTTGTGCATACAAGCACATTATGAAATACTTTCCTAAAAACAAATCCCTCCAGCGGTGCACTGTCATAGCTGACAGGGCAGCACATTGGTGTAGTGGTTAACGCTTTCACCTAGCAGCAATAGGGTCGCTGGTTCAAATCCTGACCACAACACCATCTGCCTGGAGTTTGCATGTTCTCCCTGTGCGTGGGTTTCCTCCAGGTACTCTGGTTTCCAAAGGCCGACGAGGATGCAGATTGCACAGGGATACAGAGGATGCAGATTGCACAGGAAGACTGCAATGGTGGACACATAGGATGCAGACAGAGGACACAGAGGATGCGGATCGGCACAGGTAGGCTGCAATGCACACAGGGAGGTATGTACAGGGCACAGGGAGGTATGTACAGGGAGGTATGTACAAGGCACAGGGAGGTATGTAGAGGGCACAGGGAGGTATGTACAGGGAGGTATGTACAGGGCACAGGGAGGTATGTACGGGGCACAGGGAGGTATGTACAGGGAGGTATGTACAGGGCACAGGGAGGTATGTACAGGGCACAGGGAGGTATGTACGGGGCACAGGGAGGTATGTACAGGGCACAAGGAGGTATGTACAGGGAGGTATGTACAGGGCACAAGGAGGTATGTACAGGGAGGTATGTACAGGGCACAGGGAGGTATGTACAGGGCACAGGGAGGTATGCAGCTGCAGATGGGCATTGTTGACCCTCTTTTCCACTTACAGTAGCTTCTGCATTTCTCACCCTCGGCTTATACTCGGGTCAATACGTTTTCCCATTTTTTTGTGATAAATTAGGGGCCCCGGCTTATATTCGGGTCGGCCTATACTCGAGTATATACGGTAAGTCTGTAACAATAAAGCTTATGCTTAATGTAAAATTCCAAATTCCAAATGTAGAAATTTAGATAACTTAACTGAATTAGCTTCTTCAAGGTTTTCCCTAAAATTTTGGAAGGTAAAAAGAAAATGAATTTGCAAATCGGAAGCAAATTAAACATTTTCCTTGTAGTTGATCATACATAACACGAATTAAACAAAGCTTAATCACGTTGTAATAGATTTATGCTAACATACATGTTTTATGCTCAGTGTCGCCAAATGACCCTTTGTCCTCTTAACTGCGTGTATGGTTTTTAGTATAATGAGAAAACAAGATGCAATGCCTGGTCTAATCGCATTTAGTGACTTAGAGAGCCATGCACTCATCCTGTAACAGATGATCCAGCAATTGAAGGGTTAATTTATTTCTGGAAATGAGTTTGCAGCTGTTCCAGAAGGTCAGGTTTGCTTTCCATCTCATAAGCTCTTTATGGTCTAGTGGGTGTCTGGTTTAGATAAACAACGTGGTGTGTATGAAGAAGGATTCCAGAGTGTTCAATTGGATTCTTTAACAGAATTCCATTTGGCAAAGAGCACCCAGTAGCCATGCTCAGGATTTTCAACCATTTACAGGGGTGGTAAACCTAAATGTCTAAGTGTTTTTTTTTTAAAACTTAATTGCTAACATCTGCAGGTACTAAAGCTTACTAAGGCAACACAAATTGCAGTCTCCTTGTAAAAAGTGCAGTAACTCATGGCAGCCTAGCGTGCTTCAGTGGCTTATGACTACACTAACCTGAAAGGTCATTTGCTGCTGGTTCTTACTGCAAACTCTCTGTATTCACCGTCATACCCTACTAAAAACCACATAATGTGGTTTCAATTGCTCAGATGCTATTTACAGTATACCGTATATACTCGAGTATAAGCCAAGTTTTTCAGCACATTTTTTGTGTGCTGAAAGTGCCCCCCTCGGCTTATACTGGAGTCAAACACTTTTCTGCAGCAGAGAATGATATTTTCCAACCCAAATTTGGGTCACTTGGTGTTAGGAACCCCATATATTGTAGTGCTAGGTCCACTGGGTTTGCATACCAAATTTGGGGTTCCTAGCCCCAAGTGGGCCCGGGATACGGGGCCCCAAAGTCGGGTCAGAAAATGTCTTTCTCTGCTGCAGAAAAGTGCTTGACATTTTCCAAACCGACTTTGGGGCCCCATATCTCGGGGTCACTTGGTGCTAGGAACCCCAAATTTGGTATGCAAACCCAGTGGAACTAGCACTACAACATATCTAAAGATGGGATTCTATATCCAAAGATGGTTCCTAGCACCAAATGACCCCGCGATATGGGGCCCCAAAGTTGGTCAACTGTGTCCATCTGCAGCAATGTCATTTCGGGACCCTTTGGGTCCAGAGACCCCTTGGCTGCAGCTAGGGGGCATTTAGGAACCCTTAACTACCAAGTTTGAAGTTCGGGGGACCTATGGCTGCAAATGGGCACAGTGAGGCATGCAGTGAGGCTGCAAATGGGCATTGTTGACCCCCTTTTCACTTACAGTAGCTGTGCATTTCTCAACCTAGGCTTATACTCGAGTCAATAAGTTTTCCCAGTTTTTTATGGTACTCGAGTATATATGGTACTCTAAAAGAACAGAATGAAAGTAAATAACAGCAAATACACCACCCCTGAAATTAACGTGTTAATGTAGGGCTACCCTGGTTGGAGGCACTAAATAGATTGAGTGCTCTGTTCTTTGTTTCAACCTTCTAAAGAACCTCAGCCCCTCTGACACACCAGGTTAAAGTATACAAGCATAAAATAGTACAGAAATTCACTGAAAGTAATAATTCGTACCCAACAGCAGTGCTGTATCAAAGAAAAATAGGCACCAAACCAGATAATTAAGGCAAACATAATATGCAGTCACCCAATATGGTTGGTAACTAGGCAACCATAAAATGGATTAGCAATGGTAATAACACAATTTAGCATATAAAGCGTTCAACTATAGGGACTAGGTTTAAGATGACATTTGGCATCCAGATCAACACAAACAGTAGCAAGGCCATCTCAAGTGCAGCAGTAATAAAGTTCAATCTATCAAGTGTTGGAATTATACTGTCTAATCGCATTTATCGAGGTGACTGGGTATGCACTGTCCAAAAGTAATAAAGAATGGTAGTAGAGGGTCAGGGGAACAACGTGAACTTGCAGAATAATTATTTTGGAAGGGTCAGTCTTTTGAGGTGTTCTTCTGCCAACTGCCACTGGGACCCTATAAGAGTGTCAATAACCTTCATGCAGTATAGGTACAGTATAGGTACGATATAGTCTCAGCACAGATGCAATGTAGATGTGGTTCAGATGTGGTAAAGGTTTGGTGTAATACAGTAAAAGGTTGGTATATGTGCATTCTAGGTTTGAAATAAGTGCAATATAGAGTGCAGTATGGGTGCAGGATGGATTTGGTACACTTGGTGTCTCGATCTCAGTGGCTCAGTCCCTGCTAGCAATATCAGCAATCGGTGAATAGCCCTTTCACCAGTCCCTGGGATGCTGCAGTGACCTCTTAATGTAGAAGGGGTACCCCATTGGTCTCTCCCCAAAAGTCTCTGGTGATCTGCACTGGGAAGCAGAGGGTGAGTGGACGCTCCAGTCTTCCTTGTGGCAGCAGTGCAGATGCTGTGATATGGGAGGTGCTGCGCTGACCCTGGGTGTCCTCACTCCCAGTCTCAGGCATGGCACGCCTGGCAGGCAAATATCCAGAGAGAGGTGCTTTCTCTCTAACTTCACCAGTGCCAAGTGGAAGAACTTTCCCAGGCAGTGTAATAAAAAATCACCTTTCCAGTCTTCCTATTGCACAGTGCCTATTGGAATCTGTAGTGTGAGGAGTCTATTCATCCCATTATATGACTGCTGTCTCAAACTACAATTCCCAGAATTATAAGCACTCTGCATAGAAGTCTATGGGCTTTAGCTCTCCCCCTGCTGGCTGGAGGAGAATGGTGCAGTATAACGTCAGCATCTCAGTAGGAGAGAAGAATAAAAGCAATGTCTCCCACTCCATATTGCTGTAGCCCAGCACCTACCTGGCTAGATCAAGAAACGGGTATTTGGATTCTTAAAAATGTAAATTTTCTAAAGCTTATTTTCAAAATGTGGCTATAGTGAAAGCTTTTTTTTTTTTTAACTGGTTCCCGTCCAGCTCACGCATTTTTACTGTGGCACAATGGTGCTGCTGCGTGAAACCCTCTACGGGTATGGGGTCCCCTTTAAGAGCCACCGGAGGCATGCATGCATGACTGCTGCATGGTGAGGGACACGATGCGCGTGGTCGGCGAGTGCCATTGCGGCTGGCCGCACGCGATTGCGTGCATGGGAGCCAGCACGGGATTTGTGTGTGTAAACACACAAATCCCTGTTCTGTCAGGTGAGAGGAGACATATCGTTTGTTCCTACTAAGTCGGAACAACGATATGTCTCCTCCCCCAGTCAGTCCAATCTCCTCCCAGTTAGAACACACTGAAGCCTCGTACACACAATCGGATTTTCTCCAGACTTTTGTCCGAAGGGCGTGTGCCTGGATTTTGTCTTGCATAGAAACGGTACACAAATGGCCAACAAACACGAACGTAGTGACGTACTATGTGGAATTTCAGTTCTTGAGCACCACCCTTTGGGCACCTTCTGCTAATGTCGTATTTGGTGAGCATTGATTCCGAGCATGCGTGTTTGTACTTTGGACTTTTGTGTGACAGACTTGTGTACACACGATAGGAAAATCTGACAAATTTACTAGCCTGCCATCCAACATTTGTTGGCGGAAAGTTGGCCAACAATTGTCTGATGGAGCGTATTAACTGTCGGATATTAGGCAAACAGTCTGTCATCACACAATTCCCAGACGAAAATCCGATCATGTGCACGAGGCTTAAGGGAACACACATTTAACCCCTTGATCGCGCCCTAGTGTTAACCCCTTCCCTACCAATGACATTTACACAGTAATCAGTTCATTTTTATAGCACTGATCTCTGTATAAATGTCAGTGGTCCCAAAAATGTGTCAAAAGTGTCCGATCTGTCTGTCGTAATGTCGCAGTACCGCAAAATATCTCTGATCACCGCCATTACTTTTAAATAATAATAATAAAAATGCCATAAAAATGCCATAAATCTTTCCCATAGTTTGTAGACTATATAACTTTTGCGCAAACCAATCAATATAAGCTTATTTTTTTACCAAAAATATGTAGAAGTATATATATTGGCCTAAACTGATGAAGAAATTCGTTTTTTAAAACATTTTTATTTATTATTTATTATTGCAAAAAGTAAAAAAACATTATTTTTTTCAAAATTGTCGCAATTTTTTGTCTGCAACCAATTTTTATCTCTTTTTATCTCTCCCTATATTATAGTAGCGCGGGAATACCTACTACTTAAATTTTTTGTATATAGCGCAAAAAAAAAAAAGATCAACTACCACAAAGAAAGCTCTATTTGTGTGAAAAAAAGGACGCAAATTTCGTTTGGGTACAGCATTGCATGGCCGCGCAATTGTCAGTTAAAGCGGACATAGTGCCAAATTGTAAAAAGTGCTCTGGTCAGGAAGGGGGTAAAATCTTTTATAGCACTGATCTCTGTATAAATGTCAGTGGTCCCAAAAATGTGTCAAAAGTGTCCGATCTGTCTGTCGTAATGTCGCAGTACCGCAAAAAAATCTCTGATCACCGCCATTACTTTTAAATAATAATAATAAAAATGCCATAAAAATGCCATAAATCTTTCCCATAGTTTGTAGACTATATAACTTTTGCGCAAACCACTCAATATCCCCTTTTTTTTTTACCAAAAATATGTAGAAGTATATATATTGGCCTAAACTGATGAAGAAATTTGTTTTTTAAAACATTTTTATTTATTATTTATTATTGCAAAAAGTAAAAAAACATTATTTTTTTCAAAATTGTCGCAATTTTTTGTCTGCAACCAATTTTTATCTCTTTTTATCTCTCCCTATATTATAGTAGCGCGGGAATACCTACTACTTAAATTTTTTGTATATAGCGCAAAAAAAAAAAGATCAAATACCACAAAGAAAGCTCTATTTGTGTGAAAAAAAGGACGCAAATTTCGTTTGGGTACAGCATTGCATGGCCGCGCAATTGTCAGTTAAAGCGGACATAGTGCCAAATTGTAAAAAGTGCTCTGGTCAGGAAGGGGGTAAAATGTTCCGGGACTGAAGTGGTTAAAGGGAAGGGAAAAAATTAGACCTCCTGTCCAGTTTTATTGCCACTGGAATCTTTGTAGGAGAGATCACTTCCTGTCTGTAAAAAGGATGCCCACAGGACAGAAAGTGAAGGGGATTTCTCTAACGGCAATACAAACAGAAGTACATTTTTTTACATAGAGAGGGGGAATGCTACAACCTTTTTATTGTTGCCTCTGTCACTGCTACAGATTTTCTCTCACTTCTTATCTGGTAAAGTGTTGTCCCCAGAACAGGAAATGAGGGAAGAAATCTTTAACAGATCCCCAGATAGCAGTAAAACATGACAGGCCTTCTAATCTTTCCCAATTCTATCCAAAAATAAAACATGTTTTGAGTACAGGTACACTTTAAGTCCTGGGAAGCATGAGGTCACAAGGTCTGTAACTGCATTATTGATTTTCTACATTTATGTTCTAAAATTAATTCTGTTTCTACTGCAATTCTTTCAGGGAAGGTATTATATTCAATAATCCCCATCCCATTTTAGTCTTATTCTTCCCTTGCTTAAAGGGCAACTAAAGGGAAAAAAAATAGCAAATAGAAAATATATATATATACCGTATATACTTGAGTATAAGCCGACCCGAATATAAGCAGAGGCACCTAATTTTACCACAAAAAACTGGGAAAACGTATTGACTCGAGTATAAGCCTAGGGTGAGAAATGTCCAGCTTCTGTAAGTGGAAAAGAGGGTCAACAATTCCCATTTGCAGCCTCACTGTGCCCATTTGCAGCCATAGGTCCCCCAAACTTCAAACTTGATAGTTAAGGGTTCCTAAATGCCCCCTAGCTGCAGGCAAAAATTGGGGTCTCTGGATTTTGATTCGTAATTTTCCGTGTCTTTACAATGGCGCTGCTTAACGTGCTTCGAATGGATTGAACGAAAAAATTCGTACATTCGTAACTTTTTTTTCGATTCGTAATTTTCCGTGTCTCTTAAAATGTAAGAATAGCATACACATTACATAAAATTATGAATTATGCTCCGATTACGAATCTACGAATGTTACGAATGTTACGAATGTACGAATAAATACGAATGCGTCCGAATTTCGAATAAACGAATAAACGAAAATTAAACTAATGGAAAAAGAATCAACGAAAAAATAACTCTAACGAAAATACGAATCGTTACGAATACGAACACCGACGACTTACGAATTTACGAATCGTTACGAATACGAACACCGACGACTTACGAATTTACGAATCGTTACGAATACGAACACCGACGACGTACGAATTTACGAATCGTTACGAATCAACGTAAACGAAAAAAACGAAACGAAAATAAACACATTTTTTTGTTGTGCACATGTCTAGTTCCTATCACCAAGTGGCCCAGAGATACGGTGCCCCAAATTTGGGTCGGAAAATGTAATTCTCTGTGCTTGACTCCAGTATAAGCCGAGGGGGGCATTTTCAGCACACAAAAAAATGTGCTGAAAAACTCGGCTTATACTCGAGTATATACGGTATATAGCATATACAATTGCAACACTAGTCATATTGCAATTAAATTTTTATTAAAAATTACCTTTCCTTTTCACTCAGCACTGTAATTTTCTGTAAAATGCAACGCAATATGGCAAACTGGAGGTGTTTTGTACATAGATGATGTACAGAACGGCCCCTAGAAATGTAATTTAATGCTTGTGTGATTGGCTCACTGATTTTCCCAGGAGTCTGCACTAAGATACAAGTCAGATTTTTGGCATCCCTCGCAACAAAAATTTCAATTTTGGTGAGATACTCCCAAAGGGGAGTATCTCCCCTATGGGAGTGTCTCAAATCTCAGTATCTCAAATTGCAGACCCTCCAATTTTCCTCATAAGAGCCGCAGCAGCTAAATGATATTTATGACCCCCATGCACATGGGCTAGCACAAAGGTACTCTTTGTGCTAGCTCTTTAATAATTAAAAAAATATGTTTTAATTGGGAATATTTGGCCACGGTGCTATCCATGGGGGATAAACTTTGAAATTATACATTTTAATAAATATAAAGCCATCTTGGCTAAAATATATTTTAAACAAAATTAAGCGGTGTCCATCCAGCCAATGCTGGACGACTATTCCCCCATTAGGACAACAACATGACTTTGCTGAAAATCGGGAGAGTGGGTGGGCGCTGAGGTCCGGTCAAAATGGTCTGAGGGGACACAGCTTCAGGCCCCTTTATAGGCTCACTCAGCTTTTATAGGCTCACTAGACATGTGCAATTCGTTTAGTTACGAATTCGTTTTCCGTTCAAATTCGTTATATTCGTTCATTCATTGAACGAATGAACGAATTAACGAATGGTTTACTAAAAATTCTAACGAATAACGAACTATCAAAAAGAACGAATATGAAAAACAACGAAAATACTAAATAATTAAATTAGAAACAACGAAACTACGAAAGAATGAAAATCCGAAAAAAAAAAAAACAGAAACAAGGAAAATACCGAACAAAAATTCAAAAATAACGAAACTCAAAATGAACGAAAAAAAATCGAAATTATGAATATTCGGAAAAAAGGAAATCAAAACAACGAAAATAAGAAATAACAAAAATTCTGCTGATCGAGAATTCGAAAGAACGAATATTAGTTCTGATTCTGAAATATTCCATCCAGAGTCCAGATAGGGTGTGGTTGGGTCGGAGGCTCTGTGTTTTGGTGGATTTTTGAGTTAAGTTCTGACTTGTGAGAGAGAAATTCTTTGTTTCTTAAACATGTAAATAGCATACACATTACATAAAATTATGAATTATGCTCCGATTACGAATCTACGAAAACAATGTTACGAAAGTACGAATAAATCAGACTTACGAAAGTACGAATGTAACTAAATCTACGAAAATACGAATTTCGAATCAACGAAAATTAGATTAATGGAAATACGAATCTTTTTAAATCAAGGAAAATATAGCTCTTCCGAAAATACGAATGCGTCCGAATACGAAAATACGAAAATAAGCAAAGCAGACTGCGGATCCCCCTATGAGCTATCCCATGTTGGTCCAGCATATTGCTAAGACCTTTCATTTTGCACATGGACACAGAAACAAACAGCTATTTGTTCAGAAAACTAAAAGTAGGAATCCCCAACAAAGTTTGGTCAAATCCTTCCCAATTTACATTGATCAGCCATAGGGGAATGTTTTTTTTTTTTTTTCAACAAAAGTGGGGTTACTCTTTAATAAAGAATAAGTCTAGATAAAAGAAAACCACCTAAAGGTATAATGCTGGAAACCTTTGCCACATCCCAGTACAAAAGAGAAAATTGCAAAAGGGAGTGCCCCGGGGGGATTTTATGAGCAAATGATGTATTTAATACATTTTGTATGTTTTTATACGCTTGTCATCACCTTTTTGCAATTTACTCTTTAACAAAAGCCCACATGTTGTAGACATCCAGCAGTGCCTATAATTAGGTCATACAAGGTCCATTTTTGTTTGATAAAATCACTTTTTCCAGGCATTGAGAAGATGTCCTTTAAATTAAATTCTTATCTTAATTTGTGACCTGTGTTTTTTTCTGTCCTCCTGTTTTTTTAAATCTTTTATTCATGTTTTTAATTTGATCTTTTGGATCACTTGTATATAATTTTATGGCTAATTAACCACTTCAGCCCCGGACCAATTTGCAGCCAAAGGACCAGGCCCCTTTTTGCGATTCGGCACTGCGTTGCTTTAACTGACAATTGCGCGGTCGTGCGGCGTGGCTCCCAAACAAAATTGGCATCCTTTTTTTCCCACAAATAGAGCTTTCTTTTGGTGGTATTTGATCGCCCCTGCGGTTTTTATTTTTTGCGCTATAAACAAAAATAGAGCGACAATTTTGAAAAAAATGCAATATTTTTTACTTTTTTCTATAATAAATATCCCCAAAAAATATATAAAAAAACTTTTTTTCCCTCACTTTAGGCCGATACGTATTCTTCTACATATTTTTGGTAAAAGATTATTGATTTGTTTGCGCAAAAGTTATAGCGTTTACAAAATAGGGGATGGTTTTATAGCATTTTTATTAATATTTTTTTTTTTTTTACTAGTAATGGTGGCGATCAGCGATTTTTATTGTGACTGCAACATTATGGCAGACACATCGGACATTTTTGACACATTTTTGGGACCATTGTCATTTATATAGAAATCAGTGCTATTTAAATGCACTCATTCCTATGTAAATGACACTGGCAGTGAAGGAGTTAACCACTAGGGGGCGGGGAGGGGCTAAGTGTGAGGTGTTGTGTTTTTTTTTACAGTAGGGGGGGCGTGGCTGTACGTCTGACGTCATTGATCGGCTTTCCCGATGACGGGGAACAGCCGATCAATGACAGGCAGTGTAGGAAGTGCGGGGAGAGGTTTGTTTACACAGACCTCTCCCCGTTCTTCAGCTCTGTGACCCGATCGCGGAACACCAGCGGCGATCGGGTCCGCTGGTCCCGTGGCCGTGGTCACGGAGCTCCCGACCGGGTCTACCCCACGGCTAGGCGATTAAAGGGGACGTATATATACGTGCTTTTGCCTAGCCGTGCCATTCTGCCGACGTATATGTACAGGCGGCGGTCGGGAAGTAGTTAAAAGCAAATGGCACCAGACAGATTGGGGCATCTTTCACAGAAGCCCCATAGAGGTTCCTGATGTTGCTGTTCCATAAAACACAAGCTGATATGCAGCTTTAAGGCATATCCAGGATACACTAGTAGGAATGTATCTCAGTGGGCCCAAAAATGTCTGAAAATTCAACAGGAAAAAAAAATGTAGCCCTTGCTTCTCAGCCAGACTAAAAGTCTAAGCAGGTCTGTTCAATCTGCAGCTTGGGTTGAGCGATTGTACTTAGGGTTGGGCCAGGGGCCATTTGTTAAAGCCAACATAAAGTTCAAAACTTGCAAACTTAAATCTGAACACCATTGAAGACAATGGGGAGCAAATCTTGAAAATCAATTTTGGTCATTTGCAAGAATAGTAGGCAAGGGACTTTCAAGAAAAGAGCATAGGAAGCTGGACAGTGCCATGGGGCCCATGTGCCAATGCAAAACAAATGTAAAAACAGACTGTCCAGCAGAGAGAGTCTTCCTTTTTATGTGCTTTTGAGGATGACAGTGGAAAAAAAATGAATCCTTTCATTTACAGTACATGCTTAGGGGATGTCTTTAGGCCGCAGATAGTATTATGGAGCATTTCAATTCTCACAGACAGCATCAGCAATACTGTATTCTGGCATAACAAATTTGTGTAATATATATACATTTTTTTACTTTTACATTATTGCGTGGCCTAAATACAGCATCAGCAGCACCCTAATCTTATTCAGTGTAACTTGAAAAATTACTTTATAGTTTGTTTTGGAAGCAACGCCTGATTTTTTTTGTTAATATACAGCGTCACATCACTTTATCCTTACAGCACATCGAGGGTTGCACCTTGCCATACATCTCCTAACCTCACCCCACCATTTCCAGCAGCATCCTTGACTTGGCAAGTGTCTCTTCTGTAGCTGCTGGAACAGAAGATAAAAGTGTCCCCTAAACACTTCCATATTAGTATGTGCCAGGGGGAGTGCGCCAACAGCACCAACCTGCTTTCCACCCTTCAGCAAGGAATGTTCACACACTTAACTTGCCTGACACATTTTGATTCATGTATTGCCACAGTTCCTGGTTAGGTACTATGGCTTCCAGGATGTTCTGTGTGCTGCTAATTTAGGTGGTTACACCCAGCAAGTGTTTATCAAAGTGCAACAAAAACACAATCTGCATTCTAACCACCTGATATGTAATACAAACGTCTCTGAACCTTCCATTGGCCATGCTGTACAGCAGTTCCACCAGCAGCAGTGAGATATCAACCAGTGTACCAGTATGGGATTAGGAATGGCTCTAGGAGCTGGGTGTCAGGAAGGGCGAGCCAGTATTCAAGATGGCGGCCAAAGTATACGACCTTTGACCTCAGCCCCTGTCAGAACATCTCTGGTGCATCTGCGCGCACCTGTGCACCATTATCAGGAAGGGAATGCCATTATTGAGGATGAGAATTCAAGACAACCTGTCAGACTGCCGCCCGTGCGCATGCGTGCATTAGCACGCACATGTGCACGAGCACGCACGCACCGGTAACAGCTTTTGGCGCCTATTTAAACACTGCCAGTGCACAGACTCGGTCTACTCTACAGTGTTCCCGTGTGTTCCTGCTACCTGCATCTTGTTACCTGTTCCTGTTACCCGACCCGGCTTCCCTTTGACGATTCCTGCTATCCGCCTGCACCCGACCTGGCTTGTCTGACCACCGCACCTGCCTGCTCCTTCTGCTACCTCACTGCCGGCCCATCACCGACCCGGCCTGTACCCTGACTATTCTTCTGCCTCCGCATCTGCTCCTGACGTGCCTGCCAGTGTATGACCCAGCCTGCCCGTACCATCCCTCTCTTCTGCCTGGAGAATCCTGCTGAGCTACCGCTCCTCCTACAGCTGCTTCGGATTCCACGGTCTGCAATCAATCAGGCACTCGTGCCACTCTGCACTCCTGCGCTTCCTGTCTGCTCTACCAGGGGGCCTCGAGTCAGAGGTGTAAGAGAGGCCGTTCGCTGCATATCAGGCTCTACCGTCAGGTACGTGACACTGGGGTTCTTTTTATCATGTCAATGGCTTCTGGTTCAGGATGTGTTGACTAATGACACAATCTCTCTTGTTTTCCTGTTAAAGTACACACTGTGTGGGGCAGGGGCGTTGCTAGGTCTAGAAAAGATCTGGGGCTAGAGCCCATAGCAGTGTAGTAAAGAAAGTCATACGCTTGGACGGGCATACACATGTATATATTATATACGTGTGTGTGTGTATATATTCCCAGAGAGCCCCCATTACATCAGGGTCCCCAGAGAGCCCCCGTTACATTGGGGACCCCTGCAGAGACTCAGGGGTTTTTGTGCACCAGATTCGGGGCTATAGCCCCAAAAGCCACCCCTAGTGACGCCACTGGTGTGGGGTAATAGACTGGGAACTGGAGGAACAGCAGCAGGAAAAAAAGGATTACTTCCTGCTGTCTCAGAACCAGCAGTATCCTTTGCCTAATGCTTACATCTCTGCAAAGCAGAGGCAGCAGGAGGCAGAGGAGGAGTATGAGTAGAAAAGGAGAAGGGTTAGTGTGCTAGTAGTAAAGAGGAGGAGGGTTGAGACACTGGCAATGAGGAAGAGGAAGAGTGTGGCGGTGCTGATGGTAAGAAGGAGGTTGTGGCACTTGTGGTGAGGAACACAAGGAATTTTGGGTTGGTTTCAAGGGGAACATTTCTGTTTGTTCAGAATATATAAATACTTTATTTTGCATAATCTTGGCACGAGTTAACTTTAAATTCAAATTTTTACAAGAAAAAGCACAGTATTTGCACTATTCGGTAAACATTTACATAGACATTGGTTTCTTTGGCTGCAGTGGGGGATCTGATAAGGAGTGCAGAACCTTAAAAAGAATGACTTTTATCTCAAAACAGTCTTAATTATGGTGTTGATAATTTATGTTATAGCTAAAATGAGAAAGATGTAAGTGGACGAATTTAATTCATGTATGTAAAGTTAGTCATTTAATCACATATAAATCCAATAATCTTTCCCATTTCCGATAAACCATTCTATAGATTCTGCATTAGGATAATAATTTTCCCATATATTACAAATAGAAGACAGTAGCAAAAGAGGAAGCTCATAACATATTAGTCTTGTCTGCATTCACCCTACGGAAAAAATGGTTTGAAAATGCCATACATCTATAAATTGTAGTGAGATAATGAACATGATAAGGTCATTGGCAGGTTAATAACTTAGCTTAGACTGGTATAGAGGAGAGCACTTCACAACAAATGCATAGGCACATGGCTTTTGGATGCATTGTAATCTTTATTTTTACTGAATAGGATTGATGTCCCATCGGGTATTATGGCTGTAGTTTCCACAAATTCAGTCAGCAATGTCACAACTTTCAGTAATGTCCAATAAAGAAGACATTTTAAGGACCACTAAACCCAGAGTTTGTAATTTAGTGGAGAATAGTATTTTGCAAAAAATAGATATCATAGATTGTAAACAATGGGTCCTCTAACTATGTATATGTTCCAGCTGTCCTCGGGAGCCATATGCAGAAATAACTATGACAACATCAGTGTCAGGTCGATTGGGTAAACTACCACAGTGCTGTCACAAAAGTGGCAATGACACTCTCAGCCTAATGCCACCCAAAGATTTCCAGTTCTCAGGACCACAATCTAGGTGCCAGCAGATTAACACTGACATTACAGCTGGTTAACTACATAGTTTACCTGTGTAGCGGCCACACTTTATTAAAGTGTGCGCTATCAATGTAAATTTAGTTTTTCTCAGAACTGTAATGGAGTTCTGGGGGTTAATTGTACAGGATTTGCTTTGGCATCAGTCTGGCTGGGCTGTACTGAAGTTCCGCCTGTGACCGCATAGGTGCAGTGAGGCACCTGTGACCGGCTGAGAACCAAGCCTGGTTGGACGTGTTAGGTACCAATCTTTCCCGGAGCCAATCAGTGGGTGCCTCTGGCCCCGCTGTGCGGTCTGGGAAGGGGTATTTAAAGTGCTGAAGTCATGTGTTCAGGGCTGGGCTGCTGCTTTGATTCCTGGTTCTGGTCCGGGGCAGCCCCGTGAGGGGTCCCGGGCCCAGGAGTGTCTGCCATCCCCGTGAGCATGGTCGCCATGACCAGCCCCAGAGGCCCTCATGGTCTGGGGTGGGGATCCGTTCGTTCCTGAGCCTCGGAACTGGCTAGTTCGAGGCCCAGTAACTGAAGGAGGATTCGAAGGCGTCACGTTTTGCTCTCGGTATTGGAGGGACACGGCAACTTGTACAAGCAACAAGGGGAGGACTCTTCAGAGGAGGGCCAACAAGCTGGCTGCTCAGTAAGAGCCTGGGAGCTAGGTTGTATGAACACTAAAGAATCCACACTTCCCACAGTATCGCCAAGAAGGCTGAGAGATCCAGGTACTGTGGGAAAGGTTCCTACTTATCTTCAGTTACAACCTAGTCTGTGGCAGAGACTTTACAAAGTTTCCGGATCACATGTTGGCTGCTAGATCTCTGGCTAGAGGTTTATCCAGCAGTGAAGCGCCCAGCTGCGAGTGGCTGCTCTCTGGGCTAACTAGAGACATTCAGTGGATGTCAGCAGTTCAAAGTGCCTGAGTTTTATCACCCACGCCCTCTAGAAAAAAAATGTTTTCATACCAGACCCAAAGGGGTTTATTCATACCAGACCCAAAGGGCCTGTGGGGGAATCCCATGCCATTTTTATCAATGAACTTTTATGTGTATTGCCGGGACCGACAATTCATTATAGCCCCGAGTACTTTTAAATTATTTTTTTTCCTTTAGAAATGTCATTTTGCTCTTGGACTGTTCTAAACACGGTGGTGGATTCACATTCAGGGTGGCTTTCACAGCACCAGGATATACAAGATATAATCACAAGCTGTGTTACTAATTGGACATTATATTGGAATATATTTATTGTGGCATCATTTTTCTTTAAAGAATTTTTCTTATCACAAACAAATATATATATATTCACTTTTTTGTTTAAGTGGAAATATTATTGATGTATACCCAACAGGGGGGTATGCCTTATGGAATGACACAGTAACTGATCTATCAGCACACTAAGGACACAGACCTACTTTTGTGTTAAGCATAATATATAGTTTAATCCTGATAAAGGTATAGATATATATTTTTAGTTTATTTTTTAACATGTGGATGGATGCTATAACTAGAGTGACTGGCGCGGTTCTTGTTCGCAAATAAACCATAATCACAGGCACTTACAAATAGGGCAACTGTTTTTTAGACTGCAGCCTATCACATACAAAAGTTTACATTGAATAATATTTAATTGACGCCGGTACCTTCACGTACACCTATTTCTAAACGTATCTACTTATTTGGTATAAAGGTTGAGTATAACCCACAATTCCTCAGCACAGTTCTTGCATATTCATTCCAAAAAAGAACAGCCAGTGCCATCTTTCTATTGGATTACAATGAAAGGGAATTACATAGCATGTACAGCAATAAGTAAGATATCTGGAGACCTTGCCTCAATCTGAAATGTTCCTACCCAAATTTAGTGTTTGCAGCTAGGCTGTAGTCAACCTGACTTTGCTAATGATACCTGTATTTGTTGGGTTTCTCCTAAGCTCAGGACATTGATTATTTCTGCCTGTTGCTGTTGTTAGTGTGAGAACCAGAAACATATTGAGTTATCTGCCCTGGCCAATGACTGAGGGTTTTATTCCAGTGATGTAAACTAAGAGGAGGCAGGCAAATATTTGGAGCAATAATCTAGGGTCCTTCCCTCCCAGGCCCCTGCCTGGAGAGGATGCCAATGCAAGAGATCACTCTTCCCTCTCAGGTTCCTACCTGAATAGGATACCAACATGAGAGGTCCATGTCTTAGTTAGCTTTTGCCTGGGGGAGGAAGCCAGCATGAAGAGGGGTTTGCTTTCCTGAGGGCCTTAACCTGGGTCTAAGGAAGACAGGATTGTTCTTGGCCTGAAACTTATCCTATAGAATTCAAAACTGGCCTTTGGCAAAAGCCAAAGAATCAGAAAGTTAACTACCCAGAGAAAGCATTTTCTGATGCATCTTCTGTGTAGTATGTAGGGAGGGGTGAACGGTTCGGCCCGAGCATAAGTTCGGGCCAAACTTTCTGTGTTCGCTTGTTCGGTGAACAGCTGAACAAACGGGTCGTTTAACCATTTGTTTGCCCCCCAAATTGACCACAATGCATTGTGGCGCTGAACAGTGCATTGCAAGCCATGATTGACTGAAGCAGTGAAAGCTTCAGCCAATCAGGGCACAGAACACTGTCAGACTCATGATTGAGTGTCAAAAATTGTAAAAAAAGACAGGAGACACTTTGGGACAAGTCCTGGGGGACTTAGGGGGCTACTCCAAAGCACCCTCCCCGTGTTGAGGGCATGTGGCTTGGTACGGTTCAGGAGAGGGGGTTCTCTCTTGTCTCTCTTGCCCCCCCCTCTTTTCCTGCGGCCTGCCAGGTTGCGTGCTCGGATAATGGTCTGGTATGGATTTTGGGGGGGGGGGGGGCCCTACGCCATTCTTTTTTTAATTATGATATTAACTTGCATATAAGCCTTTAAAATGAGCACTTTTGGTTTTTCATGTTAGTGTCCCTTAGAGTTTAACAGGGTTCCGCGGCTTTTGAATTTGCCGCGAACACCGCATAATGTTCGTTGTTCGCCAAACGTCCGAACTTATGCTTGGGCCGAACCGTTCACCCATCCCTATTGTCTAATCACCTGAAGGTAGCTGCATGCCCATTTGTTCCAAAATGTATTCCTGTGTCCTGTGATGACCAATTAAGAATATGAATTTAATGATGCATTTATGACACCAGAGCTGCATTCATTTGTGTCTTTTATATCTGCCTAGAATTTTGCTCTAAAGTGAAAAAAAAAAAAAACTTGTATTTTCATAATAAATGTTATATTTTATACATTCGATAAATCTTTTCCTATGATCTGAAATCTCTGCTGAGCCTAAGGCTTTAATATACTGTAGACAAGTTTTTTAGAAGCTTTTTAGTATCATAAAGTAATGAAATAAAGCAAGCTGACATCTTTATTTCAAGCTAAGGCTTGATATAAACGAGAACTATCCTGCAAATAAATGACACATTCTGAAGTTCCAAGTTTTTGCCTAAAAAGAATTCCACCCCAGAACACTCTCCTTTGTTTTTACTCAATTAAAACTCTGGGCAAAACACACATTTCACACATAAATATATATGAATTTTAAATTTTTCCTGTTTCTATTTTGGTAGGATTCACTTAAAAAAAAAAGTGTTCTCTCTAAAGTTTTGATTCTGCAATAAAGAACCAGTGTGACAAGAGCTACAATTATATATAAAAAAAAAAAATCAATACGTGGCGTTGCGCTCTAGTAAGTATTGATCTTTTATATATAATTTATTTGGTACAGATTGATTAACCCGGTGTCTGCCACAACTAGTGTTTCGTTGCTCTTATTAAGGTTGCATTTTAAGAGCTACAATTGCTCATGAAGATATGAAAGAAGCATGCACCAATGAGCAACTCCAAAAAAGCTTTAAGGCCGGTTTTACACCGGGGCGGCTGCGGTAAAGCAGCGCTATATTTAGTGCTGCTTTACCGTCGTTTTAGCCGCGGTATTTGGGCGCTAGCCCCCCTGCTAGCGGACGAAAAAGGGTTAAAACCCCGCAAAGCGCCGCTGCAGTGGCGCTTTGCCGGCTATATTGCCGCGGTATTACCGCGGTGTCCCATTGATTTCAATGGGTAGGAGCGGAAAAGGAGCGGTGAATACACCGCTCCTTCACCGCTCCAAAGATGCTGCTAGCAGGACTTTTTTTAACGTCCTGCTAGCGCACCGTTCCAGTGTGAAAGCCCTCTGGACCCGCTTTTTTCAGGCGCATTACAGGCGCTATTTTTAGCGCTGTAGCGCCTGAAAAACGCTTCGTGTGAAAGGGGCCTAAGGCCGATTATTTCGTCCTGTATATTTTGCATGCACTACTTTTGGAAACTCACTGCAACCGGACCACATGGTACAGAAATTTGCATTTGCAACCTGTGTTTGAGGTATCATTAACTTAAAGTGGTGGAACACCCTGAAAAAAAAACTTTAAAAAAATGTTAATAACAATTTAAAATGAAAAAATAATTAATTATTTTTTTTTACTTACCAGAAATGGCTGTTGCTAGGCAGATCGTCCTAATCTGCCTCTTCCAGGGCCGCGTTGATCTTCTCTCTTTCCGTCTTCTAGTGAATGGGGTGCGGTGTGTTATGGGAACTGTGTCCCACAACACATCGCGTTCCCCATTCACAAATTAGACTCGCGCATGCGCAGTAGGAAACGGGTAACCGTTTCCCTTACTGAGGATGGCGGCGCTGGAGCCGGATCGCTGAGGGACATCTCGGCCTCCACGACCGACATCGCGGGCGCCCTGGGAGGGTAAGTGTACTTATTAAAAGTCAGCAGCCACTTTTTTTTCAGCTGCTGACTTTAAAAAAAAATGTTTTAAGGTGAAACACCGCTTTAATATTGACATTGGCATGCAGTACAGGAAACGTGCACTGAAAGCAGGTTTCCCGCAACGCATTCTGGCGTGAACATGCCCTTATGTTGGTACAAAAAAGTGGGCTTGCCACAGCCCAAATGTTTATGCACATGGGCACTATGATACCCTTCGCAAAGCATGTATTATGGATTTTGGATTTTTAACATTTCAGTAGTCTATTGCCCAGCTTCCTCTTGTACCCACTCTTGTTGTACTGTGTCGTGACAAAAGTTTTTATGTCTGTTATCCTACAAAAACAAAGCTGTCTGCTCTATTAAGTGCTGAGATATGACTGGTGGCTTTAAAAAGACTACGCAAGGGAACTAACTGCTAACTTAAATCAATCTAAACAAACATTCTAAAATAAAAGTTAACTCATTTAAAAGTATATTTATATATTTCTCTGGAGTTATCCAAGTTAAGGATCTCCCACAAAAAAAAAGTGTTCTGATGAACACATCACAGTGATCAAATGACCGGGAGGCTCTTGTAATGTCCTAGACATTATGAATGTTTAAAGGTCCAACTCCCACCAGCTAAAAAGGGTAAAAACAAAAACAAAGTAATTATTACCGTATATACTCGAGTATAAGCCGACCCGAATATAAGCCGAGGCACCTAATTTTACCACAAAAAAATGGGAAAACTTATTGACTCGAGTATAAGCCTAGGGTGAGAAATGCGCAGCTACTGTAAGTGGAAAAGAGGGTCAACAATGCCCATTTGCAGCCTTACTGTGCCCATTTGCAGCCATAGGTCCCCCGAACTTCAAACTTGGTAGTTAAGGGTTCCTAGATGCCCCCTATCTGCAGCCAAATTTGGGGTCTCTGGACCCAAAGGGTCTCGAAATGACATTGCTGCAGATGGACACAGTTGACCGACTTTGGGGCCCTGTATCTCGGGGCCACTTGGCTAGTGGATATGTTATATTGCTAGTTCCACTGGGTTTGCACATTAAATTTGGGGTTCCTAGCACCAAGTGGCCCAGAGATAAGGGCCCCAAAGTCGGGTCGGAAAATGTCAAGCACTTTTCTGCAGCAGAGAATGACATTTTCTGAACGGACATTGGGGCCCCGTATCTCGGGGCCACTTGGGGCTAGGAACCCCAAATTTGGATATGTTATATTGCTGGTTCCACTGGGTTTGCACATTTGGGGTTCCTAGCACCAAGTGGCCCGAGATACGGGACCCCAAAGTCGGGTCAGAAATGTCATTCTCTGCTGCAGATAAGTGCTTGACTCGAGTATAAGCCGAGAGGGGCACTTTCAGCACAAAAAAATGTGCTGAAAAACTCGGCTTATACTCGAGTATATACAGTAATAACTTCTCATTGTACTACTAATATTTTTAGTTTTGTGATAAACAAGATAAGTGGCACATTAAAATTTGTACTTAGCATCTACGTTAATATAAAGTTTAAATCCATCGTCTGTAAAAAAAAAAAAAAAAAACACACATTTACTATATTTTTCACCTTTTTTTGGTCTGCAAAATACATTAAAAATAGTCATTCTTGAAAATAAACAAAATCACAAAAAAATTAAAAAAAATACATTAATGAAACCGATATATATCACAGTAATAACAAAGGTTTACCAAATCAGTAAAAACCTAGCTATAATTTCTAAATTGGTCTT
The DNA here is from genome assembly GCA_028564925.1 of Lithobates sylvaticus. Classification (NCBI taxonomy): domain Eukaryota; kingdom Metazoa; phylum Chordata; class Amphibia; order Anura; family Ranidae; genus Lithobates; species Lithobates sylvaticus. The sequence continues at coordinate 21,596,120 of CM053033.1, read as the reverse complement.
GTTCATAAGAAATACACACCTTCTATTCTTAAAGTGATTACATTCATTAAATTAATATAAGTACTTTCCTTTATTTTGTGAAAATTCATAATATATATATAGAAAAAAAGGACTATGTGAGAGAGCAGCACATTTCCAGAGAAAACCAAACAGATTCAGGCAGTAAATGAAAATCTGATAAGACTTTTTTTAAATAGATGTACGGTACTTTTCATACTGTGAAGCCAGTTCTTAATTTAAAGAATCTACTAATATATTGCAACAAGGAAACTACATCAGTATAAATACTTCCCTGCCTCATAAATAAAATGTTCCAAGAAGACAAAGTACTTTCATTTGCATGAAATTTACTTTAATTTTAGCCTCTAACCACTGGTAGTTTAGCTTTGAAAAGATCTTTTAGGATATTGCATGTAATATATTACAGTCGGTTCCAAGAGCTGTGATTGTTCTCATTTATTTTTGCCACAACTGTATATTTTTCAATGTTAGTTATATAGTTAAAGTGTATCTACATCCATAAAAAAAGGGGGTTAGAGTAGTGAGTGATCAAACCCTTGCCAGTTTTTTGTTTGTTTTGTTTTCTATCTCCTATTGGGGAAACCAGAAGCACAACAGGATGTGGGAGGAAATCTCTCTAAATTCAGTGAAATTTTCTATCTTGAGAATTGTGATTGAAATAGGTATCTTAATTTCCCCTGAACAGTAAAATGTGGGATTTTCCAACATAGACTCGGTTGTAAAGATTTCAATAGACAAATTTTACAGTCTGATGTATAGTATAGTATATATATATATATATATATATATATATATATATATATAAAAAATCTCCCAAAAGGGAGTACACACCTCACATTTTTGTAAATATTTTATTATAGCTTTTCATGTGACAACACTGAAGAAATGACACTTTGCTACAATGTAAAGTAATGAACTTACAGCTTCGTATAACAGTGCAAAGTTGCTGTCCCCCTTAAAATAACTCAATACACAGCCATTAATGTCTAAACATCTGGCAACAAAAGTGAGTACACCACTATGTGAAAATGTCCAAATTGGGCCCAAAGTGTCAATATTTTGTGTGGCCGCCATTATTGTCCATTATTGTCACCAGAGCTTCACGGGTTGCCACTAGAGTCCTCTTCTACTCCTCCATGACGACATCACGGAGCTGGTTGACATTAGAGACCTTGCTCTCCCCCACCTTCCGTTTGAGGATGCCTCACAGATGCTCAATAGGGTTTAGGTCTTGAGACATGCTTGGCCAGTCCATCACCTTTCCCTTCAGCTTCTTTAGCAAGGCAGTGGTTGTCTTGGAGGTGTGTTTGTGTCGTTATCATGTTGGAATACTGCCCTGTGACCCAGTCTCCAAAGGGAGTGGATCATGATCTGCTTCAGTAAGTCACAGTACATTTTGGCATTCGTAGCTCCCTCAATGATCTGTAGCTCCCCAGTGCCGGCAGCACTCATGCAGCCCCAGACCATGACACTCCCACCACCATGCTTGACTGTAGGTAAGACACACTTGTCTTTGTACTCCTCACCTGGTTGCCACCACACACGCTTGACACCATATGAACAAAATAAGTTTATCTTGGTCTCATCAGACCACAGGACATGGTTCCAGTAACCCATGCCCTTAGTCTGCTTGTCTTCAGCAAACTGTTTGCGGACTTTCTTGCGCATCATCTTTAGAAGAGGCTTCCTTCTGGGACGACAGCCATACTGAACAATTTGATGCAGTGTGGGGCATATGGTCTGAGCACTAACAGGCTGACCCCCCACCCCTTCAACCTCTGCAGCAATGCTGGCAGCACTCATACGTCTATTTCCCAAAGACAACCTCTGGATATGATGCTGAGCACGTGCACTCAACTTATTTGGTCGACCATGGTGAGGCCTGTTCTGAGTGGAACCTGTCCTGTTAAATTGCTGTATGGTCCTAGCCACCGTGCTGCAGCTCAGTTTCAGGGTCTTGGCAATCTTCTTATAGCCATCCTTATGTAGAGCAACAGTTCTTATTTTCAGATCCTCAGAGAGGTCTTTGCCATGAGGTGACATGTTGAACTTCCAGTGACCAGTATGAGAGAGTGAAAGCGATAACACCAAATTTAACACACCTGCTCCCCATTCACACCTGAGGCCTTGTAAACTAATGAGTCACATGATACCGGGGAGGGAAAATGGCTAATTTCCCAATTTGGACATTTTCACTTAGGGGTGTAATCACTTTTGTTGCCAGTGGTTTACACATTAATGGCTGTGTGTTGAGTTATTTTGAGGGGACAGCAAATTTACACTGTTATACAAGCGGTACACTCACTACTTTACATTGCAGCAAAGTGTAATTTCAGTGTTGTCACATAACAAATATAGAATAAAATATTTACAAATATATATATATATATATATATGAACAAAAAACTTTCAGAAATTGAATCGTTTATTTTTTATCGGTTAACAAAATGGAAAGTAAATGAACAGACAAGAAATCGAAACAAATCAATATTTGGTGTGATCACACTTTTACTTCAAAGCAGCATCAATTCTAGGTACACTTGCACACAGTTTTTAAAGGAACTCATCTAGGTTTTTCCAAACCTCTTGGAAACTAACCACAGATCTTCTGTGGTGGCACTGCACTACTCTAGGGACAGTATATGTCCCTAGACAAAAATATGAATGCAATCTACTCACTAGGGGGAGAACCTCTGGGGGAATCTAGGATGGAAAATGACCTGGGGGTCCTGGTAGATGATAGGCTCAGCAATGGCATGCAATACCAAGCTGCTGCTAACAAAGCAAACTGAATATTGGCATGCATTAAACAGAGGATTAACTCCATGGATAAAGTGATAATTCTCCCACTCTACAAGAATTTGGTTCGGCCTCATCTGAAGTATTCTGTCCAGTTCTGGGCACCAGTCCTCAGGAAGGATGTACTGGAAATGGAGTGAGTACAAAGAAGGGCATCAAAGCTAATAAGGGGTCTGGAGGATATTAGTTATGAGGAAAGGTTGCGAGAACTGAACTTATTCTCTCTGGAGAAAAGACGTTTGAGAGGGGATATGATTTCAATTTACAAATACCGTACTGGTGACCCCACAATAGGGATCAAACTTTTTTGCAGAAGGGAGTTTAATAATGGAAAGGCATTCCTTTGAGATGTCCCTGTGCTGGCTATCCATGGGGCCCTTTAATGGGTATGGTATAGTCGCAGCACAGGTGCAAGGTAGATGCAATTGAGATGTGGCAAAGGTTTGGTTAAAAGTGGTAAAGTGTTGGTATGGGTGCAATCTAGGTTTGGAATAAGCATGGTATAGTGTGCAGTATGGGTGCAGTAGGGATTGGGTACACTTGGTGTCCTGCTCTCAGTGGCTTGAGAGGGGATATGATTTCAATTTACAAATACCATACTGGTGACCCCACAACAGGGATCAAACTTTTTTGCAGAAGGGAGTTTAATAAGACCCGTGGCCACTCAGTAAAATTTGAAGAAAAGAGGTTTAACCTTAAACTGGGTAGAGGGTTCTTTATTGTAAGAGCGGCAAGGATGTAGAATTCCCTTCCGCAGGCGGTGGTTTCAGCAGGGGGGCATCGATAGTTTCAAAAAACTATTAGATAAGCACCTGAACAACTGCAACATACAGGGATATACAATGTAATACTGACATATAATTCAACCATATACTCATAATATCAAGACATATAATCAACCTCCCCTTACTATGTAACTCTAGACCGACTTGGTTTGCCATATCCAACATAAGAGGTGGATGGTAGTGGAGGGGGCAGGGGAATAAATGGAATCTGCAGAATAATTAATATGGAAAGGCATTCCTTTGAGATGTCCCTCTGCTGGCTATCCATGGGGCCCTTTTAGAGCATTGGTGCACTTAATGACAGTCCCAGTTAACCTGCATGCAAGATAGGTACTGTATGGGTATGGTATAGTCGCAGCACAGGTGCAAGGTAGATGCAATTGAGATGTGGAAAAGGTTTGGTATAAAGTGGTAAAGTGTTGGTATGGGTGCAATCTAGGTTTGGAAAAAGCATGGTAGTGTGCAGTATGGGTGCAGTAGGGATTGGGTACACTTGGTGTCCTGCTCTCAGTTGCTTAGCCCCTGTCAGCAGTATCATTGATAGGTGAATAGCCAGTCCTCACTTCCAGTGTCAGGCTTGGATCTCCACTGGTATAGTCTACCGCTGGCAGGAAAATATCCAGACAGAGGTGCTCTCTCTAACTCCCTCAGTGCCAAGAGGAAGAACTTTCCTGAGCAGTTTCATTAAAATAATCTCTCTACTCCTCTTACTGCAGAGTGCCTATTAGGAGCTGCAGTAAAAAGAGTCTATTCATAACATTATATGGCTGCTATCTCAAACTACAACTCCCAGGATTCACAGTGCTATGCATAGAAGTCTAATGATGTACTTTGCTTTAACTTTCCCCCTGCTGGCCAGAGGAAAATGGTGCAGTATAACATCAACATCTCAGTAGAGGGAGAGAAAAATAAAATGCAATGTCTCCTTCTCCACATTGTGCTGCTTTTTGGCTAATTTTTTAAATGTTATTTAACCACTTGCCGCCGCCATATAGCAGAATGATGGCGGCAAAGTGGATTCAATATACTGACTGGGCGTCATATGACGTCCTCAGGATATTAAGCCGATGCGCACCCCCGGGGGTTGTTGCGGTGTGTCAGCCTGACACCCCGCAACACCGATCTAGGTAAAGAGTCTCTGACTGGGACTCTATCACGCGATCAGCCGTGTCCAATCACGGCTGATCACGATGTAAATAGGAAGAGCCGGTGATCGGCTTTTCCTCACTCGTGTCTGACAGACACGAGTAGAGGAGAGCCGATTGGCAGCTCTCCTGACAGGGGGGGTCTGCGCTGATTGTTTATCAGCGCAGCCCCCCTCGGATCCCGCCCAGGACCACCATAATGCCGCCCAGGACCACCAGGGATGCCGCCACACTGGACCACCAGGTATGACCCCCCTAGACCCCCAGGGGAATGCTCATCTGTGCCAAGGCAGCTGCCAATCAATGCCCAGGCAGCTGCCAATCAGTGCCCACTGACAATGCCTACCACTGCCACTGCCACCAGGGATGCCCATCAGTGCCTCATATCAGTGCTGTGTATCAGTACCCATCAATGCCATGTATCAATGCCCATCAGTGCCTAGTAGTGCCGCCTATCAGTGCCCATCAGTGCCCAGCAGTGCCGCCTATCAGTGCCACCCATAGGTACCCATCTTTTCACCCTTTCAGTGCCCATTAGTGTCGCCTATCAGTGCCCATAAATGCCCACCAGTGCCCACCTGTGCCACCCATGAGTGCCCACCAGTGCTGCCTGTCAATGCCCATCAGTGCTGCATATCAGTGCCACCCATCAGTGCTGCCTACCAGTGCCTATCAGTGCCACATATCAGTGCCCATTGTTGGTGCCCGTCAGTGCCCGCTCATTGGTGCCACCTCACCAGTGCCACCTTATCAGTGCCCGTCAGTGCCGCCTTATCAGTGCCCATCAGTGAAATAGAAAACGTACTTATTTACAAAATGTTATAACAGAAACAAAACCAAAACTTTTATTTTTTTCTAAATTTTCAGTCTTTTTTTATTTGTTTAGCAAAAAATAAAAAACACAGAGGTGATCAAATAACACCTAAATAAAGCTCTATTTTTGGGAACAAAATGTTAAAAATTTAATTTGGGTACAGTGTAGCATGACCGCGCAATTGTCATTCAAAGTGCGACAGCGCAGAAAGCTCAAAATTGTCCTGGGCAGGAAGGTGTATAAGTGCCCAGTATTGAAGTGGTTAATTGAATGGTAGACTATTTGTACAGTGTAGTTCTTCTGTGCAATTGTACTACTCTAGCAGCCAGAAAAAAAATTCCACTACCCTGAAGATTTCTACACAGTCTATAAACTGATTTTTATCTCTACAAGGTTTGCTGTTGCCCATTGTTTATTATATAACAATTACTGTAAACAATAAATGTTCTTTATCGTAAATTTATAGCAGTTCTGTAACATTCAGCCACTGTGCGTATGTAGAAGAACTAATACTTTCTAACGGGGACACTAAGAACATCAATCTTAGGCTCCACGTTTACCAAGGTTAAAGATAAAAGCTGCAAAAAAAATCAAATCACAAAAGCTCTCAACCTCCTTAAGTCTATAGTGAAATAAAGCTTATTTTATTGTTCTTTCTTTGACCCTGAAACTCATTAGAGATCAATCTGAGCTCCCTACTTCCCATAATATATGTAGACACATAAAAACAGTCTACATATCATAAAACAATCTTGAATTACAGTATGAAATGATGCTTGTGTTAGTCTTATACACTATGTGGCATTTTCTCTATTCTTGTTGTAGCATTGCCCTGTTTAGCTGTTATACAGTATGTATTACATAGTTACATAGTTAGTTAGGTTGAAAAAAGACACAAGTCTATCCAGTTCAACCACAAAAAAAAAAAAAAATATATATATATCATACAATCCCATATACCCCATTCTATACTCACAGTTGATCCAGAGGAAGGCAAAAAAAAACCCAGCAGCGCATGCTCCAATTTTCTAAAGCAGGGGAAAAAAATTCCTTCCTGATCCCCCGAGAGGCAATCGGATTTTCCCCGGATCAACTTTACCTATAAATGTCAGTACCCAGTTATATTATGTACATTTAGGAAAGTATCCAGGCCTTTCTTAAAGCAATCTACTGAGCTGGCCAGAACCACCTCTGCAGGGAGTCTATTCCACATTTTCACAGCTCTTACTGTGAAGAAACCTTTCCGTATTTGGAGATGAAATCTCTTTTCCTCCAGACGTAAAGAGTGCCCCCTTGTCCTCTTTGTTGACTGAAGGGTGAATAACTCAACACCAAGTTCACTATATGGACCCCATATATATTTATACATGTTGATCATATCCCCCCTTAATCTCCTCTTATCAAGGGTGAATAAATTCAGTTCCTCTAATCTTTCCTCATAGCTGAGCTCCTCCATGCCTCTCATCAGTTTGGTATCAGTTTTCATATGTTCCATGAAAGGATATATGTATTATATATTTTTAATAATTGGAGGGATAGAACAATAAGTACGTGTCACATTCCTCATGCAGATATTTTGTTTCCTTTATGTGCTTCGCAGCCCATTCTTGTTAATCATTGCTCTATTTTAAAAGTTCAGAAAATGTATACAGTATATAAAAATAATTTATATGTTTAATAATATAGGGCTGTGCCTAGGGAAGCAGGAATAGAGGGCAAGCAGCAGGTATCAAAATTTACAAACAAATCATTTTTTCAGAATTTGATTACCGTATATACTCGAGTATAAGTCGACCCAAATATAAGCCGAGACACCTAATTTTACAACAAAAAACTGGGAAAACCTATTGACTTGAGTATAAGCCTAGGGTGAGAAATGCGCAGCTACTGTAAGTGTAAAAGAGGGTCAACAATGCCCATTTGCATGCCTCACTGTGCCCATTTGCAGCCATAGGTCCCCTGAACTTCAAACTTGGTAGTTAAGGGCTCCTAAATGTCCCGTAGCTGCAGCCAAATTTGGGGTCTCTGGACCCAAAGGGTCCCGAAATGACATTGCTGCAGATGGACACAGTTGACTGACTTTGGGGCCCCCTTTCTCGGGTTCACTTGGTGCTAGGAACCCCATTGGATATGTTGTAGTACTAGTTCCACTGGGTTTGCACACCATATTTGGGGTTCCTAGCCCCAAGTGGCCCCAAGATATGGGACCCCAAATTCGGATCGGAAAATGTCATTCTCTGCTGCAGAAAAGTGCTTGACTCCAGTATAAGCCGAGGGGGGCATTTTCAGCACACAAAACATGTGCTGAAAAACTTGGCTTATACTCGAGTATATACGTATGTAGCTATGGTATTCGCAAAGGCACTGCTGAGTCGTGGATAAGTATGATATTATTTCAAAGACATTTCAGTGCAAGATGGGCATAACTATAGCCATTTCAGTCCATGTGCCCACTGTAGCACCTAAGGACAAAAGGAGCTAAGTGGGGTCATCTATTCTTGCATCATCCTGGTGTTCCTGATTTTAAATTTCAATTCTGCCTTACTGCACCAAAAAAAATATTTTCCTCCTACTGCACTTCTTCCAGCCAATGCTAGCATGTGTATGTAGCGGTCACACTTTATTAAAGTGTGCGCTATCAATGTAAATTGAGTTTTTCTCAGAACTGTAACAGAGTTTGTAACTTAACTAATTACTTTTTTTTAAAGTAAGATGACCAACACTGGTGGGGACACAGTAAACATGTGGAAGAAGGTGCTCTGGTCAGGTGAGACCAAAATTGAACTTTTTGGCCTAAAAGCCAACGCTATGTGTGGCAGAAAACTAACACTGCACATCACCATGGACACACCATCCCCACCGTAAAACATGGTGGTGGCAGCATCATGTTGTAGGGATGTTTTTCTTCAGCAGGGATAGGGAAGCTTTTTAGAGTTAATGGGAGGGGGGATGGAGCCAAATCCAGGGCAATCTTAGAAGATAACCTGTTAAAGTCTGCAAAAGACTAGAGCCTGGGGTGGAGGTTCACCTTCCAGCAGGACAACGACCCTAAACATACAGCCAGAGCTACAATGGAATGGCTTAGATCAAAGCATATTCATGTGTTAGAATGGACCAGTCAAAGTCTAGACCTAAATCCAATTGAGAATCTGTGGCAAGACTTGACCATACAATCTGACAGAGCTTGAGCTATTTTGCAAAGAAGAATGGGCAAAAATGTCACTTTCCAGATGTGCAAAGATAGTAGAGACATCCTCAAAAAGACTTGCAGCTGTAATTGCAGCAAAAGGGGGGGGGGGGGGGGGTTCTACAAAATATTGCCTCGGGGGGGGGGGGGGGGGGCTGAATACAAATACACGCCACACTTTTCACATATTTATTTGTAAACAATGAAAATCATTTATCATTTTCCTTCCACTTCACAATTATGTGCCACTTTGTGTTGGTCTATCACATAAAATTCCAATAAAATACATTTACGTCTTTGGCTGCAACATGACAAAATGTGGAATGAAATTAAATTTTAAGGGGTTGGTTTAAATACTTTTTCAAGGAACTGTATGCTTTTTAGACATGTGCAATTCGTTTCGTTCCGAATTCGTTTTTTAACGAATTTCGACAAATTCGTTAATTCTGAAATATCCGAATTAACAAATACCTGTTTAACGAATTTTTCAGAATATTCGAATATTAAAAAATTTGTAAATTCGTACATTTGTAAATTCGTACATTTGTACATTCATAATTTTGTACATTTGTAAATTCGTACATTTGTACATTCTAAATTCGTACATTTGTACATTCATAAGTTCTTACATTTGTACATTCGTAAATTCATACATTTGCACATTCATTAATTCGTTAATTCGTTAATTCAGAAATCTGAAATAATAATTACCTAATAATAACTTAACTATTAAATTATAGGTATTGTAATTTCCTTTCAAATTTGTCTGTTAGTGAATGTAACAAATACAAATTTATCCCAAGTTACGAATTATCTGAAATAATGAATGCCATATCTAAACGAATGAAACGTAATTAATTAATAATAATAAATAACAATAATAATAATAAAAATGTTTTATTATTATTATTTGTTATTAATTTGTTCCCTTCCATTTGTTTACATGCGGCATTCGTTATTTCGGATAAGTCGTAACTTTGGATAAATTTGTATTTGTTAGGTTCACTAACAGCCAAATTTGAAAGGAAATTACAATACCTATACCTAATTTAATAGTTATTTACTTTTTCAGATTTTCTAATTTTCGGATTTTCTAATTTCCAAATTTACAAATTTTCTAATTTACAAATGTACGAATTTACGAATATGAATTTTCTAATTTACGAATGTACGAATTTACGAATATGAATTTTCTAATTTACGAATGTACGAATTTATGAATATGAATTTTCTAATTTATGAATGTACGAATGTTCGAATATGAATTTTCTAATTTACGAATGTATGAATTTACGAATGTACAAATTTACGAATGTACGAATTTATGAATGTACGAATTTATGAATTGCGATCATAACGAATGACCCGAAAAACGAAAACAAAAAAAACAAATGAAACGAAACGAAAATGAACACATTTTTTGGCAGTGCACATGTCTAATGCTTTTATCACAGATCAAAAATTGCACATTGAGGGGTAAAGTTAATTCTTCATCAGGAAGCCATACATCTGGGGTGGGTATGTATTGTTAGGAGCAGAATACATTGATGAAGGGGCTGAACTGCTGGACAAAAATGGTATGCTGAGTAAGGGACTAAATTGCTGGGGGAGTCATACTGCTATAGTGGGCTTGAATTGTTGGTGTAGTGGAAATGTATTACTGTGTGGGGACAAATATTAATAATGGGAGCCATACTAGTGGGGTGACATTTCCAAGCAAAATACGTTAAACATGGAGACTTCAAGGAGGCTTTGAGTTTACAGTTTGTAAAACTTGATCATTGTGGATAAACTGGTACCTAGGTGCAATATTCCGAGATTTTAGTTAGCAGTAACACTGCTTTAATTTAAAAGTAAAGACCCTATAAAGGCATATAGAGAAAAGCTACATTCGGTATGCGCAGTAGTGTACTGATCAGCATTGACTGCATATTTTGGTGCAGGTCAAATGATGATGAGCGTCTTTTTTATCTGCAAATAAATACTAGAGTATAAATAGTGCGCAATATCAACCTTAGTCTATTTAGATCAGTAGGTGAGGTTAAAAGACAAATGTCGTGGTGTAGTAAAATATATAAGTGCTTGCGTGACAATCCCAGGTGCACAAAAGTATATATAAACTTCAAGTTACAATGAGGTTGTAACCAATTTAATAAATAAATAAATACACAATGTGTTAAAAGTAGATACAATGTGTTTTAAATAAATAAAGTGCTTCAAAATGTGAGTAAAATCAAGTATGTGTTATAATGTGTCAAAGAAAGGAAATATCCAGTTTATGCCAGTGATGCATATGGGGATATATAAATTCCAAAAGCCAATACAGGCTAAACCTGATGATATCCAGGACACAATTAGAAATGCTAGAACTGAAGAAAAAAAAAAAAAAAAAAAAACAACTTCCTTTTATGCTGGGAATGTGCTGCTTTTTTCCTTTTGGTTCCTCCTGATATCTTGCTCTGGTATGATATAAAAGAGAAAAAGACACAAACAAAAAACCATTGCGCAACCCTCTATTCAACCATCAAACAAAGAAGATCTTTTAGGGGGTTGCCTACAGCTATACAACTCACATGTACCCAGTAGGTGTTTGCGGGTTCAAATCCTGCTTGAACGTCTTTTTTATCTGCCACTGTGTAATTTTTACTAACAATTTGAATGATGTTTGAGGTCTTCTGACCCTTCTAAAAGTAACCTGGCTTACCTGCCAAAAAAATTGTAATTTTGGACATCAATTTCTGTGATACATGTGTTAGCATGCTGTTTATATAGACATAGGTGAAACAATTATTCTCACATATTGTACTGTGATGATTAGTTCTGCCACTAGCTGGTAGTGTTCTTCCCAGTGGAACAACAAAGTTATGATGCAATTTTCTATCTCAATGTCCCTGTTGTTTTTTCAAAAACACAAAGGGCTCAGCCAAGTGTTCAACAACGTCTTGACTAGTAAGATTTCTGCAAAAGCTTCCCAGAAAAAAAAAAGTCAGAAAGCATATATATGATGGCTACTAACAGTGCTTCGTCAAAAATGAAACCACATACTAGATAATGTGAAAATTGTAGAAGAACTGTATCAGTTGACTTGCATTAAAGCAGTTAATACTGTCAAAGAAGAAAAAAATTGAACTATATTCACACTTGGCACTGCCATCTTGAATTCAGGAATTCTTCAATTATTAAGAAGCTAGTTGAAGATCAGCATGCTAGTTTTGTAAAAATTAACCCATACAGTCAAAAAATGATGTGTACCAACAGGGGCGGACTGACAACTCATGGGGCCCCTGGGCAATAGGAGATTATGGGGCCCCCAGGCAATCAAAGATTATGGGGCCACACAGTATACACACACAGTATACAATCACACAGTATACACACACAGTATACAATCACACAGTATACACATACATGTACACACAGAATACACAGACATGTTTCTATTGGCTGAGAAGGTACTGGAGAGGTGGGGCAGCTATAATCTCTGGATTTTTAGACCAAAAAGATGTCGGTAAGGGACATTTCAGAGACAGATGTAAAACAAACACAGCTTTTTACATACTGTCCCTGTTTTTACTGAGGCTTGCAACCCTGATGGGGCCCCCTAGTAGCCCGGGGCCCTCCCATTAAGGGAAAACTGACCAGAAAATCTTTTCCCAAACGTGGCAAAAGCGGAGTCCAGATCAATGTAGTCCTATGAAATGTCAGACTCCGGTAAAGAGTATTTTATCACATTCACTAGCGTCTACACAACGTGCACTGTGCTCTACCTTCTATAGAGCAAAGATGTAGTTTCAAATACACTTGAACAATGTCTTGTCCAAGAAAGAGAGTAAATCCGCGCTTAGTAAACCTCTATGTAACTCTAAAGCAGATGAACACCATAACTCAGATACTGGGCACAAAAACTGTAAGAAAAGAAAAAAGTGCAGCGCTCAAACTATATCTAATAGTAGATATTAAAGTGATTGAGAATGTGCAAAATTAATTAATAATAGAATACACTAAATGTCTAAACCGCAAAATCTGTGAAGATATGCCTTAAGAAAATAGTGAAAAAAATGGTGAAAAGAATATATGGTGAAAAAAATCAATCAACATACATAAAGTTCATAAATTCCAAGTTCATGTGTAAATAAAGTGTCCATATATATATATATAACAAAAAAATGTGTATAAAAAATATAATATGATGTGACTTGATGGTTATAATCATTCAATTTGACCACGTAGAACCCGTCACCTCTAATCACCAATATAAGATGGAGGCTTACCAGATCCCTGGTGACCCCCTTATTAAGGGGGGTCAGACAACGCAAATTTGATCACGGATCCCACTGGAGATGTCCAGGTGCCAATGATTGCCACAAACTTCCGGGTGTCTCCCAGGTGTCACAGGTGTCTCCTATTCCTCGGATGCTCACTAACAGCAGATCTCCAAAATGTATCACCAAAAAAGAGAAAATGCTCCAAATCGTGTGATATGGTTTAAACGGGGGATTTATTAATGCTTGTAACTCAAGCAGGTAAAAGAAGGCTCCAACAAGCCACAGACAAAAAACGAATAACAAATTTAAGAACAGCAAACTGCTATCAGAAAAAACTCCTCTGTGAGAGTTTAAAAAGCGATCGCACATGCGCAAGAGGTGTGGGCGTGGCCTGTCTGTGGCTCGTTGGAGCCTGATTTTACCCACTTGAATTAGCATTTTGAGGAGCATTTTCTCTTTTTTGGTGATACATTTTGGAGATCTGCTGTTAGTGAGCATCTGAGGAATAGGAGACACCTGTGACACCTGGGAGACACCCGGAAGTTTGTGACAATCCTTGGCACCTGGACATCTCCAGTGGGATCCGTGATCCAATTTGCGTTGTCTGACCCCCCTTAATAAGGGGGTCACCGGGGATCTGGTAAGCCTCCATCTTATATTGGTGAATAGAGGTGACGGGTTCTACGTGGTCAAATTGAATGATTATAACCATCAAGTCACATCATATTATATTTTTTATACACATTTTTTTGTTATATATATGGACACTTTATTTACACATGAACTTGGAATTTATGAACTTTATGTATGTTGATTGATTTTTTTCACCATATATTCTTTTCACTTTTTTTCACTATTTTCTTAAGGCATATCTTCACAGATTTTGCAGTTTAGACATTTTGTGTATTCTATTATTAATGTCTTGTCCAAGTAGGCAACAAAATTGGCAAGCTGCCATTCTGACGTAAGGATTTATTGTATGGTTCAGACTACTGCATAATACAATCCAGAACATTATGGTGTTGGAAAGAGAATAAACCAATCTTTATGTGAAAGTGGCAGAAGCATGTTTTTGATGTCAATATGTCAACAACATACTGAGGAGGGGCAATTACGACAACCTGCTATTTACCTTGAAAGTAAAGGGAGAAAAGTCCATATAAGCAATGGAATGGAAGAGAGACTCACCTGAAGCACAAACACTTTAGAGAACATTTATATCCCTAAAAAAAAGCTAACAAAATGGGGATCTTGTGATAAGAAATGTGAATGTATGCCTTAAAGTAGAAGTCCATTCAAATACAATGTACTAACTATATTTAAACCTGCTACCACTCCCATTCTAAGCCTAATAAAATTACCCTTTAAAGGAAAGATGTCTATACTTACCTATTCTGATGGTCCTCTAGTCTGGTCACATGATCGTCTGCCAGCTTCAGTGTAGAGGAGGGACAGCTAGTATCAATGGACCCTCCCAGAGCCAGCAACAATAGACCTCTCCCTCAACAGTAGATTCCTACCAGCAACAATTGACCCCCCGGCAACATAAAATCCCCCACCAGCATCAATAGACCTCCACGCAAAAATAGATCCACACTAGCATCAATAGACCCTTCAGCACACCCCAGCACTCCTTGCCATTACATACATTAGTTGCTGGAGGTGCCTGAACTGCGTCCCCCCATGTTTCCGCTGAAAAAAAGCTCTGCTTACATGTATTCAAACACGAGTGTCTGTTTTTCCTGCATTTGTCTGAACGTAAATAAGGGACATGGTGACTAGGTCGTTCATCAATCCAATCATGAAAACGGGTAGCATAAAATAAACTCTATTACCACCTACGGGATTTGTTTCATTTCATGATAGTTTACAATAGACTCTTTTTATACCTCATATCTGTGTAAATATTTACCATGCATGTAACTGCACATCGGTGAATTTATCAGATTCAGGGCCGTCTTTATTATTGATTGGACCCTGGGCAAAACTTTTCTTGGGCCTCCCCGCCCCCACCATGCAGTTTTGCTCTACACCTGCTCTGAGACATACAATAAATAGCAGGTAGACTCAAAATCAATTTACGGAATCAGATCAGGCAGCTATTGCGAATGGTTGCCAGAGGTTTCAGTGTATCATTACCGCTCACTGACTGGTTGCCAGAGGTTACAGCGTGTCATTACCGCTCACTGACTGGTTGCTAGAGATTACAGCACACATTACGGCTCACTGATTAGTTACTAGAGGTTACAGCACATGATTTCTGCTTGTTGATTGGTTGATAGAGATTACTGTGGATATGACCTCAGGGGGGCATGATATGCATATCAATGCCACCGGCCGCCGTTATTTACATATGAATGATTATATTGCATGTAAACACAGGGTCTGCAGGTGAGTCATCTGTACACAACAATAGGGCAGAGCTGGGTAGCATTAGTACCAGCACTTCACACTGAGATATTGGGACACAGCACAGGACTAAAACCTCAAGGGATGAGGGAATTTAAACCAGGATAGTTGCCAAGTATAAGGCAGCTGCTTTGGGCCCCACAGCAATGACAGGGCCCAGGACAGCTGCCCCTTTTGCCCTGCCTTAAAAACGGCCCTGATCAGATTTGCAGTCTCTGATATTCTATCTTTAATACATAACACTGGCTGTCTGACACAGTTGCAACATTTTTAAAAGGAAAAACCAACAACATGATCCAGATGTGTGCTGGCTAGACTTGATCTCTTTCATCTATCTTATAAGCATACAAATCAGCCTATCCAAAAAGTCCATGAAAAGGTATTAGGACTACTGACAGTTCATTTAAAATGATTCATTTTGGAATTTGCTGCTGCGGTTCGGATGATGCCTGGCAAGTTTACTCAGCGTTGTTTCGAGGAGAAGGAAGATTTACAAAAACTAAATAGGATAGAGTTTGGAAGTAGTAATTATATTGCTCTTCTTTGTCCTTTGAGTGAAGGTGAAATGTATTCCAGTTTGCTCTCCAATGCCTTTATAATGAAGATACATACTTACTCAATCAGTATATTTCAAGATGCATTTTGGTACTTATAAATCCGAATAGTCTATGCTGCTTTGCATTATTACTTTAGCCTGCAGATCATTTAAAATGTATCAAATGTTCCATTTTCTAACCTAATCATGTAGACCCTTCGTCATAAGTCTGTCAGTTGATGAAAGAGGAGTTATTTAAAGTTCATTAAATATGCCATTGCCAAGTGCATTCTCAAAAGAAGTTCACTGTGAAACAATACACTCAATGAATGCCTTACAAATTACTGATTATTAATGTTATTATTATGGTAATGAGCATCTTAAACCAACCATGAAATAAGCATCTGATAAAGTGATGGATCCTTGCATAATTGCTAAATAAATTAAAATAAATAATAAAATGAAATTAAATGAAGGAAATTAGTCCTTGGATGGAAAAAGTAAAACTTGTGCTTTACAAATGAAAGTATTCTCTTTTCTGAATCAACCAACCAACATGTATAAGACCAAGATACTGAGTACACAGGAAAGAGAGCTGCAAAACCCCTGATCTTTCTCTCCTGGGGTGCCCCGCCGATGCTCTTGGCTCCTCCCCTTCATCGGGTGCCCCCACTGAGAGCTAGTTTCCATGGGGGCACCCGTGCGGGCGTGCTCTCTCGAGTCCCGCTGCTGTGTCCATTGACACAGACAGCAAGACTCGGCCCTTCCCCCCGTTCCCATGTCACTGGATTTGACTGACAAACAGAGACAACAGCTGGAGCCACTGGGCTCATGTTCATCGCTGGAACGGATGGGGTCAGGTAAGAAAAAGGGGGCCTCTGAGGGAAGCTGCAGCAACCCCAATCTGTCAGACTGTCTCCAAATTTGTCCAATTTTAGGCGATGCCTGAAAGCTTCACTTTTCAGAGAAGCCTATCCTGCCTCCATCTAACAACTGTACTATTTTCTCCATTAGCTCATCCCCCACAGCTATTACCCTGTTGTATAACCTGACCCTCCCTTCTAGATTGTAAGCTCTGACGAGCAGGGCTCTCTGATTTCCCTATGTATTGAATTGTATTGTAATTGTACTGTAAGCCCTAATGTTGTAAAGCGCTGCGTAAACTGCCGGCTCTATATAAATCCTGTATAATAATAATAATGAAGGTTTTCCACCTTTGCATTAAGGGGAAAAACCATGGGACTTCACAATCCCTTTAACCACCTGAGATCCGCACTATAACCGAATGACGGCTACAGCGCGGATCTAAGATGCCGGGACAACGTCTATTGACGTCTTCCGATTCATGAGCACCAGTCCCTCTCACTGCAATGTGCCCAAGGTCCATGGTGCCCACCTGTGCCCTATAAAAGTGCCGCCTACCAGTGCCCACTAGCTCCACCTGTCAGTGCCCACAGTGCCATCTGTCAGTGCCCACAGTGTCATTTGTCAGTGCCCACAGTGCCATTTGTCAGTGCCCACAGTGGCAGTGCCCACAATGTGCCTTTACAGTGCTGCACATCAGTGTCACTTACCAGTGCTCATCAGTGTCACCTACCAGTGCTCATCAGTGTCACCTACCAGTGCCCATCAGTGTCCCCTACCAGTGCCCATCAGTGCCACCTATCAGTGCCACCTATCAGTGCCATCTATCAGTGCCCATCCGTGCCACCCATCCGTGCCACCCATCCGTGCCATCCATCCGTGCCACCCATCCGTGCCCATCAGTGCCATCTTTTCTGTGCCCATCAGTACCGACTTATCTGTCCCCATCAGTACCACCTTATCTGTGCCCACCAGTGCAGCCTATCAGTGCCCACCAGTGCCGCCTCATCAGCGCATATCAATGAAGCATAAAAATTACCTGTTTTCAAAATTTATAACAAACTATTAAACATGATTTATATTTTTTCTAAATTTTCCATCTTTTTTTGTTTAGCAAAAAATAAAAACCCCAACTGTGATTAAATACCACTAAAAGAAAGCTCTACTTGTGGGAAAAAAGTGATACAAATTTAATTTGGGTACAGCGTTGTATGACCGCGCAATTTTCATTCAAAGTGCGTCAGCGCCGAAAGCTGAAAATTGGTCTGGGCAGGAGGGGGGTTTAAGTGCCCAGTAAGCAAGTGGTTAAACTGTCAACAATAGGACACTAAAGATACCTGTGATATTTATACATGTAATACTTTCAGGTCTATGCTTAAAAATTATCTCTTTTCACATTCTACACAGGAGAAAACAATTATTATATGAACTCTTCTCCCAATCTTTATAAAACTATCACATATTTTTTGCAGATAACAACAAAATAACACCACTTGGTTCTCTTATGGGATGTAAGTGGTGGTATATGTGGCTTCCTTTCCAACTCAAACATTTTAAGCACAAATTTGTCTTGCCTAGGCAAGTTCAAATTATTCAGTCCACTTGCATGCTGTGAGACCAATCAGAGAGAATTAGTCACTTCAGAGGAAACTGCTGACAACAATTTCAATCCATTTATTTGAGTCAATTGTTTCCAGAGAGGGCTATTACCAGCAAAGAGTTTCAAAACACTTCTGTGGAGATTTAGTGAGTTGTTCTCTGTCCTATCCCGAGGTTATGAAAAAAACAAAACAAAGGTGTTATTAATCTTAACAGGGAACATCCTAAAAAAAGCAAAAGTTCTATTCTAGAAGTGAGAGAGGTATAAATGAATATATTTTAAAGGATAAGTTCACCCTTGTTCCCTTTTTTTCTAAATTCCAGCTCCCCTATGTACCAATATAGCATCAATGTACTTCTTTTGATAAAATAAAACAGCTTTCCATGTATTGTACATTTGCTTTCCTCACTGTCTTCTCGTTCAAATAATTTTATTTTCAAAGATAAAACATAAACATTAAAGTGCATAAAAGAAAATAAAAAAAGATAAAATACATATATTCATTTTCATTTCCTCACTGTCTTCATGGCTGTTTAAAAACACTTATCTATTACTTTTGCCTTATTTCCTGGACAGACTATAGGTCGTGACACAGGAAGGAGTTGACCAGATGACCTCATTAGCACACACTCTTCATCAGGGCTGTCTTTAATATTGATTGGACCCTGGGCAAAACTTTTCTTGGGCCCCCCCGCCCCCACCCCCACCATGCAGTTTTGCTCTCCACCTGCTCTGAGACATACAATAAGTAGCAGCTAGACTCAAAATCAATTTACAGAATCAGATCAGGCAGCTATTGCGAATGGTTGCCAGAGGTTACAGTGTATCATTACCGCTCACTGACTGGTTGCCAGAGGTTACAGTGTATCATTACCGCTCACTGACTGGTTGCTAGAGATTACAGCATACAGCACTCCAAAGACATGCTGGTAGGTTAATTAGATCCTGTCGATAAAATTGGCCAAATATGTGTATGTTGTATGTGTATGTGTTTGTAAGCGTGTCAGGACCCCACAGGGCAAGGACCGCACTATACCACAGATGGACACCAGTGGCAAAAGCACCCTGAGGCGATTCAGTTCGCATAGGTTGCGCTATACAAGTCATTCATTCATTCATTCACATTATGGCTAACTGATTAGTTACTAGAGGTTACAGCACATGATTTCTGCTTGTTGATTGGTTGATAGAGATTACTGTGGATATGACCTCAAGGGGGCATGATATACATCATCAATGCCACCGGCCGCCGTTATTTACATATGAATGATTAATTTGCATGTAAACACAGGGTCTGCAGGTGAGTCATCTGTACACAACAATAGGGCAGAGCTGGGCAGCATTAGTACCAGCACTTCGCACTGAGATATTGGGACACAGCACAGGACTAAAACCTCAAGGGACGAGGGAATTTAAACCAGGATAGTTGCCAAGTATGAGGCAGCTGCTTTGGGCCCCATAGCAATGACAGGGCCCAGGGCAGCTGCCCCTTTTGCCCTGCCTTAAAAACGGCCCTGCTCTGCATCATCTACCCTCCTACCTACCACCCTCTTCCAGGTGCATTTTTAAAAAATGAAATCAATCAATCAGTGATCACTGTTCTCACTAAATGTGCAGGCATCTTTATTTTTTTTTTTTTTTTTTTTTTTTTTTTTTTTTTTTTTTTTTTTTTTTTTTTTTTGTTTTTTTTTTTTTTTTTTTTTTTTTTTTTTTTTTTTTTTTTTTTTTTTTTTTTTTTTTTTTTTTTTTTTTTTTTTTTTTTTTTTTCCCCTACCTTTACTTTAATCTTGCATAGATCGTTAATTTGATATTTTGACGTGTGCAGGATATGAGAGATGACATAATAACCTATCTGGAAAAAGCTGTAGTATTGAAAACAGCTGAAGGGTCTCCTGGGTTCTTAAAGTTTACCATACACTATTAGACATGTGCGATTAGTTTCGATCGAATCGGAAATTCGTACAAATTTTTCGAAATTCGTACATTCGTACGAATTACGAATTTTTACGAATACGAATTCTGTACGAAATACGAAATTTCGTTTACGAATTTCGGATCCAAATTATCCGCATCCAAACTACCAAATGATGAATTTCAACTAACCACTGAATTATAGCGGATATAACGAATGATTCGAATGAATTTGAGATTCAGTATATCGAATCATTACGAATCGGTACGAATCGTAACGAATATCGACACTCTACGAATAATAACGAATTATCCAAAAACGTATTAACGTTACATAACACATAAGTCTATTGTCTATTGTTCACCAATCACTCAGAGGAAGTACGAAATACGAAATTTCGTATTTGTAAACGAAATTTCGTATTTCATACTTTCTCTGAGTGATTGGTGAACAATAGACATTTATAGACTTGTGTTATGTAACGTTAATAAGTTTCGTCGTTATTCGTAACGATTCGTAACGATTTGTACGAAATTCGTATTTCGTACGAATCCGAATTAAATTTCGTACACGAATTACGATTTTTTTTTTTATACGAAACGGAACGAAACGAAACAAATTTTTTGACGGCTCCCATGTCTATACACTATACAATCTGACTGTACAATCTTCTTTAGATCTACCTTTAACTATGTAGTGCAATGACCTGCTTTATTGGATACAGAGTGATTGGCTAGATAGGTGCTTCCTATTATATAAATTTGGTAAATCTAAAGGAGATTGTACAATTAGATTGTATAGTATATGTCCACCTTTATACACCTAAAATTACTTTCTGTGCCATTAATTGTTAGCGGCACACCAAACACAGAAGCAAACACACATTTTGCCATGCAAAAAAAAACGAGTGGCAAATTCTGCAAAACACACAGTAAAAAACACGCAACCCACAACATGCCAAAATATCCCATGAGCCACATATGGCACAGCCCATCAAAATCAATAGGCTGCCCTATGTGTGTCACGGGAAAAACTAGCCAAAAAACGTGCACCTCCACTATGCTAGATGTGAATGGGGACGGAAAGTGAAATTGCTGTGTTTACACAAGAACAACGAGGCTCCATTCACATGTGTGTTTCCTTGCTTTTCAGAAATGCTCTGCTCCAAAAACAGTAAAAAACGCACCAAGCGCCGCTCTAAAAAAAAAGTTCTGAAGCTTCTTTGGGGCGATTGTTACATGCTGCCCTATGCGTGATGAGTAAAAATGCACATTCCCACATGCCCGAAAAAAAAGGCATGTGGGAATGTGAGTTCCTGCTACGCAGAGATGTGAATGGGGCTTGACAGCTGAGTGTTTCCATACACTCTCTTCTATATACTTGTATAAAAATGGCCATACACTATGCAATCTGATTGTATTTCATTTTAAAAACATGCACCTGGAAGTGGGTGGAAGCTAGGGCAGATGATGCATAGCGTGTGCTAAAGTCAGCTGGTCAACTCCTTCCTGTGTCATGACCTATAGTTTGTCCAGGAAGTAAGGCAGAATTAATGAATAATAGACATGTACATTCGTTTTCGTCCAAATGCATTTTCATCCGAATTTCAGGTATTTTCGTTATCGTTTTAACAAACGATAACGAAAGTGCAGAATCCGAAAAATGAAAGATCCGACATAAACAAATGCTTTATTTTCGTTTTCGTTGTGACAACAGTTCGATATAGATAGGAGATTCGACATGACGCTGACAATAACAATCTGTGTCCATTGAACCTGTGGTCGAATGTGCCTAACCTTAACTCTATTACTCCAAGATTATTCTACATAGAGAGAAAAGATTTGACCTATAGAGAAAAGATTCGACATAGAGAGAAAAGATTCGACATAGAGAGAAAAGATTCGACATAGAGAGAAAAGATTGCTGCTGGAATTGGGTGGAATTGCAGCTAAACTATACAGAGTCATACAGTTTAGCTGCTCCGTCGAATCTTCTTTGAACATTCGACAGACACCATAAGCCTTCAATGACAGATTCGACCTTAATTCATTTGGATTTTCGGAACGAATGCAATTTTTAATGAGAAACAAAATAGATAAAAACTAATTTTGGGAGTAACTAAATAAATGTTTTTTTCGTACGAAAAAGAAATTCCGAAACAAAATATTTCAGTGTGCACATGTCTAATGAATAAGTGTTTTTAAACAGCCATGACGTTTATGAGGTAAGCGTGTGTAGAATAAATGGAATAATAATAAGAATAATCTCTAGCAACCAGTCAGTGAGCGGTAATGATACACTGTAACCTCTGGCAACCAGTCAGTGAGCGGTAATGATACACTGAAACCTCTGGCAACCATTCGCAATAGCTGCCTGATCTGATTCCGTAAATTGATTTTGAGTCTAGCTGCTATTTATTGTATGTCTCAGAGCAGGTGGAGAACAAAACTGCATGGTGGGGGTGGGGGCGGGGAGGCCCAAGAAAAGTTTTGCCCAGGGTCCAATCAATAATAAAGACGGCCCTGATGCAGAGCGTGTGCTAATGAGGTCATCTAGTCAACTCCTTCCTGTGTCATGACCTATAGTCTGTCCAGGAAATAAGGCAGAAGTAATAGATAAGTGTTTTTAAACAGCCATGAAGACAGTGAGGAAAGCAAATGTACAATACATGGAAAACAGTTTTATTTTTGCAAAAGAAGTACATTAATACTGTATTGGTACATAGGGGAGCTGACATTTAGAATAAAAAAAAGATGAACCTTTAAACATTATTTTGGGTCCGGTAATATATACAAATGTTTTGAGGTTGTTTAGGTTTTATGCATGTGAAAGTCCTTTTTTGGCTTTTATAAATCTTTACTTTGCATTTCAGCAGTTACTGTCGTGAAACATCTCTAGCAATATTCATTAATGTTTTACACTACTAGGGTTGTAACAATATGGGTTATCAGTCAAATGATCAGACAAAAAGTAACTGTAATGCCGCGTACACACGAAGGGACTATCCCGCGGGATTATCCGCTGGACCGAAGTCGAGCGGATAATCCCCTCGTGTGTGGGCGCCGGCGGACTTTTTTTGGCCAAAGTACGGCGGACTAAAGTTTTAAGTTTTGTTTTAAAATTATCCGCTGGACTTGGCAGTCCAGCGGACAATCCGGCCGTGTGTAGTATGGTCCGGCGGACCAAAAAGGACGCATGCTCAGTAGCAAGTATTTTTCTAGTATTTTTCGTTTTCTAGTCCCGTCGTACGTGCTGTACGTCATCGCGTGAACTGTCAGACTTTTTGCGTGATCGTGTGTGGTCAAGTCCGTTCGCTTTTTAGTCCAGCGGACCCAGCTGGAAAGTCCAGCGGATTGTCCGCTGGACTTAGGTCCGCCGGGAAAAGTCCCTTCGTGTGTACGCGGCATAACTTGCAGTTTTATTAACAAATGCAAATTTAGAACCAGTGCAAAGCAGGGTCAGATTGGCAAAGAGCATGTATACACTCCAGAATAATAAAAAAATGATTATAAAAGCAACACAATCATGGATTCTTCACAGCAATGTTTCTATGGCTCAGACAGGGTAATATGTGGCTGCATAGCATAGTCTACATGAGACTCTATAAACATAAAAGGAGTCATAATGTGAATCGAAACTTCAGTAAAACAGTTCCTAACACAAACAGAAAAGAAATACAGTCTTCTACAGGACTTGCCTCCTATTAGACTCTTGTCCAGCTGCCCACTTGTTGGCTCTGACAGAAGAGGGACTATCATTGGGCTGTAGTTCAATAACCCAGCTATATCTTTCCTATCAGGAGTGGCCTGTCTGACCTGGTGAGAAAGAGAAGATGAGGAATATATACTTCCTGGGAGTGTCCAGGAACCTAGAGAGTTGTGGGAAAAGGAGTTAAAGAGGACCGCTCTTGCACCTGAGCATGGTAAGTAAATAGGCACTCCCCTACATGGTCATATTAAGGCATCCAAGTAATCTCAGTAAAAAAAAGCTCCTATGTAAAACATGTTCATGTTTATTAAAAAACTATTAGAAGCTTATAAATTTGTGTCTTTCATTTAAAAAAATACCCATTTTTTGCCATGAATGTTCTTGTTCTGGGACTTTCTGGTATAGGGTGGCAACATACACTGTAATTCAGTAAGTGAACCAGTCTGGATATAACACAACTAGGACACATGGCAGGAGGTCAAACAAGGTTTACTTCTGCTCTTTGGGCTGGTAGCAAGGTACGATTACTAATCTGACAAACATAAACATATTGTAAACAAGGACCCACGGCTGGCCCAAGACATTGTGCTGGCTGGGTCCAAGAATGAAATGCTGCCCCACTCAAAAAAAAATCAAAAAAAAAATCACGCACACTAAAAGGCCCCTACATCCATTATTTTATACCATCATGATTAAAACTAAAATAAAATTGATCAGGAAATCAAATTTGCATGCAACCGCACCTTGTCTATATGCATAATTATATGACATACCATTATGTTCAATCCCAAACCACAAACTCCAGACCATCCCATCACAGATACCCCCCATTGCAGACTCCCTTCATCACAGACCAACCATCACAGCTCCATTGATATTACAGACTGCCCCTTCCATAAGATCACAGCACTCGCCCTCCCATACTTTATTTACACAAGATGGGAAGTATGGCAGGTCCGGACAAAGGGCAGGACTTTTCATGTAAAAGGCAGGTGATTGATTTCTGTGACCGCCGTGCTTTTTAGTAAACAATCACCTGCTTCTTAACTTGAAGTGCTGCGATCTTTTGAAAGGGACAGACCTTCCATGCCTGCTGGCCCAGGTGGAGGGAAGCTGTACATCTGATGCGGCTCCACGCTCGTACTCAGCATATTTCCACTCTCCAAATGCAAGCAGGCGAGTGGAAATTTTGAGGGCTGCTGATGACACGCAAAACTGCTGGAAAAAAAATCTTCTTGGGCGTCAATTTGCTGCCCCCCTCAAAGTGCCACCTGGGTCCAATGCCAGCAGCACCCATGGTAATGCCAGCCCTGCAAGGACCTCATGTTATACATAGCTACTGCTATTACCTACTTTACATTTTTGTACTGATTTGCTTTGCTACATTAACACTGCTAGCAAATACTTGTTACAACTTTAGATTTTAAGTAGGCCCACTATAAGTAGAATTAAACCCAACCAGTATAACCACATGTAAGCTTCAACAATTTAATTAAATTTTACAACACATATGACGGAACAACGTAGAGGCCAGTATCCAATAGCTTTCGTCTCAGAATTTCTTCTGAGCATGCCTGGCATTTTGTGCGTCGGAATTCTCTACACACGATCGGAAAAAGTCAGATCGGATTTTGTTGTCGGAAAATTTTAGATCCTGCTCTCCCAACGGAAAAAGCCAGCTAGAGCCCACACATGATCGGATTTTCCGACAACATAATCCGATCGGACTTTTTCCATCGGAATATCCGACCGTGTGTACGGGGCATAAGCCATCTGGATTTAAAGTAGCTCTAAATGTATTTATTTTTTTATTTAAAATAACAAGTTAGAAGGTTTGTGCAATGGTTTTGATACTTCTCTTCTCGGGTCCCCCGGCATCGCTTGTGGCTCTATTGAAACAGACACCTTGGCTCCGCCACCAGCTCCCTCATCGCTGGCTGTGATGGACAGCAACAGAAGCCAATGGCTCCCGCTGATGTCTCTGTCTCCCAATGAGGGGAGAGCAGACATAACCTCTGCTCTTTTGCACATCTCTGGATAGAAACTGAGCTCAGATAGGTATAAGGGAGGGGGGTGAGCTGGGGGGAACTGCATGTAGAAGGTTTTTTACCTTAATGCACAGTACAAATTATTTTGCCTTTAGAAACAAAAATCCTTTGTCTTTAGATCTGTTTTAAAGGCCAAAGAGTGCATTATGTTTACTGGCAAATTTCCATGTTAGCTTGCTAGTATTGCAAGTTTCAAGCACGCTGGAACTGCTGTGAACCCATGGTAGAGGTAAACCTGGCTTTTATCACTAATCACCAGCACTATAATGAAAAAAGTGATACAAAAATTAAGTTCATGACACAGTATTATAGCAAGCTACCACGTTTCCCTGAAAATAAGACCCGTTCTTTTATTAATTTCTGCTACAAAAAACACACTAGGGCTTTTTTTCAGGGGATGTCTTATCTATGTCCTCTGTCTTCTCTCCCCCACTCCCCCTGTCAGCTCAGGAGTCATCTGTAACGACACCCCGAGTATGAAAGGGGTTAAAGTCGTTTAGGACATTCCCTTCCCGAACACCAAAGCAGCTACCGAACACTCCGATCAGCTAAACAAGAAACTCATACGAATAATTCTCCCCCAAGTACGAGAAGAGGCTCTGTCTTGAAGTTCAAACAGGACTAAATCTTTATTTTGAGCTCTCACACAAATATATACAGCAGGATGAACATACAACCTCTCATCAGAAACCTAATTAACATTAGCTAATTATCTAATCCTTTAGACAGCCTAGGTGACTCAGAGACATGACCTTTAGGACAGACTCCACGTCTCCTAGCTCACCGACTATACTATACACATTATCATACATCTCATTCATACAATTGCAGGGTTAATTAGCACACTGGATAAAAAGACTCTTTAGAAGCTGTGACAAGTCATACTAGACTAATTTACATTGTAGCAGACACAGACAGACACGTGGCTGGAATTTACATCAGCATCTCCTAACAGTATTTGTCAGTCACTATTTGTAATATGGCAAATACAGGGTTCCCTGAGTCTGTGTCTCTTGGGGGGATATGGACCTGAATCCAAAGTAACACCACCTCAAGAGTCCCCAGGCATACAGCTCACAAAGAACACCAATCCCCCAAATGCCAGGGTCCATGATCGGTCGGAAAGAGGCTAGCATTCAGTCCCCTCCAAAAGCCGGGGCTCGGTCTGTCACATCATCATTATGACATCTTTAATCCAAAAAATAAACAAAAATATGTAATACGTTTTGTAAAAATATTATGTAATGTCCAGTTAGTTTCCTTTTGTAATTTTATTGTTGAAAATACTTTATTTACAGTGCCACTGGGCTCTCACGTGATCCTCCAGAGCTCTTCTTTCCCAGTGAATGCAGGGTCCTTGTTTTAGTAACACTTTCATTTTTGACTGTCTCTTGTATAAAACATATGACAACTGACATAACAAAAATGGATAAAGCATCAATTTTTCATAGGAAAGCATGATAGGACATGAGTGCTAGATAGAGGAATCCGATTTGTTTGCAGATCTTTTCATTGTGTTCAGACTGGTTGTTACAGTGATCACATGACCAGGTAGTACAGTGGTTGGCTCCAGGATGTTTATTAAACTGTGAGCCAAACCCTACAGATCTAAAACCAGCAGTGACTGTGAATGTCTTTTTTTCACATATCTGTTGTGTGGTGGTGAAAACAAGCCAGCAAAATATGCTATATATCTTCTCCCACTATTCAAATATGCTATGCTTTTATTGAAAATGTTACCATGGAGACTTAAAATGGAAAGAAGTGTATTGCATAAGGTTACCAAAACAAGCAGAGACATTCCTGTCCTACCGAGTACGTATGAGGAGACTATAATGCGCATGCACTATTCCTCCGTCATTGGCCAACTAAGAGCAATGATGTAAATCATTAAACAGAAAAAACTAAAATAACATGATTTGTATTGTGTGACCTAATATCCTTCCTTGTACCTGCTCTGTAGAATGAACAGAATGTATCATCTGAGAACAGCATTTTTGACTCATGATATAAATTGGAATCATGTAGACAAAAACGTGTTTATTATTCAGTCAGTGTCATTAAACATGAGCTAAGAGATCCACAGAATGTACAATATATGGTGGTTCTGGATGATTTTTGGATAGCTGTGAATAACTGTTATGTTGGTGTTCAACCCCCAGGAATTAGACATATGCCCCGTACACACGGTCGGAAATTCAGACGGAAAATGTCTGATGGGACCATGTTGTCGGAAAATCCGTCCGTGTGTGGGCTCTGACTTTTTCCGTTGGAGATCCTGCTCTCAAATTTTCCGACAACAAAATCCGATCAGACTTTTTCCGATCGTGTGTAGAGAATTCCGACGAACAAAGTACCACGCATGCTCAGATCACATAACAAGACCAAAGCTATTGGCTACTAGCCTCTACGTAGTTCCGTCGTACGCAACAAACGTCACCACGTTCAGAATGATCGGATTTTCCGTCAACTTTGTCCGACCGTGTGTATGCAACACCAGTGTCGGACAAAATCCGTTGGAAAAAATCCGACGGATTTTGTGGTCTTGTGGTCTATATGAATCTGACCATAGCCTAAGCACTCAACTGACCCTTACAATTAGCTCTAAACTTAAAACGTTAAACTTTAAACTTTTTTCATTTCAAATAACAAACATATCATACTTACCTGCTCTGTGCAATGGTTTTGCACAGAGCAGTTCTGGTCCTCTTCTTCTTGGTTCCTCTGCTGGTGCTCCTCCCCCTTGACCAGTGTCCCAATAGCAAGCCACTTGCTATGAGAGCACTGGTGTGTGCTCTCTCCCGAGCCTCGTTCTAGGTGTCCATAAGACACCTAGAGCCGTGGCTTGTCCCCGCCCCCTGCTCTCTCCTCATAGACTCACTGGCTGTGATTGACAGCAGTGGGAGCCAATGGCTCCCTCTGCTTTGTCTCAGCCAATGAGGAGAGATAGACCTGGGACAGCCAAGGCTCCTGTGCATATTACTGAATCGAAAGGGTGAGTATGAGAGTGAGCTGTGGGGGGGAGCAGTACACAGAAGATCTTTTACCTTCAGTCTTTACAACCACTTTAACCTTTCAAATACATTTGTAACCTAAACTTCATTGAATCGGGCTATGGAAAAGCAGCAAATGCAGATTAGCTTTAACCCTTTCACAAGCAAAACTTTTTTTTTACACTTTGGTGACATGTTACCATGCATATTTTGGGGCCTGAAGATTAGTTAAACCTCCCCAAACATTATGTATTTTCTTAAAGCAGAGACTCTGGAAAATAAAACAGTCCAAATTGTTATGTCACACTACAGTGCCTTGCAAAAGTATTCACCTACCCTAGCTTTTTACCTATTTTGTTACATTATATTCTTTAGTTCAATGTTTTTTTAATCTGAATTATATGTGATGGATCAGAACACAATAGTCTAAGTTGGTGAAGTAAAATTAGAAAAATATATACATAAAACAAAAAAAAAGATAATTGGCATGTGCGTATGTATTCATTCCCTTTGTTATGAAGCCCATAAAAAGCTCTGGTGTAACCAATTACCTTTAGAAGTCACATGGTTAGTAAAATGATGTCCACCTGTGTGCAATCTAAGCCCCCGTACACACGATTGGAAATTCCGACCACAAAATCCGTCAGATTTTTTCCGACGGATTTTGTCCGACACTGGTGTTGCATACACACGGTCGGACAAAGTTGTTGGAAAATCCGATCATTCTGAACGTGGTGACGTTCGTTGCGTACGACAGAACTACGTAGAGGCTAGGAGCCAATAGCTTTGGTCTCGTAATTTGATCTGAGCATGCGTGGCACTTTGTCCGTCGGAATTCTCTACACATGATCGGAAAAAGTCTGATCAGATTTTGTTGTCGGAAAAAGTCCGATGGAGCCCACACACGGGCGGATTTTCCGGATTTTCTGTTTTTTTAACAACATGGTCCGATCGGACATTTTCCGTCGGAATTTCCGATCAGCACTCGCAATCAGCGGGGGATCCGCGTATATCACGCACACACGATTTCCCCCTTATTTTAAGGGGAAAAAGTGCGTGTTATACGCCGATAAATACCATATATTATACACTGCCACTAACTGAATAACCTGCCTGCTTAATCTAAATCAAGCTATCTCTCCCTCCACACCAACAACACTAAACAGAGCCGCCCTGTAGCCCTGTAGGCAGCCTTATATAGTGTGGGGCATTGACTTTGTCCCCCTGAGCCATGATTGGCCAAAGGTACCCTTTGGCCAATTATGGCTCTCTTAGCAGAGGGTGCTGGGATTGGCCAAAGCATGCAGGTCAGGTGCATGCTTTAACCAATCATCATACAGCAATGCACTATGATCTCTCAGTGCATTATGGGGTGTTCTGCAGCACTCAAATTTTCCACGAACGCCCTGTAATGTTTGCTCTTCGGCGAAAGGGACACATAGGGGTTGATTTACTAAGGCAAATTCACTGTGCATTGCAAGTGCACTTGGAAGTGCAGTCACTGTAGATCTGAGAGGAAGATTTGAAATGAGGGGAAGCTCTGCTGATTTCTATCATCCAATCATTTGCAAGCAAAAATGCTGTCTTTTATTTTCCATGCATGTCCCCCTCAAATTTACAGCGACTGCACTTCCAAGTGCATGACTGAGTAATTGTCATTCAAAGTGTGATTGTGCTATAAACTGAAAAATGGCCTGGACAGAAAGGTGGTTGAAACAGTCCAGTCCAGTCTTGAAATAGTTAAAACACGTACTCATTTACCTCTGTAGCTGTAGACACCGTAGAATAATTTATAGACATGTGCACAATAGAAAAATTTTTTAGTTTAGTTTCTGTTCATTTCCGTTGATTTGTAACGATTCGTAATTTCGTAAGTCGTCGGTGTTCGTATTCGGACTTGTTCGTATTTTTGTAGTTATTTTTTCGTTGATTAGTTTTTCCGTTAGTCTAATTTTCGTTTATTCGAAATTCATATTTTCATATTTTCGTTATATTTCGTATTCGGACACATTCGTATTTTCGTAGATTTAGTTACATTCGTACTTTCGTAAGATTGATTTATTCGTACTTTCGTAACATTGTTTTCGTAGATTCGTAATCGGAGCATAATTCATAATTTTATGTAATGTGAATGCTATTATTACATTGTAAGAGACACGGAAAATTACAAATCTACAAAAAAAAAAAAAAGTTACGAATGTACGAATTTTTTCGTTCAATCCATTCGAAGCACGTTAAGCAGCGCCATTGTAAGAGACACGGAAAATTATGAATCGACAAAAAAAAAGTTACGAATGTACGAATTTTTTCGTTCAATCCATTCGAAGCACGTTAAGCAGCGCCATTGTAAGAGACACGGAAAATTACGAATCAACAAAAAAAAAAGTACAAATGTACGAATCTTTTCGTTCATTTTGATTTTCGTTGTTCCTGTTTTCGTTTTTCGGATTTTCATTCTTTCGTAGTTTCGTTGTTCCTAATTTAATTATTTCGTATTTTCGTTGCTTTTCATATTCGTTCGATTCGATAATTCGTTATTCGTTAACATTTTTACTAAATCATTTAATCATATAACGAATTTGAACGGAAAACGAATCGTAACTAAACGAATTGTGAGTTTACATTAGGGATTAGAAAGCTGCAATGAACATTGAAGATATGTCACTCCACAGTGCCTACAGTAGGTCATTGATGGCTTGTGTCAAAACTATAAGCAATTTCTACAGCGCTCACACACAAATCCTTTGTGTAAAAATGAACATAAAAGAAATAAATGTAATTTATGTGTTTGTGAGCGCTGCAGAAATTGTTTATAGTGTTTGATTTGTGGAGGATTCAGGCTCTCCTAGCCTGATGTCCCACAGATGTTTTTTTACCACTTGTTCTCTTATTTGCACGCGAGTCATTTATTGTCATTTGTGTCAAAACTTGATTGGTTTTTGTTAAGACTATGTAAATATTTGAATTCCAATAGCCTGGCCACAAAAATACCTGTCATGAGAGAAATACCTGGGCTGCCATTTTTGATCTTCTTTTGAAAATGGTATTTGTCTGGCTATCAATATTTCTGAAACACAGACAAGCAAATAGTAAATGAATGTCACAGATACGTTTCCGTCATATTTCTACACTTGGTACAGTTCAGTGACTCATTTTGAACCTTTTGAAAAAAAAAAATATCTGCATAACAAAAAAAAGTAGCATTTTTATTTCTCTTGTCAAATTTGTGTATTGAATTTTAACTATTAGAGTATGAGCCGACCCGAATATAAGCCGAGACGCCTAATTTTACCACAAAAAAATGGAAAAACTTATTGACACGAGTATAAGCCTAGGGTGAGAAATGCGCAGCTACTGTAAGTGGAAAAGAGGGTCAACAATGCCCATTTGCAGCCTCACTGTGCCCATTTGCAGCCATAGGTCCCCCGAACTTCAAACTTGGTAGTTAAGGGTTCCTAGATGCCCCCTAACTGCAGCCAAAATTTGGGGTCATTGCTGCAGATGGACACAGTTGACCGATTTTGGGGCCCCGTATCCTAGCACCAAGTGGCCCCGAGATATGGGGCCCCAAATTCGGGTCGGAAAATGTCAAGCACTTTTCTGCAGCAGAGAATGACATTTTCCAAACCGACTTTGGGGCCCCGTATCTCGGGGCCACTTGGTGCTATGAACCCCAAATTTGGATATGTTGTAGTGCTGGTTCCACTTGGTTTGCACACCAAATTTGAAAGAAACAAGGCCTCAAAGTCAGGTTGGAAAATGTCATTCTCTGCTGCAGAAAAGTGCTTGACTTAAGTATAAGACGAGGGAGGCACTTTCAGCACAAAAAAATGTGCTGAAAAACTCGGCTTATACTCAAGTATATACGGTATATGGTAATAATATTGAGTTGTAGTTCCAACATAGACTAAAAGTAGTTTAACTAAAACTATTTTAGCATGGATCTAACTACTTAAAAGATATTAGAAGATCATACATTGTATAAGAGAGGATAAAACCAACTTAGACCAGGTTAATATGAGATGACCTCAGATAAAAATAAAAGTTCTTAATTATTATCAAGAGTATAGTTTTTAAATAAAAAAAAAATTGTATTATAGAATCTAAAATCTTATACTACATATTGGAATTATGTACAATTGGTATAATGATAACCAAGGAAATAAAAGTTATGGCACTTTGATTTCTCATACTGAAGTTTTCATCAGATAACAGATAACAGTCATTACTGATGATAACACACATTTACTTTAATTTTAGCATAAGCGAGGAGCCTGCATATTTGGGTTTTCCTGCCATGGGAAACAGTCTGCTTGGTCTGATGACTGGCATTTTGGGAATATCACTTTTTATAAGAAATATAAAGTAAAAGAGTAGGAAAAAAGCAGAATTAACAGTAGTTAGAAGAAGTTGACTTCCAAAATTTAAAATTGTGCCAAAATGCTTAAAGAGGTGTATCCCTTAAAAATTTTTTTAAAGTCAGCAGCTACAAATACTGCAGCTGCTGACTTTTAATAATCGTACACTTACCTGTTCCAGGGTCCATCGATGCGGGGGTCGAAGCTCCGCTAGCCCCCCAATCCGCTCGGCGGCGCCGGGATTGCAACTGTGGGCACCCGGCTGTGGCTTCACACTGCGCATGCGTGAGCGGCGCCGCGCACCGTGATTGGCCACACAGTCATCTGAAACATGTGACAGGTCCCAGATGACTGGGGAGCCCTTCCTGCGCCGAGAGGAAGTGATGTCACCAGCCGAGGCTACGCAGGAGGCAGACTACGAGGGACCCCCTAGCAATAGGCACTTGCCGACTTCCCAGGCCTCTGCTCCCCGCTCTGTCCGATTTTCCAGTCCGCTACCCACACGGCGAACTGGTGCTCTGATCCAGTCACAAGGCACCCCGTTTACCCCCCCTTCCACCTCCGGCACCAGTCAGGGTCTGCCAGACCCGGTCAGTCGCGGCAACTGGACAGATTAGGATGGCCGCCATTTGTAACAACTACAATCAAGGCGGATGCTTCCATGGCCAGTGCAGGCTACTCCACGTCTGCACATAATGCCACAAAGCACACCCAAAAGCCACCTGTCAACGGAAACACGAGGGGAAGTCCTGACTAGGCCAGATAGATGTCAGTTGGTTGGGGTTCTACCTCTCCACACACCCTACTCCCTCACTGGCCATATTCCTAGTGCACGGCTTCACAGCAGGGTTCCACTTCAACAAATGCAGGAACCTCCAATCGGTGGATATCGACGAACAAGCCATAGACTCATTACTACAGACAGAACTGGACAGAGGCTTCATCTTCGGCCCCTTCCCTCAGTCACCTTTTCCAGTCTGGAGAGTCAGCCCTATTGGGCTTGTCAAGGGCAAGTTCTTTAATAAACTCTGCTTAGTGTACAATTTGTCTGCGCCTCATTCCTCTCACATACCTAGCCTGAACTCTCTGATTCCTTCCAAGGAATTTTCCCTCAAATACTCCTCAGTAGACATGGCCATTCAGGCCATCATCAGGATAGGTCCCGGTGCCTGGCTGTCCAAAGCAGACATCTCAGATGCTGTCAAACTCCTCCCTATCGAGCCATTCCTCTTGTGGTGGCATGGTATTAAGTGGAGGGAGTCCTATTATTTTGCGACCAAGTACACCTTTGGGCCCAAAAGCAGCCCATGGCTATTTGACATCTTTGCTCAGGCCCTCACATGTATTCTGTCACACCAGGCCCACTGTCCGATGGTCATCCACTACCTTGATGACTTCCTGCTCATTGAACAACCAGGCACACCCCCTGGAGATCTAGACAGGTTAAGAGTAGTGTTCAACAACCTTAATGTACCCATAGCCGAGCAAAAGTGGAAGGCCCGGCACACTCTATCACCTTCCTAGGTGTCACTCTGGATACGCGTGCCATGCAGGCTAGCCTGCCTCCTGACAAACTAGCTCATATCAGGACAGTTCCACGACTTTACCCTGTCACAAGGATGTACCAGAAGGCAGTTGCAATCCTTATTAGGGATGCTCAATTTCGCCATGAGGATCATTTCTCAAGGGCGGTCCTTTATATCTAATCTTTCTCACACGAGTGCAAGACCCAGATCGAGTGCTCAGACTAGATCTGGCAGCAATAGCAGACCTAGCTATGTGGGATGAGTTCCTCACTAACTAATTTCTATGTTTATCCTGGCAGCTTCAGCTCAGTCTCCACAGGTGTTCACCAATGCCGTAGCCTCTACGGGCTTCGCGGCTATCTTTGGCAGCCACTGGTTTGCCGAACCTTGGCCCCCCAAAATCCTTTTAATTCCTGGTTTCACACAGTCCTCATTTCTGTTCGAGCTGTATCCTATCGTGGCAGCTGCCCAGGCCTGGGGCCACACCTGGACAGGACAAACCGTGGTCTTCACCACGGATAACCAGGCTACGGCCGACATCATCAATAAAGGCAGATCCCAGGCACTTTCCATTGTGTCCTTCCTGCGCAGGCTTGTGCAGCTGTCACTCCATGACCAGTTTAATATTCACTGCAAGCATGTTCCAGGCAAATGCAATACTGCAGCAGATGTGCTGTTCCGTTTCAACTTTACCTTTATTTTTCAGCAGGAGCCTGGAGCCGACCATACGACTACTCTTGTCCCATTCTAGTATTTGCTGATGATGGACTGAAGTCGCATCTCGCCAATGCAACCCAGCTCATCAACCACACCTTAGCATGCAACACACTGAAGGCAAATCGGGTGGCTCGGAACTCTTACTGCAAGTTTTTGGCCTCTTGTCCCGGAGCAGCGATAGGTGATGTTAGACACGTCTTAGCCTTAACAGCTGGCCCTTTAGCAGCTGGTCCTTTCTTACAATACCATCAGGCTATACCTAGCCAGCATCCAGCACTTCCTGTCCTTACAGGACCCCGGTAAACCATCAGTATTTACGGCCCATGCTGTTAGAGCTCTTCTATGGGGCATCCAGAAACACCAGCCCATAGCCAGCGGCAAATGCCTACCTGTCACAAGGGTCATCTTCAGAGGCATGTCTGAAATTCTTACCCATTGTCCGTACCCTGGTCATCCCAATGGCCATCTACTTGGCCTTCTATGGTCTTCTGCGACCAATTGAATTTATTGTTAATGGTACTGGCAGTCAAACGCTCAGACCTCACCTAACTCGCTTTCAGGACCGCAGCTCTCTGCATCTTACAGTCTCCGAAACCCAACAAACTGGTCCCGGGGTTGACATCAACGTGTTTCAAACCAACAATGCCTGGTGCCCAGTGGCGCTACTCAACCGACTACTGTCCCAGCTACCCATCCAATCTGATAGTATCACACTGATACCCTTTTCAAACTGCCCCCTGAGTGGCAGCCAGTTCATCAAACATGTCAGGATCCTTCTAGTCAACTTGGGCCTTGATCCTAGGCAGTTTTCTGGACACTCTTTCCAGATTGGAGCAGCTTGTATCCCACCACGGGGTTCCTGACCACATGATCAAGAAATTAGGCAGATGCAAGTCTACTTGCTTCCCTAGGTACAGTACATCCCGGATCCTCAGATGGAAATGGCCAGGCCTTCACCAAGCTGGCGCAATAAACCACTGAACCAATAAATAATTATTACCCTATCCGAGTCTTTTGCCCACTTTTCTTGGCACACCGACCAGACCACTAGGGCACACCTAAGGTCTATTTATGTTGTATGTCTTGTCGTGTGATCATGTGATCCATATCGGTCTCGGTCTTAGGGCCACGATCATAAGTAAGAAGGCCAGTATTGTGGCCTGAATTTATGGGAGGGGCCCGGGGGTATTTAAGCAGCCCACTCGCCCATGTTCTTTGTCGGTTCCAGTGCGTGATACCGTCCCTCCCTTCCCTTTTTCAGGGCACTTCTTAACACATCCTTCTCCATAATTACCCCTTACTTACCTTGGGTATGCCCCCTTTTCTTGGCATACCGATTAGACCACCAAAGCTTACCTCAGGTCTATTTATGTTGTATGCCTTGTCGCATGTTTATGTGATTCATATCGGTCTTAGGGCCACTACCATAAATAATGAATAAAGCTTGCAATCATTGCAAACGTTGTACTTTCTACTTTTTCTAAGCCATACAGTATTTTTTTTTTTTTTATGCACCATTGAACT
This sequence comes from Lithobates sylvaticus, assembly GCA_028564925.1. Classification (NCBI taxonomy): domain Eukaryota; kingdom Metazoa; phylum Chordata; class Amphibia; order Anura; family Ranidae; genus Lithobates; species Lithobates sylvaticus. Next base: position 21,558,910 of record CM053033.1, on the reverse strand, counting down.
TGTTTCATTATATTGGTTCATTTGTTTGATATGTACAAAAAATACCTGTTAATCCTGCCAGGAATCCTGCAGTTAACAACTACCTTTGCTCTCTGCCTGTACTGCACATCTCCCCCCGCTGCAGATTTAGGAAATGTAATATGATTGGCTAACCCATGTGCAGCATATGGGCTCTGTCCATTAGTCATTCAACTTCTGCCTGGGCTGCACTTACATTTATTGTTCCCAGCTTTCTTTAGGGGCCATAAAACAACTACCCCTATGTTACAGAGAGGAGAAACATGGGGTGGGGGGTCTTCTGCCCTAGGGGGACAATGCTGTTTCTGTGTACATACAGCACTGTGAGTGAGTGTTGACACCCTAGGATAGGAAGGGTGTTAGTGGCAGAATCACTTGGTGAAAATAAAGCCTGAAAATAAGAAAATGAATGCAGACACCATACCAAAGGCTAGGTAAACAGCAATATTTTACATTTTGGTTTTGGTTTTCAATACTCTTCGCTTTGCTGCAATGGTTGTAAATACTATAAATATAATTAAAACGTTAACCCACTTCCTAAAGGAGTTTGTAGGGAATCTTAGATGAAATAGCTATGCTGGGAAATATATCCAGAGTTGCCAGACTGCTAGTCTAGGTCTCCTTTGATTTTTTAGAACAAATTGAAAACACTGCCCATGTGCATTGAAAGGAAATAAAATATATGTGTCACCCTTACAACAATTAAAAGAAAAAAAAAAGTTTTGTCACATAATACATAACCTTTATCCATAATGTAATATTTCACATACAAGGTAATATTTTAGGAAAAACAACTGCTTATACCTCCATCAAATGATGAAGTTGAAGGATTAATGGACAGAGCCCATATGCTGCACATGGGTAAGCCAGTCATATTAAATTTTCTATCTCTTCCTAAATCTGCAGCAGAGGGAGGAATCTGCATTATTCTGCCAAGTGTAATTCTCTCTACGTAAATAAATTACGGCATAGGACAACATGCTGCTAAAATTACTGCATGGCTTTCAATAGATTAATGGGTTTTATTGTTTCTTGTTTTACGCTCCACGTATTAAGTAAAAGAGCCATAACTGTTCATTTTGTTTCTTCTGTGGTCTAGAAAACAGGATCTAGTATTATTCTATAGAGCAATCTGTGTTTAAAGAAAAGATTGTATTGCAAGCAAAAAAATCAAACAATGTATTTTGGAAACTGTGAATGGAAATTGAAAAGCTGGTTAGAATTCTTGCACATGGGTGTCTGGCCTATGTTTCCCTTCTGAGAGTGAGTGACAATACAATCGTTAAATGGCACGCCTGGCAACTTACTTTAAGCAGCTAAGGGCTAATAAAGTCCAGTAAGGTTACCTACATCGTTATGATAGGGAGCAACCATAAGGCCGTGCATAGTGTCAACAATATAACACACATTACAGAAATCACATCTATCTGGAGACTGGAAGTGGGTGTAGGTTGTGTACTTTGAAATGGAGCATGGGATAAAGAAAGGGACTGGTATGGGGTTCTACGGATCTACCGTATTTATCGGCGTATAACTTTTTTCCCCTTAAAATCGGGGGAAAGTCGTGGGTGCGTGTTATACGCTGATACCCCCCCAAAAAATGACAAAAATTGGTTGTGGCGCCAAAAAATAGCGGCAGCGGCCGAAAAAGACCGAACCGTGGCCGAAAAAGGCCGAAGCGCGGCCGAAAAAGACCGAGCCGACTGTTCAGCTCCGCTCGTAGTCCCGCCTCCCTGCGCTCGCTCCCGAAACAGCAGGGAGGCGGGACTCCGAGCGGAGCTGAACAGTCGGCTCAGTCTTTTTCAGCCGCGCTTCGACCTTTTTCGGCGGTGGTTCGGTCTTTTTCGGCGGCGCATGCGCGGTCTGTCTCAGCAGCGGGAAATTTAAATGTCGGCAAGGCTGCAAATGACGCTGGCAAACTGCAAATGACACTGGGCAAGCTACAAATGACGCTGGCAAGCTGCAAATGACACTGGGCAAGCTACAAATGACACTGGGCAAGCTACAAATGACGCTGGGCAAGCTGCAAATGACGCTGGGCGAGCTGCAAATGACGCTGGGCAAGCTGCAAATGACGCTGGGCAAGGCTGCAAATGACGCTGGGCAAGCTGCAAATGACGCTTAAATGTAAGTTTTTTTTTTTCCCTAAACTTCTCTCCTAAAACTTTTTTTCCTTAAAATTCCCTCCTAAAGTTGGGGTGCGTGTTATACGCCGGTGCGTGTTATACGCCGATAAATACGGTATTTAACAATTCACTTACATCTGTACTTTAGCCTTACCTTCAGTTATGCACAGTTATACAGGCTCCTCTTCTGTACTTAAAGCCGTTCTGCACTGACAAACTAAAAAAAAATTTTTTTTATGGTCTATCTATCTGAAAAGTATTAATCTTATAATAAACTTACTTCTTTCAGTGCTGCATCGTTTCTCCGTCCGTTTTTCTGTGTAAAGATTTGTTATAAAAAAATCTCCTGACCGATGTCATTTTGCTTGTGGGCATTTGAAGCCCACAAGCAAACACTTCCTGGTTCCCTTTGTTTTGCCGTACCAGCATTCATTGCCGGTTCCCGCGCATGCTCAGTGGCTTCACAGCTACGAGCGGCGCCATCGAAATCACGCGAGATTTCGCGTCTGACCTCCGCAATGTCTCCTGGGATTAATTACACGAGATCCCAGGAGACACAGCGAATTCACAAGGAAATGATGCGGATCCCTGCTCAGAGCCCGCCCACCGCCGCAGGGAGAACAACACAGATGAAGGCAGCATTAAAGGTAGGCTTAAAAGATGCAGAATTGAACCATCAATTCTGTCATATAACATGCTAGAGAAGCGATAGAGAGTAAGAGGATGGGTGCAGAACCGCTTTAAATTGCTTACTTTGACTTTGCTGCACACTATGAGCCTTAAAAAGTGTGCATTGAAAGCTAAAGCAAGCCACTTATTGTACATCCTGCCTCATTTTTTGGATGGAGGACATCCAGCATTATCTAATCCTTACCCCAGCCTTACTTTCCCTGGACCACCCCTTTAATTGCAGTACTTTAAAACAACAAAAAGAGGGCACACAGCCTATCGCAAAACCATAATACACTGTTTATTGATGAAGAAAACAAATATTATCTTCACAAACAATGTGATTAAATATCAAAGAACCAAGAGCCAACTGTCTCCAGATCAGCAACGCATATCCTATAATGCAGGAAGATGCCCTATGAGTCCAATATGGTTTACTCGTTTCAAGGGACAACCCCTCTTCTTCAGAGCCAAATCTGATAATGTCTGAAGTCTGATATAAATAGCCTAATAAGACAATAATCTTCTGCGCTATAGTGTTATTGCTATCTGCAACAGATGTAATCCACTCTTTGGTTTATAATTCAGTAAAGTTTCTGATCTTGCAGCCCTCCTCAGAACAATGGGTGTTCATAAAGCTGAAAAAAGAAAAAAAAAGGAAAAAAGGAGGGCGCACCGACCTAGTGCATTACCAAAGGAAGTTTGATAAAATATATATATAAAAAGCAAAGGTACTACTCACAAAACGAGCATATAAAAAGGCGTTTTCATATCAATCAAGCTGCGTTTCATTGCATCCACAGAGAAGACCTGATGATCAGAAGATCGGATGGTACCCCAAACTGCTGAACCCCTAGGCTCTGAAGAAAGAGGTGCACCCTGAAATGCGTCAGCCGTTCAGCCATTTGGGGTACCATTCGATCTTCTGATCATCAGGAAAAGCATATAAATGATGAGTGATAACATCACTAGGTCTAAAATAATGTATGTAATAAAAATAGAAAGGTCTTATGTAAAAAAAATCCCCTTAGTATGACAACAGTGGACCTAACTTGTATAACTGAAAGTGCCCACAAATGTACTTTAATTGCAGGATCACCAGGTATTATTTTTGTTTCAAAATTAAGATTTTGAAAATGACCACTGAAATTACATTAACATGTTAAAACTTATATGCGGATTCAGGGTTTACATATACTTTATTGTAAAATTCTTGTTTACCATTTACCAATAGTATGAAAATAATCTTGATTCTAGAAGAAAGTAAGGCCTTTACTAACTGGGCTAACTTCAGCCTTTTAGCCTCAATTATTACCCTCCTTAATTTCTATGCATACATGATAGTTCTTTGAAAAGAGAGAAATATATTTTTAGTAATAAATACATACCAAGCAGGCTTTAAAATGAGAAATATATTATGGTTATAGCATTATTTTAGCAATCAGCGCTATACATTTTTTTGCTCAAAAAAAAAGTGAAAGCTATTAAGGAGGCTGTCCAGGCTGAAAACGCTTTTCTTGGCCTTTCATAGCTGCTTCTTTTTCCAAATGTGTGCTCATATTGGGATAGCAGTATCGAAAAATTATAAATGGCACTACATAAAATTTCTTATACAAGAATAAATATTAAGAGTTAGGTGCTTCACGTCCTTTGTGCAGGACGATTGGGTGTCCCTATTACCCCTAGCTGAATTCTCTTATAATAATGCCAGTCATTCAGCCACAGGACAATCCCCATTTTTTGCCAACTACGGTTTTCACTTGTCTTTTCTCCCTGACTTTCTCCCAGAATCTTCAGTCCCGGCAGTCCAGGATACAGCTTCGTTCCTCAGCCGCAACAACAGGATTCTTCAGGAGGCAATCACCAAGGCACAGGAGGACAGCAAAAGATTCTTTGATCGGAAGAGGAGGGGTGAGCTGAACTTGCAGGTGGGCGACCAGGTATGGCTAGCTACAACTAACCTTAGACTTGCTTGTCCCTCTAAGAAGCTTGCTCCCAAGTTCTTAGGACCTTTCCCTGTGAAGAGGAGGATCAATGAAGTTTCCTATGAGCTGTCCCTGCCCGACTCTATGAGAGTCCACCCAGTCTTCCACGTTTCTCTCCTGAAACCCGCTGTGCCCGATCCCTTCCCTGATAGGGGTACAAACCCACCCGGACCTGTCCTGGTCCAAGGTAATGAGGAGTACGAGGTAGAGGCCATCCTTGATTGCAGGAGACGTAGGGGGGAGAGGCAGTTCCTGATTAAGTGGAAGGGGTATGGGGCCGAGAGTAATTCATGGGAGCCAGAATGCAACCTTCATGCCAAGAGACTAATCCGCACCTTTCTTTCTTCCCATCCAGAAAGACAACGCCTAATGGGCACCCGGAGGTTGCCCCTTGTGAGGGGGCAATGTCAGGGCTCTAGCCGCCCTGGGCACCCTAGCCGGAGGGTGCGCGGGCACCTGGGCAGCCCTGGTCCCTCTGAACGCCGGCGCGCGCGTCGGCGTGCGCCGCGGGCGCGTGCCCGCGCCCGCGGGACTCGTGCGCGCGCTCCCGTGCGCAAATAGCGGGCGCGCGCGCCCCCGTGCGCGTGCACGTGCGCGATCGGCGCCGCTTTGGCGCCAGTGGCCTTATTTAAAGGGGACAGCTGCCTGCATGCGGCGCTGTCCGTCTCAGCTCCCACCTGTGACCCCAACCTGAACCTGTCTGAGCTCCCTACCTGTGACCCGGCTTGTTTGACTCCGCTACTTTCTCCGTTCCTTGACCCCGGCTTGTTTGACCCTGCTCTGGACTGTGTTACTGTTGCTGAACCCCCGGCTTGCCTCCTGACCATCCTCCTGCCTGCCGTCCTTACCTGTCTGCCTTACCTGTTGTGACCCGGCTTGCCTGACCATCCCTGCTCCAGTGTCCCTGCACAGGTCTTCGCTGCTGCCGTCATCTGCTGATCTTCTGCCGTTGCTGTCAGCTACTTCAGCCGTCTGCTGCTGCTCCTGTTGTCGGTTTACCTCCTGCCTCCTGGTTTCCTGCCGAACCTTCATCTGCAGACCTACCCTCTGAGCAAGCCCTGCATCTACCCTGCATCAGCCTGCTGCATCCACACGGACACTCCTACCCGCTGAGTTCACGGCTACGCTGTCCCCAATCCAGCAGGCCCTGAACCAGAGTTGTAAGAGAGGTCTCCAACCATCAAGTCAGGCTCAGCACTACCAGGTACCTAACAAAATGATTCGAATGAATGCGAGATTCAGTATAACGAATATCGACACTCTACGAATAATAACGAATTATCCAAAAACGTATTAACGTTACATAACACAAGTCTATTGTCTATTGTTCATCAATCACTTCATTTACGAATACGAAATTTCGTATTTCGTACTTCCTCTGAGTGATTGGTGAACAATAGACAATAGACTTGTGTTATGTAACGTTAATACATTTTTGGATAATTCGTTATTATTCGTAGAGTGTCGATATTTGTAACGATTCGTAACGATTCGTAACGATATTAACGATTCGTAACGATTTGTACAAAATTCATATTTCGTATGAATCTGAATTAAATCTCGTACACGAATTACGAATTACGAATTTTTTTTATACGAAACGGAATGGAACGAAACAAAACACATTTTTGGACGGCTCCCATGTCTAATTTCTATGCATACATGATAGTTCTTTGAAAAGAGAGAAATATATTTTTAATAATAAATACATACCGAGCAGGCTTTAAAATAAGAAATATATTATGGTTATAGCATTATTTTAGCAATTTTTTTCAAAAAAAAAGGGATAGCAGTATCGAAAAATTATAAATGGCACTACATAAAATTTCTTATACAAGAATAAATATTAAGAGTTAGTATCCCTTGTGTATTAAAATGCATACTAAACACAATGAAGATGTTCCAAATGTGCTCTACTTTTTAATGTATACCTTGAAACTCGTGTAATTGACATTTGGTAGAGTTATAAAATGAAAGATATTAATGTTCATACCAAGCAGTATACAGTGACCTAAGGCTAAATTGCTAAAATTTGAAATTATTAAAAACTTTGGTGGCGTATCATATTTTACATTGAACAGTTCTGAATCTGAATTCATGAGCCACAATCTAAAGCAGTCTATAAAATATTCATTAAATGGCTGCCAGACTTTGCAGGTATCTTGGTGCCCATATGCCAGGAAATCTAAGTAAACTATACAGGTTGAATTTCCTTTCCTTTTAAGAATTATGTGCAGCATTAGCAACCCGAAATGAACAAATCTATAAAGGTACGGGAAGAACCTAGCTACAATAAAAAGGAAAATATTCCTTATTTTTCTCGACAGAATGCCCTTTTTATGACCTTTTTCAATACACTCATGCAGTCAATTAAAAATGTTATATGAGCATCTTAATCACCGCAAAACTAGTCATAGCCAGACACTGGAAAAGCACTCTATCTCCGAACCCCTCTGAAGTAGTAGTTCAGGTTTATCTCAACTACCAATACGAAAGGCTCTTATGCCGCGTACACACGGTCGGAATTTCCGATGGAAACAGTCCGATGGGAGCTTTTCATCTGATTTTCCGACCGTGTGTATGCCCATCGGTCTTTTTCTGTCGGAATTTCCAACGGACTTTGGATTGAGAACCTGTTCTTAATTTTTCCAACGGAAAACCTTTCTATCGGATTTTCCGATCGTGTGTATGCAATTCCGACACGCAAAATTCCGACGCATGCTCGGAAACAATTTGACGCATGCTCGGAAGCATTAAACTTCTCTTTTATAGTGCTGTCGAACGTGTTTTATGCCGCAGTGTTATTTACCGTCGGAATTTGGTGTGACCGTGTGTAGGCAAGACAGTTTGAGCGAAATTCCGTCGGAATTCCGACGGGAAAACCATCAGAGCTTTTTCCGACGAGAATTACGACTGTGTGTACGCGGCATAAGCCATTAGAAAATCCTCTTGTGAAGCTTTTGACAATTGGAAATGTTGGAAAGAATGGTATAGGCGATAAACCAAAGAAAACTAAGTGTGAATCAATACCAAGTTCCCCTTGCCCTGCCCCTTCCACCCCCTTCCCCTGGATTCCCCCACCTTAACAGGTCATCTGCCAACCCACCCCTAGACACCATGCTGATATTGTTTTCCTTCGATCTGTACAGTTCAATTGCCATGAAGCTACATGGTTAATCATTTCTCTGCTTAGCCCCCTCCGACACAGTTAGCTCCCAGTTGGGGTGTTGGAGGAGGTGGGGCAGAGTACTGCTACTCCTTACTAATGCTTCTGGAATACAAACACTGTTCATCTGGTATAGCAACTCTCATTGTGTTCACAATATGTCAAAGACGGGTCATTGTTTATTTGTTGCTTAATGCTTAATGTTCTTGCTTATTATTCTTTGTAATGTACTTACAAAATCTTTAATAAAAATTATTCTGGAAAAAAACTAAAACATTTTTATATGAGCAAAAAAAAAAAACAGGTTGACCGGTTGACCCACCAGATGTAGCTTATTAACAAAAACTGGAGGAAAGAAAATGTAAACAAAAGTGGAGATCTTTGCAATAGCTGATTTTATCTCTCCTTTATTATGCAATGATTAACCAATCATTTTATTTTTATTTTTTTTACATTTTTGTTGTATTTTTAATGCCATTTACAAAGATAGATTAAGTATGGCAATATACAGTATTCAGTTGCATTTAAATGTTTTGCAAATTTTTCTCATTAAAAAAATAACAACAGTGTACAGGCAGTCCCCGGGTTACATACAGTAACTCACAAAAGTGAGTACACCCCTCACATTTTTGTAAATATTTTATTATATCTTTTCATGTGACAACACTGAAGAAATTACACTTGTCTACAATGTAAAGTAGTGAGTGTACAGCTTGTATAACAGTGTAAATTTGCTGTCCCCTCAAAATAACCCAATACACAGCCATTAATGGCTAAACCACTGGCAACAAAAGTGAGTACACCCCTCTTAACGAGGAGGACAGGAAACACATCATATCGAGGTCGACCCACCGGGTGACGTAATTTCCCCTCGTGCGGTCCACGCCAGGCAGCCAGGATCCCCTTCACTTCCTGCTTTGGAAACAGCGTGCTGTGCAGGAGAAAACACTGTTGAATGTTGGGAAAACCGGACTGTTGGCACCTCTCAAGGAGGACCCCCTACATGACAGATATGCCTGTGATGTCTACTTTCCCGTAAGTGCATTTATGTTTGCGCTATTAAAATAACCTTATAATATTGCACTTGGGTGCGCTTCCCTCCTTCTCTCTCTTGCATGCCTCACAGAGTAATCTGGATACGCTCTGGGGATGGCTTGCAACTGAACTATTTTTAAAGCAGAAGGAAGGAAGGAATGTAAACATCCCTTGTGACAGTAATAGGCAGTGACAGGTACTCTTTATGGAGGGATCTGTAGTCTATTAGACCCCAAATCCTTCCTTAGCACTTAAAATAATTCAAAACGCCAAGTTTGGCTGTTTTGAATGCTGCCTTTCTTTTTAATCTTGCGCCTTTAAGTCTTCTGTAAACCAGAAGTGATGTCATGACATCGCTACCGGTTTACTAGATCGGAGACCCGATCAAAGCCGATTCTGGCTTTGTTCAGGTCTCTGGCCAGCCGGCGGATGTGCTGGCTGGTCACTTGGGCCTCCTGGTTGGACAGAAGAGCCTGGGCGAGGCGTGGGAAGGGGGTGACATCCCCTCCCACTGCTTGGGATAACAGCCGAGCGGCTTCACATCGGTTTTTATCCCAAGAAATCCGGCCAGGGTTAGAATGTCCGTGGGCTGAGTGCACATGAATTCAATATGTGCACTGACGGGCCGGACATTTAGTGGCGGCGGGCCAGGTGCGGCCCGTGGGCCGTAGGTTGCCGGCCCCTTATTTACATGATTGTGACATCTCTAAATGAGCATCTAAGTCTAGGAAATGTACTGATTCTAGATAATGCCTCAACAAAAATGTCTCCATTCTTCTGGAGACAGAAACATATAAAGGCATTGTCGCAAGTGCTGTGTTTCTGGGAGAAGTAATAAATAAATTATACATACCCCTAACTTGAATTTGAGAAAGAGGGACACTGTAGGGCATAGGGTGCCAAGGAGAAAAGTGGCTATGGTTAAACTACGCTGAATATTTGGTGTGGCCTAATAGATTCTAAGCCATACACACACATATGCCACAGTCCTTGTGCTCACAATATACTCCTTAATTAATGTGTCACAAAAGAGTCTTACAGACACAAATAAACCTCAGCACAAAACATTTTTTTTTTTATTGAAATTGTTATTACACGTGCCTTTTTCTGCACAGAATATAAACAGACAGCTCACACTTTGTATAAAAAAACCTTAAAAAATAATTGAATTAAAATAAAATTAAAGTTGAGGACTACGTAGCAGCCAGCAACTGTTCAGACAATAGACACCATGCTCAGGAGTATGTAATCTACAGCACAGCTTACAGAATTCAGTAGTCAGGACTATATAACAAATCACAGCATACACAGTGCAACATTCAGGAGAATGTAATGTACAGCATAGCATCTAGTATACAGAGATCAGCAATGGAACACACAGCAGAGCATACAGAGTGCAAACATCAGGGGGTTTGCGGTAATGCATGTTATGTGCATTGGTTCACTGCAGTGCCATTCATCATGAATGGCACCCCAGCATCCATTCCTAACAGAACTTGGTGTATGTCTGATTTTTCGTGTACTGTGGGTGCACTGGCAGTCTCAACATGTGACATAATGTGCATTAAATGCACCCCAGAGCATCACGCTGGTGTTTCCTCCTTCCCAGGCTTTGGTGATCAGTGACGGTCCCTGCTCCTTTTAAAAACATTGGTAGTCAGGGGTGTTTCTCCCTCTCTGTCCTTGAAAAGCATTAGTGGTCAGTGGTGTTTTCTCCCTCCCCACTGCAGTCAGTGATAGTTCCCCCCTATCCCCCCAAAAGCACAGATGATCAGTGATGGTCCCCTTAAAGCATTAGTAGTCACTTGTGTTCCTCTTCTAAGACCCCTTACACACTGAGGCATTTTTCAGGCGCTTTAGCGCTAAAAATAGCGCCTGTAAAGTGCCTGAAAGAAGCCTCAGCTGTAAACCCAGTGTGAAAGCCCGAGTGCTTTCACACTAGGGCGCTGCGCTGGCAGGGCGTCAGAAAAAGTCCTGCAAGCAGTTTCTTTGCAGCGCATTAGGAGCGTGTGAACTCCCCGCTCCTAAAGCACCCCTGTCCATTGAAAACCATGGGGCAGCGCTGCTATACCGCCGGCAAAACGCCGCTGCAGCGGCGTTTTGGGGGCGGATTCAAAACGCCAGAATAGCGGTGCGAAAACGACAGCAAATCGGCACTAAAAATAGCGCCACTTTACCGTTGACGCCCGGGGCGGCTCAGTGTGAAAGGGCTCTTAAAGCATTGGGGGCCAGTGCTGTCCCCCTTCATCCCTTAAGCCCCCAAAATGACTAATGGGCAGTGATGTTTCCCTCCCTCCCCCCTTGAAAATCATTGGCGGTCAGTGGCATCAGTTATGCTTCCTGCCCCCTTACATTGGTGGTCAGTGGAGTTTCTCCTCTCACCCTACCCCCCCTCCCTTGAAATGCATTGGTGTTAAGTAGGACAGAAGGGAGCACACTTACCTCTCTCCTGCTCTGTATCTGTCCCTCCTCTCTGCCTACACAGTGACATCACCTGAGCTTAGGTGTGAAGTTGAGTGCCAGAACAAGCATTCTCATCACTTGACTGTGGGGCACAGTCTGGATTATTATTATTATTATTATTATTATTATTATTAATAATAATAATAATAATAATAATAATAATAATATTATTAATAATAATAATAATAATATTATTATTATACTATACTTATATAGTGCCAATAGTTTTCACAGTGCTTTATAATATGAGGGCAGACAGTACAGTTACAATACAGTTCAATGCAGGAGAATCAGAGGGTGCTGCTTGTTAGAGTTTACAATCTAAAATGGAGGGTCAAGTGATACAAAAGGTAATAACTGACAAGGGGGAGGAGATCCAGCGCACTGTAGGCTGTCAGACCCAAAAGCACTTAGTGAATTAGATAAAACAACAACAATAATAATGTAACTGGGGAAAAGTCCAATATGCAGACTTAGTGGCAGCCGCTGTTGGAGGAGCTAGAATTGACTCTGCAGGGGAGACACGTAGAGAGGCAGCGCCATCTAAGTGTAGCAGTACAAGACTTTAATTCCAGCAATGGTGAACAGCTTACAAGAGATAGTAGGTATGTTCAAACGCGTGCCACGCCCACCGATAGTGGCGCCAGTGACGTCGGCTTGACTTCCGTCCATCCAGGACTCTCGGACCAGCTTCAGGAAGTGTCGCTGTCCGCCCACATTGCCGAGGACGCCCTCCGGTCTCCCCGATGAGGAATACCAGCCATCCGGCCACCCACCGCGGGGATTTGTCCACCTGAAGAGCATACCTACTATCTTGTGTAAGTTGTTCACCATTGCGGCCATTAAAGTCTTGTACTGCTACTCTTAGATGGCGCTGACTCTCTTCTTGTCTCCCCAAAAGATAATAACTGAAGGGGATAGACTGATGGAGAAGATAAAGGTACAGCTGTTAGGTGGAGGCAGGATGGGAATCTGCAGGACCCCAGGATTTAGTTGAAATCCTGGGGCAGTCCCACAGAATCTGTGGCGGTTGGGTAGTATGAACTATGCAGTATATAATGCTAGGTCCTCTTTAATTTATTGTGTGTTACTGTTTAACCACTTCCTGCCTCGCCTATAGCAGAAGGACAACCGGGCGGAGGTTTCGATATCCTGACTGGGCGTCATATGACATCCTTCAGGATAAAATGCCGCTGCGCACCCGTGGGGCGCGCTCCCGTGGGGGCGCGCATTGCGGCGATCGGAGCAGTGTGTCAGTCTGACACACCGCTACACTGATCTTGGTAAAGAGCCTCCGAAGGAGGCTCTTTACCACGTGATCAGCTGTGTCCAATCACGGCTGATCGCGATGTCAACAGGAAAAGCCGGTGATCAGCTTTTCCTCACTCGCATCTGACAGACGCGAGTAGAGGAGAGACGATTGGCGGCTCTCCTGACAATGGGGGTCTGCGCTGATTGTTTATCAGTGCAGCCCCCCCTCAGATGCCCACACTAGACCACCAGGGAAGCTGCCTGGACCATCAGTGTCCATCAGTGCCCACCCATGCCACCTATCCGTGCCACACATAAGTACCCATGATTGCCACCCATAAGTGTCCATCAGTGCCGCTTACGAGTGCCCATCAGTGCCGCCTATGAGTGCCCATCAGTGCCACCTATGAGTGCCCATCAGTGCTACATACCAGTGCCACCTATCAGTGCCCATCATTGCCAACTATCAGTGCCCATCAGTGCCGCCTATCAGTGCCCATCATCAGTAGCCGTCAGTGCCACCTCATCAGTACCACCTCATTGGTGCCACCTCATTGGTGCCCATCAGTGCTGCCTTATCAGTGCCCGTCATTGAAGAAGAGAACATACTTATTTACAAAAGAAATTAACAGAAACATAGAAAAACTAGTTTTTTTTCAAAATTTTCGGTCTTTATTTATTTGTTGCGCAAAAAATAAAAATCGCAGAGGTGATCAAATACCACCAAAAGAAAGCTTGATTTGTGGGCACAAAATGATAAAAATTCTGTTTGGGTACAGTGTAGCATGACCGCGCAATTATCATTCAAAATGCGACAGCGCTGAAAGCTGAAAATTGGTCTGGGCAGGAAGGTGTCTAAGTGCCCGGTATTGAAGTGGTTAAACCTAAATAAACAGAAAAAGGAGTTCTGTTTATTTGTTCACTCTGTACTGATCAACTTTCATTCCTTGCAGCCTAAACATAAGTGTTCTGCATGGATAGAAAGCGGATTAACTTGATACTGCGGGCACAAAATATCAATATTGCGAGAAGTAGTATAATCAACATTTGTCTTTTGAGAACTGCAAATTTAAGATTTTTTTATATTGATTTTTTTCTATACCCTGAAGATAAACTATCAGTCACAGATTAATCTCACAACCCATGTATCTAGAGCAAAGACAAAGCCATCTGCGCCAGAACTTTACGCCCGGTCGCCTTATCCCCCCGGGAAATACGGTAACTGTTCTGTGATTGTACTGTGCATGACTTTACTGTCATATTCTATAGCAAGGTACTATGTTGGCGTAAGCTGTCTTTTATGTTTTGCACATACAAGCAAATTGGCAGGTTTATATTACGGGCCTCGCCCCTTCCCTTGCTCCTCCATTCAGCTGCCGATAGAGGAAAAAATAGAGGAGCATGAAGCAAATTCAAGTTCACAATGCTAGCACTTGGTGATTGGTCTAGCACTGTCACATGGGGATAGGGAGAGGTCTGACTGGAGCAACATCGTGACTACACAGAGCTTACGCTTTTTTCCATCCCCACCCAACCCCAGCAGGCAATAATATGAACCTGTTGCTTTGTCCTTTGTTTTTTAAGGTGCTCTATCAGGAGGAAAAATGTGAGAAACCTTAGATGGAAACTGTCTTTTATGACTGCCAATACAGTGTTGGTCATCTTACTTTCAGACCGGACCAATTTGCAGCCAAAGGACCAGGCCCCTTTTTGCGATTCGGCACTGCGTCGCTTTAACTGACAATTGCGCGGTCGTGCGACGTGGCTCCCAAACAAAATTGACGTCCTTTTTTTCCCACAAATAGAGCTTCCTTTTGGTGGTATTTGATCGCCCCTGCGGTTTTTATTTTTTGCGCTATAAACAAAAAAGAGCGACAATTTTGAAAAAAAAAAACGCATTCTTTTTTATTTTTTGCTATAATAAATATCCCCCAAAAATATATAAAAAAACATTTTTTTCCTCAGTTTAGGCCGATACGTATTCTTCTACATATTTTTGGTAAAAAAAATCGCAATATGCGATTATTGATTGGTTTGCGCAGAAGTTATAGCGTTTACAAGATAGGGGATAGTTTTATAGCATTTTTATTAATAATTTTCTTTTTATTAGTAATGGCGGCGATCAGCGATTTTTATTGTGACTGCGACATTATGGCGGACACATCGGACATTTTTGACACATTTTTGGGACCATTGTCATTTATACAGCAATAAATGCTATTTAAATGTATTGATTCCTGTATAAATGACACTGGCGGTGAAGGGGTTAACCACAAGGGGGCAGTGTAGGGGTTAAGTATGCCTAGGGGTGTGTTTCTTACTGTGGGGCGTAGCTGTCAGCTAGTGAATGCTGATCTCTGCTCCAATCACAGGGAGCAGAGATCGGCGTCACTAGTTGCTAGGCAAAACGGGGAGATGCTGTGTATTTCCGCATCTCCCCGTTCAGCCTTCCCGTGAGACGATCGCGGGTGTCCCCGCAGCGATCGAGTCCGCGGGACCCGCGACCAGCCTCACGGGGGTCCTGACCTGCGCGGGAGCGCGCCGCACCCGGTGCGCTCCCGATGGCACGGACGGCATTAAGGAGGTACTTATATATACGCCCTCCTGCCTGTCCGTGCCATTCTGCCGACGTATATCATCGTGCGCCGGTCGGGAACCGGTTAAAAAAGTAATTAGTTAAGTTACAAAATACTTCTCCCAAAAAGTAATTGCGTTAGTAACTCAGTTACTACATTGGAAAAGTAATTAGTTATGCAGCAAAGTAACTGTGACTTTTTTTTTAATATTCTATACGTGTAACTAAGGGGCGGGTCTAGTATTACTGTAAGCAAGGGGCGCATTTATTATTATTGTTATATATCGTGTAACCAAGGGGCTGCTCTATTATTACTCTAACCAAGGGGCAGATCTGTTATAGCGTGTAAGCAAGGGGCGGGTCTATTATTATTATATCGTGTAAGGGGCGGATGGCTACAGAAGAGGGTGAATGTTAAATTAACCACTTGCCGACCGGCGCACACAGATGTATGTCGACAGAATGGCACGTACAGGCAGGAGGGCATATATATAAGTCCCTCCTTTCTGCCTGTCCGTGCCATTGGGAGCGCGCCGGGAGCGGCGCGCTCCCGCGCCGGTCGGGACCCCCGTGAGTCCGATTGCGGTCCCCGTGGACTCGATCGCCGCGGGGACATCCGCGATCGTCTCACGGGACGGCTGAACGGGGAGATGCCGAGATAAACAGCATCTCCCCGTTCTGCCTAGCAAATAGTGACGCCGATCTCTGCTCCCTGTGATTGGAGCAGAGATCAGCATTCACTAGCTGACAGCCACGCCCCCCCACAGTAAGAAACACACCCCTAGGCCTACTTAACCCCTACACTGCCCCCTTGTGGTTAACCCCTTCACTGCCAGTGTCATTTTTACAGGAATCAATGCATTTAAATAGCATTAATTGCTGTAAAAATGACAATGGTCCCAAAAATGTGTCAAAAATGTCCGATGTGTCCGCCATAATGTCGCAGTCACAAAAAAAATCGCAGATCTCCACCATTACTAATAAAAAAAAATATTAATAAAAATGCTATAAAACTATCCCCTATCTTGTAAACGCTATAACTTCTGCGCAAACCGATCAATAATCGCTTATTGCGATTTTTTTTACCAAAAATATGTAGAAGAATACGTATCGGCATAAACTGAGGAAAAAAAATGTTTTTTAATATATTTTTTGGGGATATTTATTATAGCAAAAAGTAAAAAATAATGCATTTTTTTCAAAATTGTCGCTCTATTTTTGTTTATAGCGCAAAAAATAAAAACCGCAGGGGCGATCAAATACCACCAAAAGAAAGCTCTATTTGTGGGAAAAAAAGGACGTCAATTTTGTTTGGGAGCCACGTCGCACGACCGCGCAATTGTCAGTTAAAGCGACGCAGTGCCGAATCGCAAAAAGGGGCCTGGTCCTTTGGCTGCAAATTGGTCCGGTCTGAAAGTGGTTAATGGGCAGAGCTCGATATATAACAATAATAACTAGAAAAGCTAAAATTTCTGGGGAAATTGTGTGAAGTGTTCTTGCCTCCACCTACTGGAGTGGGTGGAGTGGCTTGATTAATGGTTGTGTGGTTGGAGTGGCTGGAGTAACTGTGAAAAGTGTTAAAAAGCTTAATATTTTAAACATTATAAATAGTAGTAAAAAAGTTGAATGTTTTTTTTGCTTTTCAAAAATTATTTTTTTTTTCAATTTTTTTTTTTCAAAAATATATATATTTTTTTAATTATTATTATTATTTTTTAATGGGGGGGTCATAACTTATTTGGCTGATCATGGGGGGGACATAGTGTTTTGGCTGATCATGGGGGTGTCATAATGTTTTGGCTGATCATGGGGGGGTCATAATGTTTTGGCTGATCATGGGGGGGTCATAATGTTTTGGCTGATCATGGGGGGGTCATAATGTTTTGGCTGATCATGGGGGGGACATAAAGTTTTTGCTGATCATGGGGGGTCATAATGTTTTGGCTGATCATGGGGGGGTCATAATGTTTTGGCTGATCATGGGGGGTGGAGTGGCTTGATTAACGGTTGTGTGGTTGGAGTGGCTGGAGTAACTGTGAAAAGTGTTAAAAAGCTTAATATTTAAAAAATTATAAATAGTAGTAAAAAAGTTGAATGTTTTTTTTTGCTTTTCAAAAATTATTTTTTTTTTTCAAATTTTTTTTTTCAAAAATATATATATTTTTTAATTATTATTTTCTTTTTTTTTAATGGGGGGGGGGGGGGGGGGGTCATAAATTATTTGGCTGATCATGGGGGGACATAATGTTTTGGCTGATCATGGGGGGGTCATAATGTTTTGGCTGATCATGGGGGGGTCATAATGTTTTGGCTGATCATGGGGGGGGGTCGTAATGTTTTGGCTGATCATGGAGGGGGGGGTCATAATGTTTTGGCTTATCATGGGGGGGGGGTCATAATGTTTTAGCTGATGTGACAGCAGGCAGGTAAAATCACCTGGTTGTATCCAGGATGGAAAATATGTATGCCCTAGATTTAGGCTTTATACTGACTTATACCACTAGAGGAGGGGAGTGCTGGGAGTCCTATAGGGGAAGAGTTAATGAGCCCAGCTGAAATAAGTGGGCTCATTAAGACCTCTACAAAAAACCCCAGCATGCTTAGGGAGATGCTCCATCCTGGAACCAGTTTTGTGTTTGTATAGACTGGGGAGTGTGACTTCTGTTCTGTGCGGTGAGTTAATGCCTGTGTGGCAAACCTCTACAACAGAGATAGGGACTGGTGCAGCACAAGGCTGCACTCAGTTGATAGACAGGGAATCTACATGTGTAGTAAGAGGTCAAGCTGACCAGGATTTCTTTTCATGTTTCTTTTTGTTTGGCTGTTATATTTTTCACTGCATGTAGCATAAATAAACCGCACCTTTGTTTTTTTTCACCTACAACGCTGTCTGCTGTGCCTGATTTTGTGTTGTGAACCCATCCAGGGGGTCAAACACACCCGCTGCCGAGCTAACCCCTCACAGTTGGTGGAGAAGCAGGGGCAGTTTTTTTTTAAGGCCAGCATGGAGGAGATACTGAGACAGCTGGCTCTAGCAAATGCAAATCAGCAGCAGACAAATGCGGGTTTACAAAAGAGGCTTGCAGCCCAACAACAGAGCCTTGCAGCCCAGCAGCAGACAAATGCAACTTTGCAGCAGAGTCTGGAAGCTCAGCAACAAGCCCATCAGCAATCTGAAGCCCGCTTCATAGACCTGTTGCAGAAGCAAGAGCAGAGTTTTCAACAACAAATAGAGACATTAATACAGCAACGTCCGCAAACCAATGAGGCAAGTGGTTACACTAATACCGCATCCTTTGGTGTGAGCCGTTTACTGACAGAAATGACTGGAGAGGATGATCCGGAGGTGTTTTTGACCACATTTGAAAGGACTGCTGAAAGGGAAAAGTGGCCTAAGGAGCAGTGGGCTGGACTGGTGGCCCCTCTGTTAACTGGGAAATCGCAGAAAGCTTATTATGACCTAGAGCCTGACCAAGCAAAAGACTATGTGGTGCTAAAAACAGAAATATTGGCACGGCTGGGTGTCACCCTGGCCGTCCGGTCTCAGCGTGTGCATAACTGGACTTTTCAGGTTGGAAAACCCCCCAGGTCTCAAATGTATGATCTCATTCACCTGAGCAGGAAGTGGCTGCAGCCAGAGACTTTGACCGCACCAAACATTGTGGAACGTGTTGTTATGGATTGTTTCCTGAGAGCTCTTCCTACTGCCATCCAAAAGTGGGTAAGCCATGGAGACCCAGAAAATGCAGATAAGCTTGTAGATCTGGTTGAGAGGTACTTGGCTACAGAGAACCTGACCACCTCTTCCAGGGACTCACGGACTTTCCACCCTAAGACCAGACCATCCCCAGTGGCGGGTAAGATGACTCCAAGGGGTGAGGGTGGAGAGAGTGAGAGGGTGGGAGTTCTACCTAATGTCTGGCGGGAGAAGCCCGGAAAGCCCAGGCTGCAAGAGGCATCGAAAAGGATTATTTGCTACCGCTGCCGGCAAGAGGGACATATTGCAGCCAATTGCCCAGTTGTGGATGAGCCTATGCAATGTGACTTTATAAGGGAGAGACGTCAGTCGCTGTTTGCGACAGTTGCATGCACTGCCATTCGGGGACCTGAGAAACATTTATGTAAAATGTGTATTAATGGTAGAAATGTTGATGTGTTGCTGGATTCAGGTAGCCTGGTAACATTGATAAAAGCTGAATTAGTTACTACAGAGGTCTCTGGGATTAACAAGGTGGCTGTTATTTGTGTGTATGGGGACACCCGAGAGTATCCTGTAACTTCTTTGTTTTTTGAGACCCCCAAAGGTAACCTCTCTCATCAGGTGGGGTTAGTGTCTCACTTACCACATGATGCCATTGTGGGAAGGGATTTTCCAAAGTTCTGGGAACTCTGGGATTGTCCTGAGCCCCCCACTGGTGCCCCTATAGACCAGGAAAATTACCAGAATTCCTCTGAGAGTGGTGAGGACACTCCCGAATTTCCCTTGTCAGTATTGGCGGGGGAAACTCGAGAAACTGGGGAGGAGCCAACATCCTCAGATGAAAACATGCCGTCTGTGGAGTTTTCGGATCTTGAGGTTCACAGGGAAAATTTTGCCACAGAACAGTTAAAAGACCCCATCCTTATAAAGGCACGGGAAAATGTGGTAAAAATAGATGGCGAGTTAGTGAACCCAGATAAGACTTGCACTTACCCGTACTTCACTATGGAAAGGGACCTGCTGTATCGAGTGACTCAAAGGGCAGAAGAAACCATTGAGCAACTTGTGGTGCCCAAACCTTACAGGAAGTTGGTGTTAGAATTGGCCCATGGGCACATTCTTGGAGGTCATCTGGGGACCGAGAAAACCAGAGAGAGAGTATTGCAGAGATTCTATTGGCCTGGGGTTATGAAGGAAACAGAAAATTATTGTTCCTCCTGCCCTGTGTGTCAGAAGTCGGCACCTATGCCACATTTCCGTAACCCGCTGGTACCTCTGCCTATCATTGAGGTCCCCTTTGAGAGGATCGCAATGGATTTAGTAGGTCCGATAATGAAGTCCGCTAGGGGGCATCAGTACATTTTGGTTATATTGGATTATGCCACCTGTTATCCGGAAGCAATTCCTCTTCAAAATACCTCGGCCAAAACCATAGCCAAAGAGCTATCTCTTGTTTTTAGCTGCGTGGGTATTTGTAGGGAACTGCTTACGGACCAAGGAACACCCTTTATGTCCCGGGTTATGAAAGAGCTATGCAAGTTGTTCAAAGTGACACAATTGCGTATGTCTGTGTATCACCCCCAAACAGATGGGTTGGTTGAAAGAACAACAAAACCCTAAAACAAATGTTAAAGAAGGTGGTGGATAGAGATGGAAAGAATTGGGACTGTCTAATACCCTGTTTGATGTTTACCATTAGGGAGGTACCCCAATCCTCTACGGGTTTCTCACCCTTCGAATTGCTCTATGGGAGACACCCAAGAGGGCTGCTGGATATCGCCAAGGAAACTTGGGAAAGTGAGAGTTCTCCCCACAGGAGTGTGATTGAGCATGTCGCCCTGATGCAAGATAGAATTGCACAGGTAATGCCAATCGTAAAGGAACATTTGGCCCAAGCGCAGTTAGCACAGCAGAGAGTGTACAACCGTGGGGCCAAGACCCGTACTTTTTCCCTGGGGGATAGGGTCTTGGTGCTAGTCCCTACGGTTGAAAGCAAATTCCTGGCCAAATGGCAAGGTCCATACGAAACAATTAAAAAAATGAGTGAGGTGAACTACAGGGTCAGACAGCCAGGAAGGCGAAAGCCGGAACAGATCTATCACGTCAATTTGCTGAAAGCCTGGAGGGATAGGGAATCCCTAGTCGCAGAGACTTTGTCACCAGCCCAGTCTGATTGCTTAGTTCCTGAGGTTGGAATAGCAGTCACCTTATCGAAACCCCAACAACAGGAAGTTAAAGAGTTTGTACTTTGCAACAAAGAGATTTTCTCTGAGCTGCCGGGACAAACATCTGGCGTAGAGCATGACATTATCACCCCGCCAGGAGAAAGGGTAAAACTAAAACCTTATAGAATACCAGAGGCCCGACGGGAGGCAATACATGGGGAGGTTCAAAGGATGCTGGAATTGGGTGTGATAGAGGAGTCCCAGAGTGACTGGTCCAGTCCTCTCGTACTAGTGCCCAAACCTGATGGGAGCTGGCGGTTTTGTAACGATTTTCGACAATTGAATAAAGTTACAAAATTTGACACCTACCCCATGCCGCGTATAGATGAGTTGATTGACCGGCTGGGAACAGCCCGATACATGACAACTCTTGATCTCACCAAAGGGTATTGGCAAATTCCCCTGGCTGAGTCGGCCAAGGAAAAAACTGCGTTTGTAACCCCAGACGTTCCAATATAAGAGAATGCCGTTTGGGTTACAGAATGCACCGGCAACATTCCAGCGGAAAATGGATAAGATTCTGAGGCCCCATCAGAAATATGCTGCAGCTTACCTGGATGATGTGATTATCCATAGCACAGACTGGGTCTCACATCTGCCAAAAGTGCAAGCAGTCTTAGACTCTATCCGGGAAGCTGTGTTTACGGCCAATCCAAAGAAATGTACCATTGGACAGGAG
This sequence comes from Lithobates sylvaticus, assembly GCA_028564925.1. Classification (NCBI taxonomy): domain Eukaryota; kingdom Metazoa; phylum Chordata; class Amphibia; order Anura; family Ranidae; genus Lithobates; species Lithobates sylvaticus. The sequence continues at coordinate 21,537,018 of CM053033.1, read as the reverse complement.
GACGCCAAATATCTTGGGTACACTATTGGGAGGGGGGTGATAAAACCCCAAGTCAATAAAGTCGAGGCCATACAGAGTTGGCCACGTCCCAACAGCAAGAAGCAAGTACGAGCCTTTCTGGGAATCGCTGGCTATTATCGGCGATTCATTCCCCATTTTGCTACTCAGGCTGTGCCCCTCACCAACCTGACAAAAGGGAAAGAGTCTGTCATGGTTAAATGGTCCCCAGAAGCTGAAGAAGCATTTCAGTCCTTAAAAACAGCCTTATGTAGCCAGCCAGTGTTGTACTCACCAGACTTCTCTAAGGACTTTATTGTACAAACTGATGCATCAGATGTTGGGTTAGGAGCAGTGTTATCCCAGGTCTGGAACGGGGAAGAGCACCCAGTCATTTACCTCAGCAGGAAGTTGAAGTCCCATGAGGTAAATTACGCCACGATTGAGAAGGAATGTTTAGCGGTAAAATGGGCTCTAGATTCCCTTCGGTACTATCTGCTAGGTAGGCACTTTGACCTGGTGACTGATCACGCCCCTTTGAAGTGGATGGCTCAAAACAAGGAGACCAATAGAAGGGTAAATAGGTGGTTCCTGGCCCTACAGGAATTCAACTTTACAGTTAAGCATCGCCCTGTTGTTAAAATGGGGAATGTGGATGCTTTGTCTCGCATACATGCGTGTCTGACTGCTTGTGTTACAACCCCAAGGTTGAAACAAGAGGGGGGGGGGGGGGTATGTGACAGCAGGCAGGTAAAATCACCTGGTTGTATCCAGGATGGAAAATATGTATGCCATAGATTTAGGCTTTATACTGACTTATACCACTAGAGAAGGGGAGTGCTGGGAGTCCTATAGGGGAAGAGTTAATGAGCCCAGCTGAAGTAAGTGGGCTCATTAAGACCTCTACAAAAAACCCCAGCATGCTTAGGGAGATGCTCCATCCTGGAACCAGTTTTGTGTTTGTATAGACTGGGGAGTGTAACTTCTGTTCTGTGTGGTGAGTTAATGCCTGTGTGGCAAACCTCTACAACAGAGATAGGGACTGGTGCAGCACAAGGCTGCACTCAGTTGATAGACAGGGAATCTACATGTGTAGTAAGAGGTCAAGCTGACCAGGATTTCTTTTCATGTTTTTTTTTTTTTTGTTTGGCTGTTATATTTTTCACAGCATGTAGCATAAATAAACCGCACCTTTGTTTTTTTTCACCTACAACGCTGTCTGCTGTGCCTGATTTTGTGTTGTGAACCCATCCAGGGGGTCACACACACCCGCTGCCGAGCTAACCCCTCACACTGATTATGGGGTTGTCAGCCTTTGTCACCTCCCACTCTAGTTTAGAACATTTCGCCATTCATTCCTATGGGACAAATTTCGCTGCAAAAACGGCAATATTTCGTGAACCATTTGGCGAAACGTTCCACATAGTAATAGCACACCATTCGGGAACAATCCGCACGTTTCGGTATATGTTCGGTATATGTAGTGTAAAAGCTGTGGGAGGAGTTAGGGTGGTAAATTTGGCTTTATGGGGGTCATATAGTTTTGGCTGATCATGGGGGGTCATAATGTTTTGGCTGATCATGGGGGGGGGGGTCATAATGTTTTAGCTGATTATGGGGTTGTCAGCCTTTGTCACCTCCCACTCTAGTTTAGAACATTTTGCCATTCATTCCTATGGGACAAATTTTGCAGCAAAAACTACAATATTTTGTGAACCATTTGGCAAAATGTTCCACAAAGTAATAGCACACCATTCGGGAACAATCCGCACGTTTCGGTATATATTCGGTATATGTAGTGTAAAATCTGTGGGAGGATTTAGGGTGGTAAATTTGGCTATAATAATATATATGTGAGATAACAGTAAGTGGTCTTGCTATGCAAGAACACTTAATAAATGTGCCCCTTGGTTACAGTAATACTAGACCCGCCCCTTAGTTACACAATAGATGCCCCTTGCAGAGTAGCACGAGCATCGGGAGCGTGCGGCATCGCCTCGTACAATTACATGTTAACTGCGCCTGCGTGGTGTAGAGTTCACTCAGAGCTGTTTAGGGTCGGCAATTTTTGTAAGCTCCGTAGTCCTTCGTACTGCGCAAGCGCTGAGCCTGCGCAGTACAGGGGGGTCCTTATCCGGCGGGGAAACTTTTTCGGCAGGACACCGGAATTGCACTACTGCCATCTAGTGGCGGTCGATGTAATTTGAGGTAACGCCGCCCAAGTAATGGGAACTGTGTCATCATGAGGGGAAAAGTAATCAGTTCGATTACTCGTTACCCTCTAAAGTAACTGCGTTTATTTTAACTCAGTTACTAGGGATGGGCCCGGTGCTCGATGCGAACCCATGTTCGCATCGAGCACCGGGTGTTCGCTCGCTCGGCGAGCCCAGAACTATTTTGGCCGCTCGCATCACGTTCGTGTGATGCGAGCGGCCCCGCAATGCATTGCGGCCGGCGCGGCCGGCGCAGTGCATTGCTGGCTGATGATTGGCCAAGCATGCACTGTGACCCCGCATGCTTGGCCAATCACAGCGCCGGAAACTCGAAGAGCCATAATTGGCTACAGGCAGGACGCCTGTAGCCAATTACAGCTCAGGGGCTTTAGTACACGCCCCCTCTTATAAAAGGCCGCCACGCCGTCTGCGCCGGTCACATGCTGTTCCGGCGTAGATAGAGCAGGATCGTTCTGTGTCACTCTGCTGGATTTAGTTAGAGAGATTTACTTAGAGAGATTGAGTTAGATAGATTCATTTAGAAGGATTGATTTAGAAAGAGGGGCTTGTAGTGTGTTCGTGGCAGGCAGGCACTGGCAGCAAACAGAGCTCCTGTATTTTGTTCCCAGAAGCACCTATAGGACTTGTAGTGTGTTCGTGGCAGGCAGGCAGAGCTCCTATATTTTGTTCCCAGAAGCACCTATAGGACTTGTAGTGTGTTCGTGGCAGGCAGGCAGAGCTCCTATATTTTGTTCCCAGAAGCACCTATAGGACTTGTAGTGTGTTCGTGGCAGGCAGGCAGAGCTCCTATATTTTGTTCCCAGAAGCACCTATAGGACTTGTAGTGTGTTCGTGGCAGGCAGGCAGAGCTCCTATATTTTGTTCCCAGAAGCACCTATAGGACTTGTAGTGTGTTCGTGGCAGGCAGGCAGAGCTCCTATATTTTGTTCCCAGAAGCACCTATAGGACTTGAAGTGTGTTAGTCCCATCACACAGACCTATATTTTCTTCCCAGAAGCACCTATAGGACTTGAAGTGTGTTAGTCCCATCACACAGAGATCATATATTTTGTTCCCAGAAGCACCTATAGGACTTGAAGTGTGTTAGTCCCATCACACAGACCTATATTTTCTTCCCAGAAGCACCTATAGGACTTGAAGTGTGTTAGTCCCATCACACAGAGATCATATATTTTGTTCCCAGAAGCACCTATAGGACTTGAAGTGTGTTAGTCCCATCACAGAGACCTATATTTTCTTCCCAGAAGCACCCATAGGACTTGAAGTGTGTTAGTCCCATCACACAGAGATCCTATATTTTTTTCCCAGAAGCACCTATAGGACTTGAAGTGTGTTAGTCCCATCACACAGACCTATATTTTCTTCCCAGAAGCACCTATAGGACTTGAAGTGTGTTAGTCCCATCACACAGAGATCATATATTTTGTTCCCAGAAGCACCTATAGGACTTGAAGTGTGTTAGTCCCATCACAGAGACCTATATTTTCTTCCCAGAAGCACCCATAGGACTTGAAGTGTGTTAGTCCCATCACACAGAGATCCTATATTTTTTTCCCAGAAGCACCTATAGGACTTGAAGTGTGTTAGTCCCATCACACAGACCTATATTTTGTTCACAGAAGCACCTATAGGACTTGAAGTGTGTTAGTCCCATCACACAGACCTACATTTTCTTCCCAGAAGCACCTATAGGACTTGAAGTGTGTTAGTCCCATCACACAGAGATCATATATTTTGTTCCCAGAAGCACCTATAGGACTTGAAGTGTGTTAGTCCCATCACACAGACCTATATTTTGTTCCCAGAAGCACCTATAGGACTTGAAGTGTGTTAGTCCCATCACACAGACCTATATTTTCTTCCCAGAAGCACCTATAGGACTTGAAGTGTGTTAGTCCCATCACACAGAGATCATATATTTTGTTCCCAGAAGCACCTATAGGACTTGAAGTGTGTTAGTCCCATCACACAGACCTATATTTTCTTCCCAGAAGCACCCATAGGACTTGAAGTGTGTTAGTCCCATCACACAGAGATCCTATATTTTCTTCCCAGAAGCACCTATAGGACTTGAAGTGTGTTAGTCCCATCACACAGAGATCATATATTTTGTTCCCAGAAGCACCTATAGGACTTGAAGTGTGTTAGTCCCATCACACAGACCTATATTTTCTTCCCAGAAGCACCCATAGGACTTGAAGTGTGTTAGTCCCATCACACAGAGATCCTATATTTTGTTCCCAGAAGCACCTATAGGACTTGAAGTGTGTTAGTCCCATCACACAGACCTATATTTTGTTCCCAGAAGCACCCATAGGACTTGAAGTGTGTTAGTCCCATCACACAGAGATCATATATTTTGTTCCCAGAAGCACCTATAGGACTTGAAGTGTGTTAGTCCCATCACACAGAGATCATATATTTTGTTCCCAGAAGCACCTATAGGACTTGAAGTGTGTTAGTCCCATCACACAGACCTACATTTTCTTCCCAGAAGCACCTATAGGACTTGAAGTGTGTTAGTCCCATCACACAGAGATCATATATTTTGTTCCCAGAAGCACCTATAGGACTTGAAGTGTGTTAGTCCCATCACACAGACCTACATTTTCTTCCCAGAAGCACCTATAGGACTTGAAGTGTGTTAGTCCCATCACACAGACCTATATTTTGTTCCCAGAAGCACCCATAGGACTTGAAGTGTGTTAGTCCCATCACACAGAGATCCTATATTTTGTTCCCAGAAGCACCTATAGGACTTGAAGTGTGTTAGTCCCATCACACAGACCTATATTTTGTTCCCAGAAGCACCTATAGGACTTGAAGTGTGTTAGTCCCATCATACAGAGATCCTATATTTTGTTCCCAGAAGCACCTATAGGACTTGAAGTGTGTTAGTCCCATCACACAGAGCTATATTTTGTTCCCAGAAGCACCTATAGGACTTGAAGTGTGTTAGTCCCATCACACAGAGATCCTCTATTTTCTTTGCAGAAGCACCCATAGGACTTCTAGTGTGTTAGTGGCATCACACAGAGCTCCTATATTTTCTTCTCAGCAGCACCCACAGGACTTCTAGTGTGTTAGTGGCATCACACAGAGCTCCTCTATTTTCTTTGCAGAAGCACCCATAGGACTTCTAGTGTGTTAGTGGCATCACACAGAGCTCCTATATTGTCTTCTCAGCAGCACCCACAGGACTTCTAGTGTGTTAGTGGCATCACACAGAGCTCCTCTATTTTCTTTGCAGAAGCACCCATAGGACTTCTAGTGTGTTAGTGGCATCACACAGAGCTCCTATATTGTCTTCTCAGCAGCACCCACAGGACTTCTAGTGTGTTAGTGGCATCACACAGAGCTCCTCTATTTTCTTTGCAGAAGCACCCATAGGACTTCTAGTGTGTTAGTGGCATCACACAGAGCTCCTATATTGTCTTCTCAGCAGCACCCACAGGACTTCTAGTGTGTTAGTGGCATCACACAGAGCTCCTCTATTTTCTTTGCAGAAGCACCCATAGGACTTCTAGTGTGTTAGTGGCATCACACAGAGCTCCTATATTGTCTTCTCAGCAGCACCCACAGGACTTCTAGTGTGTTAGTGGCATCACACAGAGCTCCTCTATTTTCTTTGCAGAAGCACCCATAGGACTTCTAGTGTGTTAGTGGCATCACACAGAGCTCCTATATTGTCTTCTCAGCAGCACCCACAGGACTTCTAGTGTGTTAGTGGCATCACACAGAGCTCCTCTATTTTCTTTGCAGAAGCACCCATAGGACTTCTAGTGTGTTAGTGGCATCACACAGAGCTCCTCTATTTTCTTTGCAGAAGCACCCATAGGACTTCTAGGGTGTTAGTGGCATCACACAGAGCTCCTATATGTCTTCTCAGCAGCACCCACAGGACTTCTAGTGTGTTAGTGGCATCACACAGAGCTCCTCTATTTTCTTTGCAGAAACACCCATAGGACTTCTAGTGTGTTAGTGGCATCACACAGAGCTCCTATATTGTCTTCTCAGCAGCACCCATAGGACTTCTAGTGTGTTAGTGGCATCACACAGAGCTTCTATATTGTCTTCTCAGCAGCACCCACAGGACTTCTAGTGTGTTAGTGGCATCACACAGAGCTCCTCTATTTTCTTTGCAGAAGCACCCATAGGACTTCTAGTGTGTTAGTGGCATCACACAGAGCTCCTCTATTTTCTTTGCAGAAGCACCCATAGGACTTCTAGTGTGTTAGTGGCATCACACAGAGCTCCTATATTGTCTTCTCAGCAGCACCCACAGGACTTCTAGTGTGTTAGTGGCATCACACAGAGCTCCTCTATTTTCTTTGCAGAAGCACCCATAGGACGTCTAGTGTGTTAGTGGCATCACACAGAGCTCCTCTATTTTCTTTGCAGAAGCACCCATAGGACTTCTAGTGTGTTAGTGGCATCACACAGAGCTCCTATATTGTCTTCTCAGCAGCACCCACAGGACTTCTAGTGTGTTAGTGGCATCACACAGAGCTCCTCTATTTTCTTTGCAGAAGCACCCATAGGACTTCTAGTGTGTTAGTGGCATCACACAGAGCTCCTATATTTTCTTCTCAGCAGCACCCACAGGACTACCGACTACAATGGCTGGAAGACCGCCAAGGGGAGGCAGAGCGTGCAGAGCCAAGAACACAGGGCAGGCAGGCTCTGTTTCTAGTGGACGTGGCCGTGGACGTGGTCGTGCATCGTCATCAGCACGTGGCCATGGGACACGCGCGTCTTTGTTTTCGGCAGCTGGACATGTGGAGCCGCATCATGCTGAAGGCTTGGTAGAATGGATGACCAAGCCCTCCTCATCCTCCTCATCCTCTCTCACCCAGGCTCAGGGTACTGACAGAGCAGCTGCCAACGCGTACTCAATGGCATCATCAGCCACCCCTTCCCTAGACCCACCATGTCCTCCTGAGGAGTCCCCCGAACTCTTTGAGCACAGTGTTGGGTACATGCTCCAGGAGGATGCCCAACGATTCGAAGGCTCGGATGATGATACCCAGCTTGAGGAATCTGGCAGTACTGTTCCACCAGCTGCAGCTTACTGCCAGGTTTGCTCTAGTGGTGAAGAGGGAGGGGATGATGAGGTCACTGACTCCACGTGGGTGCCTGAAGGGAGAGAGGATGAGGAGGAGGACGAGGAGGAGGAGGATGCGGCGTCACATGTCCAACGAGGCAGGATGCCCCCTGGAGGCCAGGTAGAGGCCAGCACAGCAACTGTACAACACCGCAGAACTCCGCCTGTGCAGGGCGCTGCCTCTGCACGTTTTTAGAAAAGTTCTTTGGTGTGGGCCTTTTTTGAGACGAGTGCATCAGATCGCACCACTGCTATTTGCAATATTTGTCTCAAGCGTATCTCGCGTGGCCAAAACATCAGCCGCTTGGGCACCACAAGCATGACCAGACATATGTCGACCTGCCATGCAGCTCGTTGGCAGGCACACATAAAAGACCCACACCAAAGAACTAAGCGGACCTCTCCTTGCTCCTCATCAGCTGGGATCTCCATCCCCACTACACCTTCAGTCCTCTCTGAAAGCTGCTCTGAGAGGACTGAAGGTGTAGAATTAGGTGTGTCACAACCAAGTACTTGCAGTACACCGACGTCTGATTGCAGCAGGCAAATTTCCCTGCCCCATCTGCTGGACCGTAGAAAGAAGTACACTCCCAGCCATCCACATGCCCAGCGGTTGAATGCTAGCTTGGCTAAATTGCTAGCACTTCAACTGCTGCCTTTTCAGTTGGTAGACTCGGCCCCCTTCCGTGAGTTTGTTCAATGTGCGGTTCCTCAGTGGCAGGTTCCCAAACGCCACTTTTTCTCACGGAAGGCGATTCCGTCTCTCTACCGGCATGTGGAAGGCAATGTCCATGCCTCGCTGGACAGGGCGGTCAGCGGTAAGGTGCATATTACCGCTGACTCATGGTCCTACAGGCATGGACAGGGACGGTACCTTTCTTTCACCGCCCATTGGGTCACTCTATTGGCAGCTGGGAGGGATGCAGGACAAGGTGCAGTAGTGTTGGAGGTTGTTCCGCCACCACGCCTCCAAAACGCTACTACTGCTACTGGTTGTGACACACCTCTCTCCTCCACCCCCTCCTCTTCTTCTTCCTCCAGTGCTCTGTCCTTGGAACCAGCGGTGCTCCGTAGGCGTACAAGGGGCTACGCAAGTACGCAGGAAAAAAGATGCCATGCCGTGCTTGCGCTGGTGTGTTTGGGGGACAGGAGCCACACTGGGCCAGAGGTTCTGGCAGCTCTGCAGGGGCAGGCCGAGAGGTGGTTGACGCCACGTCAGCTTAAGCCAGGAATGGTCGTTTCTGACAATGGCACCAACCTCCTCTCCGCCCTGCGACAGGGGCAGCTCACCCATGTGCCCTGCATGGCTCACGTCCTCAACCTGGTGGTGCAGCGGTTCTTGGGCAGGTTCCCAGGCTTACAGGATGTCCTGAGGCAGGCCAGGAAAGTCTGTGTGCATTTCCGCCGATCTTATAATGCCAGTGCTCGGCTGACTGAGCTGCAAAAGGAGCTGAACCTGCCCAAGAACCGCCTAATATGTGACATGCCCACCAGGTGGAACTCAACGTTGGCCATGCTGCAGCGACTGCACACGCAGCAGAGGGCCATCAATGAGTACCAGGACAGGGTCAGGGGAGCTTGTTTTTTTTTTCCCCACGTCAGTGGAGCATGATCAGGGATGCATGCACTGTCCTCTCACCATTTGAGGAGGCCACGAGGATGGTGAGCAGTGACAGTGCATGCATCAGTGACACTGTCCCTCTTGTCCACCTGTTGGAGCATACGCTGCGTGGGATAATGGACAGGGCACTTAAGGCAGAACAGAGGCAGGAAGAGGAGGACTTCCTTGCCTCTCAAGGCCCCCTTTATCCGGACAGTGTTCCTTCTGTCCCACCCATCACACAGGAAGAGGATGAGGAGGAGGAGGAGGAGGAGGAGGAGGATTGTGTGAGCATGGAGGTGGAGCCTGGCACTCAGCATCAGCAGCAGCAGCAGCAGTCTTTTAGGGATGATGTACAGTCCCAACAAACCAGTGGACTTGTACGTGGCTGGGAGGAGGTGGCTGGCGATCATGTCATCCTCAGTGACCCAGAAGACTCCGGACCGAATGCCTCAGCTAACCTACGCTGCATGGCCTCCCTGATCCTGCAAAGCCTGCGGAAGGATCCTCGTGTTCTTCGGATCAAGGAGAGGGACCATTACTGGCTGGCCACTCTCCTTGATCCGCGGTACAAGGGTAAGGTTGCGGACCTTATCTTGCCGTCGCAGAGGGAGCAGAGGATGAGACATCTCAGGGAGGCCTTGCAGAAAGGTCTGTGCAACGCGTTCCCAGAAACTGGGAGGTTACAAACTCCTGGTCCTGGGCGACGAGTTGCTGAGGCTTTGGTCAGTAGCAGAAGGAGCGGTGGGGAAGGTGGACGTCTGACCGATGCGTTCAGACAATTTTTTAGTCCGCAGCCCCAAGGTATGATCGGTTCCAGCAACCATCGCCAGCGTCTGATATACATGGTGCAGGAATACCTTGGGGCAAGGTCAGACTTGGACACCTTTCCCACCGAAAATCCTCTGGCTTACTGGGTCCTGAGGATGGATCACTGGCCAGAGCTTGCACAGTATGCAATTGAGCTACTGGCCTGTCCTGCCTCCAGCGTTCTTTCCGAACGCACATTCAGTGCTGCTGGAGGATTTGTCACTGATCATAGGGTGCGCCTGTCCACCGCCTCGGTTGATCGACTGACCTTCATCAAAATGAATCAGTCTTGGATCACCACCAGCTACCAGGCACCTGAGGCGGATATAACCGAATAATTTTTAATGTCACATCCCTTCAAGACTGCCTATGCTGATGCTGAGTGACTGTCCTCTTATGTTCACTGACTATCCTCTTCCTCCTCCTCAATGATCCATGCCACCACACCAGTGCCTAAGGCACAATTTTTCAGCCCCTGTTTAACAGGGGCGTGTACATACAATTTTTATAAAAAAATGCTTCGCAACACGTGTGACTGCTGTGCTCCAAGTACAGTATCTGTGAGGGGTTGCAGTGTTGTGGCACCAGCACCAGTGCCTAAGGCACAATTTTTCAGCCCCTGTTTAACAGGGGCGTGTACTTACAATTTTTAAAAAAAATGCTTCGCAACACGTGTAACTGCTGTGCTCCAAGTACAGTATCTGTGAGGGGTTGCAGTGTTGTGGCACCAGCACCAGTGCCTAAGGCACAATTTTTCAGCCCCTGTTTAACAGGGGCGTGTACATACAATTTTTATAAAAAAATGCTTCGCAACACGTGTGACTGCTGTGCTCCAAGTACAGTATCTGTGAGGGGTTGCAGTGTTGTGGCACCAGCACCAGTGCCTAAGGCACAATTTTTCAGCCCCTGTTTAACAGGGGCGTGTACTTACAATTTTTAAAAAAAATGCTTCGCAACACGTGTGACTACTGTGCTCCAAGTACAGTATCTGTGAGGGGTTGCAGTGTTGTGGCACCAGCACCAGTGCCTAAGGCACAATTTTTCAGCCCCTGTTTAACAGGGGCGTGTACTTACAATTTTTTTAAAAAATGCTTCGCAACACGTGTGACTGCTGTGCTCCAAGTACAGTATCTGTGAGGGGTTGCAGTGTTGTGGCACCAGCACCAGTGCCTAAGGCACAATTTTTCAGCCCCCGTTTAACAGGGGTGTGTACATACAATTTTTATAAAAAAATGCTTCGCAACACGTGTGACTGCTGTGCTCCAAGTACAGTATCTGTGAGGGGTTGCAGTGTTGTGGCACCAGCACCAGTGCCTAAGGCACAATTTTTCAGCCCCTGTTTAACAGGGGCGTGTACTTACAATTTTTTTTAAAAAAATGCTTCGCAACACGTGTGACTGCTGTGCTCCAAGTACAGTATCTGTGAGGGGTTGCAGTGTTGTGGCACCAGCACCAGTGCCTAAGGCACAATTTTTCAGCCCCTGTTTAACAGGGGCGGGTAATTACAAATCTTGATCTAATAGTTCACAGCAGGGCCCATTCCTGCGCCCACCAAGAGTAACTATGAGGGCCTACAGTCTTGTGGCAACACCGTCCACCACCACCGCCAAAGGCCCAATTTTTCTGCCCTGTTCATCAGGTGCTTGCAATTACAAATCTTGATCTAATAACTCACAGCAGGGCCCATTCCTGCGCCCACCAAGAGTAACTATGAGGGCCTACAGTCTTGTGGCAACACCGTCCACCACCACCGCCAAAGGCCCAATTTTTCTGCCCTGTTCATCAGGTGCTTGCAATTACAAATCTTGATCTAATAACTCACAGCAGGGCCCATTCCTGCGCCCACCAAGAGTAACTATGAGGGCCTACAGTCTTGTGGCAACACCGTCCACCACCACCGCCAAAGGCCCAATTTTTCTGCCCTGTTCATCAGGTGCTTGCAATTACAAATCTTGATCTAATAACTCACAGCAGGGCCCATTCCTGCGCCCACCAAGAGTAACTGTGAGAGCTTACAGTCTTGTGGCAACACCGTCCACCACCACCACCACCCCCAATTTTTCTGCCCTGTTCAACAGGTGCATGCAATTACAAATCTTGATCTATTAACTCACAGCAGGGCCCATTCCTGTGCCCACCAGTCTTGTGGCTACACCAACATCTAATAGGGCAAATTTCTGCAGAGTATATACGCCAGGCCCCTACTTTCAAACATCCAACTTACAAACGACTCCTACTTGCAAATGGAAAGAGAAAACAGGAAGTGAGAGGAAATCTACCCCTAGGGAGGGAAATTCTATCCTGTTAGATTTAATTTGGGAAAAAGGTATCTCCTCTCTACTGATACTTTATCACCAATCCTTGTTTCAATTAAAACCCCACTTTTTCCAAAAACATTTGTCATTGGGACGGAAAGTGAGGTGACATGTTCTGAACAGATGTGCAAAGACAGCAAATGTTACAGGGGTGATAACCCCTCCCTATGTTCTCCAAAAAGCTTAAAAATAGATTTTTTTGGGATGGAGCTACACTTCATAATGTACCTGTTCAGATTCTACTTAAGAACAAACCTAAAGCCGCAAGTGGTTTTAAATGGCTTCTTTTTTTCCTTTACAAATGTCATTTTGTGCAAGGACAGTTCTAAACACGGGAAACACATGCCACTTCACAGGCATACTTTAGACACCCCCCAGGTACCATATTTAAAGGAAAATTTCACTTTTTTTTTTTCACTTTATGCATCATTAAAATGACTGCTCCCGAAAAAACGTTAGTTTTTAAACGTTCTTTTTGCATTGATGTATGTCCCCTGGGGCAGGACCCGGGTCCCCAAACCTGTTTTATGACATTAACATGCATATTGGCCGTTGTAATTATCACTTTTGATTTCGAACGTTCGCGTCCATTATAATGTATAGGGTTCGAAAATTCGCGCGAACTTTCGGTCCGTTCGAAGGTTCTGGTGCGAACCGAACCCGGGGGTGTTCGGCTCATCCCTATCAGTTACTTACATCACTGCTGCCAAACCACATAGCAGTTTGAGGGCAGTGAATCCTTTAGCTTAGCAGCCTGATTGTTCTGGTAATAATATGCTGTCCAGAGGCCTGGGAATACAAGATTTAATGGACAAATCCCTTTTGAGGTTTTATTGCAAATAGTAGTATATATAACTTGTTACAAAATTGTAATAATGTAATGGACTTTTAACAACTTTGAATACAACTGTCAACAGGCTAAACAAGTTGTCCTTTTTTTATGCTTATTTTTAAGATTTTTAATTAGATCTCTCACTGTAAGTGCAATCTTGATTATAAAATGATTTGCTATCTCAAAAATGTATTTAAGTTTACAAACATTGGACTGATAATCTTATCACCCAATAAAATAAACCAATGTTTTCTGATTATTCTTTTGATTATACAGGTTTTGGAACTATTTAAAAAAAATTAAGCAAAATTGAAATTGCAGTCACTTTTCTTTGGTTTGACTTGTTAAAGCGGAAGTAAACCCCCCTATCGTTTTCAGCCAATGAAGCTGCCATCTTTGCCTCTGTTTAATCTTCAACTGCCACAGTGCTGCACATGTGATCCGTTATGACACCAGCCATTGGATGGTTTGACTGTTTGGTTGAGAGCACAGCCAATGTGCAGTTAGCATTCCCGGCATGCCTTTTTTTTTTTAAACTGTTAAATCGATGGGTTTACTTCCGCTTTAAGATATTTTTTTTATGTCTATGTTGACTGCCCTCCAAAGATAAGTTTCTAACATTTCTTTCTTGTATCTTCCTCCACAAATTGTTGGGTGAGCAGTTTAGTTTTTTTTCCCTGAAGTCTTCTACATGACTACGGTGACATCTCACTTTAACAAATTGACTCACAGGGACATTAGATGGCCATCTTAACAGATGGAAACTAGAAGATAATACAATATGTTACTGCAACAGACTTTCACAATGTTTTAGTAAGAATTTTACCATCTTGCATAAAAAACACTTTGCAAAAAACTGATATTCATATACCGTATATACTCGAGTATAAACCTAACCGAATATAAGCCGAGGCACCTAATTTTACCACAAAAAAATGGGAAAACTTATCGACTCGTGTATAAGCCTAGGGTGAGAAATGCGCAGCTACTTTAAGTGGAAAAGAGGGTCAATAATGCCCATTTGCAGCCTCACTCTGCCCATTTGCATGCCTCACTGTGCCCATTTGCAGCCATAGGTCCCCCGAACTTCAACCTCGGTAGTTAAGGGTTCCTAGATGCCCCCTAGCTGCAGCCAAAGGGTCCCGAAATGACAGTGCTGTAGATGGACACAGTTGACTGAATTTGGGGCCCTGTATCTCGGGGCCACTTGGTGCTAGGAACCCAGTGGAACCAGCTCTACTACATATCCAAAGATGTCCTTCTCTGCTGCAGAAAAGTGCTTGACATTTTCCGAACTGACTTTGGGGCCCCCTATCTCATGGCTACTTAGTGCTAGGAACCCCATTTTTGGATATGTTGTAGCGCTGGGTTTGCACACCAAATTGCGGGTTCCTAGCACTAAGTGGCCCCGAGATACGGTGCCCCAAAATCGGTCAATTGTGTCCATCTGCAGCAATGTCATTTTGGGACCCTTTGGGTCCAGAGACCCCAAATTTTGGCTGCATCTAGGGGGCATCTAGGAACCCTTAAAGCGGAGTTCCACTCAAAAATGGAACTTCCGCTTTAACCACTCCTCACCCCCTTACATGCCACATTTGGCATGTCATTTTTTTTGGGGGGGGAGTGGGGGCTTCATTAGGAGGGGGACTTCCTGTCCCACTTCCTCCCTCCGCCCACGAACCGCCTAGGCGACTCCTCCCTCTAGGCGATCTCCTGGGACACGTGACAGGTCCCAGGAGATCGCCTATCCAGTCCGGGAGCGCAGCGCGACTCGCGCATGTGCCGTGCGTGCCCGGCCGTGAAGACGACACGGCCGGGTGCCCTTAGTGGAAATGGTGGCGCCGGCGAAGAGGAGGGGGAGAGGAGCGACACCCCGTTCGGCCGCATCGCTGGACCGTGGAACAGGTAAGTGTCTGTTTATTAAAAGTCAGCAACTACACTTTTTGTAGCTGCTGACTTTTAAAATGCTTGGAACTCCCCTTTAACTACAGAGTTTGAAATTCGGGGGAACTATGGCTGCAAATGGGCACAGTGAGGCTGCAAATGGGCACAGTGAGGCATACAAATGGGCACAGTGAGGCTGCAAATGGGCACAGTGAGGCTGCAAATGGGCATTGTTGACCCTCTTTTCCACTTACAGTAGCTGCGCATTTCTCACCCTAAGGCTATACTCGAGTCAATACGTTTTCCCAGTTTTTTGTGGTAAAATTAGGTGCCACGGCTTATATTCGGGTCGGCTTATACTCGAATATATACGGTAATTATGAGCTTGTTATTTAACATCTAACCCTGAAGGGGTTACTAATCATCTAGCACTGCAAAATCAGACATCCAGAACAGACATCCAGTCATTTTCAATATAGATGTACAAAGCTGCAGTCTTATTTGCAGCAGGCACAACAATGTAGGTAATTTATAGAATAACATTTTCCAGAGTAGCAACTGCAGTTCCCCGATGTCTTTATAAATCATCAATATCAATCTGCAATCTTCAGCGCATTTAAAGCAGATCTATAGCCAACCTGTTAAAAACACAATTTATTATTTATGTGAAATATTTTACCGTGTCAAAGGATTTGTAATTTAATTTAGTCAGTTTTACAAATCAAACAGCCACACTGCTTGGTCAGATATTGGCACCACTATTTTAATTCTGCAGATTGAAGGTAGGCATGAGTGAAATTGAGAGTTTGCTTTCAGCTAAATGCATTAAAGTGAATAGGGAAGGCAAATTCAATGTTTTGTGTTGTTTTTTAATACTAAACTCTGTAAAAACTCACCTTGTAGTGCCTCCCCTTTCGCTACACTGCAATGGTTAACCACCTCAGCCCTGGAAGGCTTTACCCCCTTAACCGCTTCCCGACCGCCTCACGCCGATATACGCCGGCAGAATGGCACGGCTGGGCAAAACCACGTACCGGTACGTGGTCCTTTAAGAGCCCAGCCGTGGGTCGTGCTCGCGACCCAGTCGGGAGCTCCGTGACCACGGCCGCGGGACCAGCTGACCCGATCGCCGCTGGTGTCCTGCGATCGGGTCACAGAGCTGAAGAATGGGGAGAGGTCTGTGTAAACAAACCTCTCCCCGCGCTTCCTACACTGCCTGTCATTCCCTGTCATCGGGAAAGCCGATCAATGACATCAGACGTACAGTCACGCCCCCTACTGTAAAAAAAAACACAACACGTCACACTTAGCCCCTCCCCGCCCCCTAGTGGTTAACTCCTTCACTGCCAGTGTCATTTACATAGGAATCAGTGCATTTAAATAGCACTGATTTCTATATAAATGACAATGGTCCCAAAAATGTGTCAAAAATGTCCGATGTGTCCACCATAATGTCGCCGTCACAATAAAAATCGCTGATCGCCGCCATTACTAGTAAAAAAAAAAAAAATATTAATAAAAATGCTATAGAACTATCCCCTATTTTGTAAACGCTATAACTTTTGCGCAAACCAATCAATAATCGCTAATTGCGATTTTTTTTTTACCAAAAATATGTAGAAGAATACGTATCGGCCTAAACTGAGGAAAAAAAAAATTTTTTTATATATTTTTTGGGGATATTTATTATAGCAAAAAGTTAAAAATATTGAATTTTTTTCAAAATTGTCGCTCTATTTTTGTTTATAGCGCAAAAAATAAAAACCGCAGGGGCGATCAAATACCACCAAAAGAAAGCTCTATTTGTGAGAAAAAAAGGATGCCAATTTTGTTTGGTAAAAAAAAAAAAATATTAATAAAAATGCTATAAAAACTATCCCCTATTTTGTAAACGCTATAATCGGCCAAAACTGAGGAAAAAAATGTTTTTTTATATATTTTTTGGGGTTATTTATTATAGCAAAAAGTAAAAAATATTGCTTTTTTTTCAAAATTGGCGCTGTATTTTTGTTTATAGCGCAAAAAAGAAAAACCACAGGGGCGATCAAATACCACCAAAAGAAAGCTGTATTTGTGGGAAAAAATGGACGCAAATTTTGTTTGGGAGCGACGTCGCACGACCGTGCAATTGTCAGTTAAAGCGACGCAGTGCCGAATGGCAAAAAGGGGCCTGGTCCTTTGGCTGCAAATTGGTCCGGGGCTGAAGTGGTTAATGACCAGGCCATTTTTTGCGATACAGCACTGCGTTACTTTAACTGACAGTTGCGCGGTCGTGCGACGCTATACCCAAATAATATTAATGTCCTTTTTTCCTACAAATAGAGCTTTATGTTGGGGGTATTTGATCACCTCTTGATTTACTAAAGGCAAGTCCACTTTGCACTACAAGAGCACTTGGAAATGCAGTCGCTGTAGATCTGAGGGGTTGATCTGAAATTAGGCAAAGCTCAGCTGATTTTATCATCTAATCATGTGCAAGCTAAAATGCTGTTTTTTATTTTCCTTGCATGTCCCCCTCAGATCTACAGCGAATGCACTTCCGAGTGCACTTGTAGTGCAAAGTGGATTTGCCTTTAGTAAATAATAATAGTAATAAAATGAGACCAATGACTGTTTATATCAATTTGTTTTTCCCTAATAACTTAAAGCATGCCTTCTATGAATAAAATGAAGTTCATTTATCTAATTTGTGTCCAACAGAAGTTTAATTAGCGTGTTCAATAAAGCAGGGCAAAGAGCATTCCCTTATTGAACAAGCAGCATAACAGCAAAATAGAAACCAATGAGAGTCGGTGTGAATTAATTGTGAATGGTTGCTATGGCCGCCGCTCGTATTTCTCCCATTATCTTTGTTTTTATGTTCTGCCTTATTGTATAAGCGTTTAGCAGCTTTGATTTTGTGATTTCCTTCTTTCTAACATTCTGCTAATTTTCTGGGTCCGGATATCAAGTAAGCTAAGGTCCTTGTTATTATACCCTTCCTATGATCACAAACCTATGTGGCCGCACAGATCTTAACATCTTGGGATGTATAGATATGTGTATAGAAGTATTTAGAGTATCCAATGATATCCCTGATTTGTAATAGTACATTTATCAATTATCACCTTTTGTTAACCACTTCAGCCCCGGACCAATTTGCAGCCAAAGGACCAGGCCCCTTTTTGCGATTCGGCACTGCGTCGCTTTAACTGACAATTGCGCGGTCATGCTCCCAAACAAAATTGGCGTCCTTTTTTTTCCCACAAATAGAGCTTTCTTTTGGTGGTATTTTATCGCCCGTGCGTTTTTTATTTTTTGCGCTATAAACAAAAATAGAGCGACAATTTTGAAAAAAATGCAATATTTTTTACTTTATGCTATAATAAATATCCCCAAAAAAAAATATTAAAAAAATATTTTTTCCTCAGTTTACGTATTCTTCTACATATTTTTGGTAAAAAAAATCGCAATTAGCGATTATTGAGTGGTTGGGCAAAAGTTATAGCGTTTACAAAATAGGGGATAGTTTTATAGCATTTTTATAGATATATTATTATATTATATATAATATTTTTTTTTTACTAGTAATGGCGGCGATCAGCGATTTTTATTGTGACTGCGACATTATGGCGGACACATCGGACATTTTTAACACATTTTTGGGACCATTGTCATTTATACAGCAATCAATGCTTTTTAAATGCATTGATTCCTGTATAAATGACACTGGCAGTGAAAGAGTTAACCACTAGGGGGCGGGGATGGGTTATGGTGTGTGACGTGTGTTTTTTTTTTTACGTTAGGGGGCGGGGCTGACGTCTGACGTCATTGATCGGCTTTCCTGATGACAGGCAACAGCCGATCAATGACAGGCAGTATAGGAAGGACGGGGAGAGGTTTGTTTACACAGACCTCTCCCCGTTCTTCAGCTCTGTGACCCGATCGTGGGACACCAGCGGTGATCGGGTCCGCTGGTCCAGCGGCCGTGGTCACGGAGCTCCTGACCGGGTCGCGAGCGTGCCACCAGCGGCGCGCGCGACCCACGGCTAGTCTCTTAAAGGGCCACGTACCTGTACGTGGTTTTGCCTAGCTGTGCCATTCTGCCGACGTATATCGGCGTGAGGCGGTCGGGAAGCGGTTAATGGAGATAAATAACTAGGCAAGGATGATTAGTTGTGGATTTCAGTCTCTTTCTTATAACCGCAAATGTCATTGACAAACTCATTTATATTAGTCAGAACTGACAAACATGCACTTTTCACTATTGCATATCTGTATGGAAGTACATATGACCATACTCAATAGAATACTTGTAAATACTCAGAATTCCGAGGAAAGGTTATATGGTATATGCTTCTGCCTATTGCATGCATGCTTCAACAAATCAATAGGTTTAATATAAAGCTACCCCAACTAGCCCTTTTTCTCTTTGATGTGGCTCCCAGCAGCTTCTACTTTTCTTCATCAAACAAATGATTTTATACTTCCTATGAGGGCAAATGTTGGCCTAGTTTGGATGTGTGCTACCGTATATACTCGAGTATAAGCCGACCCGAATATAAGCCGAGGCACCTAATTTTACCATAAAAAAAATGGGAAAACGTATTGACTCGAGTATAAGCCTAGGGTGAGAATTGCGCAGCTACTGTAAGTGGAAAAGAGGGTCAGCAATGCCCATTTGCAGCCTCACTGTGCCCATTTGCATGCCTCACTGTGCCCATTTGCAGCCATAGGTGCCCTGAACTTCAAACTTGGTAGTTAAGGGTTTCTAGATGCCCCCTAGCTGCAGCCAAAGTTTGGGGTCTCTGGACCCAAAGGGTCCCAAAATGACATTGCTGCAGATGGACACAGTTGACCGACTTTGGGGCCCTGTATCTCAGGGCCACTTGGTGCTAGGAACCCCAAATTTGGATATGTTGTAGTGTTGGTTCCTAGCACCAAGTGGCACCGAGATACGGGGCCCCAAAGTCAGGTCGGAAAATGTCATTCTCTGCTGCAGAAAAGTGCTTGACTCCAGTATAAGCCGAGGGGGGCACTTTCAGCACAATAAAATGTGCTGAAAAACTCGGCTTATACTCGAGTATATACGGTAAGTTCCTTCATATCATCTGCGTCAGTACTAACCTATAAAAAAATGTCAGATCACAAGACCTAACATGGTCATATGTGAGAGCCAATGCATTTTAGGTCTATTTTCCATACTATTTAGTTTTTTTTTTTTTTAATATAACAGCTGTATTTCTTCTAAAAAGAAGCTATAATATTTCTCCTGCTCATAAACGTATATTTTGTTCCTCGCAGATCACATTTTTTTTTTTAAACTTCCCACTAAGGACTGCTGAGGGACCTTGGGCTAGAATTATGCCAGTAGCTGTTGGCAGGATATCACTTCGCCCAATTCTGCTGTTATACAGAAGAGCATGTCACTTTGGCAGTGGGATTGACATACTCTGCAAAAACGGTCACTCTAGCCGCTTCCCGACCGCCCACTGCATATATACATCAGCAGAATGGCACGGGCAGGCAAAATCACATACCTGTATGTGACCCTTTAAATGCCTGGCCGTGGGTCGCGCGCGCGCTGATCGGCGCCATTACTAGTAAAAAAAAAAATATTAATAAAAATGCTATAAAACTATCCCCTATTTTGTAAACGCTAAAACTTTTGCGCAAACCAATCAATAATCGCTAATTGCGATTTTTTTTTTTTACCAAAAATATGTAGAAGAATACGTATTGGCCTAAACTGAGGAAAAAAAATGTTTTTTTATATATTTTTTGGGGATATTTATTATAGCAAAAAGCAAAAAATATTGCATTGTTTTCAAAATTGTCGCTCTATTTTTGTTTATAGCGCAAAAAATAAAAACCGCAGTGGCGATCAAATACCACCAAAAGAAAGCTCTATTTGTGGGAAAAAAAGGATGCCAAATTTGTTTGGGAGCCACGTCGCATGACCGCGCAATTGTCAGTTAAAGCGACGCAGTGCCGAATCGCAAAAAGGGGCCTGGTCCTTTGGCTGCCAATTGGTCCGGGGCTGAAGTGGCTAGTGCCACAGGTGCCCAGTTCTAGTGACGCCCATGTCCTGGTTTCTTATAGGTCTTGAATATTCTGCCAGTGAGATCTTGGTGCCACAACTGGTACCTCTTAAACCCTGTCCACCTGGGAGTTTTAGGTTTTCCTGTTTGTGTGTCCTGCCACTCGGTGTTGCATTCCCCTAAATTTGACCCCTTAGGCTGCATCCACCAGCTATTTAGGCCGGTGTGAATTTTAGTGGCAGGAATTCCTTCTGCTGCTGTGAGTGGCCAACCCCATTCAATAGACCTGTGACTGTGGCTGTCCTCCAGCCAGCAGTTACCTGTGGTGATCGCTGCGGGACACATCTGCCATTATAGTGAACCTGGCAACCTGTCATCATAGTGAACAGAGCTGGAGGCTGCATATACTGTAGCAACTCACAGTAGCAGTAGGAGTCAGAAGATTATTGCCTCTGAAATTCGCACCAGACTAAATCAGTGCAGTCACAAAAACTCAAATATAGAAATGTCATCACCAGAGTCTCTGAGAGTTATAAGAAAGACTCTAGCTATACCTAGGCAGCCCATACATTTATTTAATTAATTGAAATGGAGGGGCAGGGAGGGGGCGGAGAGCAGAACCCGAAAAATCCAGGAGGAGCAGGGGGACCCGTACAGTCCACAGCTAGATCCCTGTTGGGGTGGCTGGCGTGTTCTCCCTTGAACCGACTGGAACAAAATCAGATATTGATACTCTGCCGACCCCTGCTCAATCTTATTAACCTATGGCGCACAAAGAGTTTATCGTCACTCATTTGCTCTGATCAATGGTTTATAACAAGCTTTCAGGGGATTAGGTATCATTGATATGTGTTATATTTTTGTTGTTACATTAACACTCTGTTATCTTCTTAAATTATTTTTTTGATAATCCCTACCGAAGGGCCATGTTGGCTCCCGGTTGGGGATATTTGTTATTACAATGTTTTGTTATATTGTTGAAACATTTTTCAATAAAAATATTGAACAAGAAACAGTCTAGCATTTACTAAAAGCTGAAATATAAGTTTGGAGTAGACTGGCCTGGCCCTTTAAATAAATTATCTTTTTTTTTAAATATTTTCCTTTTACTCAAGGAAGGCTTAGAAACACATTTGAATATTTTGCACCTAAAGTTACATTCCTCACGAGAAAAGAGGCTTTTTACCAAATTCCATTCTGCAGTTACATTTCCTTGATTTTCTATGTGCACAATCCTGAGATAGCAGGTAGTTATTACAGTTTCACTTACATCTCTGTAATTCCCTTAACACGCGATAGCCCTATTCTTTTCATGTCAACACCATGTCAAAATATTTTAAGGCATAAAATGTTTACAAAAATAGTCAACACTAATTAGTACCATGCCTCTCCTTAGAGCTGAAGGCTCAATTTCTTTATACAGCACAAGCTAAAAATATTTTGGAATATCTTGGGCACTTTGAAATCTGTTTAATGCTTTTATTCACAAATCACTTCTTTGCTTCTTTTTCTTCTTCTTGTTTCTTCTTCTTATGACAAAAAAAAAATATGCCTGCCCATGTTTCTTTCTTACAAATTATAATATTTTTTTAATGGAATAATTTAGGACATCATCATTGATGTGAATAAATGATCTAAAGCCAACCATACATGTTACCAATGAATTGTATACTCAGATAAGTCTAGTTAGCTTTGTGCAAAAATCCTAACATGTGTGGGTTCGCATTGTATCCAATGTATTTGTTGAACTGAATTTCAAACTGGATGGCATTGTATAAAATAATGATTGTATATGGATATTAGAACATGTTTTATTAGACTTGGTCGACTTAAACCTGGCCACAATATTTCTTTCAATCACTTTTTATTTTATTTTAAATATTTATATTGTTTATTACTACCTTAGAAATAGAGGCCGCCATCCGTCCCATAAATACCCAAAACTAGATGGCTTCCCAATTGAATGGTACAAAGGACATGATGACACTTAAATCCTTACTTTGCAGTCCTTCTATATGTAGCGGTCACACTTTGTGTGCGCTATCAGTGCAAATTTAGTTTTTCCTCAGAACTTTAATGGAGTTCTGGGGGTTAATTGTACAGGATTTACTTTGGCATCAGTCTGGCTGGGCTGTACTAAGGTTCTGCCTGGTCATAGGTGCAGTGAGGCACCCATGACAGGCCGAGAACCAGGCCTGGTTGGACGTGTTAGGTACCAATCTTTCCCGGAGCCAATCAGTGGGCATGTCAGGCCCTGCTGCGTAGGCTGGGAAGGGGTATTTAAGGTGCTGCGGTCACGTGTTCAGGGGTCGGCTGCGGCTTTTATTCCTGGTTCTGGTCCGGGGTAGCCCCGCGAGGGGTCCCGGGCCTAGGAGCGAATGCCGTCCCGCAAGCATGGTCAATCAGACCAATCCCAGAGGCCCTCATGGTCTGGGGCAGGGATCCGTCTGTTCCCGAGTCTTGGAACTGGCTAGTCCGAGGCCCAGTAACTGAAGGAGGATTCAAAGGCATCCCGGTGTGCTCTCGGTAGTGGAGGGACACGGCAACTCGTAAAAGTGACCAGGGGAGGATTCTTCAGAGGAGGACCAACAAGCTGGCTGCTCAATAAGAGCCTGGGAGATGAGTTGTATGGACACTAAAGAATCCACACTTCCCGCAGTATCACCAAGAAGGTCGAGAGATCCAGGTACTGTGGGAAAGGTTCCTATCTATCTTCAGTTACAATTTAGTCTGTGGCAGAGACTTTTGCAAAGTTTCCGGATCACATGTTGGCTGCTAGATCTCTGG
The DNA here is from genome assembly GCA_028564925.1 of Lithobates sylvaticus. Classification (NCBI taxonomy): domain Eukaryota; kingdom Metazoa; phylum Chordata; class Amphibia; order Anura; family Ranidae; genus Lithobates; species Lithobates sylvaticus. Next base: position 21,513,435 of record CM053033.1, on the reverse strand, counting down.
CTAGAGGTTTATCCAGCAGTGAAGCACCCAGCTGCGAGTGGCTACTCTCTGGGTTAATTAGAGACATTCAGTGGATGTCAGCAGTTCAAAGTGCCTGCGTTTCATTTTGTCTTCCCTTCTATTCCCACCTGAGACTGTGTTATGTTGGATGTTACCACTGCAAATAAAAACCTTGAAAAGGACTTTTATGTGTCAGCATCTGAAGTAACTGGGTACTAACCCTGGGAACCCCTAGACAACAACCGACAAGCCACGAGGAGGTAACTGGTAAGCCCAGAAGGTCAAGGCCGCCCCTCAGGGGGTTATGGCCGCTACATATACTTACTTTTTTGACCGGGGACTCTCTCTTGGAAAGTAGACAGTTAGAGGCATGGTGAGTTTTTTGAAGTTGGAATTTTTAGTCACAATTTTTTTAATCTTTCTAATAAATTCCTTGAGAGGACACATGCAGACCCTCTCACGATTATTGCCCAAATCCACACTTCAGTCCGGGTGCCCTCATGAAACAATCCAATTTTCAAGCTTGAGCAATCAGAAAAGCAACCAGACATTCTGCTAGATCACCACCTATCGTAAATACCTTAGCTGGAATCTTTAGCAATACACATTTATTGCTGTCTCTACTCCCTCGTAGAATGAAGAAATTCAGTGTATTTCATAACTCATGAGATAATAACAGTACAGCCAGAATAAGGGCAAATTCACTTATAACCATTAACGAGTATCATTTTAAGTCCAAACACCCCAATAGTAGACGGTATTGGGGAGCCAATGGGACACATTACCCCTCCTAGATAAAGTAGACATCTGACCCCCCCCCCCCCCCGCATATTTATATCCATTCAAACTGGATCTGTGGCATGATCGTAAACACAGGGACATCCTATGACCACTCCTCGGCCGCTTAATTGATCAGATCATTTTTGTCAACACCCCCCTCGGGGACAAGAAAAGAGGGGCTGCCCTGCAGTTGACAGCTCTCGTGTACCATCAAAAAAAGGAAGATCTGTCAAGTTTTATAAGAACCAATTTACCATCTTGCTCATTAATCTGGACTCTGGTGAAATAGAACTTGAAAGTATTTTCATTTTTCGTCCCTTTTGTTTTGCTGTTGCATTGTTGTCTCTATTGTATTTATAATACCCTTTTCTGTAAATATTCTATTTGCACCATTTTTTACCATTTTTAAATCTCACCTATATTTGAGTTACCCTTTGCAATGGCAACAGTCTTGATTTTACAGTCTCTTAGGGTAGACTGCTTTAAATAGAGTTCACTGAGCAGGTCAGATTGTAAATTGACATAGACCAACTTTATTGCACTTCCAGCATCAGAAAAACATAATCAATACTTACAGCATTAAAGGTCTATTTGCCTTTCGTAAATCCAGCCCCCAAATATTGTGAGAATGGCAGGCCTTAGAGACAAAAGGGGGCAGGATATGCAATAAATTATTTAATTTTCAACATAATTTACCTCTATGCTTCCCCATCTTTCCTAACCCAAAAGTGTTAAACTAAGCTGCCGTGCTTATTATCGGTAATGAATAATGAATAAACTAAATAAGTGCAGTCTATGTGTAAAAAGTATCTAAACCACAACACAACAATTATCACACATGATACATTGAAATTGTAACAGTCATGATTAGGGTTGTTCCGTTACCGATACCGAGCATTTGCACGAGTACTTGTACTCGCACAAATGCTCCCAATGCCTTAGCCAATACCTGGAAGTCAGCGGGCAGAGTCAGCGAGTGGAGCAGAGGGCGGAGCGGAGAGCGGAGAGCAGAGCGGAGAGTGAGTCCTCCATGTCTCTGTGTCCTCAAGCAGGTAGTGCAGGGCTGCACCTGGATCGGCGACCGGAGCCGTCACATTCGGTAATGCAAGTGACGCTCTGTGTTGCCGTTACACGTCTTGTCCTTGTCAGTGCTTGATAATCTCGACGCCCATCTTGGTACACCCTGCACTCACTCAGCCACAGTATGCCAGCAGCCGACATCTTGTTACACCCAGTCCATATAGTTGGGGCTGGGTGTAACAAGATGTCTGCTGCTGCTTTATTGAGACCGAGTGCAAGGTGTACCAAGATGGGCGTTGCAGAGCAAAAGTAAACCCTCCTTCGCCCATAAGTGCCACTGCCAGCCATCAATCGGTGCCATCCAGCCAGTGCCCATGCAGCCAGCCATCAGTCAGTGCCAGCCATCAGTGGCCATCCATCAGTGCATGCCACCTATCAGTGTCAATAGGTCAGTGCCACCTATCAGTGCTGCTTAATCAGTGCCACCTATCAGTGCCACCTAATCCTATCAGTGCCCAACAGTGCTGCATATTAGGGCCTCCTCATCAGTGCTGCCTCATCAGTGCCACCCAATCCTATCAGTGCTGCATATTAGTGCCTCCTCATTAGTGCAGCCTATCGGTGCAGCCTCATTAGCACACATCAGTGAAGGAGAAAAAGTACTTATTTACAAAATTTTGTGAGGGAAAGTCGGAAACTAAGAAAGGCTTCTTTTTTTTTTTTTTTTTGCACTTTTGGTTGGTTGTGTGATTTTTTTTTTACATTTGTTATTGTTATTAATATATTTTGATATTGTAAAATATATTTTTTGTATTTATCAACATGTTCTGTGAAAATTCTTTGAGTTTACTGTGTGACAAGCAAATAAAACAGTTGTATTCTTTTATAATGTCTTGAGTTACAGTTCTTCATAATTATAAAGATTAAGAAGATATCATTAGTCTGTATTGTGGTTTGAAAACTGTCACGACATTAAAAAAAAGTATCAGTATATAATCGGTATTGGCGAGTACTTGAAAAAAAAGTATCGGTACTTGTACTCGGTCTTAAAAAAGAGGTATCGGGACAGCCCTAGTCATGATGTTTTAAAGTACAAATAAGACTGCGTGGTATAAAAAGAGTGCACTCTGAAACAATTTTATTTATTTGCAGGGACAGTGCTTTGGAAGATGATGAGTTGATTTAGAGTGGACCCTGTTTTATAACATGCACATTTTTATTTGTACTTTTATATATGGTTAGAGCAGACTATGACTATGTACAGATGTTATACAAATGTATCATTTATGATAATTGTTGTTTGGTGGGTGTTGGAATTCAATATCATATTTATAGTATTTCATTCCCTGGCTGATACAGGCAGATGGCCCCAAGTTGCCCCAAGTTGGAATGTAACCAGTTACACATCAAAGATTTGTAGCATATCAGAATAACAAGGGCTTGGCTCAAGCCCACCTGGTGTGATATGTGTGATTACAATCTTCAAAGAGAGCCACTGCTGCCAAGTTGATTGATGGGTTGAGCTACAGAAGGTCAAAGACCAAGATGTCTATGAAGATTTGACCCAGGTCGGAAAGTGGCGATTCATGGACAAACGCTGCCCCCTAGTGGACGATACAACATTCTTCCTGGAGACTGGACAGATGTTAGGACTACCTCTTGGCAATATCTATTGGACAGGAGGCAAGTGGGGGTGGTTACGAGTGGGTGTGAATGTTTGAGTAAAAAGGGCACACAGGAAGCAGTTTCCCCTTTTTCCCTTTTGGATCCTCATGGCTTATGGCCCTCTCTTGGTCATCTGAGCCCAGCTGGAAGAAAAAAGTCTCACGGAGAGCCTTGTGATAAGTATATTTTATATTCTGATATGATGTGTTTTGTTGGTATATTTTTTTAATATCTATTTAGTATTTTATGTTAGCGTATTCCTATGATTTTGGGGAAATAAATAATAAATAATAAATAAGTTATTAAGCCATGTGCTTGGTTTCATAGCTAACCTTGTATTATTTTGATATCAACAGTAACATGTGGTCAGAATTTTAATAGACTAGCTAACTGGGGAATAGACAAATTTATACATAGGTACAATAATATTTATTGTACCAATTACTTCAGTGGGTTCTGAAGTTTATTCTCAATCAGGGTACTGCGGAACCCCAAAATTTCTCCAAAGGTTGCAAGGAGTTCTTTGAGCTGTGGATAATTGACCATTTGAAGGTGCTTGCATAATTCTGGGGTCAATGCATGATGGCAATTAGCTTTCTAACGGTCTTTAAGGGTGGTCTTTTGACCACCACTGTAAGGGGCATTCTTTCCACTGGCCATTAATGTAAGTGCCAGTTTTTCTACTGACCCTCAATGAGTTCATAAGGTCCCATGAGACCTGCACATTCTTTCAAGGGTTCCTCTAGGGTAAAAAAGGGGCTTGTTTAGATCATTTTTGCATTCGTAGTTAGCACTTACGTAGTCAAAGAACAATAGGAGTGCTGAGCTATACACTTATAGCTTTTAAATTATACCACACTGTAAATATACAACCAGGAGGTTGTAGAAACAGGAGTAACATATGCAGGACGTGCTTCTACTTCTCAGGATGAATTCAAGGGGAAGGGTACATTTTTAGCTTGCTGCTTAATTATTCTTACTACATTATTACCTATAGGAGAGCAAATCTTCACTTTTTGAGTATAGTTCCACATGAATGTAATTTAGAGATGTTGAAGAATGTGTAGGATTTGTTTATTAAAGTGGTGTTTCCCTCTAAAAAAATAAAAATGCTTAAAATTCCTAAAAAACAATAAAAAAAAAATAATTGGAATTTTATTTTATTTTTTACATACCTCTAAATGCCTGTTGCTAGGGGGTCCCTCGTAGTCTGCCTCTTCCGGTGCCTGGGCTGGTGACATCACTTCCCCTCGGCACAGGAAGGGCTCCCCAGTCATCTGGGACCTGTCACGTGTCCCAGATGACTGTGCGGCCAATCTCCGCGTGCGCAGTGGGTGCCTGGCTGTGAAGCCACAGCCTGGTGCCCACAGTTGCAATGCCGGCGCCGCCGAGCTGATCGGGGGCGAGCGGAGCTTCGACCACCCGCATCGCTGGACCCTGGAACAGGTAAGTGCCCGATTATTAAAAGTCAGCAGCTGCAGTATTTGTAGCTGCTGACTTTTATTTTATTTTTTTTTTTTTTAATGGATACACCTCTTTAAGGGGAAATGAACCTGTGGACAATCTTACAAGAGAATGTTACTTTTAATTTAAATGTCTCTTGCACAATTGGCTGTTTGAATTGAACAAAGGTTTATTTCACTTCACTCTTGTAAATCAGCTTCATTTGTCAAAAACGTATTCTAGCATAGGAGACAAAATTCATGATCAATAGTATTTACTAGGTAAGTTTATCTTGTTTTAAATTAACAAATCTGCCAGAAATACAGTGACACACTGTAAGGTTTTTATCTTAAAGACTATTATGGTATGACAATAGTGCACAAATATTAAATGGTCACCTTAGATCGCCTTCTGATTAATGGACTTCTGCTTCATATCCTATTTAGTTTGTATATGGATAGTAACATGCTTAGTAAGAAAGATGACTACTTCCAATGTCTTACAATAATGCTATATCATCCTTTTTATATACGACTTAAATTACTACTTCATAACAAAATGGCAGCAGGATATAAACATTACACTTCCAAGCTAAAGCCACCAATGATGTGCTGTTACCTTAAAAAAGCAATTCATGTAAATAAGTGTATATATTCAGTGAACTGTAATGTTAAAGTACGACTAAAGTCTCCTGCATGACAGTCTAAACAAGTGCCAAATGAATTTACTAGGTTATACTCAAGCTTCTTAGAGCAAAGAAACTATTTGCTTTATCTTCACTGACAAAGCCAAATCTTCCTTCTTATGCTCCTCATCCCAGACACTGCAGCTCACAGTGGAAAAGTTTAAGCAACAGAGCTAGCACTGTAAATCCAGACAGTTGTGGGCAGGACTGGGTGTGACCAGGTGCTGATTGACACGCTGTAGGTCTGTGGCTTTGCTGACCGTAAAAGAACAAATCTGTTACCTAAAATGGTGTTGGACCGCCTTCGGCATCCAAGGTGGCCTGAGTTCTCCTGGGAATTGACAAATATATTTCAATGCAAAACATGTCATCACTTTCACCCCCGCAAATCATGTAGTGTTTCCATACTTTTGTCCAACTGCTGTTTATGTACAGGAAGCATTATAACCATTAATAAACCATTCATAAAAAAAATTAAAAAGATAAACCAAGGGGTCAGTTTATAAACTATAAGTATGGTCACACACCAGCTTCCCTAAAACACCATGCTGCATATTTATAAAGCACAGTAATGTTCTTTAGAAATGTGCTTAGTGTTCACTAGATTTTGGAATATTACTCGACTAAATAGAAGAGTGTATAATAGTGTATAATAAAATAAAAATAAAATTGGAGGGCCCGATCATGTGACCTGCAAAGTCACATAACTAGATTTTCTCTATTTATGGAGCTCTCTTGGCTATGTTAAAGGGGTTGTAAAGTCAGAAGTTTTTATTTTATTTTAATGCATTAAGATAAAAAGCCTTCTGTGTGCAGCAGCCCCCCTCAGCTCCCTAATACTTACCTGAGCCCCCTTTCTATCCAGCGATGTCTACGAGTGTCTCGTACTCTCACTCCTGATTGGCTGAGACACAGCAGCTGCGCCATTGGCTCCCACCGTTGTCCATCAAAATCAGTTTATCAGCTAATCAGGAGAGAGAGGGGGCGGGGCCAAACTGCAGCTCCATGTCTGAACGGACACACGGAGCTGCAGCTCTGCTTGGGTACCCACATAGCAAATGGTCTTTTGCGCAGTAGTGAACCCGGGAAGTGAAGCCGCAAAGGCTTCACTTCCTGATTCCCATACCGAAGATGGCGGCGACAGCACCTGAGAGCCGATTGACAGAACGGCTTTGGGTGCCGACATCAAGGGCACGCTGGACAAGTGAGTGTCCATATTTTAAAAGTCAGCAGCTGCAGTATTTGTAGCTGCTGACTTTTAAAAATTTTTGCCGGACTCCCTCTTTAATAGATAAGAAAGGCATCCACCCAGGTCAAGCCAAACTATCAACTCTGCTCTCCAAATTAAATCTTCCACTTTCCAGGGGCAGCGTGCCAAGTGTATAGTCATAAAACTCAGAAACAAATGCCTCCAATCGGGTAGTAAAATATAGCCAATCTTATTTAAAAAGGATTAAAAACACTCACATGATACTATGAATTAAAGAGCAATCTGTATACCAATTAGGAATCCTGCTCCATACAATCCATAGTACTTGCCAGTAACCAAGATGGCATCTGTTTGTCATGATCTTAACCACAAGCCCAACCTCAGCTCTCCCCCCTTAACTTACTCACTTCCAGCCCACATCCTTGCAGCATCCCCAATACCTTGTTTATAAAAAAAAAAATCTGTATACATACAGTTTTTCAGCAATGGTCAGGTCCGAAATGCTGCCACATAATGATGTTACGATGCATTCTCCTGTGAGTCTAGGGCAGCTGGATGATCTACCACAAGGTTGGATGGGACCTTGATTTTTTGACCTCACAGTAAGTAGGTTGAATGATTCTGGGTGTCATTCAACCTGAAAGACTGATGACATCTTGTGATGGAGAAGATGTACTGCAAGGAACCACTCAGGACTGAAGGTGAGTATTGCAGCAAAAACTCAATTTTTTATTCTGCCTTTGTCTGGGCACTAATTTTGATATTTCTTTAAGATGAAGATGGTCTTTAATGTTGCTATACAGGAGAACTGAGACTACTCCTGCTGCAATATGTGAAGTCAAACATATTGTAGGGAATTCACAATGGTATTCTGCAGGCTTATTTACACGGTCACTCTGCCCACATGCACCTTTCGCCATGTTTGACTTCCAATACTGTTCACTGCTAAGTGAGCAAAATTCAAGCTTTTTATACAAAGATTTGAGCTGACCCATTGGAGAAAGAGCTAGTGATTATTCTGGAATCAGGAAGGAAGCTGCAATGTTCACTGAAGCAATGCAATTAGACATGTTTTCAACTCAGTGTTCTTTCTGAATGCTCATTTGGTTAGCTACCATGTATTCAATAATGCTCATTGAATTACTGTATATCTGGATTTGGGAAATGGCATTCAAAGTGGAGTTGCCATAGAAGCATGAACAGCTCCCATTTTGAAGCTTTTAACGTGCACTCTGATTAAGCATGAAAAAATGCATTTAAGCTGACCCAGGAGACATAACTATTCTGCTGAGCTGCTTTAATTCTCATGACTCCTGTCCCAGTCCTTTCTGCCGTCTAACACCATAGCTGCTAGTATGTACCTTCTGAATGGTCTTTGATTCAAGACTTTGTTTATATAATGCACCATGCTTTCAACCCCACCTTAAATCTGAGCATACCACAATCTCACCAACACAACTAGTTACATTTCTAACTGTTAAAAGAAAAGTATGGGATAGGCTAAATAATAAACACATATTGGCATAATCATGAATCAACTGTTATTTCTTTCCTCCTTGCTTTTGTTTTTCCAGTAGAGGTACTTCATTCCTCATGTAGATCCCTATAAGGCCCCTTTCACACGATAAGCCCGATTGGATCCGCTTGTCCATTTTTCAGGCGGATCCGATCGGGCCATTCATTGACTCCTATGGGCAGGGAGATGTGTCCGCTGACACCCATCTGCCATTAGATATGCTCAAGACAGACGTATGGCGATATTTGCCATCTTTCTTGGTGGATCGGATGAGATCTGATGAAAACGGACGTGCTGTACATTTTTGTCTGATCTCCCCATAGAGATCAGTGGGGCTCTGACAGGTCCCTCCTCGCTCAGTGAGCAGAGACAGACCTGTCACCCGCCGCCTCAGCTGAGATCAACGGAGCGATCTCCCGCTGAGCTGGTGGACTCCGCTTGGAAGGGGCCTAAAGGTCCATTTGCTGTTTAAAAGGTTAAAGGGGACAATTTCAACTTCAGAAATCTTTTTTTCTTTTCTCAACAAAAGCAGAGTTACCCTTTAACTAGTAAATTAACACAGTCTACAGAAAAGCATAAAGGTATTTCTGGCCTGTTTGATTGAAAAGTCCAACATGCTTTTCAAACAGAGGGTGAGTACACCTTCTGATAAATGTACAGCATATTTGTAAAATAATATTTTATACAAATAAATAAAACAAATGCAATAGTCCTAATTTTTAAACACTTGTAAAATAAAAAAACTAACATTGATATACAACAATTTTTAAAGATTCTTTATTAAGGTTTACAACTGTGACCATTTTCGACAAATTTATTATATACAATGTCCTTATTATGTCCTCATATTATAAAACCTAGTATTTTTTTATTCATAAAATAAACACTTGAAAATATCTCTAAATGATTTCATCTCTGGCTGGGTCTCAAAATAATCTTTTATAACACGATGGTGTGCATCACATTTTATTATTCAGGGCACATAATGATGCAGACAAATACTTTTTATAGCTTTTTAACATCTGCCAATTTTTTGTCAGTTAAAGAATTCACCTCTACAAACAGCAGAGCAACACTATTTATTGAAAAAGCAGTATACATTTGAAACAATACAATGAGAAGCTACAAAAAAAAAAGAAGCACAAACTCGCATTAGCTTTTTAAAACCAGAGTGTTAATTAAAAGAAACACATGTAGGCTGACATTGATGATCTCCTAAGAATGATATCCGCCTAAGCTGCAGACCGTCTGCATTTAGAGCGTACTAATTCACTGATCTGGAAGAACTATGCAGGTCTGAATACCTTCCTTACTGATTGTTTTTTGCTGGGTTAATAAATATGGTTTAATGGCCAGCAAGAGAACTATCTTTATTATAAGGAGGCCAATTACTGACTATATATTTATTTCATTGCAGGTGTCCCTTAAAGTGTGTGTGTAGCCCAGAGGTCTCAAAATGGCGGCCCTCCAGCTGTTTTGAAACTACAAGTCCCATCATGCCTCTGTCTGTGGGAGTCAGGCTTGTAACTGTCAGCCTTGCAATGCCTCATGGGACTTGTAGTTTTGCAACAGCTGGAGGGCCGCCAGTTTGAGACCCCTGGTGTAGCCGAAACATCCCTTTTTAGCTTTGGATAGAGCAGGGAAGGGTTAGAACCCCTTCTCAGTTTTTTATTGCTGTTTGTGTCTCCACTTAGTAGATTCATCCCTGCTATTTGTCCAGTTGGCCACTGTGACAAGGACAGAAAGTGATGAAAATGCAACATTTCACAGTTGTCATCAGAACAAGAGAGTTCCGGCATTTGGCAATAAGGTGACTAGGACTTGGATTGTTTGACGCCTGCATATACTGACGTTGGTGGTTCCCTCGTTGATCAATTTGATTTGGAATTGACCCTTTATGGGAAGGTGTATTTGACCTTTCTGTGAATTTAGGTGGTCCAAGATCAGAGGTGAGCGGCTAATGATACCAATGGTGGAGTTTCTGCACGTTGTCACTGATATGAATATGATTCACGAGTGGTCACCGCTTTGGGAACTCTAATGCCGCGTACACACGATCGGAATTCTCGTCGGAAAAAACTCTGCCTACACACGATCACACCAAATTCCGACGGTCAATAACACAGCGGCATAAAACACGTTCGACAGCACTATAAAAGGGAAGTTTAATGCTTCCGAGCATGCGTCAAATTGTTTCCTAGCATGCGCCTGAATTTTGCGTGTCGGAATTGCATACACAAGATCGGAAAATCCGATAGAAAGGTTTTCCTTCGGAAAAATTGAGAACAGGTTCTCAATTCAAAGTCCGTCGGAAATTCCGACTGAAAAAGACCGTTGGGCATACACACGGTCGGAAAATCCGATGAAAAGCTCCCATCGGACTGTTTCCATCGGAAATTCCGACTGTGTGTACGCCGCATTATACATAAACTTTATTACATGAACTTTAATACATGAGTGTATTCAATTATTGTTATAGTGCTGCACTAATTCTATTTATAATTACTCCACTGGGATTTTGGTTGGATGACCCTGAGTGTACAGCAGCTTAAACTATTCTGATTGTTTTCATTTTGCGCTGATTGATTATTATTATAATATAATTGGCCATGGAAGTCTGTCAGGAAAACTGAACATTTCTAGTAGTCTTGTTACAGAACGTGGTCTCTGGCTCAGCCTCAAAATTTATGTGAGTGGGATCCTATGGGGTAGAAGGGAGGGTGGAGCTACCCAAATGTATGCTGCCATGCAGCCTATCAGGAAAGGCAAATTATGGCGTAGTGGCCATAACCCTCAATGGGGCAGCCTTGACTTTTGGGCTTACCGGTTATCTCCGCTTGGCTTGTTCTTCCAGGTCTAGGGGTTCCCAGGGTTAGTACCCAACGACTTTGGACGCTGACACCATAAAAGTCCTTTAGAAAGGTTTTTATTTGCAGGGGTAACATCCAACAAACACAGTCTCATGTGGGGACAGAGGGTAAGGGGTAAAGAAACTCAGGCACCTTGAACAGATGACTATTATAAAGTCTCTAATGCAAACCCAGAGAGTAGCCACTCGCAGCTGGGTGCTTCAAAGCTGAACGAATCTCTAGCCAGAGATTATGGCAGTCAGCACTTTAATCCGCAAGTTGCAAAGTCTCTGACCTTGAATAAAGTTGCAACTGAAAATGAACAGGAACCTTTCCTCAGTACCTGGAACGTTCTCTGTCTCCTTGGCAGTACTGGGGAAGCGTGGATTCGTTAGTGTCCTTCACAACCCAGCAACCAGGCACTTTTTGGGATGCCAGCTTGTTGGCCCTCCTCCGAAAAGGCCTCTCCCGGTCGCTTACACGATCTGCGGTGCCCCTCCAAGTTGAGAGCACACCCGGATGCCTTGAATCCCCCCTCAGTTACTGCGCCTCGGACCAGCCGGTTCTGAGACTCGGGAACAGATGGATCCTTGCCCCAGACCAAGCGGGTCTAATGGGGCTAGTCAAACGGACCATGTTGCGGGGTGGCACACGCTCCCGATCCCGGGACCCCTCGCAGGGCTACCCCGGTCCAGATTCAGGAACAGGCAGCTCCGGCCGAATGAACCCCGAACACGTGACTTCCAGTATCCTAAGTACCCTTCCCCAGACTCCTCAGCAGGGCCAGACGCACCCACTGATTGGCTCCAGGGAATGCTGATACTCAAAACGTCCAACCAGGCCTGGTTCTGGGCCTGTCATGTGCACCTAACTGTACACATGACCAGGCAGAACCTTAGCACAGCCCAGTCAAACTGATGCCAAGTTTAAATCTGCACAATTAACCCTCAGAGTCCCTTTACTGTTCTGAGAAAAAAAAAAACTAAATTTACACATAGCGGACACCTTGCAAAAGTGTCAACGCTACAATGGTAAGTAGGAAATGGTAAATTTTTCTTAATTTGTAGATTCACCTAATAACCACTTGAATATGGCAATAAATGACCTGTTGTTTGCACAAAACAACTTTTCATTCTATCTAGGTCACCTCTAGTGTTTACAATTTTCTTGTATGTAAAGGTCAAGGAATCCTTAACAGGCAGAATCCCTTTAGCAAGCAGTGATGTATATATACTGTTAACAATAGCAGGAAACCTGCTGGTTACTCTTTCTGTAGTGTAAAGGACTAATAGGGGTGGAGCCATGACTGCCTGAGCTCTGACTTACTGAGACTGGGTGTCATTCAACCAGGAAGTTTTACAACATCAATGGAACTCTCTGGGGACAGCGATGGTGGCTCTGCTGGCATCAGTTGCTAAAGCCTCCATCAGAATCTTCAGCATTTGGCACTTTCACTTTAGTGTAAGAATCCCCCCCAGCATTTGCTGTGGTTCCTTCTGTTTCTTCTACATCACTACAAGACACAGTAGTGATGTAGGGGCCAGCAGGAGAAACCATTGAAGTGCTGGATGTAAAGATTCTGGCAGAGGCTTTTTTTTTTAAGACTGTGGAGTTTAGACAACCTCCTGGAGAGGTAAGTATTTAGCGTCTTCTATTGTAAGAACCATTGCTTTTAAAAATGATTTACCGTATATACTCGAGTATAAGCCGAGTTTTTCAGCACATTTTATTGTGCTGAAAGTGCCCCCTTGGCTTATACTCGAGTCAAGCACTTTTCTGCAGCAGAAAATTAAATTTTCCGAACCGACTTTGGGGCCCCGTATCTCAGGGCCACTTGGTGCTAGGAAAATTTGGTTGTTTAAACCCAGTGGATCCTGCACCACAACATTTCCAAAGCTGGGGTTCCTAGCACCAAGTGGCCCCGAGATACGGGGTTCCAAAGTCGGTTCGTAAAATGTCATTCTCTGCTGCATAAAAGTGCTTGTCATTTTCCGAACCGATTTTGGGGCCCCGTATCTCGTGGCCACTTAGTGCTAGGAACCTCAGCTTTGGATATGTTGTGGTGCAGGTTCCACTGGGTTTGCACATCACATTTTGGGGCCCCCAAGATACAGGGCCCTAAATTCGGTCAATTGTGTCCATCTGCAGCAATGTTATTTCGGGACCCTTTGGGTCCACAGATCCCAAATGTTGGCTGCAGCTAGGGGGCATCTAGGAACCCTTAACTACAAAGTTTGAAGTTTGGGGACCTATGGCTGCGAATGGGCACAGTGAGGCTGCAAATGGGCATTGTTGACCCTCTTTTCCACTTACAGTAGCTGCGCATTTCTCACCCTAGGCTCATACTCGAGTCAATAAGTTTTCCCATTTTTTTGTGGTAAAATGAGGTGCCTCAGCTTATATTCGGGTCGACTTATACTCGAGTATATACAGTATATTGAGAATCTGATGTTGTTTTTTTCAATATGTTACATGAGAAAACAAAGTTTGACTAAAAAAGCAAACCAAAAAAAAAAAACAAGTTTTAACAAGTGTGAACAATCATTCTAGATCATCAGCGAAAAATAAAAACTACCCTCCATGTAAGACCTAGAAACAAATATATGAAAGCATTTCGTTTTTATTATTCTTACATGGCCATAAATAACTTAAGCAATTCTGTAAAACTATATATTTTTGAAAATAATGAGGGAGTGTTTTACAGTAGTTGCCAAACTGTTATTTATGAAACCATTACTGCTACTTAATAAATAATCTGCTGTGTCAAGCATTTCCAGTGTTTTTCCAGAGAAAATCATCTATCACGCATCTCATGTGGACTGAAGTTTCAACAATGGGGGGGGGGGGGGCTTTTTGTTATTCAGAAATGATACTGCAGTACGTAGAAGCTTAGTGTCATTATCTTAGATCCTTTTGATCCAAACAACAAGTAATGGGGGAAATAACTACTCAAGGGTTGTTATTTATTACGCTTAAGAAACGCTCTTAACCACTTCAGCCCCGGACCAATTGGCAGCCAAAGGACCAGGCCCCTTTTTGTGATTCGGCAATGCGTCGCTTTAACTGACAATTGCGCGGTCGTGCGACGTGGCTCCAAAACAAAATTGGCGTCCTTTTTTTCCCACAAATAGAGCTTTCTTTTGGTGGTATTTGATCGCCCCAGCGGTTTTTATTTTTTGCGCTATAAACAAAAATAGAGCGACAATTTTGAAAACAATGCAATATTTTTTGCTTTTTGCTATAATTTATATCCCCAAAAAATATATAAAAAAACATTTTTTTTCTCAGTTTAGGCCGATACGTATTCTTCTACTTATTTTTGATTGGTTTCCGCAAAAGTTATAGCGTTTACAAAATAGGGGATAGTTTTATAGCATTTTTATTAAATTTTTTTTTTTTTACTAGTAATGGCGGCGATCAGCGATTTGTATTGTGACTGGGACATTATGGCGGACACATCGGACATTTTTGACACATTTTTGGGACCATTGTCATTTATACAGCAATCAATGCTATTTAAATGCATTGATTCCTGTATAAATGACAGTTGTAGTGAAAGAGTTAACCACTAGGGGGGAGGAGGGGTTATGGGCTCTGACATGTGTGTGTTTTTTTACATTAGGGCAGCGGGGCTGACGTCTGACGTCATTGATCGGCTTTCCCGATGACCGGGAACAGCCAATCAATGACAGGCAGAGTAGGAAGCGCGGGGAGAGGTTTGTTTACACATACCTCTCCCCGTTCTTCAGCTCCGTGACCCGATCGCGGGACACCAGCGGCGATCGGGTCCGCTGGTCCCGCGGCCGGGGTCACGGAGCTCCCGACCGGGTCGCGAGCGCGCCGCTGGCGGCGCGCGCGCGACCCACAGGCAGGCAAATGCAAAATCACGTTTATATACGGGATTTTGCCTGCCCGTGCCATTCTGCCGCAGTATATCTGCGTGAGGCGGTCGGGAAGCGGTTAAAGTGGTAATAAACCCAAAAGCAAACATGCATTATATTGCAGCTTACCAATTATTAGATGTGATGGCTGCATTTGTGGCTTCCTTTCTTCTATTTTCTTTTGGTGATCCTGCAAGTAAGTCTGTTTTTTTTCAAAAGAAGAAGCTTCTTTTCAGTCTTGAGGCACCCTAGTCAAAGGCTTGGTTCACTTTACTGCATATTGGTGAACATGTGGGAATTTGCACTTGTTCCCAACATACAGACAAATGTGCTGCTCTTTAATTCTTAATGGGACCTCCACACATTGGCAAAACGCAGTTAATTTTTGGTGCAGTGCTATTTAATAGACATGTGCACAAAAGAAAAATTCGTTTATTTTCGTTTTGTTTCTTTCGTTTCCGTTGATTCGTAACGATTCGTAAATTCGTAAGTCGTCGGTGTTCGTATTCGTAACGATTCGTATTTTCGTAAGAGTTATTTTTTCGTTGATTCGTTTTCCGTTAGTTTAATTTTCGTTTATTCGAAATTCGGACGCATTCGTATTTTCGTAGATTTAGTTACATTCGTACTTTTGTTAGATTGATTTATTCGGGCTTTCGTAACATTGTTTTCGTAGATTCGTAATCGGAGCATAATTCATAATTTTATTTAATGTGTATGCTATTATTACATTTTAAGAGACACGGAAAATTGTGAATCGAAAAAAAGAGTTACGAATGTACGAATTTTTTCGTTCAATCCATTCGAAGCACGTTAAGCAGCGCCATTGTAAGAGACACGGAAAATTCCCAAAAAAAAAAAAAAAAAAAGTTACGAATGTACGAATTTGAACGAATATAACGAATTTTTACGAAAAACGAAAAAAAAACGAAACGTATTGCACATGTCTACTATTTAAAAAAAGGGTGGGGACTTCTTTCCCTGTGTCTTCTTTCCCTGTGTTTCTGTGGGTATTGCAGCCCCCAAATGCATCAATGAGTTGCACAGATTTGAACCAAAGGCTCCTTTCCATGATAGGCTGGGGGATGGTAGAACCATGTGGTTAAGCCACATTTTTTACCACCCCCAACGGCTCCCCTTTAGCTGCAGTGGCAATTGTCAGGGATGAACGCAATGCTGTTGGTGTGGCTGAAAGTATACCCCCAGGTGAATGGGGCCACACGGCAACCATTCCGTAACCACATGGCTCCCTCAGTGTTACCTACAACTCTGTCTCCTCCTCTCTATTGCCCCTTTCTGTGGGGTTCCCCCCAAGGCTTTGTTCTTGGACCCCTTCTCTTCTATATCTACACCTCCCCCCTTGGTCACTTGATAACCACCCAGGGCTTCCAATACCATCAATACATATCTATACATATAATATCTCCAAAATATGCCTTTTTAACAAATTAAACCATCAAGATCCCTTGTTATCTCTCGTCTTGACTATTGCAACTCCCTTCTCCTTGTCCTGACTCTCCATAGGCTATCCCCTCTTCAGTCTATCATGAATGCTGCTGCCAGATTCATCTACCTTACCAACGGCTCAGTGTCCGCCACCCTTCTCCGCCAATCCCTACACTGGCTTCCTATCGCCCAGCGAATAAACTCAAAATACTAACCACAACACGCAAAGCCATTCACAACTCTGCCCCGAGCTACATCACCAATCTTGTCTCCAAATATCATCCAAACCATCCTCTCCGCTCCTCTCATGACCCTCTACTCTTAAGCTCCCTTGTTTCCTTCTCCCATGCTTGCCTCTAGGACTTCTCCAGAGCCTCTCCCATCCTCTGGAACTCTCTACCTCAACCTGTCCGGCTATCTCCTACTCTAGCTGCCTTTAGGCGAACCCTGAAAACTCATCTTTTCAGGAAAGCCTAGCACGCCTCCAACTAATCTTTTACCACTTCCATCAGCTCATTCCTCACAGTTACAACCTTTTGTACCACCAGCTCCCCCCTATTAGATTGTAAGCTCTTCTGAGCAGGGCTCTCTTAATCCTCTTGTATTTTCTTGTATTGTAACTGTATTGTCTCCCTTTTAATATTGTAAAGCACTGTGCAAACTGTTGGTGCTATATAAATCCTGTATAATAATAATAATAATAACCATGTGCATAGCATGTGGTTGAGGCACAGTGATGCTGCTTTTAGGGAGTTAAATAGGTGGAGAGGAGGCAACATGTTCTCTTTGCTGCCTTGTTAAATGTCTCTGAAAATGTATCCAAGCATGGATTGCTTTTCAATTAAGTTGCCGTCTTTGTAGTTAATATGAACAAGCCCTAAAAAGGCATGCATACATACAAATACACATGCACACACATATATAAGTACATACGCACATATTTACATATATATATATATATATATATATATATATATATATATACATACACATACACACACATACAGATGCATACACACACAGCCTTTTTAAAAACTGCAGTACACTTCCTGCATTTACACTGGGTACTGCATTGCCAGGTACTGTCCTCTAGGGGAGGCAGAGAGCTTAGGGTGCCACCTCCCTCTTCCACTGGTTTCACTGTACTGTGATGTTCTTTCCGGAGCCCTTTGGTCCCTCTGCCCATAATTGAGGTCCCATTCGAGAGAATAGCCATGGATATACTGGTTTCACTGTACTGTCTGACCGAGCTCCTGCTGTGCCAAGGATCCGAACTGTGATGCCTCTAGTCAAAGAACATTTGCAAAAAGCCCAGGAGGCTCAACGACGGGTCTATAATAGGGCTGCTAGAATAAGGAACTTCCAAGTGGGGGATCGAGTAGCGGTGTTGATCCCCAGGTAAATCTGCAATAGAAAAAAAGCGAGATTCTAGCATTGCCCTAGTATATTTTCTCTTTCTCATATTCTGTATGTGATCCGAACTGTTGCTGTTAGAGCCCAAAGGAAGGCTGTTTCAGACGAAGTGAAGAAGATGTTGGACCTGGAGATTATTGAGGAATCACAGAGTGAGTGGTCAAGCCCGATTGTGTTGGTACCGAAGCCCAACGGGACTCTGCGATTCTGCAATGATTTCCGGAAACTAAATGAAGTTTCACGGTTTGATGCCTACCCCATGCCCCGGGTAGATGAGCTTATTGAGAGACTAGGTCCAGCCAGGTATATCACTACATTAGACCTTACCAAGGGGTATTGGCAAATCCCGTTGACTAAGGCTGCTAGAGAGAAAACTGCTTTTTCTACCCCAGAGGGAAGTTTTCAGTACAAGAGAATGCCTTTTGGATTGCAAACTGCTCCAGCCACATTTCAGAGGGCAATGGATAGGATTTTACGTCCTCATCGGGAGTATGCCTCAGTATACTTGGATGACATAGTCATTTTTAGCAGAGACTGGGAGTCACACTTGCCCAAAGTCCAGGCAGTACTGGACTCTCTTTGGAAGGAGGGGTTTACAATAAACCCGGAAAAGTGTGCTTTGGGAATGGAGGAGGTGAAATACCTGGGCTATGTTGTGGGTAGAGGGGTAGTAAAACCTCAGGTCAACAAGGTAGAGGCTGTACAGAATTGGCCCCGCCCCCTCACAAAAAAACAGGTACGTGCATTCCTGGGTATGGTGGGATACTACAGGAGGTTTGTACCCAACTTTGCCACGTTGGCAGCTCCATTGACCGATCTGACTAAGGGTCGGAAATCGGTCATGGTGGAGTGGAATGCAGACGCTGAGAAAGTTTTTTTTGAGCTCAAGTCGGCACTGTGCCAACACCCTGTCCTAGTAGCACCCAATTTTTCAAAAGAGTTTGTTGTACAGACTGATGCTTCCGATGTAGGATTGGGAGCAGTTTTGTCACAGGTTATTCATGGCGAGGAGCACCCAGTAGTCTTCCTCAGTAGGAAGTTAACACCAGCGGAGAAAAACTACGCTATAATTGAACGAGAGTGTCTGGCCATTAAGTGGGCTCTGGAATCCCTCAGATATTACCTCTTGGGGAGGAAGTTTAGGCTGATTTCTGACCATGCCCCTTTAACATGGCTGAGACAAGGTAAAGGGACTAATGCCAGGGTTACCCGGTGGTTCCTGGCACTCCAGGAATTTAAATTTGTAGTGGAGCATAGGCCCGGGAGACTGCATCAAAATGCAGATGCCCTCTCCCGAGTCCATTGTTTGAGCTCCACGGTTGCCTCCACCTCCTTGGCGTTGGGGCACAGGGGGGGGATATGTACAGGACGCAGTGGCTGGGTCCTGGAAGGACGCTATGTTTCCCCTCTGTTTGGTCTGTGATCCCTTTAAGGGAACAAAAAGGGTTAACTCACCTGTCAGAGGAGGTGGGTTTAAAAACAAGACAGGAAGTTGCAGATGGGTGGAGGAGTGCAGAGGAGATAGTGGTTTGTGTTTGGCTTGATTTGCAGCAACCAAAGTCAACAGCAGCGTTCGGCCTGGAAGCCTCCTAGCAGATGAAGTCACCTGCGACAGCACCCCAGGACTGTGTTTGATTGCGATAGCAATTCGGGACTTTGATAGTCGGTGAGACTGAAACCTTTTTCTTTTGTTTTGCTGCTGTGAAGCTGTTTAAGTTTAATAAAACCTCCTTTTGAACTAAAAGCCTGTGTCCTGCGGTCTAGCTGGTCCCCCGAACTTTACAATATATATACATACACATACACACACAGCCTTTTTAAAAACTGCAGTACACTTCCTGCATTTACACTGGGTACTGAATTGCCAGGTACCGTCCTCTAGGGGGAGGCAGAGAGCTTAGGGCACCACCTTCCTCTTCCACTGATTTCACTGTACTGTCTGACCGAGCTCCTGCTGTGCCAAGGTACAAGCAGGAAGTAAGGGTAAATCTGCAATAGAAAAAAAGAGAGATTCTAGCATTGCCCTAGTATATTTTCTCTTTCTCATATTCTGTATGTGTTGCTGTTAGAGAGTTAACCTCACCTGCCCAGTAAAGCTATCACCAGAACAGGAAGTGAGGGGAGATTTCTGTAACAGGGCCCCAGATAGCAGTAAAACCTGATAGAGGTTCTAATCTTTCTCCACTCCATCCAAAACAAAAAAAAAGAAATAGAAGAAATTGGCTATAGATACACTTTACAATAAATACAATGTGCCAAAGCTGTGCAGCCCTAACAAAAAAATGTGTAGCGCCGACACTTTTTCAAAGTTTTTCAAAGTGCCACGCTATATGTAAATTTCGTTTTTGCCCAGAACTGTAATTGAGTTTTGGGGTTAATTGTTTTAGGTTATACTTTGGCATCAGTTTGTATTGGGCTGTATTAAGGTTCTGCCTGGTCATAGGTGAGGTGAGCACCTGTGACCGGCTGAGAACGCAGTCTGGTTGGACGCATTGGGTACCAATCTTTTCCCGGAGCCAATCAGTGGGCGCGTTTGGCCCCGCTGTGTATTCCGGGAGGGGGTACATAAGGTGCTTAAGTCACGTGGTAAAAAAAAAGAAGGTTACGTTCCGGGTCCCGGACCGGACCAACCGTGTGAGGAGTCTTGGTCCAGGAGTGTCTGCTGATTCCATGGTCCTGGTTCTCATAACCAGCCCCAGAGGCCCTCATGGTCTGGGGTGGGGATCCATCCGTTTCGGAACTGGCTAGTTCGAGGCACAGTAACTGAAGGAGGATTCTGAAGTGTCCCGGTGCCGTCTCGGGATTAGAGAGGCCCAGCAACTCGACATGCGATCAGGGGAGGACTCTTCGGAGGAGGGCCACACACAAGGCTGGCTGCTCGGTAAGAGCCTGGAAGCTGAGATGTATGGACACTAGTTGAATCCGCCTGATCGGCTGAAAGATACTGGTACCATAGGAAAAGTTCCTAACCTATCCTTCGGTTGCAACTAAGTTCCTGTGAGAGACTTTGGTGTGTTCATTCTAAAGTTTTCTAACCAAGTCTGTGGCATAGACTTTGCTAATTTAACAAATCACTTGTTGGCTGCTAAATCTACAAGCAAGGATTTATCCAACAGTTGAGCAATCCAGTTGCGAGTGGCTACTCCCTGGATCATCTAGAGAGAGACATTCGGTTGAGTGTCAGCAAGTTCAAAGTGCCTGAGCTTCTATACACTTGCCCTCTATTCCCAATTGAGAGACTGTGTTTTGTTCAACGCTTTTATGCAAATAAAAATCCTCAAAAGGACTTTGCCCCAGTACACACGGTCGGAAATTCCGACCACAAAATCCGTCTGACTTTTTCCAACGGATTTTGTCCGACACTGGTGTTGCATACACACGGTCGGACAAAGTTGTCGGAAAATCCGATCATTCTGAATGTGGTGACGTTCGTTGCGTACGACAGAACTACGTAGAGGCTATTAGCCAATAGCTTTGGTCTCAGAATTTGATCTGAGCATGCGTAGCACTTTGTCCGTCAGAATTCTCTACACACAATCGGAAAAAGTTAGATCGGATTTTGTTGTCGGAAAATTTGAGAGCAGGATTTTCCGACAACATGGTCCGATCAGACATTTTCCGTCGGATTTTCCGACCGTGTGTACGGGGCATTTGAGTGTCAGTTTACACAGTTACTGGGTACTAACCCTGGGAACCCCTAGACGAGAACGACGAGCTACAAGGCGGAGGAGGGAATCGGTAAGCCCAGAGAATTCTAGCCTCCCCCCCAGGGGTTATGGCGATGTTACAGATGAATTCAGTGCCGCGCTACCAATCTCTATATAAAACACGTTCTGCTATCATGAAACCTTTAAAAAGGTAAATATTCCCACAAAAATAGAAAATTAAATTAGAAACTAATATGAAAATATCCACTAAATAGTTCATATTTTTTGGGTGGACTAATTGATATGTGTGTAAAGTATTGGTAGTGCAGGGGTTAATCACAAACACATTAATTTGTGTCACACTAACCCTACTGAAAAATCCCTCATGAATCAACCAAGGTAACCACCACTATCCAAGAACTACCTAAGAAAAAAAAAACTATTTCCATTTTGCACTGTAATGTTTCTTAACATGTGTTATGGGGGTCACTGGCAATGTATAATTGTTTCATTGCTAGCAAAAGATATAATTGAATACCAGTGTAAATGTAATTTTCTCTCTTTTTATCTCCTGGTCTCTAGAATAAACAAAACAATAAAGTCTTACATTAATCATAGAATGTTAAAGAAGGATTGTAATGCAAGCCATAACAGGGAAACATATCATGCTAACAATATTTAGAACTGTGTAACCTTTTAAAAAAAAAAAAAAATCTTTATTGCAATGACTGCAATAGAACAAAAATGTATGAATATGAAGGTTTGATTCTTCAGGATAACAGAAGTTCAACCCAAAACCTATTGTAGCACCCTCCTATTTTGTCTGCTCAGTAAATTTCATATTGGTGGCTTCTGCTGTAATCACAAAGGCAGTGATTGTTTGGTTTGGTCTGTTCAGAGCTTCACAGGCTGACAGTTTGATTACTTCCCCTGTTTGTAGAGCTTAACTACTTACGGATCGCCCGCCGTCGTTGTACGTCGGCTGTTTGAAGTGGAATATCGTTGTTATGGCAGCAGCTAGATGCTAGACATGTGCAATGCCAAAAAATTCGTTCATTTTCGTTTTCGTTTCATTTGTTTGTTTTTTTTTCAGTTTTTTGGGTCATTCGTTATGATCGCAATTAGTAAATTCGTTCATTCGTACATTCGTAAATTCATACATTCGTAAATTAGTACATTCGTAAATTCGAACATTTGTACATTTTGTAAATGCGTAAATTAGTTCAATCGTACATTCGTAAATTAGAAAATTCGTACATTTGTACATTTGTAAATTAGAAAATTAGAAAATTTGGAAATATACGAAAATCCGAAAACCTAAAAAATAGAAAATCTGAAATAGTGACTAACTATTAAATTATAGGTATTGTATTTCCTTTCAAATTTGGCTGTTAGTGAACACAAATTTATCTGAAGTTACGAATTATCCGAAATAACAAAAGCCGCATCTAAACTAAATGGAACGGAACAAATTAATAACAAATAATAATAATAAAAGTTTTTATTATTATTATTGTTATTTATTATTATTAATGCATTACGTCCCATTTGTTTGTATACGGCATTCGCTATTTCGGATAATTTGTAACTTAAGATAAATTTGTATTTGTTACATTCACTAACAGCCAAATTTAAAAAATGAATTACATGAATGAATTACATTTACAGTTAATTATAAATTTAGATTTCCGAATTTGCGAATTTAGAATTTACGAATTTCCGAATGTGCGAATGTACCAATTTACGAATATGCGAATATACGTATTTACGAATTTACGAATGTGCCAATGTACGTATTTACGAATGTACGAATTTACGAATGTGCAAATGTACGAATTTACGAATGTACCAATTTACAAATTTTCGAATTTTCGAATTTCGAATTTACGAATATTCGGAAAAATTAATTAAACGGATTTTAGGTAATTTGGATATTTCCGAATTAACTAATTTGTCGAAATTGGTTAAAAAACTAATTTGGAACAAAACGAATTGCACATGTCTACTAGATGCCATAACCCCGGTATTCTCTTCAACAGTGGGCGGTCCACTTTCAGATAAAAGTGGTCTCTGTGGCGGATTTTCCGCAAGATCACTTTTAATGAGGGAAGGAGAGCCCCCCCACCACGCTCTGACCATCTCCGCCGCTTACCGTCTCAGTGGATCAGAGAGCTTCCCCGAATCAAGTACGAAGACTGGCATGGAAGGTACTAGGCATGATCATACACTGACTACCTGCAAAGACTGGGACAGGGCGACAGAGCAGGGACGGCAGCTAGGGACAGAGCTAGCGGTCTCTCTCTCATTTCCCCCCTCACTCTTCTCTCAGCCCCCCTTTCTCTGTGTCCCCCGCTCACTCTCTCTGTGCCCACTCTCGCTAATTGCAGTGTTGACACTTGAAATAAATATGTTGGTTTTGTGTTGCAGTTTGGGCACTCAGGCTCAAAAAGGTTCACCATCACTGCTCTAGGCACTGGCCTATAAGTGCCATTTCAGTAAATAAATCGCTGGCCCCAATGAATGCAATAGACCTAAGAACAGAAAAGTAATTTCTGTACAGAAAACTGACATTGATAATAACTATGAAAGTAGCAGAAGTGTGGAGGAAACGGTCAGCAGAAATCCTCCAAAACCAGTCTTTTTAAAATGGAATGCCATTAAGACTATACGCCTGTGTTCTGTGAGAGAAGCTAAAATTATTTTAATCATTTTGCATCTTGGTGAACTTAAAATATGGAATTCTGGGTTATAGAAATTCAATCACATGAATATCTGTCCATGTAGCCTTAAAACCAAAGCTTTTTCTTTGACAATATCATTTGCAGGAGGTTTTCTTTCCAGAAAATCAGCATGTGTTCACAAGCGTGACAGCCTTGGATAACTACCCAGCTGTTACAGAACACATTTCAAAACATGCTAACTAATAGAACATGCTGAGACTTGTAGTCTCACTGCAGAAGAAGTGTCACAGACTGTTTATCACGGTGTCAAAGAATCAGCAATATTTACTCGCCTGAAAGACATTTTTTCTCATTTAACAAATTATAATGTTAGTGAGATGACATCAACACAGTATATGCATATTTATGTAGGCAGCAAACTGTATATAGTGAGGCATGATGCCAAACATACTGAAATTTTTATTTTGAGTTTACATACACTATATTAACCAGGGCTCAAATCCTGCGGGAACACATGGGAACGGAGTTCCTGTACTTTTTCCACAACAGGAACTCAGTTCTCGTTAGCAGCTGTGTCCTGCAAGACTTTGAAGTATGCGAGCTGTGTGGCAGGTGCTACACCAGCAGCCGCCAACACAGCTCGCAATAGTGACGCACACCAGGGGTGGAATGACCATTCAGGCATTGCCAGTAGGGGGCCCCATGACAGCTTCCGCTTCAATCTACCTGTCAATCACAGCTAGCTGACGGGAGATCAGGTCCCTGCTGCTAAGAGATTGTGTTTAGTCAGACCCCTCGTGATGCGCTCCTCCCTGCCGTCCCCTCCTGATTTTCTGTCTCCTCATCCTCCCCCCCTGCATACTTGCTCTGTGTGTCCCGCTGAATCCCTCCCTCCTCTATCTTCAGTGCTATATGATGAGAGAACCCAGAGGAGGAGCACAGCTATTCTGCTCACAGGACATGCAGGGAGAGAGGTGAGCTGAGGGAGGAACATCAGTTTGGGGTGGTAAGCTGAGCACAATACCTGGCAAAGTTTAATGCCAGGAGGGAAGTTTATGTGGAAATATGTGAAGGGTTGGAATAGCAGCCAGTGTGTGTTGGAGCCCTGCAGAGTTTGCAGCCCCCCAAGCTAAAATACATCTCAGGAACACATTACTATCTCCCCAAGCATTCTGTTCAGATAATGTGCAGTTTATTTATGACCTCTCCGTTTAACCCTGTGTTATCCAAACTCTTTTCATTGAAAAGTGTAAACTCACCACATAAACACTCTATATACAAAATGAAATTCCCCAATAAAGATCAGAACATGATGTTCACATTTGCATGGAAGCACAATTGAATGAATGCCGATTATTCAGAGAATTACCGTATTTATGTTTATTGAGTTTTTTTTTTTATGTACTAACAGTTAAGCTTCATACACACAATACGAAAATTGGATGAAAAATACCACTTTTGAAGCTTTCGTGCATATGAGCCAGGGCTCAAGTCCTGTGGGAACGCATGGGAACGGAGTTCCTGTACTTTTTCCACAACAGGAACTCAGTTCCTGTTAGCAGCTGTGTCCTGCAAGACTTTGAAGTATGCGAGCTGTGTGGCAGGTACTACACCAGCAGCTACCGACACAGCTTGCAATAGTAAGTGCCGCACACCTGACCATTCAGGCATTGCCAGTAGGGGGCCCCATGACAGCTTCCGTTTTGATCTACCTGTCAATTACAGCTAGCTGACAGGTAGATCAGGTCCCTGCTGCTAAGAGATTGTATTTAGTCAGACCTCTCGTGATGCGCTACTCCCCGCCGGCCCCTCCTGATTTTCTGTCTCCTCATCCCCCCCCAGTCTCCTGCATACTTGCTCTGTGTGTCCCGCTGAATCCCCCCCCTCCTCTATCTTCAGTGCCATATGATGAGAGAACCCAGAGGAGGAGCACAGCTATTCTGCTCACAGGACATGCAGGGAGAGAGGTGAGCTGAGGGAGGAACATTAGTTTGGGGTGGTAAGCTGAGGACAATACCTGGCAAAGTTTAATGCCAGGAGAGAAGTTTATGTGGAAATATGTGAAGGGTTGGAATAGCAGCGAGTGTGTGTTGGAGCTCTGCAGAGTTTGCAGCCCCCCCCCAAGCTAACATACATCTCCTAAGCAGGAAAACATCACTATCTCCCCAAGCATTCTGTCCAGATAATGTGCAGTTAATTTATGACCTTTGCGTTTAACCCTGTGTTATCCAAACTCTGTTCAATGAAAAGTGTAAAGTCAAAACATAAACACTCTATATACAAAAAAAATTCCCCAATAAAGATCAGAACAGGATGTTCACATTTGCATGGAAGCACAGTTGAATGAATGCTGATTATTCAGAGAATTACCGTATTTATGTTTATTGAGGATTGTTTTTTTTTATGTACTAACAGTTAAGCTTCATACACACAATACGAATATTGGATGAAAAATACCACTTTTGAAGCGTTCGTGCATATGAGCGTATCATTTTTTTTTTTTTTGGTGGGCGAGTGGGTCTTGGGTGGGAGTTCCCACACTTTTTTCCCCAGGACTTGACCCCTGATATGAGCGTATCATTTTTTTTTTTTGGTGGGGGAGTGGATCTTGGGTGGAAGTTCCAACGCTTTTTTTCCCAGGACTTGACCCCTGATATTAACCATGAGTTAACTCTAATTCAGGCAAAGAGAGGAGAGAGAAGCGCCAAGCCAATCCTTAAGCAGCATACAGTTTATTCAGTATATTCAGTTAAAACACATTAACTTGTGTGAACAATGTGTGCTAGAGCGGGTAGGAGCTTCCACATGCAGCATCATAGAATCACGAGAGAACAGTTGAGATGTCTTCTATGGAGGAATCCACGAGCGGTGGGCGGCTCCCCAGTTTGACAGCTCTGGATCACTCCCACACAGAGACACACAGCCGGCATCTCTCCGAGGCTCATCAAGGCTTCAGCTGCTGCTAAAACCCGTTGCTCGTGGGTTCCCCCATAGAAGATATCTCAACTGTTCTCTTGTGATCCTATGAGGCTGCATGTGGAAGCTCCTACCCGCTCTAGCACTCTGTAAGTGCACCCCACATTGTTCACACAAATTAATGTGTTTTAACGGAATAAACTGAATAAACTGTATGCTGCTTAAGGATTGGCTTGGTGCTTCTCTCTCCACTCTTTGCCTTACTTTTGCCCACAGTGATCGGGTTCCCCAGCCTGTGCCTGAAGCAGCCTCGCTCCCTCTGTAGCACCTATTCAGAGACTTTACCCAGAGACTCCAATCTATAAGGGTTCACCCCCAGAACTTTTCATTTAACTCCATTTCCATACTTTTATATCTTATATCATGCTCTTTATATTTTATTTTCCATTTTTTTACTTTATTTTTATTTTTATTTGTAAACATTTTTCACTGTTGCACCTACTGTATATGTATCAGCATGTAGATGCTTTGCCTTCCTATTTTAATCTCCATCAGATGGTTTAGCGCTGAACATTATACCAATTCGGGTATGTGTTTCTTCTAATTCTAATTCAGCATTGCTTTTTGAACTGGTCAACTAAATAACAGTGGTTTGTCCACATCTATTGAACATTTTGCCTTCTTGTCATGGTTTAGTAAGCATGGCGCAACATGCTTTTTTGCTCGGCGGGGTCAGAATGTGGCAACCCTATGCAGGATGTAGGCAGGCAGTAGTTAACGCTGCCGCAGCCGGCAGTTTGTGAGTTAGTTTTGCGGGTCTTTCTTGGTGGGTTTTTCTTGGGTCCTACCCCCCTGGTCCTGTGTGCTATAAAAGGGATGGAGGCCCGAGCCCTAGTGAGGCCAGGGGGATTTGTTGTTGCTTTGCCGGTTTGGTTCTGGACGGTTCATTTTGGTCGTACCCGTTTGTTGCTGTTGCCGGTGTCTGGACGTCTGGACTCCAGTAAAGTTCCCACTGCTCCAAAGAATTGCTGGAGCTTGCAGTCCTTCCTGAAGATACCATTCATAGACTCTTCCAAGAATTAACTCTTTCCTATGCAGGATCCTATCCACAAACCTGAATTAGGTACTAGGGATGTTAGGGAAAGATTTATGTTAAACTGCTATCTGTCTATGTCATCATGTTAATTTATTCAAGTAAAGCATTTGAAACTGGTCTGAAGTTACTCAAGTGTGAAGACATGAGTGGTTACCAGGGATAATGAAGGACTCTCTAGCAGCCTGTCATAAGTGTGTACATTTGGCAGGTGAGATAGTCTCTAGCAAAGGGGAGCAGATCTGTACTGCCGAGTCCCTCATCCTGTGCACAGGTACTGAAGAGCAAGAGTTAAAGTGGTTTTAAACTAAGCACATATATCTGTAGTGTTTACTTGTCTATCTCCAAAGCTCTAAGTGTCATTTCTCTCTGGTGCTTGGTTTCTCTGTTATCAGCATGAGTCACTTCTGAAAAGTTTTCCCAACATATGTAATGTCTGATTCATCCACTGGGGACTCAGTCATCTCCACTATCCCCTCAGCACATTGATGAGGTCTCAGCCACATCACCTGATACCTCCTCTTGTTCCTATTTAAACAGCTGCCGCCAACGACTCATTGTTCGTGCTAGGAACCTGTTACCAGGCCTAGTGCACCAGCCACACATTGCTGCTTACTTCTCCAAGTTTGGGCCGGAGAGAGCCCCACTTCATCCTCTTCATTTGGGCTCAATAGAGCCCCACTTCATCCTCTTCGTTTGAGCCGGACAGAGCCCCACTTCATCCTCTTCATTTGGGCCGGACAGAGCCCCACTTCCTCCTCTTCGTTTGGGCAGGACAGAGCCCCACTTCATCCTCTTCGTTTGGGCCGGAGAGAGCCCCACTTCATCCTCTTCATTTGGGCTGGATAGAGCCCCACTTCATCCTCTTCATTTGGGCCGGACAGAGCCCCACTTCATCCTCTTCATTTGGGCCGGACAGAGCCCCACTTCCTCCTCTTCATTTGGGCCGGACAGAGCCCCACTTCATCCTCTTTGTTTGGGCCGGACAGAGCCCCACTTCATCCTCTTCGTTTGGGCCGGACAGAGCCCCACTTCATCCTCTTCGTTTGGGCCGGACAGAGACCCACTTCATCCTCTTAGTTTGGGCCAGACAGAGGCCCCACTTACTACTCTTCGTTTTGGGCCAATGAACGCTTCACCACCATCTCTCCAGACCTAGGGAGTGTCCCCATCAGCATAACGCAACTCACTGCAAGTATACCTGAACTGCATAAACTTTGTACTTCTGAACTGCTAATGCCTTGCTGACCCTCCTGATACCTAAGTTATGGCTGTATATAAACGCTCTAAATAAACCCCAACTAATCCTTCAACATACCTTCGTTTCTTTATCTGTAATTTGCCATAAGGTGTAACCACTTAACTACATAGTATGTATATAAATCCGAAGCTGTGATCCTCTACAAACACACTACTAGCTCACTGCCTGAGACATTACACATATAAGATACATTTGTGATGGGGGAGGGAGCTCAGCACAAGACTTATCTATTCAAAAAACAGCTCTGTATCCTTCCTTCATTCCTGTGCAGTGTGTGGAGGGTGGTGTGTTCCATTCCTCCAATCAGCTCCCACACACTGTAACTGCAGCGCTTCACCCCCTCGTCTAGATTTTATCACAAACCTTCACTTTAGAAAGGGATGTAAAGAAGAGATGGCTGCAGATAAACAAGTAAAACATATGTAGGAGGATGTGTTTCATCTCTGTGTATCACCTGAAGCTATTCACTTCACTGGGTATATCAGAGGGTTTACAACCTTTTTAAGTGAAATGTAAACATGAAGTCCACGCTAGGTGCAGGGTTGGATCCCATACAACTACTGGGAGTGAGGTAGCGGTGATATGCTGGACAGGTGGAGAGGGCAAGGGCTCTGCATGTCCCACCTAATTGTACAAGTGAACATGATGATGTACAGTAACATCGAGAGAGTTTTTAGAGATCAGTCGGTTGTTTCAGTAAAGATACACCTGTATAAGGCAATGACCCTATTCAAGTGCATAGCATAGCCCAGAAGAACCCACCCCGGAGTAGACGCCCATGTGACCCACACTTGGTGCCCAATGAGAAGGGGAACATGGAGGACGTGACGACCAACCACACCCCACCTACCCTACGATGGTGAATGTATTTTTGTGTATTGAAGTATTCCATAAACAACTGTTGAAAATTGTAGCAGCTTTAAACAGTTTTTAATGGTAACATACAAAATGTGAACATTGTCCAGCTGGACAAAATGCATTCAAAACCTGGGCAGTAATAATATAGTAAAACATGTATTTATTTTAATAATGTATACATTTATGATATGGCTGCTCTGTCTTACAATATCCAGCTTGCCAGACAGCTGGAATATTTATTATACAATTGATAAGCTCCCATGGCAGTTTGGATAGTTTTTCTTACTGATCACAATCTGTTAGAGAAGCTGTAAAGCTATGAGCTAAACTCCATGGGATTTATTGCCAGAACCTATGCTTATGTATATGAATGTGGCTTGACTAATGTTAGCGATGAGTGCACTGATTTTTAAAATGGACTAATCTACAAAAAGCATATTTTTTTGATTAAACTGGTTCTATTCCTTCAGAATTTTTCAATGTATAGTTTTAAAATTTCCATATCACAATCACTTGGAATCAGGAACTGCATAGTTCCCAGTTGCGATGAGCCGAACACCCCCTGGTTCGGTTCGCAGCAGAACATGCGAACAGGCAAAAAATTCATTTGAACACGCAAACACCATTAAAGTCTATGGGACACAAACATGAATTAACAAAAGTGCTAATTTTAAAGGCTTATATGCAAGTTATTGTCATAAAAAGTGTTTGGGGACCTGGGTAATGCAAAAAAAAGTTTTAATAACTGATGTTTTTTGGGAGCAGTGATTTTAATAATGCTTAAAGTGAAACAATAAAAGTGTAATATTCCTATAAATTTCGTACCTGGGGGGTGTCTATAGTATGCCTGTAAAGTGGCGCATGTTTATCGTGTTTAGAACAGTTCCTGCACAAAAGACATTTCTAAAGGAAAAAAAGTAATTTAAAACTACTTACGGCTATAATGAATTGTCGGTCCCGGCAATACAGATAAAATAAATCATTGAAAAAATGGCATGGGATCCCCCCAGTCCATTACCAGTCCCTTTGGGTCTGGTATGGATTTTAAGGGGAACCCGAGGCCAAAATAAAAATAAAATGGCATGGGGTACCCAGACCCTTAAGAGCGGGGGCGAGAGAACTGTACCAGGCCACATGCTCTCAACATGGGGAGGGTGCTTTGGGGACAAGGGCCTCATCCCCACAACCCTTGCCCGTGGTTTTGGGGGTCTGCGGGCAGGGGGCTTAGCAGAATCTGGAAGCCCCCTTTAACAAGGGGACCCCCAGATCCCAGCCTCCCCCTGTGTGAAATGGTAACTGCCTACCATTTCACAAAAAAAGTGTCAAAATGGTAAAAATTACAAGACACGGCTTGGGACAACGCGAGCGACCCACCTCGATGGGAGGCTCCCGCCGTATGATGCGTCTTCGCTTTGACAGTTCTTTTGTAACTGAGGGCGGGGCCATTCCCGGGTGACCTCGCCCCCCTCTGATGCACGGAGACTTCCCTATGGCTTTTTCCGGGGCATCAGAGGGGGGGCGGGCCACCCGTTTACGTAAACCGTGTGGCCCCACCCCCCTTCTGACACCCCGGGAAAGCCATAGGGAAGTCTCTGTGCGCCAAAGGGGGGCGGGGTCACCCGGAAACGTCACGGTGTGGCCCCGTCCTCAGTTATAAAATAACTGCAAAGACGCCTCATACATTTGACTCGAACATCGGGCTCATTCCTAATTCCCAGGGATAACCTGATGCAAATATTGAAATGATTAAAAAAAATTAAGTATTGCTAATTAAAGTAAGAAAACTGGGGAAGGGAGCAAGCAAACATGTATCTTCATGGAACATCAAAATTTGAAAATAGTGACAAAGGATTACCAAAATCCAGTCTTTGTCACTTGCTGGTGACATTGAAGGTTGGCCAGTTCATGACAGTGCCATGATGGTGCCTCTGTGTATTCAGCGCTGACCAATTTAGGTTTGCCAGAACAAACAGAGAATGAGGCACAATATTTACTCACGCCAAGTAGTGCAGGTTCAGTTTGTGATGCATAGGACAGTGGTTCAAATTCAGTAGGCTCAAAGGGAGAAGCTACAATCTTTCACTGATATTCAGAAGGCTGGGACTGCCCAGAGAGAAAGGCATCGGGAGAGCCTAGATAGGATGGCACCACGCAATTTGCAGGAAAAAAGTTATGGCTGTGGATGGACAGTTTAAAGCACAATACCCCAAAAAAAGACCAGTCATAATCATAAAGGGCTCACAGGAAATACATTCAGTCGGGTCACTAACCACAACAGCCAGATCCAATCTGTTGCAGGAAAAAGAATAAGATACAAGTCACACTGGCCAGACCTATAATCTCAACCACTGCTACTCAATTCCCCACCAAACTGAAAGTCCCCTCCCTTGGGGTGACTTTTAAGGAGTAGGCATTTACAGAAGAGCTTTCCTCAATTCAGGTGAACCTGGCCACTCAATATTTCTACAACAAGCTAGCATTCACACGGTCACACAAAAGTTCTGTGAACTTTCGACCGTCAAGAACAATTGGTGACGTACAACACTACAACGAGCTGAGAAAATGAAGTTCAATGATTTTCCGACCGAAAAATAGAGAACATGCTCTTAATCTTTTGCTGGCGGGAATTCCACCAGCAAAAGTCTGATGGAGCATACACACGGTCCGAATTTCCGACCAAAAGCTCACATCGGACTTTTGTTGGCGGAATTTCTGCTCGTGTGTACGGGCCACTAGGGAAATAGTTCAGAAGAGGCCATTACCACAATACGCATATCCAACGGTGAATAAGTACAAGCCACCGTATCAGTGGGTGACACACCCTGCCGTTTACCTGACACCCTATGGTGGGAAGTTACCTAGTTCTATGCAAATGTTGACTTAAATTTAGTTAATTTGTAACTACAAAGTCTGTTTCTTTGGGGACTAAAGACTTTCAGTGGTCAGGCTGTCACCTAGAGCAGTGAATATGTTATGAAAATACAAGTAATGAACCAGCAGGAACTCATGAAGAAATTATTAGCTTCTGACGCTGCCAGCAATCAATCTATTTTATAAAAGACATGCCACACATCATGTTTTCAATGACATCTCTGTTCAGGAAGGACATTGAGCAAAGACTACTGCTACACAAGGCACCAAATAGAGGGATAGGTGGTAAGGATGGATGGAAACATCTATCACTGCTATCCATTTAATTTCACTTAAAAAGTCCCAATGCCATACATGTGCAACTATCAAATGTATTCAGGAAAACATTCTTATTCTTAAAGTGGAACTCCAGATAAAGAATAATATAAAATAGGACATAGATTGCAACGCTTCTCAACTTTGTCAAAAGCTAAATCGTTGTAAAATATAACAAAAGGAAAAAAGCTACGATACCCACTGTTAAAATATGCCATAATGCAGTGCAAAAAAAAATACATAATTGTTGTGCTTGTAAACATAAAAATTGTAAACAGAATTGTGAATAAAATGATAACACAATTTTATTCACAATTCTGTTTAAAATGTTTATGTTTACAAGCACAACAATTATTTATTGTTTTTTGCACTGCGCTGTGACATATTCCAACAGTGGGGTAGCGTAACTTTTTTTTCCTTTTGTTATTCTTTTTACGTGTGGTTATGTACCACAAATTAGCAGCTGCATCAACCTCTCCATTGTTTGCATATCCTTGTGTGAGTAATTGCACTAAATATTCTACTGCAAAGTAGGGATTGTTCACTCAAGAGTGCGCTGCTGTCAAACATATGCCTCAATGCACTTTGACATACATTATTTGTTATACATCAGCTGTTTGAAGAGGAATATTGTTGTTATGGCAGCTGCCAGCTGCCATACCCCGGTATGTTTTTCTTCAGCAGGTGGTCGGCTTTCAGTTAAAAGTGATCACTGTGGCAGGATAAAACCACTTTTATCGGTGGCAGGAGACGGGCCTTCCCCCTCCCGCCATGCTCCGGTGCCCTCCGCCGCTTACCGGAGCTATCGGTAGTGGTGGAGGCGATCAGGTCCTTCTCGGTCTGTGGTTTGGAGCTGACTGAGGGGAAGATGGCCCCAGCTCGGCTCCATACCATTGCAGGGCGGAAGCGACGTAAAAACGTCACTTCTGCCCATGGCTCTTAAAGAGACATTTAAAAAAAAAAAAATTTCAAATGACAAAATAAAATGTTTATTGCATTTTAGTGTAAATGTAAGATCTGAGGTCTTTTTGACCCCAGATCTCATATTTAAGAGGTCCTCTCATGCTTTGTTTCTATTAAAATGATGTTTAATTTTTTTTTTTTTTTTTAAAGAACAGTGTAAAAATAAAAAATAAAAAATAAAAAGTAAAATAAATAAGAAAAAAAGAAATAAAGATATCTAACGTGCCCTGTCCCGCCGAGCTTGCGTGTTTGAGCAGCACCTGCATATGAAAATGGTGTTCAAACCACACATGTGAGGTATCACCGCAATTGTTAGAGCGTGAGCAATAATTCTAGCGCTAGACCTCCTCTGTAACTCAAAACATGCAACCTGTAGAATTTTTTAACATTGCCTATAGAGATTTTTAAGGGTAAAAGTTTGTCGCCATTCCACGAGCGGGCGCAATTTTGAATTGTATTGATATATTTTTGCCTTGATATACAAGCGATGTCTTGATATAAGAGTAGCGTCATGTCACAACTGAGTATAAAAAAGAAGAAAGGAGCCTCTAAGTGTAGGAATATGGTTACATTTAATGAAGGTCTAACATTTAGCAACTTATTGGTACACATATGCGGCGTACACACGCTCGGACTTTCTGGCGGGATTGTCCGCCGGACCCAGTCCAGCGGACAAACCGCCGGACTTTCCAGCGGAGGTCCGCTGGACTTTCCGACCGTATGGACACACACGCCTGGACTTGTCCGCCGGAGTTTTGGTCAAAGTCCGCGGGACTTTTGAAATGAACGGATTTGCCCACACACGGAGCAAAGTCCGTTCATTTAGAACGTAACTTCAGGTAGACGGGACTAGCGAAGGCAGTCAATGCCGCCGCTTCGCTAGCCCCGTAACCTGGTATGGATTTAAAGGGGAATCCCTACGCCGAAAAACGGCGTGGGGGTCCCCCCCAAATCATCTCAGACCCTTATTCCGAGCACGCAGCCCGACCGGTCAGAAAAGGGGGTGGGGACGAGCGAGCGCCCCCCCCTCCTGAGCCGTACCAGGCCGCGTGCCCTCAACATGGGGGGTGCCCTGGGGAAAGGGGGGCCCTGCGGCCTCCCCACCCCAAAGCACCTTGTCCCCATGTTGATGAGGACAAGGGCCTCTTCCCGACAACCCTGCATGTTGTCAGGGTCTGCGGGCGGGGGGCTTATCGGAATCCGGGAGATACCGGCCCCCCACCATATGTGAATGAGTATGGGGTACGATGTACCCCTACCCATTCACCTAAGGAAAAAAGTGTAAATAAAAAAAACAACACAATTTTTAAAATACTTTGTTGCATTTGTTCCGTCTTGGGGGGTCTTCTCGCCGGACTCCTCCGCTATCTTTTGCTCTTTTACCTAGCTCTTTCACTAGCGGAGGAGCCCGGCTTTCTTCTTCGTCGCCGCGGTCTGGGGGTCTTGTTCCGACTTCGAGGGTCTTCAGGGGTCTCTTCTGTTCTTCTTGCCGGGCCTCCGCTTTCTTCTTCCAGCTCTTTTACGAGCGGTGGCCCGGGCTTGTGTTGTCGTCGCTGTCGCCGCTGTCCCTGCCGCCTTCTGCTTCTTCTGCTTCTTGTTCTTCTTTCTTCTTCCGATGTTGACTCGGCGCTGTCTCTTCCTGGTTCCGACGTGTTGCGCTTTCAGTTATATAGGGACAAGGGGCGGGTCACCTGCTCATGTCACATGGTGACCCCACCCCCATATGATGTCACAGTCCCGGAGGATGCTGGGCGGATTGTCCGGCAGACTCTAGTCCGGCGGACAATCACGCGGGAAATTCCGCTCGTGTGTACGCGGCCTTAGAGGTGCCTTTCTTCTCTTTTATACCCTGTAAAAAAAATACTTTGATATACAAGTGCTTTGGATTACAAGCATGTTTCTGGAACGAATTATGCTCGCAAAACAAGGTTTTAATGTATCTTTAATTTTGGGGGCTTATTAAACACACCGAGGAATTGCCATGACTAACCAGCAGTTTACATAGGTAGAAATCTCCTGTCTGAAACCCACACACTGCTTTAGTGATGAGAACATTCTCTGAAAAAAAATGAAAGCAGCAATTGAGGAAACTGCAGGAAGCTGAGTCATTTATGTTAAGATTTGTCTATTTTGTGAATGAACGCTGAGGTCTGGCCACCAAAGCCAATTCCTGGGCCATAATTGCATGGGCTACAGAGAGTGCAGCTGCCCCTAGGAAAAATAGTTTAAGAAGCCCAATTATATTGTTTTTTCCTATTATTAATCAACTGTGTGTTTAAAATACAGTACATTTCATACAATATAAAGTAGCATTTCAATTTTCTTCACCTATTTATTCCTTCGGCTATCAACCTTTTGAGCCTCCAGTAGGTTAATTATGGAATGTGCTACTATGTGACCAACATATATATCACGGTGACAGAAAATTTGCTTTTGTTTAAAGGTTTTTAAAGGAATGTGTCTTTTAAACATATTATATATTCAATATTAAATGTGGCCTCATGGCTAGGGAGGGTATTACTAAGATTATATATCAGCCAAAAGCATCCATGATTGCCTAGAGAGGCAAACCTTGCAGTACTGAGTATATTAGCTGGAGCCGGAGAGAGTTCAGAGAAGGGCAACTAAATTAATAAGGGATCTGGAGGACCTCAGTTATGAGGAAAGACTACAGGCACTACAATTATTTTCCCTGGAGAAGAGAAACCTGTGAGAGGAGATTTGATAGCGATATACAAATATCTCAACAGGGATCCCAGCGTAAGTATGACACTTTTCAGTCCCACACGATGAGACTGGAAGAGAAGCAGTTTAACCTTAACCACTTCCCGCCCGGCCTATAGCAGAATGACGGCCGGGCGGTGGTTTCGTTATCCTGACTGGGCGTCATATGACGTCCTTCAGTATAACATGCCACCGCGCGCCCGGGGGGGGGGGCATGCATCGTGGCGATCAGTGGAGCGGTGTGTCAGTCTGACACACCTCTACACTGATCTCGGTAAAGAGCCTCCGGTGGAGGCTCTTTACCACGTGATCAGCCGTGTCCAATCACGGCTGATCAGGATGTCAACAGGAAAAGCCAGTGGTCGGCTTTTCCTCACTTGCGTCTGACAGATGATTGCGCTGATTGTTTATCAGTGCAGCCCCCGCTCAGATGCCCGCACTTGACCACCAGGGACTCCACTAGGACCACCGGGGAAGTGGGCAACATGTGGATGGCCAGGTATGTACCCCATGGCCATCCAAATGTTAAAATGATGCCCAATCTTTGCCAGTCAGTGCCCACAAATGGGCACTGACTGGCACCATTATGTACCCCAAAAAATCAGTGATGCCCAGAAATGCCACCCATCAGTGTCATCAGTACCACCCATCAGTGTCCAGCAGTACCACCTATCAGTGCCCATCAGTGCCCACCTATCAGTGCCCATCAGTGCCCACCCATAAGTACCCATCAGTGCCACCCATAAGTGCCCATCAGTGCTGCCTATAAGTGCCCATTAGTGCCACCTATGAGTGCCCATCAGTGCCACCTATGAATGCCCATCAGTGCTGCATACCAGTGCCACCTATCAGTGCCCATCAGTGCCGCCTATCAGTGCCCATCATCAGTGGCCGTCAGTGCCACCTCATCAGTACCACCTCATTGGTGCCACCTCATCAGTGCTGCCTTATCAGTGCCCGTCAGTGCAGCCATATCAGTGCCCGTCATTGAAGAAGAAAATGTACTACTTATTTACAAAAATGTACTCACAGGCAGAGGCCACTATCCCCTGAAATTATAGTTATGGCGGCACTCCAACTTAGAAGGGAGTATATTTTAATTGCACAGTTAACCCTTATTGTACGTTCCTCTTTCTGTATTTTGCATACCTCATATTTGGCTTGCTCTGTAACTTCTCCCAATGGATGCAGCAATTCTGAGTGGGTACCAAAGAACCTGTATCACACTCCACCAGCACAACCTGACGTGTCACCTTGCTCCCAGTAACATTACAAGATGTTTATCTGACACAAGAGATCATCTCTTCACATGTTCCTGAGTTTCTCCATTCCTGAGGCCTCTCACTTTCTCTATTTCTCTTTTGTGACACCTTTGTCTGGGTACATAGGATACCCCATGCCGCGATATTAGGCCATGTGTGTGGGGGCTTCTTCTCCTTCCACTGCAGGTTACACCCTTATTGTGTCAGGCTGCACTGACTTCTCTTTATTCCCCTTCCAAGCCCCGTTCTTCGTTACACTATGCATACACCCCTATAATGACTTCAGACTAGGCAGATGGATTTAACAACCAAGTTGTTTTATTGAAGTAGTTAATTTAATAGGTGAACAATTCTCAGAACATTATTATTATTATTCAGGATTTATATAGCGCCAACAGTTTACGCATCGCTTTACAATATAAAAGGAGACAATACAGTTACAATACAATAAGATATTAAGAGGGCCCTGCTCAGAAGAGCTTACAATCTATTAGGGTGGGGCAGGGGGTACAAAAGGTTGTAACTGTAGGGAATGAGCTGATGGAAGTGGTAGGAGATTAGTTGGAGACGTGATAGGCTTTCCTATGAGTTTTTAGGGATCGCCTGAAAGTAGCAAGAGTAGGGGATAGCCAGACCAGTGGAGGTAGCGAGTTCCAGTGGATGGGAGAGGCTCTGGAGAAATCCTGGAGACGAGCATGGAAGGAGGATACGAGAGAGTTTGAGAGTAGGAGGTCTTGAGAGGAGCGGAGAGGACGATTTGGGTGATATTTAGAGACAAGATTGGTGATGTAGCTCGGGGCAGAGTTGTGAATGGCTTTGTATGCTGTGGTTAGTATTTTGAATTTAATTTGCTGGGTGATCGGGAGCCAGTGTAGGGATTGGAGGAGAGGGTTGGCAGACTCTGAACGGTTGGTAAGGTGGATAAGTCTGGCAGCAGCATTCATGAAAGACTGAAGAAGGAATAGCCTATGGAGAGGCAGGCCAATGAGAAGGGAGTTGCAATAGTTAAGGCGAGAGATAACGAGGGAGTGAATGAGGAGCTTGGTGGTTTCATTTGTTAAAAAGGGGCGAATTTTAGAGATGTTAAGGAGGTGAATTCTACAACACTTTCATGAACAAAGTCCTCTGCGTGTCCCTGATGTTTCTTTGTGCCCCATAAGCTGGCCATACCCTTAATAGGTGAGAAAGTCCATTACTCCATTTAGCAGCAAAGTCCATATTCCTTGGAACCCCAACTGAGTTCCCACAAGGCGTAGTAAAGGTGGAAAAGTGTCAATTACACCCTCAGTGGCACTCTCTTTTTCTTCCCATATAGAGAGCAAACAGGACTTTGACTTAGATAGAGTTTTCCTTTTTACATGCTGGTGGTACTCTTAGAAAAGTCTGGGAACACCTGGCTAGAAGGGTTAACTCTTGCCCATCTCATTTGTAAGTATATGGACAAAATCAATATTTAACTTGTGTAAATCAACTCTCTCTGTGCTAATATCCTGTCATTTACATTCTCCACTAGAATTATGCTTTATGCTCTATATCCACCCCTGAGGAAGAAGACTCCCAGCGCTCCGAAACACGTAGGGTGACAAGCTCTCTAGCTAAACTGTATTATATATATATATATATATATATATAGGTCACTAGCTAATTGTATGGTGTATTGTCAAATATTACATTGTTCATGAATACATGTATCTTTTTTATGACATAATTTTGCTTATCTTATGAATAAATACATAGTTTTTTTCATTTACTTTATTATTGTACGTGCCTTTAAAATCCACCACTAGGGGTCCCCATCTTTTATAATTCTTGCCCACCAAATAGCACCACTCCTGCTGAGCAACATAAAAGTGATTGTACAGGGGGTCCCCGACTTACGAACGCCCGACCTACGAACAACCCCTACTTACGAACGGGGCGCTGTGGGGACCCTCCGCCATTTTTCGCCGTCTTCCAGCCGTTCTGCGCATGCGCGGCCATACGGAGCCTCGGAAAATGCCGGCAAACTTCGGAAATGTCCGTAATTTGCAGCGCATGCGCAGAACGGCATTAGACGGAACATCGGAAATGTCCGGAAATGTCCGGATTTGTCTGTCTGCGCATGCGCGGCCGACTTACGAACATTTCCGACTTCCGTACAGGCGGGCAGTCCCTAACGAGTTCGTAACTCGGGGACCCCCTGTACAGGTAAAATTACAAAAAAATAACAAACTTGTCTATACTTATCTGCTCTGTGCAGGCCCCCCACCCGTGCTCCTGGCAGCTTTCCATGCGGGGCACTCATGCGTGCTCCCTCCCGAGCCCACTGCTGTCACTGCCTGATGCCTGATGCCTAAACCCTTTTTGCCTTAATGCAAGGAATGCATTAAGGTAAAAAATGTTTAGGTTTTAGAACCACTTTAACTAAGTAGTGCAATTTACCCAGGCAGAGAACACACTTAACTAATTAAATCATGAACACACTCCACACAGTAATACCTCTATAAGCACCTGCTTGCAAGTGCTGCCATTAACTAAGGATATGAGGATTAAGTGCCTGGGTCCATTTCCTTTAATTAGTACTTGCATCCATAATAAACACACAACAAATCTATTCAAAGACATAATGGAATTGATTTATAAAGTATTTGCATAACCAATTGCCCAGGGAAAGGGCATATACATTTATTCTGTGCGAAATGGACAAAAACAAATGTAAATAGGCTATATACTGAGCTGTTTGAATGTAAACCATTGACTCAAAATGAAAAATACAACATTAGGCCACCAGATGGCGATAAGCATCATAGGAATTTTGTATAATACTTAGCCATTTAGTGGTATTTTCTAAATCAATGATTTCCACTCGACCTGCACAGGATAAAGCCTACTTACATTCGTTTTTTCTTCCATTCACACAGAATGGCACTTTCATGCCTTTTCACTGGGCGAATCAACTCTAAAATATCCATTTATCCCACCCATTTTTAGTAAAGACTTATTACTCTATTTTTTTTGCACCTATGTATTATTAGCCAGTTCTTGTCATACAATACATTTCCATAATGCCCCTTTCACACTGGGGCTGTGCGGGCGTTGGCGGTAAAGCAGATTTAGCGCTGCTTTACCGTTGTTTTAGCCGCAGTATTTGGCCGCTAGCGGGGCGGTTTTAACCCCCGCTAGCGGCCGAAAAAGGGTCAGAAGCCCCCGCAAAGCGTTGGGGGTATCCCCGCGGTATCCCATTGATTTCAATGGGTAGGAGCGGTGAATACACGGCTCCTTCACCGCTCCAAAGATGCTGCTAGCAGGACTTTTTTTTACTGTCCTGCTAGCGCACCGCTCCAGTGTGAAAGCCCTCCGGCTTTCACACTGGAGTTAAAGGACCCGCTTTTTTCAGGCACTATACAGGCGCTATTTTTAGCGCTGTAGCGCCTGAAAAACGCTTAGGTGTGAAAGAGGCCTTAGTGTTTTACTTTATTTCTTATTTTCCCAAACCTCCATATTGCATAGAGCATGGAGAGTACTTTTATTGTTGGCCATACCTCCCAACATTTTGAGATGGAAATGAGGGACACCTACCAGCAAATGTATGTAGGCATGGGCCACGCCCCCTTAAAGGAGAATTATCCCAAAAAAAGGTTAATTAAATGCACAAGGGCTTTTTTTTTACAACTACTATTCCTTTATATTGGCTTTTAAAATGTACAAATGCAGCAATTTAGAATTTGGAAGAAAGGTTTAACACTGGGAAACACTTTTTGAAAGATATACAGCTATATGGATCAGACCAAAATGAGGGACAAATGAGGTGGAAAGAGGGACAGAGGGACATTGCTCCAAATCAGGTACAGTCCCTCAAAATCGGCAGGGACGTTTTTAAGGCAGGGCAAAAGGGGCAGCTGCCCTGTGCCCTGTCATTGTGGTGGGGCCCAAAGCAGCTGCCTCATACTTGCCAACTATCCTGGTTTAAATTCCCTCGTCCCTTGATGTTTTTGTCCCGTGCTGTGTCCCAATATCTCAGTGTGAAGTGCTGCTACTAATGCTGCCCAGCTCTGCCCTATTGTTGTGTACAGATGACTCACCTGCAGACCCTGTGTTTACATGTACATTACCATCATTCATATGTAAATAGCGGCAGCATTCATATTCTAAATAGCGGTGGCCGGCGACATTGATATGTATATCATGCCCCCCCTGAGGTCATATCCACAGTAATCTCTAGCAACCAATCAACAAGCAGAAATGATGTGCTGTAACCTCTACCAACTAATCAGTGAGCCGTAATGTGTGCTGTAACCTCTAGCAACCAGTCAGTGAGCGGTAATGATACACTGTAACCTCTGGCAACCAGTCAGTGAGCGGTAATGATACACTGTAACCTCTGGCAACCAATCGCAATAGCTGCCTGATCTGATTCAGTAAATTGATTTTAAGTCTAGCTGCTATTTATTGTATGCTTCAGAGCAGGTGGAGAGCGAAACTGCGTCTAGGGGGTGGGGGCCCAAGAAAAGTTTTGCCGAGGGTCCAATCAATATTAACCACTTTCAGATCGGACCATTTTGCTGGCTTAAGACCAGACCACTTTTTGCGATTCGGCACTTCGTCGCTTTAACTAACAATTGCGCGGTCATTGACGTCCTTTTTTTCCCACTAATAGAGCTTTCTTTTGGTGGTATTTGATCGCCCCTGCAGTTTTTATTTTTTGCGCTATAAACAAAAAAAGAGCGACAATTTTGAAAAAACGCATTATTTTTTACTTTTTACTAT
Organism: Lithobates sylvaticus; assembly: GCA_028564925.1. Classification (NCBI taxonomy): domain Eukaryota; kingdom Metazoa; phylum Chordata; class Amphibia; order Anura; family Ranidae; genus Lithobates; species Lithobates sylvaticus. Next base: position 21,470,190 of record CM053033.1, on the reverse strand, counting down.
AATAAATATCCCCCAAAAATATATATAAAAAAAATGTTTTCCTCAGTTTAGGCCGATACATATTCTTCTACATATTTTTGGTAAAAAAAAATCGCAATAAGTGATTATTGATTGGTTTGCGCAGAAGTTATAGCGTTTACAAAATAGGGGATAGTTTTATAGCATTTTTATTAATATTTTTTTTTTTTACTAGTAATGGCGGCGATCAGCAATTTTTATTGTGACTGCGACATTATGGCGGACACATCGGACATTTTTGACACAATTTTTGGGACCATTGTCATTTATACAGGAATTGGTGCTATTTAAATGCACTGATTCCTGTGTAAATGACACTGGCAGTGAAGGGGTTAACCACTAGTTGGCAGTGTAGGGGTTATATGTTCCTAGAGGCGTGTTTCTAACTGTGGGGGGGGGAGTGGCTGTCAGCTAGTGAATGCTAATCTCTGCTCCAATCACAGGGAGCAGAGATCGGCGTCGCTAGTTGCTAAGCAGAACGGGGGGATGCTGTTTATTTCCGCTCGAGTCCGCGGGACCCGCGACCGGCCTCACGGGGGTCCCGACCGGTGCTCGATGGCACGGCAGCATCTTAAAGGGGACGTACCTGTACGCCCTTATGCCTGTCCGTGCCATTCTGTCGACGTACATCGTCGTGCGCCGGTCGGGAAGCAGTTAAAGACGGCCCTGAAAATTAGGGACTAGACATGTGCACAACAAAAAAATTTGTTTTTTTTCGTTTTTTTCGTTTCCGTTGATTCGTAACGATTCGTACATTCGTAAGTCGTCGTTGTTCGCATTCGTAACGATTCGTACATTCGTAAGTCGTCGTTGTTCGCATTCGTAACGATTCGTACATTTGTAAGAGTTATTTTTCGTTGATTCGTTTTTTCGTTAGTTTCATTTTCGTTCATTCGTTTATTCGAAATTCGGACGCATTCGTAGTTATTCGTACATTTGTAACATTCATAACATTCGTAGATTCGTAATCGGAGCATAATTCATAATTTTATGTAATGTGTATGCTGTTATTACATTTTAATAATTTACGAATCGAAAAAAAATAGTTACGAATCGAAAAAAAAAAAGTTACGAATCGAAAAAAAAGTTACGAATGTACGAATTTTTTTGTTCAATCCATTCATTACGAATCGAAAAAAAAAAAAAAGTTACGAATCGAAAAAAAAGTTACGAATCAAAAAAAAAAAAGTTACGAATCGAAAAAAAAGTTACGAATGTACGAATTTTTTTGTTCAATCCATTCGAAGCACGTTAAGCAGCACCATTGTAAGGGACACGGAAAATTACCAATTCAACAAAAAAATAAGTTCCGAATGTACAAATTTTTTCGTTCATTTTCGTTGTTCCTTTTTTTCCGTTTTTCGGATTTTCGTTGTTTGGTTTTTTGGATTTACGTTGCTTTTCAGATTCGTTAATCGATTCGTTAATCGGATTCGTACGATTCGAACGATTCGTTATTCGGATTCGTTCGATTCGAACGATTCGTTCATTCGTACGAAAACGAACGAACGAATGAAAAAAACGAAAAAAAAAAGAAAAACAAAAAAAAACAAAACAAATTGCACATGTCTATTAGGGGCAGTTGGGAGCTATGCTGTTGGCTATGCTGTGCTATGCTGTTGGCTGAAGTCATCATAACGTCAAAGCTGAAGACTTCTCTATCTAAAGCTCTAATATTATGAGTCACGCCACAGTTTGGGGGTGAAGTAGGAGGTGAACAGACAGCATAGGCAGGAATTCAGACGTGTGTCAAGAGGTGGAGCGAGACGCTCAACAAAAATAAATACGGACAATACAACTGAAAGCCTTAAGAGTGTGATGTCTTTTTCCAAAGCTTTTAAGATAATTGCTAAAGCAATTGTTCATATTTTTTTTTCTATTATACATTTTTATAGCACCAGGCATGGTTGTAAAAAAAATAAAAAAAGGATGTCAGTAAAGTGATATTTCATCAGTTTAAGTGCTAAAATCATGACGCTATTTACTGTTTAATGCCATGAAGACAAGCCCCTGTTCCTTAGCAAACACTGATTCGTCTGTGCTAATTTACAAATGCTAAAATATTCACAAGAAAAGCCAGGCTTCTAATTCACCTTAATGGCAGCCCTATAAGTAGTCTCTGTATTGACAAATGGGATGGTGTGGAATCCCACAGATAAACAGAATTTCATTACAATTCATGGCAAATGTAAGAAATTGCGTGCCTATTAATTACAATCTGCATCATCTGAACAATGGCACGATGATATCTGGAAAGCTGCCACTGCATTCATCATGACCGGTCTTGGATTCTTCTACAGTTTGTGATCTCTAATTACACAGCCTGTAGCATCTGTATACATAGGTGGCTGTGTGAAATTGATCAGGTTTCAAATTTATTTTAATTAAAATCAAAAAGAAAGGGGACATTAGCATATTTTATTGTACCAAATGCATAAAATGAATATTTGATCTTTTTTGTAAATTCGTAAAGGAAACATTTAAAGGCTTTGTAGCCCTAAACTAGAACATGGTTTATCTAAAGGACAATGGGCCACATTTTTCAGTGCGAAATACATGGACTGTCTGTTTAGCCACCTGAGTAACCAATCAGATCCAGTTTTCAAACCGTAAAGGCTGGGCTCACACATATGCGAATTGGATGCTGGTTTACCCGCATCCAATTCGCATGACAGGAGAGTGTGACCGGCTCTCAATGGAGCTGGTTCACACAGCTCCGGGATGGCCGCGGTCCGCATTGAAGAAGCGTCTTCTGAGCTGATTCAGGTGCAAATTCAGTAAAAAATTCGGACCTGATTCGCACCTGAATAGGGGAACAGGGATGCACCGGACCCCATGCTGTGAGCCGTGGCTGCAGCAAATGTAAACTGAAAATTCAATTTCATTGCTGCATAGGTATAAAAGAAACAGGTGTTATCCCAGATACTTATGTAGCGGTGACACTTTTGCAAGGTGTCCGCTATGTGTAAATTTAGTTGTTTTTTTTCTCTCAGAACAGTAAAGGGGTTCTGAGAGCTAATTGGGTAGGTTAACTTTGGCATCAGTTTGGCTGGGCTGTGTTGGGGTTGTGCCTGATCATGTGTGCAGTAAGGTACACATGACAGGTTTAGAACCAGGCCTGGTTGGACATTTGGGTACCGGCATTCCCCGGAGCCAATCAGTGGGTGCGTTTGGCCCCGCTGGGGAGTCTGGGGAAGGATACTTAAGATGCTGGAGTCACGTGTTCGGGGTTCATTCGGCCATAGCTGCCTGTGCCTGGATCTGGACTGGGGTAGCCCCGCGAGGGGTCCCGGTCATGGGAGCATGTGCCGCCCCGCAACATGGTTGGTTTGACAAGCCCCACAGACCCGCTTGGTCTGGGGCAAGGATCCATCTGTTCCCGAGTCTCGGAGCTGGCTGGTCCGAGGCGCAGTAACTGAGGGAGGATTCAAGGCGTCCGGGTGCACTCTCAACTTGGTGGGGCACCGCAGCTCGTGTAAGCGACCGGGGGAGGACTCTTCGGAGGAGGGCCAACAAGCTGGCATCCTGAGAAGTGCCTGGTTGCTGTGTTGTCAAGGACACTAGAGAATCCACGCTTCCCCAATACTGCCAAGGAGACGGATAACGTTCCAGGTACTGAGGAAAGGTTCCTGTTTGCTTCTAATTACTACTTTAATTCAAGGTCAGAGACTTTGCAAATTCCGAGTTCAAGTGCTGACTGCCATAATCTCTGGCTAGAGATTTGTTAAGCTTTGAAGCACCCAGCTGCAAGTGGCTACTCTCTGGGTTGGCAAATAGAGACTTTCACATACTTAGCAGTTCAAGGTGCCTGAGTTTCTTCACCCTTACCCTCTGTTCCCACATGAGACTGTGTCTGTTGGATGTTACCCCTGCAAATAAAAACCTTTCAAAAGGACTTTTATGGTGTCAGCATGCAAAGTCGTTGGGTACTAACTCTGGGAACCCCTAGACCTGGAAGAATAAGCCAAGTGGAGGTAACTGGTAAGCCCAAAAGTCAAGGCCGCCCCATCGAGGGTTATGGCCGCTACACTTAAGTTGGCCAACTGAGGTCCACTGGGACAGGCGATAACCAAACACCATTGCAGGTTGGTGTAAACATCTGTGCTAAACCCCTAAGGGGTTAGGGTAAAAGGGATTAGGGCACCTAAGGGTAAAACAAATCGTAATGCTTAAGCACAATTCTGCAACTTTGACATGTAGTAAAACCATACATATCATTACAACTACCGTGAGATGATCATGGTTATCCCCGCGGCGATCGAGTCCGCGGGACCCGTGATCGATTCCGTGGGACCCTCAATCGGTCTCACGGAGGCGCGCACGTGATGGCACGTTGGCAAATTTAAAGGGATGTACCTGTACGCCCATTTGCCTGTCCGTGCCATTCTGTCTACGTATATGTGTGTGCGCCGGTCGGGAAGCGGTTAACAAACAAAAAAAATCCTGTTTTGAGAAAATACCGATCTAACCTTGATCTAGGTATTTTTTGTAATTTAATTTTTGTATTTATTATTATTTTTTTTTTTTTACACACACATTTTTTTCTCTCTGCAAGGAAAGTGAGAGATATGATGTATCTCTCTCCTCCATTCACAGAGAGGAAAAACATGGGGGTTGGCTTCACAGTGACTGATCACTGTGGTAATCAATCAGAGGCTATTAAAGCAATCAGGTGACCCTGAATCGGGAGTTCCAGGTCCTGATCGTAAATACGGGGCCCGGAACTCTTGATGAGACCCCGGTGTCTGTGCTGGGAGCACAAAGGGAGATCCGCCAATATGCAGCCACATGGAAAAAAGGCCCAGTCTAATGGGGTCACATATTTGTGAGAGATCGGCGTTAAGGGGTAAGCATGTCCATGGTGCTGGTCTGGATTGTTTCTGCCAATGTGATTATTAAAATCTAAAAAGGGTCACTGTGCTAACCAGGGTGGTTGAAAATCTTCTTTGCTGCAAAAAACCATACAGAGTACAAATCTTAAGCATTTCATACTGCTTCTAGTACTCTTTGAATACGTACTGGGAGCATAATAAAACTCATAAGAGCTTTTCATAGTATTTGGCATGTTCAATTTAACAGATATTTTACAGAACCATAAATTACGCATTAATATACAAATACTATGTTGCAGTGGGCCAGGCTACATGAATAAAGTGCTATCTGATGGTACCAGATACTAAAATACAAGGGAATCTTGAATGAGGAAAATGTCAAATCTATTCCAGAGTTTGAGGCTTGGTTCAAATATGAGCCACATGCGACTCACAGCAGGGGTTCGGTACGTCCTGGTTCACCGTTTCAGGTCCGATTTCAGCCTGAATTTTGGGCTAAATTCCTGACCTGAAACGGACCAAATGACGCACAGTGTTTTTGTGCAAATCGCACTGGACCCGCTGCGGAGATATGTGAACCGGCTTCATAGAGAGCTGGTCAAAATCTCCTGCTATTGGGAATTGGATGTGGGGAACCCGCATCCAATTTGCAAGAAGGTGAATCCAGCCTGAAGCACTAAAGTCAAAATCCCTTTTACCATTCTCAGAAGGACATGCTGTCTTGTATTTGGGACAATGATGAAACTGGAGTTCCTAATAATGGGGGTGATTTACTAAGACTGGTGCACACAGAATCTGGTGCAGTTGTGCATAGTAACCAATCAGCTTATAACTTTAGCTTGCTCAATTAATGTATAACTAAAGGCAAAACTTGTTTTTAGTTTTTGGATAGAGTGGAGATGGATTAGAATGCTTGTCAGTTTTTATTGCTGTCCGCCGCTGGGGAGATTCACCCTCTCTATTTTTCCTGTTTGCCATTAATATTGAAATTGAAAGTAAAAGAAAATCCCACATTTTGGATTGTCCCCAGAAAAGTAATAAAGGGGAAATATTCCAATGGGGACACTAGTTCTGGTGACATGGGGTCTGCAAGGAATTCCCTTAACTTGCAGGGATTTCCTCTCACTTCCTGTTTGGCTCTGGAACAGGAGGTAAAGGCATAGCTCCCAACTTTCCCTGATTTCGAGGGACTGTCCCTGATTTGGAGCAATGTCCCTCTGTCCCTCTTTCCTCCTCATTTGTCCCTCATTTTGGTCTGATCTATATAGTTGTATATAAAATGCACTTTTTAATCTTTCAAAAAGTGTTTCCCAGCGCTAAACCTTTCATCTGATTTCTAAATTGCTGCATTTGTAAATTTTAAAAGTCAATATAAAGGAATAGTAGTGGTAAAAAAAAGTCCTTGTGGATTTAATTAACCTTTTTTTTGGTTAATTTTCCTTTAAGGGGATGTGGCAGGGGGCATGTCCTATGCCTATATATGTTTGGTAGTAGGTGTCCCTCATTACCATCTCAAAATGTTGGGAGGTATGGTAAAGGGAAATCTCTGCAATGGGACACAGATGGCAAAAAAAAAAAACTGACAGGGACGATGACCCTCACTTAAAAAAAAAATTGCCTATAGTTCTACTTTAAGCTTTGACAATAAAACCTGGAAGCTGATTGGTTACTATGTACAGCTGCACCAAATTTTGTTTGCACCAGTTCTAGTAAACCACCCCCATTCTGTTAGTTTGAAGTGGTATTCCTTTTTTCAATATGAAAAAAAATACCTCATGACAAGTATGAAGCAAGGAAGCCATGTTGATTAGAAGGTTGTAAACATTTGCAAGGTCCTTAGTGCTAGTGAGAGACTGACTGTCAAAATGACCACCTAATAACAGGAATGGTATATACGTTGATGGCCACAAATGTTTTTTTTAAGTTAATATGATAAAGAGGCTATTATCAGGTGTTCAGTATGGCCACTGGACGTAAATGCAAAATATCTGTTGCCACAGAAAAAGGGTAGCAAAAGATGGGTAGTCTAAGGCTAGCTCACAGCTAGGGGTCTGGTGCGTCCTCTTCTCAGTTTCAGGGACAAATCAGGAACACATTCTTGCCTGAATTCAGACCTGAAACGGAGCCAAAGACACACAGGACCTCTGCGCAATCTGCCCCGCGGCCTCCACGGAGATGTGTGACCCGGCTCCATTGAGAGCGGGCACACTCTCCTGTCATGCAAATTGGATTTACTGTCCAGAAAAGAAAATACTAGATCTTTCACAGCTTAAAGTGTTACTAAACCCAGTAATATGAAAATAGTTAATCTGTCCAATCAGTGCCCACAGCTTATAAATCTTCTTTTTACATTAAAATATTGTCACTATATACCTTTTTGGCTGAACTCTATACCACGGTCAGTGATAAACATTAGTGCTGAGAGTTCAGGAAGGAGGAGATTTTCACTACAGCCTATATACATGCCCACATGTGTGATGCCAATATCATGTGACCTGGCTAGTTCCGAGAACAAGTTAATGTTCTCTCCAGCATAAAAGACACAACTGAGCATGTGCAGGTCGGCTACCCTGCCAGTGTTAGCTGGCCTTCCCCTGATAGAAAGTGCAGGAGGTAAGGATCTTTGCATACAGGATAAAACAGCCTTTTTACACAATGCAGGGAATTAACCCCTTAAGTTCCACAGTGAGTATAACAAGCATGCTATGCTGCATATACAGACTGATTTTACTGTTGTGGGTTTAGTAACACTTTAAATCTCTTTCACAATAAAACGTCTTTTGAGAAAAATTCCTTATTACCATGGACAAAGTGAGAATTTTTTTTTTTTTTTATAACGAATCACATACCAGTGTTGTTTGTTAAACTGAGCTTATTTTTAGATTTTAGTTTTTTTGTACTTTTTGTTTTTGCTTTCTTTCTCTTCCTACTCTGCCATGGGCACCTTATGCAAATAAGTGCATCATTTGAAAACAAGCTGAAATCCTTACATGTCAAACACACCTCTGAAAGATGCCAAGCTCATTCATCTATGAGTGTTTCTTACACTTTTGCCTGGAAGTGAGAAATTGTGGATATGGACAGAATTTAAAAGCATACGTACAAGCTATCATTGCTAAAATGTATTCTGTACTTGCTTTTTTAACGCAGATATAGGGGAACGTGTTGACATTCCCTTTGGTTGGAGACCATTTTAACATCAAATAATGCTGCATAGTTATTTTTTTGACTAACAAAATGCAACACTATCAATTTTCTTCAAGTAAGCTTGTTCTGTATCCATGCAGGGCAAACAACAGGTTTACTTATCATCCTGCTTTTTCAACAGCAAACACTCAACTTCTTTTTACCTATCTTTCTCATTCATCCATTTTGCTGTTAGGAGCAAAGACAAATATGGGAGCATGTAACTCCCCCCTCCTCCTGCTAAATTTGCTGGTTCCTAGTGATTAACCCAACACTGTCACATTGGATGGGGAGTGAGCTCTCATACCTGTGTTAACTCCAAATTACAATTTTGGAGCTTATAAGTAGACATGTGCATTTGTTTTCGTCCGAATGCATTTTCGTCCAAATTTCAGGTATTTTCGTTATCGTGCCTAACCTTAACTCTAGTCCAAGATTTTTCTACATAGAGAGAAAAGATTTGACGTAGAGAGAAAAGATTCGACATAGAGAGAAAAGATTCGACATAGGGAGAAAAGATTTGACATAGAGAAAAAATATTTGACATAGGGAGAAAAGATTTGACGTAGAGAGAAAAGATTTGACGTAGAGAGAAAAGATTCGACGTAGAGAGAAAAGATTCAACGTAGAGAGAAAAGATTCGACACAGAGAGAAAATATCGCTCCTGGAATTGGGTGGGGGAAGTAAAATAAAAATAATGAGGATGATGATGATGAATGTTATTGGCTGATTGTAACCAAAGAGGAGGAGCAGTAAAATAGCCAGAACTAAGTACACACGTACAGCCAACTTACTATCACTTACGATTGCTAGCAGAGAGAGACACACACTGAATCATTTCAGAAGACAGTCAATCTTAGCTGGTCCGTTTGTCAGAGAACCTGAATTATTTAGCAATTAAGCATAAGCACAGCAGCAGAACAATAGTGAAGCAAGCTACAGTTCAACTTAACTTTTTCATAACAATCTGCTGCTATTGTGTTAGTGTTGTGAACTTGATAGTGATACTAGTGTTGCTAGTTTTGTGATAGCCTCAGAGGCTGCCCGTGTTGTGGGGGGGGGGGGGATTTATTATTATAGATTCTATATTATAGATGGAGATTCTATATAGATTCTATATACCCTATCTTGTTACCTGTCTGATCAGTGATCACTATCACCAGTCCATTTTCTGTTTGAACTATATAAATTCAACATGAACGACAAAGATTCGACAAAGCATTGAAAAACATACAAACGTCAAATCTTTGGCTTATGGTGTCTGCCGAAAGTTCTAAGAAGATTCGACGGAGCAGATAAACTATACGGCGTCGTACAGTTTAGCTGCTCCGTCGAATCTTCTTTGAACATTCGACAGACACCATAAGCCTTCAATGACAGATTCAACCTTAATTAATTTTGATTTTCGGACAAATGCAATTTTTTAACGAAAAAAAAAACAAAATAAATAAAAACGAATTTCGGGAGTAACTAAATACATTTTTTTTTCGGACGATAACGAAATTCCAAAACGAAATATTTCAGTTTGCACATGTCTACTTATAAGGTGCTTCCTCTCTTCGCTCGTGCTGGCTGAAAAGAATGGCAAACGAGCAAAGGATAGGCAAACGTGATGCTGTGGAGTGGGGAGGTTAAGTCAAGTTGGCCACACAAATGAAGATTTGCATCTAAATGTATCTTTCTAAATGTATCATACTTAAAGGATGACCTGGCAGCCTTTAAACCGAATGGGATGTTGCACTAATATTGGAAAATGTAATGGAAAATTGTACATTGTAACAGGCTGCTACCTGTAATGCTCTAACATGCCCATATATCCATAAGAGGAAAGTCATTCATGCAGGTCTGCTTCAAAGCAACCACCATTTCAAAGAAGGACTTCCAGGATCACCCCAATGGACAGGATACATGCTTTCTAATCCAATCCAACCTTGTGTTCTTGATGGTAGCTAAAAGGGGTGACATTATCTACAGATCCAGTTGAAGATAGTCAGAACAGGCAATTTATTGTTTTATAGCTATGGGCACTTTTAGACAGGAATGTAATTTACAATACAGCTAGCTGTCACTGGACAGTAAAGAGAAATGCTCTAAACATCAGATTTTTGTGGCCTCTTAAAGGAAAATTTCTAGAGTGACAAAGATTCACCTACCTGCATGGGTCATATTTTTTGCTTGAATACAAAGGAACCCCTTTCCTAAAAGAGTTCTAGATACAAAAAAAACAAAACAAAAAACTGCAAGCGTAGATTAAAAAAAAACCCTCCAGGCTTCCATCACTGTATTGTAGACAATAATGGAAATATAGTTCTGCCACAGAAAAGGCCAGCCTTTTCAAAATAGATACATATTACATGTATTGCAAAGCTGAGCAATTCAACCGGAGCATACAATGCATAACTAGTGGCACCTACACTTCAAAGCAATCAACAGTTGTGGAGTTATAGAAAGATACTTTTATATGCAAATCTAGACTTTTCCTGACTTCTCCAAACCCGCCTTCTAAGCTTCTCTATTGGTTCTATGGGTGGGTTTAAAAAACAACATGGAAGCTCAAAATATGGGAGAAGGGGGACAGCTTAACTTTAAAGGGGTTTTAAAGGCAGAAGTTTTTTTCCCTTAAAGTGGATGTAAACCCAAATTTTTTTTTTGTTGTTGATGTCATAATGTAGAGAATAAGATTTCCTTTCATTTGAGCCCAGTCTTGCCACACAGATTTACTCGAGGCCTGAGCAATCCTCTTTTATTGTTCAGTTAGAGAAATCTTGACAAAGTCTTGAAAACTTTGTCAAAAACGCCCCCTAGCTGTAAGTGACAGGTGATTTACATATCTCATGCACTAGCCTGAAACAGGTTATCATTAGATCACTGGATGTTCTACTCTGCCCAGCTCTGACTACATACATGTCCCCTAAATCACTTGTCTGTCTATCGTCTGCTGACTGTTCACTGCATCCCATGATGAGAAACATCCAGTCAAAACACAGTAAAGCTGGGAGAGCTGGAGGGAGGGGGATGTGAATTGTGAACTTTTTACACAGGATGTGCCTGTCTCAGGCTAGTGCATGAGATATGTAAATCACCTGTCACTCACAGCAAGGGGGCGTTTTTGACAAAGGTTTCAAGACTTTGTCAAGATTTCTCTAACTGAACAGTAAAAGAGGATTGCTCAGGCCTCGAGTAAATCTATGTGGCAAGACTGGGCTCAAATGATAGGAAATCTTATTCTCTACATTAGGACATCAAAAAAAATATATATTTTTTGGGTTTATATCCACTTTAATAGAAAGGAAAAACCTAACCTAAAAAATAATAAAATAAACAAAATAAACAGGCAACAGCTTATAATTGCAAGATATACACAATCACTAACAGAAAATATGGAAAAAAGCTGCGCACAACATAAAATAGAAAATAAATTATATGGTGACAATATAAATTAATTATGTATAGTGACAATATAATTAAATCACCCAAATAAACATGAATACACAGTGATGATTAATAGTGCAAATATGGAATAATGAATAAAATTATTAAACAATAAAGTCCAGTGATTGAAGTGAAATGAATCTCCTCAATATTTCTTCTGTGTAGAAAGAGAAAACACCACCAATATTAGTGAGCCGCCACCACACAACCTATGCGCTTATCAGAAGGCAAGCGGTGTAAAGCCTGTAGTATCAAACAGCATCCAGACATCAGATCACAAATGGTAGGATATCACTGAGAGTGTGATGAGAGCAAACCAGGGGATCCAACTCAATAGGCAGTCCAGCAGGCAGCAATCACGGTCTCAGTGAGAAAAGAAAGCTCACCATAGTGTGAATCAATTTAAAAACAATTTATTTAGATTAAAAAGTATTGCACTTACATTTAAAAAACTTTGTAAAAGCTCATAGGAAAATAGATATGCCGGCCGGCTTGCAAACACCAGTCCTAGACAGCGATGACTGTTTTGTCAAAGAGTGACTAATGCCGCGTACACGCGGTCGGAATTCTCGTCGGAAAAAGCTCTGATGGTTTTCCCGTCGGATTTCGCTCAAACTGTCTTGCCTACACACGGTCACACCAAATTCCGACGGTCAATAACACCACGGCATACAACACGTTCAACTGCACTATAAAAGGGAAGTTTAATGCTTCTGAGCATGCGTCAAACTGTTTCAGAGCATGTGTCGGAATTTTGGGTGTCGGAATTGCATACACACAATCGGAAAATCCAATAGAAATGTTTTCCGTCGGAAAAATTAAGAACTGGTTCTCAATCCAAAGTCCATCGGAAATTCTGACAGAAAAAGACCGATGGGCATACACACAGTCGGAAAATCCGATGAAAAGCTCCCATCAGACTGTTTCCATCAGAAATTCTGACCATGTGTACGCAGCATTAGTCATGGGGAACTAACCCCATGTGTGCAGATCCCCAGTCCACCCACCCCCCTATACTTACTTAAAGCAGAGCTCCCCCCAAAAGGGGAAGCTCCGCTTATTTGTCTCCTCCCTCTCCGCTGCCACATTTGGCACCTTTTGGGGGGGGGTTTAAAGGTACCCGCTCCCACTTCTGGCTGAGTTCACCATGGCCAGGGCTGGCCCATTCACATAGCGCAGCGTGTTTCGCGATTGCACAGTAGGGAAGCCACAAAGCTTCACTACTGGTTTCCCTTAGTGGAAATCGGCTTGGGTGAGGACACCACAAAATTGTAGCTGTTGACTTAAATTTTTTTCTGAAGAAGCCTAAAACTCCTCTTACAGTGTTACTAAAGTCAAAAATGTTTTTTTTATCAAAATAACAAACATGTTATACTTACCTGCTCTGTGCAGTGTTCCCCCGGGGCGATCTCTGCTCCTCCTCTTCTTCTTGGGACTACCATAGCCCGCCGCTGGCTATGGGGAGAGCGTAGTATGGGCACTCCCAACCTGTGTGTTTATGGATCTGCACTCCATAGACTTACACAGCGGGACTTAAGCCCACCCCCAATTCCAAGTAAGGGGAGAATAGATGCAGCCGTGCACAGCACTGATCTCTTCTCCCCTCTCTTCCCCTTTACACAGGGAAGGGGGGGGGGGGCACAGAGAAACTATTTTTTTTTTACCTTAATGCAAACAATGCATTAACATAAAAAATGTTTTAGGTTTAGTAACACTTTAAGCCCAATTCAGCACTATGTCTAAGAGCAGCAATTCTCTCTGCTCCCTTCCTCTTCACAGGAAAAATTGATAGCAGCCGGAGCCATTGGTTCCTGCTGTTGTCAATCAAAGCCCGTGAGAGTGGTGGTGGGCCGAGTGTAATCTGTGAGTATGGACACAGGCAGCACAGGCTGGATTCGAGCCGGCAGGTGTGTCACCATAGGAAGTGGCTTCCTGTGATGGCACATCAAGAAGAGGAGGAGCCAGGAGCGCTGGCAGGGACCCTTGAAGAGGAGGATGGGGGCTACTCTGTGCAAAACCATTGCACACAGCAGGTAAGTATAACATGTTTATTTTTAATAAAAATAAATATTACCCTTTACAATCGCTGCCAATAACTTATGCTAGCTATGTTCCAAAAGTGGCTCATGCTCACTTTTGGACATGTAATTTATCTTACATTATATAGACAATACAGAGAGAAGTTTCCTCCTACTATAACAAAAGGGTTGCTTCAGACCACTAGCCCTTGCATAGGTACATTATAGGCAGGGGTGTACCTAGAGCATTTGGCACCGGGGCAGATCCTATATCTGGCACCCCCCCCCCCCACCTTAAAATGTAAAAACACCCCACTGTGCCCTCTGCATACCTCTACATCATTCAATATATTTTTGTCACTACTGTGTACCCCCTCTCCACAACTGCACCTCTGGACCCCTTTACATTACACAGCACCCTGCACCTCTGGACCCCTTTACATAACCCAGCCCCCTTAACCTATGGACCCCTTTACATTACACAGCCCTTGTCCTTCTTGACCCCTTTACATTACACAGCACACTGCACCTCTGGACCCATTTACATTAGACAGCACCCTGCACCCCTTTACATTACACAGCCCCCCACAGCTCTGGACTCCCTGCATGTTACACAGACCTACAGTGCAGACCCCCTCCCTACAGTACAGACTCCCCTACAGTGCAGACCCCCCTACAGTGCAGACCCCCATCTACAGTACAGCCCCCCCCTACAGTAGAATCCTCCCCTACAGTACAGAATCCTCCCCTACAGTACAGAATCCCCTACAGTACAAACCCCTCCACCCTACAGTGCAGACCCCCCTACAGTACAGACCCCTCCACCCTACAGGGCAGACTCCCCTACAGTACAGACCCCTCCCCCTACAGTGCAACCCCCCTACAGTACAGAACCCCCCTACAGTACATAATCCTCCCCTAAAGTACAGACCCCAATACAATACAGAATCCTCCCATAAAGTACAGACCCCCCTACACCACAGAATCCTCACCTACAGTACAGACCCCCCTACAGTGCAGACCCCCCTACAGTACAGACCCCTTCCCCCTACAGTGCAGACCCGCCTACAGTACAGACCCCCCCCCCCACAGTACAGAATCCCCCCTACAGTACAGACCCCTCCCCCTACAGTGCAGACCCCCCTACAGTACAGACCCCCTACAGTAAAGACCCCTCCCCCTACAGTAAAGACCCCCCCACAGTAAAGACCCCTCTACAGTACAGAACCCCCCTACAGTATACAGGAAAAGTAAAACTGTGAGCACAAAGATACAGTGCACACACCGCTCCCTACAGTGCAAAGACCGCCCCTAACAATACAGACCCCCCTACAGCGCAGACACCTTCTTCAGACCCATAATGAACCTCAGAACAAACACACGGAGAGCCAGAGGCAGTGGCTTTGCAGGGGGGTGCGAGCCACCCCCGAGGGACACCTGTCGTTACAGTGACCTGGGACCCGGCGCAACGATCCCCTTCTCTCCGTGGTCGCGGCTCTGATCAGTCTCGGCAGCGGCTGTCACAGCCGAGCAGAGTCAAGTCGCCTCCCCCTCCTCCTGTATGCACAGCACTGTGTATACATAAAGGAGGAAGGGGAGGCAGCTTCACTCTGCTCAGCTGTGACAGCCACTGCCGAGACTTATCAGAGCCACGACCACAGAGTGAAGGGGATCGTTGCGCCAGGTGACTGTGCCGACAAGTGTCACTCGGGTGTGGCTCGCACCTCCTCCCCTGCAAAGCCACTGCCTCGGGATTTCCATGTGTGTTCTGTGGTACATTATGGGACTGTGGGGGGGTCTGTATTGTTAGGGGGGGGTCAGTGCACTGCAAAGCCACTGCCTTGGGCAGGTGTGGTCTGTCACCACGCGGTGCCACTGCCTAACCTGCGGCGCTGTCTCTTCTTCAGTCGAGGAGGGGGAGGGCGCTGGCATGACACCCCCCCAGTGTGTGGCATCCAGGTGGCCCACCCCCTGCCCCCCACTTATTACACCACTGATTACAGGATAAATGCAGACAAGCACCCTCAGATATGACAGAGTTAAGTGTGTTGCGTGTTAAAGACTATGTAAAAATATGCCCATTCTATCTGTGCTTTATGAGACATTCTCCACACCATACCACTCTATACTCTCTGCTGGATGTGAGATATTCCATCTTGCCCCATTCTTTACACAGTGCAGTATGTTACCTACACCATACTTCTTTAGTTTGGATGCTGTGTTGTATGTGTTATAAATGATGTACCATAGATCAGTGGTCATCAACCCTGTCTTCAGAGCCCACTAACAGGCCAGGTTTGCAAGATAACTGAAATACATCACAGGTGATATCATTTGCTGCTCAGTGATTGCAGTAGTATTCTAGTCTGCATCTCCCCAAGGTAATACATAAAACCTGGCCTGTTAGTGGGCCCTGAGGACAGGGTTGATGACCACTGCCATAGATGTTTCTGAATTCCACCTTATCAGTCAACATATTAGGATACCAATATCTACAAAAAAAAACTACACTTGGCCTTTTTTATTTATTTATTAGTTTTTTTGAAGATGTGGGTTCTACGACCAGGGCCGCCATCAGGGGGGTACAGCCAATACACTTGTAAGGAGCCCCAGCGTCTGGACGGGCCCGGCCAACTGGCAGGGATATGAGAAGGCAGGGTCGGGTGCAGAGGAGCTCCGTGGATGCTCCTATCTGTGTGGGTCGGAAGGCTGTTATTCTGTCATGAGCTGACATCGGGCTCTTTGCTGCCACCTCTGTTTTTTTTCCTGCATGTGCACCCCTCTGCATATGGAAACAAGAGCTGGGACTAGGACCACCTTACAATCAAGGGCGACTGTGTGTGACTGTGTACATGTCCCTGTGTGTGTGTGTGTGTGTGTGTGTGTGTACATATATGTGTGTGTGTGTGTGTGTGTGTACATGTCTGTGTGTGTGTACATGTCTGTGTGTGTGTACATGTCTGTGTGTGTGTGTGTGTGTACATGTCTGTGTGTGTGTGTGTGTACATGTCTGTGTGTGTGTGCACATGTCTGTGTGTGTGTGTGTGTGTACATGTCTGTGTGTGTGTGTGTGTGTGTGTGTGTGTGTACATGTTTTGTG